>CM057337.1:128487303-129087303 GCA_030015575.1 Agapanthus africanus | reverse complement strand
CGGAACGGAATGCAAACTGGCAACTCCAGAAAACTGGTCCCGTAATAAATTACAGGAAAACCCCGATACTGTGCATACACACCCGCATCTGTATTCCGTCCGGATACAAATGCAAAGAGACAAAATCTACACTGTACTATACTAGGATCCGGCTTAAACCAAAGCCGGCTAGTAATATCCGTCCGACCCTGATCCGTGCAATACCGCACGTATCTGATCGAACGCTGCCATATAACTATACGGCCATTAGTACAAACTGTCCGATCCTGATCCGCGCAATACCGCACGTATCTGATCGGACCCTGCCATATCTCCATACGGCCTCTACAGCGTTTCGCCCGAAAGCTTGAGTAACTGAAAGTGTGGTGGACTCTAAAGACTCGTCAATACTATGGCTGTGGATTTAACCACTAGCACGTCAGAGGTATAAGCCAATACGTAACGGGCCACCAGCTATTGACCAAAAGGGACGTGGATGAGCGAACTCATCCTGACACCCTACTGAGCCTGTCAGTGACAATATCTGTACAGTCCGGTCCGTTCGTCTATGAGCATCGCATGTCGGGCCTAGGGGGTGGGTAAAAGTCAGACCCCCAAAAGCGGTACAAGTCGTGTCGGAGTGTAGCCCAGAACACCCTGAGATACTACTGGAATACCTACCAGTAAATCTCCTGCCTTGGCCAAGGACTTCGTGTAATGGCTCTCCTAGACACAGCGCGACCTCACCCCCAATACCGGGAGAGACGAACCCCCGAAAATCCGCTCACTGCCTCCATGTGGCTCGGGACTGTACCCAACCAAAACCTGTTTGCACGACTCCTTTGAGCCGTGGTAGGGTAGTAATCAAAGCACAGTGGGAACTCACACGAGACAAATGACGATCCCCAGGTCGATGAACTAACCTGTACACATGTCACCTGGGAACTGCTATCTGACGTCAGGTATAAGACCAACTAGCATGTTCCCGGCGAGTCCTGTCCGGTGTACTCATAACCCAATGAGCACCTGTATACATCTTAGGTGAACCAACTGACACCAGTGGCTTGTGAGACCGGCCACCGCCCCTCGTCGGGGTCTCGACTGTATACACTAGTCTACTCTGGAGAATCGATGCCCTGTCTCGAAACTCCCACGACTAGGGACCTTTTAAGGATGTGCTTATAGACCCCAGCTCCCACTTATATGATCGCCCTCATACTGCTGGTGGTCAAGCAAGAATCCTAGGGGCTCTATCAACATGCAATAGCGACCTGTCAGGTCACCTAAAGCAGTACACGATGATAAAGGTAAACCTGATAGCATACTATCATCTCGAGTAAGACTGTCGTACCGGGATAGGTCCTCCCTCAATCATTGCAATCACGTGCCTGTGATCCAATAATTGACTCTGAGGGCACTATCTCCAACATTCAGATCCCCGTAGCTTAAGGCTTTTGAATCCTATGAGCCGTGAGGGTCTCATAAGGGGATTCTCCTTACGAGTCACAAGAATCTTGTAAGTGTAATTTCTCCTTAGAAATTATGGGGACCCCTAAGCGTGTTGCTCCCTTATGAGTCGTAAGGATCTCACTCATGCAGGTATTTTCTCCTTACAAGGTCGAGAGGACCTTGCAAATGTGCATGAATTTCCTTTACGAGTCTGCTCCCTTTCGGGTTTTCACAAACTCGCTGGTAGCCCAGCTGTTTTTACTCACGGAGCCCTTTCGGGTTTTCATCCGTTCCCATTTCGCTTATGGACGTACCCTTTTTTTTGCCGCGTTAGCCTAAGGATGCTGCGGTTCGCAGTAGTTTATGGACGTTTCGGTCCGCTGTTAGTTTCAGGACATCTCGGTCCATTGTTAGTTTTAGGACATTGCGATCCGTTGCTAGTTTAAGGACATTACGGTCCGTTGCTAGTTCAAGGACATTACGGTCCGTTGTTAGTTTCAGGACATTGTGGTCCATTGTTAGTTTCTACGGCGAAGTTTTGCCGGATAGCACTTACAGAGTTTGGTACTCAGGAAGACATCGAGCGGACACAAGCGTCGTCATCTATCATTAACCTGGGCTGTGACTCGTCGGGCATAGTATTTCTTAAGGAATCGGCCGTTTATTGGCCGGAAGGGCCTTTCGCCATGCATATACATGAGCAAGTAGGCTCCCCCTTAATAGACCTTATCACATAATCCAAGGATTTTGGCACTGCTCATGCCTCTGGCTCCTCTATGTTATCTTCTAATGTCGAGTGAGCTTCTTCGTTATTTAGCGACAAATGAGAGATCATGTGGCAACTTGCCATATAATCTTCAGGTTCTTCTAACGAATCGTCTCCCTCATCATTGCCGTTATCTCCACTTTCAAGGATATGGTTAAGAAATTCTTAGAGCGTGACTGGGGTTCGCGCCTTCTGGTTGTATTCCTCCAGCGCGTCAATATGCTTTTGCAGATCCGTGCGCTTGTCATCAGACTGCACGGACTTCTTGGTCTTCTTCTTTTTCTTCGAAGACTTTGACGGCTGGGCCTGAGTATTTTGCCTATCGCTACCAACTCTCGGCATTCGGCGCGGTTTCAGCATCTCTTCAATAATCTTTGGCTCTAGCGGGTTTTTCCACCTGATCGCCGGACATGCTTGAAAATCCGTCAGCATTTTCTTGGTCTTAGCCGAAAGAACAACTTCCTATGGAGCTTCCTCTATAAATGAGAATGATGCCCCGGGCGTGTCCACCCTTTTAGGAGCTTGCTGTCGTGGTGGGTTTACCCTCCAGTTTTCAGACAATGCGAACCTACCCTGTTGGTACTGGTCTTCAACCCAAATTTTGAAGACGTAGCAATCTTCGATTGGGTGACCTACTACTCTGTTGTAGGGACAATAGTTAGGATGGTTGATGTCACCAGGTCGCGATGGGTGTCTCAGATCCGGCAGAGTGATAAGCCCGTTGCGCACTGCCAGTTCGAACAGTCTCCTTGTTTTATCCCGGGAAAATGAGTAAGGACGTCTCAACTTCTCATCTAGGGATCACGGTTTGTTGCTTTGGCGAACAACTGGTCTCGGGTCACTCGGTTGTTGTTGAGCGTTGGCGACAAAGGTCGCTTTCCCTTTCCCCTTTTCATTCCGAGGATCCGTCTTTGAAGAGGAAGGCCTATGGCCCATCTGGTCTATTTGGACTAGCTTGTCAATCAAGGCCTGGAAGGTGATCGGCTTGAAAAACATCATAAATTGGAACTGCCTGCGGATAAGGGTCCCTACGAACATGCCCACGGCAGGAGCTTCTTCTATGTGTTGTTCACATTTCGACCACGGGTTCCGCCACCGAATTGCATACTGAACCCATGTCTCTCCTGGCTTCACCCTGGCATTGATCAATGCCATGATCGGGGTATGCTCGCTAGCGCTTGCCAAACGCTGGGTGAATAGCAACTCCATTTCTGTAAATGTTTTGATGGAATCATTTGGAAGCTCCGAGTGACATTCAAAAGCTGTCTCCGCTAAGCTGCCGACGAACTGACGAAGTAGCAGTTTGTCATCATCTCCAGTATTGCCGCAGAGAGCCCTGAACTGAGCGACGTGCTGATGGGGATTGCATGTCCCCTTATACACGTGAAATTTAGGGATCATATATCCCAGCGGGTACTTAATTTGATTGTACCAGCCTGGATATGGTCGCCCAGTTCTAACGACTTGGCCAGCGGCTTCGCTTGCCTGATGAGCTCGTATTTTTTGAGTTATATAGTCATCAAGCGCGGCTTTTGAGATCGTCTCCTCCCTGGCTGCCGATAAAGCCGGAAGAGGGTTTGATGTCTCCCCTCTGTCGTCTTCAATGATTATTGGGGAATCTTCAGCTGGAGGGTCCAGCTGAATCATCAACCGGACTATATCTTGGAATAGTAGCGCCATTTGTTTTATGTTAGCTGCTTGTTCCACGGCCTCTTTATCTTTCTTTTCGAGCATTCTTCGGAGGAACTCGGCGTTGGTTTCCTGCTCCTGGCGTTGATCCAACGATGCTTCCGGACTTTCCTTCTGCCCAGTGAGTGCAGCCATCTTTGTCAGCATCTCCTGGAGCTTTAGTTACTGCTCCTGAGTTTTCTTCATAGACCGTGTGAGCGGTCGATGACCCGTAGAAGTATGGCTTTCCTCTTTTCCGGAAGCCATGTAGACGGTGTGCACTACCATGCCCCCAAACTTGGGGCGTTTGGATCCATCACGTTCAGAATTTGTCACCGGTGGTGGTTGATTCTCTGGCCTTCTCCTTTTATGGACGGTCGAGGTTGAGGGGGCCGTAGCGGTAGGCATCCATGCAGATGATACCTTTCGTGGTATGACGGCGGGATGGCCCTCCTTTTGCCGGGCCTTCATTTTCTTCGATCTGCGGGAGTAGTCTTTGTCAATTACAGAGTCTTGGACTCTTCGCCAGACCCTGTGGATTTTGGGGGACAGCCGCTGAGAGGGCTGTTCCGGTTTAGCCTTTGTTATGTTTTCCACAGGTGAAGGAGACCTTTTCAACACGGCAGTTGGAGAGTTCTTGCGCACCCTCCTGAGTGGCTCAAAACTATTCCCAGTTGGAACAGCAGCATCAACTTCCACCGTTGGAGCTGGTGGAGTAAGTCTAGAGGGAGAGTTGCCCCTACCTTTCCTCACTCGGCGCCAGTGGAGACGTCGAGCATGCCTTGCAGATGAGACTGGTTCAGTTACGGGAGTGGCTTCGTCGTGACCCATGCTTTGAGGAGAGGCTGTTATTGGTGCCATCCTGTCAAAGACTGACATCCGTTAGGAAGGAATGGTCAACCTGTCGAAGGTCGACTTTCGAATAGGGGAAGTGGTTTGGACGACTTCATCTGCAGCAAGAGTTAGGATAGCCTTCTCCGGTATTACGAGCCTCTTCGCGGGCCCATTTGAGATTAGGCTCAGCCTATCGAAGACTGAGGTATTATACTTGGATGACCCGTTGAGAAAGGCCACGATAGTTGCAAGCCGATCGAAGACCGACTTCTTCGGAGCTTCCTATGACGGCACTGAGACGCTGAAGCTTGTTGGCAAGATCATGGTCCTGAAGAACAACCCAGTGGTGGCCTGTGCACCTGTTCCACCGGCATTGCGAAGATAGAGGCCGCTTGGGGCCCGTAAGTTACTCCTCCAGATAGGACAGAGCAAGAGTTGCTGTTGCAGGTACGTTTGGAAGCCATTGATCTTCTTTTCTCTACACGGGAGCAAAACACCAAATCTCAGTACCTCGACTCCAGGGGCAACCAATATTAAACTGTGATTTGTTCGCGAAACACGACACACAGAGTGTGGAGTGGAAAGAGGAAAAGGTCCCACCGGGCGTGCCAGAATCTGTTTACCGCCAAAAACCGGGAAGACAAACGTCTTGCCTGAATTTAGGGGCAAATACTATTTTGTTTTATCCGTCCACCTCTCCGAAGATACCAAGTTGATTTATGGCACCGTGTATTGAAGGTTTAAACAATGCGGCCGTTGTAGCAGACTTCGTCAGATTCCTCCTCGTTGACGAGGGGTTTTTGATTGTGGGGACGCTCCTCCCTACAGGCGCAAGCCCCTGCAGTTAATTACGTTACCGTATAGCGATAACCACTTTCTCCTGCTCCAGATGTTCACTTCGTGTCGTATGTATTTATTTTATTTTTGGTTGCCCTTGGATTGTATACGGAGAGTAATTTATGTTGTCGCCCGTAGGGCGGGGATTAGTCCAAATCCGTATTTTCATAGATTTGGGTTTGTTTGATTTAAGTATCGTTAATCTCGTTTGAGATTAAGATCAACATAAATGTTTGTTAAGGATACGTTAATCCGATATTGGACTAAGATCTACTTAACGGTGGTTCAGGATCACTTTTAATCCAACGAAAGAGCATTTGGGCTCTATCGTTTTAGTTTAGGGACATTACGGTCCATTGGGTTTAAGGACATCATAGTCCATGTTTAAGGATATCATAGTCCATGAAGTTTAGTTTAGAAACGTTGCAGCCTATTGGGTTTAACGATATCATAGTCCATAGAATTTAGTTTAGGGACGTTGCGGTCCATTGGGTTTAAGGACATTGTAGTACATAGAGTTTAGGGACATCATAGTCCATAGAGTTTAGTTTAGGAACGTTGCGGTCCATTGGGTTTAAGGACATCATAGTCCATGTAGGTTTAAGGACATCATAGTCCATAGAGTTTTGGCTCATCAATTATTGATTATTGGGACCCTCCACCTCTCTGAAGACATTGAAGAATTACAACGACATGTATCAGAGGTGTGAAGAGATGTACCCTTGAACCAAAGAATGTTCATCAGAGACTTGGTAGTCCTGTTTGGAACTAATGCCAATTTAGAAGAAGACCTACGGGCTCGGTCGATTTGGAGTTGGCTAACCTTGGGCTAAGCCCGCTTGATTACTTATTTGGGCTTGATCCCCTTTTGTTCAACAAAGTTGAGCATTGATATGGACTTTGATGCTCACCTTTTTTTGTTTTTTTATTGAGTGTTTAAACACTCTTTATGGCGCTGGGCTCTATTTACAAAGTGCTTTGTGTTTCATCAGTGCCCACGTGAGGGGAACGTGGGGCGCTTGGCCCTTGGTGCTAGGCGCCAATCACTGAATGCGGAGCACTCTTTATTAGCGCCCACATGAGGGGCACGTGGAGCGCTTGGAGCTGGGCGCCAACCACTGAGTGCTAAGCACTCTTTATTTGATTAGCGCCCACGTGAGGGGCACGCGGAGCGCTTGGTGCTGAACGCCAACCACTGAGTGCTAGGCACTCTTTATTTTAGCAGCGCCCACGTGAGGAACACATGAAGCGCTTGGCGCTGAGCGCCAATCACTGAGTGCAGAGCACTCTTTATTTTATTAGCGCCCACGTAAGAGACACGTGGAGCGCTTGGCGCTGGGCGCCAACCACTGAGTGCTAAGCACTCTTTATTTTAGCAGTGCCCATGTGAGGAGCACGTGGAGCGCTCGGCGCTTTTTCCTTCTTTGTGCATTTTTCTGAATAGTTCAATTCTTTGTTCTCCCCCGGATCTTCAATCCCCAAGACAAATTCGCCCCTACAAGAATTAAATTCTCATTTGTGGGAGACTTGTCTCATAGATCTCAGATCCAGGAAAAGAACTATGTTCTTTTATAAGGGTTAAACCCTCATGTATACTGATGAGATGCTATGATCTCTATTTACCTTGAAGAAGGTTCTTCTTCTTTCTTCTCTCTTCAAGCTCTTTTTGCTTGCTCTTCTTTTTGAACTTGAAACTTATGGGGGGTTCCTCTCTCTGAGACTTGAAGTCTTGGGTATTTTATATAGGGAAGGCTGATTTGTTGATTCAGTTAAGAAAATCTCTCATTGAGAGATTTCTTAATTGATTTGGGGAATTTATCCACCGTCGGATCTTTGATCCAAGGACTTCGGTTTTACAGAAGATATTTTTCTTGTTTCTAACAAGATTGGGAAAATACTTTCCCATACAGAGCTTATTCTGTATCTTGGTGATTTTTAATCACCAATGGATGTTTGATCCAATGGTGCTCTGCTTTACAGAGCACAATCTTTCTTGTTTAGAAAGATTTGAGGAGTATTTCCTCGATCAAAATTTAATTCTGTATCTTGGTGATTTTTAACCACCATTGGATCTTTGATCCAACGGTGCTCTGATTTACAGAGCACAATCTTTCTTGTTTAGAAAGATTTGAGGAGTATTTCCTCAATCAGATTTTAATTTTGTGCTCTGATGATTTATCATCTCTGTTGGATCTTTGATCCAAGGGTGGAGAATGTAAGTGCACGACGGCGCCCCGGCCGTCAATCCGACGCCGGAATGCGGAAACGATAATTTACTTTAAACTTTAAACCGGCACAACCGCGCACTATAAACCCGGATCGGGCCATTAACATAGTCCTAGCTAACTAGAGAAGGGGTAAAGAGATATACCGAGCGATCCGTGTCCTTCGGTCTTCTCGTCGTCGTCCCGATCTCCCCGCGGAATCTCCGGTCTTCTCCTCCTCGCCGGAAGGGCACCACATCGCCGGGTTCTTTTACGGGCTCCCACCTCTGGACCGAGGCAACTCGGGCACGAAGTTGGCGAGTCGACGTGCCCAAGGATGTTGTAGGTTAACTGTAGAACTCTATGTCTCTTTGGGGTTGTGGAAGTTGCCATAATGGTGGAGGAATGAGATATGAACCTTTTGCAATGAACTAGGGAATTTTTGCAAAGCCAAAAGAACAATTTTTCTTCCCCAAAAATTTGGGACAGCCCCTCCCCATAAGGCCGACCTTTGCTTGGTGAAGAGAGTGAGAATGAGGGGGAGCCACACAATAATGCAAGGGAGAGGAATGATATGTGATCATGAGAAGAAAAAATGATCACCAACAAATCCAACACTCCATCAACTAATCATCATACCCAAAGTCAAGCAATCATGAAGTCATGGAGTCAATGTGATGGTGGAACCATCATGACATAACAACATGCAAATAACACCCTCCACAATGCTAATTTGCACATTTGCAAATTAGCCCTCCTCCACCAATTTTCAGCCAAGGATAGATACAAAGGAAAATGGCCGAAACGGAAAGCAAACTGGCAACTTCATAAAACTGATCCCGTAATAAATTACAGGAAACCCCGCTACTGTATATACATACCCGCATTTGTATTCCAACCGAATACAAATGCAATGAGACAAATCTACACTGTACAATACTAGGATCCAGCTTAAACCAAAGCCCGCTAGTATTATCCGTCTGATCATGATCCGTGCAATACAGCACGTATCTGATTGAACCCTGCCATATCTCCATACGGCCTCTACAGCGTTTCGCCCGAAACTTGAGAAAACGGTCTGTGGGGGACTCTAAAGACTCGTCAACACCTTGGTTGTGGATTTAACCACTAGCACGTCAGAGGTATTAGCCATACGTGACGGGCTACCAGGTATTGACCAAAAGGGACGTCGATGAGAGAACTCATCCTGACACCCTACTGAGCATGTCAGTGACAATATCCGTACAGTCTGCTCTGTTCGTCTATGAGCATCGCATGGCAGGCCTAGGGGGTTGGTAAAAGTCAGACCCCCAAAAGCTGTACAAGTCGTGTCGGAGTGTAGCCCAGAACACCCTGAGATACTACTGGAATGCCTACCAGTAAATCTCCTTCCTTGGCCAAGGACTTCTTGTAATGGCTCTCCTAGACACAGCGCGACCTCACCCCCAATACCGGGAGAGACGAACCCCTGTAGATCCGCTCACTGCCTCCATGTGGCTCGGGACTGTACCCAACTAAAACCTGTTTGCACGTCTCCTTTGAGCATGGTAGGGTAGTAATCAAAGTACAGTAGGAACTCACACGAGACAAATGATGATCTCAGGTCGATGAACTAACCTGTACACATGTCATCCGGGAACTGCTATCTGACGTCAGGTATAAGACCAACTAGTATGTTCCCGGCGAGTCATGTCCGGTGTACTCATAACCCAATGAGCACCTGTATACATCTTAGGTGATCCAACTGACACCAGTGGCTTGTGAGACCGGCCACCTCCCCTCGTCGGGGTCTCAACTGTATACACTAGTCTACTCTAGAGTATCGATGCCCTGTCTCGAAACTCCCACGACTAGGGACCTTTTAAGGATGTGCTTATAGACTACCAGCTCCCATGTATATGATCGCCCTCATACTGCTGGCAGTCAAGCAAGAATCTTAGGGGCTCTATCAACGCGCAATAGTGACCTGTAAGGTCACCTAAAGCAGTACACGATGATAAAGATAAACCAGATAGCATACTACCATCTCGGGTAAGACTGTCCTATCGGGATAGGTCCTCCATCAATCATTGCAATCACGTGCCTGTGATCCAATAATTGACTCTTAGGGCACTATCTCCAACAATCTCCCATTTGCACTCAAGGCTAATTATTGCGAAGTCGCATACTCACAGCCCGTGTGATACCGAACACCCAACTCCTCAACTAATCAGTCTCACAAAACCCGTTTGCGAAACTATTGCGTTCAAGGAATAGCCTCAGTGAGTGGATCCGCCTTGATGTTTCTTTCCATGCCTATCTATATCTCAAGTTCGCGGAGAATGCCATCTCCCGAAATGAGCAATACCTGTCTTAGAATGTGTCTGGATGTATGATGGGACCTAGTTCATAAATGAACTCCAAATCCAAACTTCTTAGACTGTATCGTCAACTGAACTTAATCAGTATCCTGCGCCATCCTTCCCTCAGTATCCACCTAGACCACCTGTCCAAAATACTACCCCTCGTCAGAGGGAAAACTAAAACTTTGACAACCTCTCTGTCATCTAGGTCACCTTGGAAGCCTGGAATGATAACGGTCTCCCGAATGAGGCTGTCGTTATCATATCCCTAGAACATCCACTTATGTTCTAAAACTACTTCCGATTGTTTCTCCAGGATTGGATCAATATCATCATATTGCATCTACTGCAAAAACAACATCTGGTGTGGTACTTGACATCTTATGATTGACTCAATTACCTAAGCAAGTGATCTGCCAATCATGCACTTCCCACTCCCCTTTAGTCTATAAGACAGCTTTAGAGAGGGGTGACTCCATCACCAGCGGGTACACTACCATGCCAGGAGTCGTCCATTCTAAATACTTTAGAATGCTGTCTAAGTACCCTGATTGGGAAACTACCCAAATCTAGATCTAAAACCGTAGATCCAGTAACCAGAATGTTTGATATTATATCCAAGTCCCATGTGGAGAAACCACTGTGTGACAACCAAAGTATAACCGATCGTAGTAGAGAAATTTCACTTCCTGCTCTGTGTATGTCATCCAAATACCAGGACATCACACTCTACTACCTTCTTAACAGATCCATCCCCTATTCTGATGAAGTCAAACCTATGACTGTCACATCAGAAATAGATGATCTATCTCCGCTATATCTGCTTTAGTCTATAAATAGACATAAGCCAACTGTCCACCAATGCTTCCGCTGCTCCCACTGACTACAACAACCCTCTGGCAGAGTCATACACACGTGCACTTCTAAAACTAGTTTAGAACGACGCTATACCCATCCTCCTGCCGGGTCTCATAGTCTGGAACAACAGCAAAGGCAAGCCTGGGTAAACAAGAACCTCCCTGTCACCTTCCTTGAGCATACCGAAGTACCTCTCGAGTGCCTGAGGTTACCCACCGTATCTGCGGAGTGGCCAATGGAATGTCAAGCCAGATTGAATCTTTAGGTTCTTATCAAATTTTCAGTAATCGTCTGTGGTTCTGGAATCACTTCCAGTTCTACCATACTCCCACTACTGTTTTCTGAAAAAATCCATTTTTGTTAAAACTGTGGCGAGTCAAGAACAATATCACTATTGATCTTCCAGATGGTAGAAAGTCAACCCTCGTCATAGCCTGGGTTAACCCACAAACAGCCATTACAGAAACGTGCCTTGAGTTGTCCAGTGTCTGGTTTTAATCATAAGCCAGACAACTCCCCGTACCTTAACAATGTTAAGATATGAACTGTTCTATATCCAATATAGGACCAGAGGCACTGATTTAATTGAACCGGATTCAAATCATGCAGCTGTCTCCAGTGCATGTCAACTAAATGGAGAGAGGACGATCAGCATTACTCAACTTAGGAGTGCTTCCAATTATGAGTAATCTGAAAGAGAAGCTAGTTCTTTAATCATTACTATAAACTGAATACCCTACACAAGTATCTACATCTTCGATCACCTTGAAGAATCCCGATACTTGCAACACCTGGTTCTCTACTTTATTCATATACCTATTACTTCTCAAAACTCAGACCTTGTGTTTCTACGAAACACTTGTCTAAGAACTAGAGAAGTCATAAGTAAACCGAATATAGTACGAGGACCCACCCCTCTGTCCTAATGGACACTGGACAACATACAATACTCTGTATAAGTCCCTTGAGTCTGATAACTCAATCCCTGTGTGTCGTAGGTTGAAAACTGTACTTATGGTTAAGAAGAATTACACCGCTGTTTAATGCTCCTTACCTAACCATCCACTGATATAGGTAAATGTCATCGACATAATTTCAAAAAGGTATATCTCACTCTATAAAAATAGACGTACAGATATATCAATTTGAAATTGGTGCATGACAGTGGATATTCAAAACCAAATATTTGTCGTCCGGCAAACAACCCAGGTGACTTCCTCAAATATCACTGATTACAACGAATCCCGATATAATGAGGATGATCACCCAATTCCCAATAACTTACTCCCACTCATCATCTGTAAAACCATACAGATGTGAGAACCATACCTGGTAAATACATACCCTGGAGTAAGTATCTAATCGGGAAATCAGTTTTCCTTTAACAGTACACAGTGAAACTGAAATATTGAAATGTTTCGTAGGGGTATCCGGGTATTCCTAGTAATGCCTCTTCCATTATCCAGATTCACAACTGTAACCGTATATTTCCATGCCATCTCTCCAAATCCCTTCATATGTCTTTAGTCATTACCTTCTGTATACACCTTTAGGCCAAATGGTTTTCTTCCTTCCCTACCGTTCGGCACCAGCCTATGCTTTGGAAGAAGTCTATCAAATAAGCATAATGGGTGTACTGTCCTAATCCTAGGGCCACTCGCAATACGAGAGAAGATGAAGATAAAAGACAACCGAATAAACCTTATTCCTATTTCTCCTGAACCAGAATCCATCTCCGAACTGGAAGAAGTTCCTTTCGAGTTCGTATATAACCATACGATGGAGTATCCAATAAACTGTGGATCTTCGTAGCGATACGGAGTGTTCTGGAGAAATTCAAAGGTGATGTGGGAGTGGCGATGAAATACTTGGTTTGGTCGTGAATAGCAGTCGCAATTTACTTTTCCCACTTACTAATCCCTTGATATGTCTTTACTTAATACCTTCTGTACACCATTGTTATGCTAATTGGTTTTCTTCATTCCCCACCGTTCAGCACCAGCCTAAGGTTTGGAAGAAGACTATCCAATTTGCGTAATCGGTGTACTATCTCCTAAACCAAGGAGTACTCGCAACCTGAGAGAAGGTAAAAGGAAAAGACAACTGAATAGCCCTATTCGTTTTCTCCAGAACCGGAAACCATCCTCGAATAAATTCCTTCGAGTTCGTATATAACCATACGATGGTTTTGTCCAATGGAAGTGGATGTTTGTAGTAATACGGGGTGTCCTGGAGAAAAGGGTAAAAGTAGGAGTGGCAATGAGGTTTGCAACTCTGACAATCCAAAAGCCAGTGTTTAAGAAGGTTCGGTTAATCTTTGTCACTGAGTCATAGTCTTAGGGCGGGTCATGGTCGCTGCCGAAGAGAGAGAGAAAAGAAACACTCAGCGTGCACTCTAACCTAGATCAGAATGGTTACCAATTTATCTAATCTGGAAACCTCCTACTGTACCGTCAAATTATCCTCCAAACCTGAAAGAAGAATTAGTCGGGATCACCCGAGGAGTAAACCAACTCATCAGTAGGAATCGGGATCCAACTATCATCGCATGATAACGTGACGGACTTCGCTCACGTTATCACACTCCAGAAGGTATGCACATATCTGGCAAGTTTCAGTTTCTTTAGAAACTCCCGATATGATTTCTGCCCCATGCTCTTATGACCTTGGCGTGAGGTCAAAATATCATAAGTCACATGTCAAATTCTGCCCATCATTATCCAGGTTAATTTGAACCCACCCATACATATCCTTGACGTAGGCCAAAATAGTAGTACGACTATCCCAAACCAGCGCATCTATCTATGCAACAGATAAATATCCGGCAGCTACCAATCACTATGCCTTGGCGTGAGGTCAAAATACATAGCTTGAATACTACCGAATATTTAACCGAAATGATGGAGGGCTACGAATGGTTTCTGGCGAAAACCTTTACAGTAATGAACTTGATATCGTTGAAGGAACTGGATAGCTTTTATAAAAATATAGTGGCGAAAACCTTTGCTAAAGAGGTCACTCCCGGTGAAGGGATCTCGGCTCTTTCCTCGTAGAATGAGGTGCAGGATATTCCAACTGAATACCATGATGCAAAGCAAAAGTAAACGACTATAGTGAAGTTATTGCCCTGACGCAAACTTCTGTCCAAGGGGTCACTCCCGGTGAAGGGATCTCGGCCCTTGCCTTGTCGACTGAGGTGCTGGATATTTATAACCGAATACCACTGTGCAAAACAAAAGAGAACGCCCTTGCAATAACAGCTTTTTGGAAAAAAGTTCCAACAACATCATAATAGGTTTGTTTAGCTTGCATTGATCCGAATCAACGCAGTCCTATCAATTGATCACATCATTAAAGAACAAAAATAATGATGTACGTATATGCCATCCGCATTCGCCACTGGGTCCCGTCATTACCCGTTAGGTTACTTAACTAACGACAGAGCGGGGACTGGACTAGCGCGGATGCAAAACATATACAACATCTACTAGTATATATATCAATATATAATATTTCGCTCAAGGCATGATAAAATGCAACATCACAGAAATGTAATAAGCATCACAGAACAATACAGATATCTGAGATCCCCGGGTTTCACAGAGCCGCTACTGAAACCCGACGTTCCCTTGGTCGTGTGGATAGCCTGTGCAATGAAATCCTAGACCCCTATGGGCACGGCAAGTTACCCGCCAAAACCTGAAGCGAGGCAGCCCCCTTCAGCAACGTGAATGGACCACCCAGCATTTCACGGAATCCGGTAACTTGGGCACCCTTCCTGGGTCAACCTGTACACCCTACGAGTGCGGCGAATGGCCCGCCAATTCTAGAGTGAAGCCCCCTCCGTCTCAACGCCATGAGATGCGGGCCCGTTGCCCTTTAGAATCCGGCTATCCGTGCACTAAACCTTGGGGTAATCCTAGTACAGAAAGTAAAATATACATACAACGGGCACATCGACCTCGACCCGGTCGTGCCTGTTAGTTATATGTATGCCCTAGAGGCCATTACTGTACATTGGATGTATATTGTAGTGGATGCTGGGACATATATAGGTAGGACTTTCTTGCTCAACATGATAGTACGCTATCCGGTTGCTCTTTATCTTAACATGTATACTCTCTGTCTCTCTGTTACATGTTGATAAAGCCCTTAGGATGTGTACTCGACTTCCAGGACTATGATGCAGATCATACTAGTGGGGCCTGGGTAGTCCATGAGTACATCCTTCAATGTTCCTAGTCGTGGGAATATCGAGACGGGGCATCGATATTCCAGAGTAGACTAGCGTATATCTTCTCGACCCATGTGATGGGCGATGGATGATCCCATATCCATTGGTGTTTGACATCAGAGATGGTATGCGGGTGCTCAGTGGAGACTGGGTACACTGAACGGACTCGCCGAGAACTCCCAGATGGTATTATACCTCACGTCAGATGGCAGTTCTCTGGTGACACTGGTACAGCTTAGTCTGTTGACCCGAGATCGTCATGAGTCTTGTGTGTCTCCCACTGTGCTTTGATTTCCATCCTACCACGGCTCTAATGTCATGCAAGCAGGTGATTTTTGGGTACAGTCCCGATTCATATGGAGGCAATGAGCGATAGGAGGGGATTCGTCTCTCCCGGTATTGGGGGTTGATGTTGCGCTATGCACGACTGGCCATAACAGGAAATCCCTGGCCAGGGTTGCAGTGATATACTGGTAAGAGTTATCAGTAGTTTCACGAATGTTATAGACCTTACGTCGGCATGACTTATCAAGCTATTGGGGTCTGACGTTTACCACCCCTAGGCGAGATATGCGACATATCAGACGAACAGACCGGACTGTACGGTAAGTGTTTCTGGTTGGATTCACAGGAGTGTGAGCGGGCTTGCTCGTCGATCTTCTGATCGCTCAATACCCGGGTGGCCGTTACGTTTAGCAGACCGCTTGCGGCTTGTGGGTGTTTGATATGATCATCATCTGCTGCCGGCGTATTGACGAGTCTTTAGAGTCCTACACAGAGGTTTCCTGGCTCAAGCGAAACGAAATAGGAGCACATATGAGATATGTGCGGGACCGAGAATAATGCGTGTATGTGATACCGTATTTCATTCTCGCGATGAATGTGTCGAATGGTTGTATGCGATATAACCTAGTTATCGAATCAAGGATTGATTCGATAAGCCGATACATTGGATACTAGCCGGTTATATGCGATATGACCGGATCATTGAATCAAGTGTTGATTTAATGATTTAATGTATAATTATATATTTGATATATTACTTTGCATTAACTAGTATTGGTTCACTTTAAATGGATTTTCTCACTTGAAATGCACATTGTATATGTGATATATTTTTGTGCACAAGATTGTATCATGTTTGATGATACATGCTAGCTTGGGTTTGTGTAAAGAATTAAACCATGGTTAGTTAGTGGTTAGGGTTTCATTTCATTTACTTATTCATTTATCTATTTATTTATTTATTTATTATGGAAATGATAAAGAGAAAATGGTGGCTTTCTTTGTTTGTTGTTGAAGCTTTATGAAGCTTTGACTAAGTGACCATTTTGTCTTCATGCTTAACCCTAACCATTCAAACTAACCATAGTTCTTTCTCTACACTTGACCATGGTTGAAATATGAGAAGTATTCATTTTATTTTCTTTTTGAAAAAACAACTTATCATATTATCTTCTTCTTCTTCTCCTTCTTCAACATGAAGAAAGCTTGCCTCCATCAATGGTAACTAGTGAAAAAGAGTGAGAAATTCAATTCTAAAGTGAACCCACTTCCTATTTCTTCATCCTCTACCTCTTGCCAAGTAGTATAGGGTGTTTTCTTCACAAGTTTCTTGACTTGGTGAAGTTGGAGTTTGATCTTGTGATGCCTCGACGTAGATCATCTTCGGCATCGAAGCCGACGACCTAGCCCGCCCATTTCTCCGATGAAGCCGATGCTAGAGTCCGGGATCCGATATGGACAGCGGAGGGACATCATCACGAAGCCTAGGAGGTGGAGGATCGGATCTACAAAGGTTGTAGCCCCTTCCCATTACCTATAAGTTCGTTTACTTGCTTGCATCGCCTATACTTTTAGTTAACGATCCGTATTAAGGTTCGTAGGCATATGGAAAAATTTAAATTAGCCATGTTTGATCACTTGTGAGACCTCATTAGTGTGCCTAGGAACCCTACATTGGTATCAGAGCCTAGCTAGAGCCTTAGGCGATGCGTTAACGAAGTTAAAACCCCGATCGAACCCAAACACGACGAAATACACCCCTCTCTGGTCCATTTTTAAAATCTGGGATTTTTCCAAATTAAAAATACCTGAAAAATTCAGCAGGGAAAGCTAAGAATTCTGGTGAAAAAAGAGACCCCAATTCCTCAATTCGGCCGCAGAACCGCGGCGTTGACCCACCATTAGCGGCGGTTCCGTGGCAATATAATGGCATTAGGGACAGTTCTTTGCGCGGTAATTCCTTTCTCTGTGTTTCCTATTTTATGGGTATTTTTAATCTGACACAAGTGTTGTGCATTCTGGGGTTTGTTTTGTAATCGTTGATTCGATCGGGAATTTTAAATTCGTTATTGTTTTTCCGGGTAAATTTTTGAACATGTTAAAAAGTTTGACCGGATATAAATACCCATTTTTTCCCCTGTCGGGAAATTTCCAAGTGTTGGATTTTTCCGTGGTTTAGAGACGTTCTAAGTAGTGTAAGTAACGCGATGGACCCTCTAGAAGACAACAAACCTTAACTCGATTATGTGACCGTCTTAAACTGCCCTTTGAACCTTAGGGTTTGGGGCAGTACGGCGTGCCACATGTGAGGCGTTGGCTTGACCCTTCTACGGCTGGACCGTTGGTACTGAGGCACGAAGTGAATATTTTTAAACTTATTTCATGAGTTGAGCTGTTTCGGGAAAACTTGGGTGTTCGATTGTTCAATCGGAAAGTTTAACATTTTCTATTTATCCGGAATGTGATACAACATTTGGAATTCACAAGTAGTTATGAGATAACTGAATAGATGTTATAAACATAGCAGTTTAGTCTCACTTGATCGGTTGCCACGGAATTTTGATGCGATCAAAAGTCCGTCGCAGTCACGTAGTGTACGCGGATACTCGCCGGGTAAACTTAATAGACAGCTGTTAGTTATATGTATGCCCTAGAGGCCATTACTGTACATTGGATGTATATTGTAGTGGATGCTGGGACATATATAGGGAGGACTTTCTTGCTCAACATGATAGTATGCTATCTGGTTACTCTTTACCTTAACGTGTACAATGATTGTCTCTCTGTTACATGTTGGTAAAGCCCTTAGGATGTGTACATGACTACCTGGACTATGATGCGGATCATACTAGTGGGGACATGGTAGTCCATAAGTACATCCTTCAAGGTCCCTAGTCGTGGGTGTATCGAGACGGGGCATCGATATACCAGAGTAGACTAGCGTATACCTTCTTGACCCATACAGATGGGCGATGGATGATCCCATATCCATTGGTGTTTGACATCAGAGATGATATACGGGTGCTCAGTAGAGACTGGGTACACTGGACGGACTCGCCGAGAACTCCCAGATGGTATTATACCTTACGTCAGATGGCAGTTCTCTGGTGACACTGGTACAGAGTAGTCTGTTGACCCGAGATCATCATAGAGTCTTGTGTGGTTCCCACTGTGCTTTGATTTCCATCTTACCACGTCCAAGAGGGCGTGCAAAACGGTGGTTTTTGGGTACAGTCCCGAATCACATGGAGGCAATGAGCGATAGGAGGGGATTCGTCTCTCCCGGTATAGGGAGTTGATGTTGCGCTGTGTTCGATTGGCTATAACCGGAAATCCCTAGCCAGGGTTGCTGAGATTTACTGGTAAGTGTTACCAGTAGTTTCTCGAATTGTTATAGACCTCATATCGACACGACTTATCGAGCTATTGGGGTCTGACGTTTACCACCACTAGGCGAGATATGCGACATATCAGACGATCAGACCGGACTGTACGGTTGTGTTACTGGTTGGATTCACTGGAGTGTGAGCGGGCTTGCTCGTCGATCTTCTGATCGCTCAATACCCGGGTGGCCGTTACGTTTAGCAGACCGCTTGCGGCTTGTGGGTGCTTGATATGATCATCATCTGCTGCCGGCGTATTGACGAGTCTTTAGAGTCCTACACAGAGGTTTCCTGGCTCAAGCAAAACGAAATAGGAGCGCATATGAGATATGTGCAGGACCGAGAATAATGCGTGTATGTGATACCGTATTTCATTCTCGCGATGAATGTATCGATTGGTTGTATGCGATATAACCTAGTTATCGAATCAAGGGTTGATTCGATAAGCCGATACATTGGATATTAGTCGGTTGTATGCGATATGACCGGATCGTTAAATCTAGTGTTGATTTAATGATTTAATGTATAATTATATATATAATATATTACTTTGCATTAACTAGTATCGGTTCACTTTACAAAGGATTTTCTCACTTGGTTGTACAAGTTGTATATGTGATATACTTTTTATGGAAATGATTGTATCATATTTGATGATACATGCTTTTTGGTTAAGTGTAAAGAATTAAACCATGGTTAAGTTAGAAATTAGGGTTTTGTTTTTTTCCATTATTTATTTATTCATTTATTTATTTGTTTGTTTATTTTTGAAAATAAATGGCATAAAGAAATGAAATGGTGGCTCATTTTGGACTTGCATGTTGAAGCTTCATGAAGCTTTGACTAAGTCACCATTTTGTCTCATGCTTAACCCTAACCACTCCACTTAACCCTAGTTGATTCTCTACACTTCACCATGGTTAGATTATGATAAGGATTCCTTTTATTTTCTATTTGGAATATTATGATAACAAGGTGCTTCTTCTTCTTCATCTTCTTTGATGAAGAAAGCTTCACTTCATCAATGGTGATTGATGAAAATGAGTGAGAAATCCACTTCTAAAGTGAACCCACTTCCTATTTCTTCATCCTCTACCTCTTGCCAAGTAGTAGAGTGTGTTTCCTTCACAAGTTTTCAAGGCTTGATGAAGGTGGAGCTTGATCTAGTGATGCCTCGACGTAGATCATCTTCGGCACGTCGTCGATGACCTAGCCCGCTCTTTCTCCGATGAAGCCGACGCTAGAGCCCGGGATTTGATATGGACAGCAAGGGGACTTCATCGCGGAGCTATGGAGGTGGAGCACCGGATCTACAAAGGTTGTATTTCCGTTTATACTTTAGTTAAGTTGTTAACTACTTACTAGTTTCGCCTAAAATTCTAGTTAACGATCTAGTCTAGGGTTTCTCGGCACCGCAATTTTTTAAATTGGCATGGTTGATGCCTTGTGAGACCTCTTGAGTGTGCCTAGGAACCCTACAGTGGTATCAGAGCCTAGCTAGAGCCTTAGGCGATGCGTAGACGAAGTTTGAAACCCGAACAAACCCCGAAACCCTAATCCGACATGCTCTCTGGACTTTTTCTAAAAACTGGGATTTTTCCAGATTAAAAATGCTTAAAAAATTCAGTAGGGAATTCTAAGAATTACGGCGCAAAAATTTTCTCATGATCCCTCTAATGAGCGGCGGAACCGCGGCATAAGCCTAGCTTATGCGACGGTTCCGCGGCAAGTTGATGAGATCATCATTCACTGTTTGCACAGTAACTCCTATTTTATTATGCTGGATTTTCTGGGAATTTTTAATATTTATTCAAGAGTTGAATTTTCTGGGGTTGTTTTGGGGATTCGGTGTTTCGATCGGAGTATCAGATTTTGTCTATGTGGCTTTCCGGATAAATTTTAGAATATGTTAAAAAGTTCGACCGGATAGAAATACCCAATTTTTCCCCTGTCGGGAAATTTCCAAATGTTGGATTTTTTCGTGGTTTAACGACGTTCTAAGTAGTGCAAGTAACGCGATGGTCCCTCTAGAAAACAACAAACCTTAACTCGATTATGTGACCGTCTTGAACTGCCCTTTGAACCTTCGGGTTTGGGGCAGTACGGCGTGCCACATGTGAGGCGTTGGCTTGACCCTTCTACGGCTGGACCGTTGGTACTGAGGCACGAACTGAATGTTGTTAGACTTATTTCATGTGTTGATCTATATCGGGAAAACTTGGGTGTTCGATTGTTCGATCGAAAAGTTTAACATTTTCTATCTTATCCGGAATGTGATACAATAATTGGAATTCACAAGTTGTTATAAGATAACTGAATGAATGTTATAAACATAGCAGTTTAGTCTCACTTGATCGGTTGCCACGGAATTTTGATGTGATCAAAAGTCCGTCGCAATCACGTAGCGTACGTGGATACTCACCGGGTAAACTTAATAGACAGCCTCACTCCATAGCCCCGACCAAGTGACTGTAGGAGAACCCCGTCGCCGAAAGCATCCGTTCGGGTGCTCGCGGCAGCGGTGTTCCGCCTTGGTGCACTTCGTTGACGGCGTCGGGGGTGCGGCCGCCTACTAAAGTTTGCGACGAGCATTCGATCACATTGTCGGGAATCCTGTTGAATTGCCCGACTTGGTATTGAAAAGTGTTTTCGATTTTGAGACTAAAATGCGGGGTTTATAATTGTTAGGCATGCGATGTCTAAAGAATTCATTTGGTCAGGCATGCGATGTCTGAGGTGGTTGCGGATTCCAACTGTTGTAGTTTTACACTTTCTTTTCTGTGACCGTAAGTGTAATATGTGAAATCGCCGGTTTCGTTGCTATATGTCAACGACAATTGGGATGGATATATTTACTTACGTTGATGACATGTGATGTTATGTGTTGCTGGATATGTTATATTGGATCGTCGTGTTTGAATAGCCGGGGGTTTTTATGTGAAATGAGTGTTTTTCATTTTCATTCATGTAAAAACTTGTATGTAATATTCTTTTATTGGGGCACTTCCAGGTTGCGGAAGATGTCACCGTTTGTATATTATTTACTTTTCCGCACTAGGATAGACCCAAGGAGGGGAGCACAAGTAACCGGGTTCTGGAGTCCAGTGGGAGACCAACTCGGGGAGTCGAGTCCGGGTCTCCTAACTCTAGAATTGGAAGGGTTGCTTGCCGCTCTCGTAGGGGTCTAGGGGTGTGGGTTTGGCTATTCATCGCGACTGTGGAATCCGTGTTTTATACTGGCTCGTATTGAAAACACGGACGTCCTAGTATATCCAATATTTCATATGTTTCTTCTGCTGCGTTATCTGTGATGTGATCATGTGATGTTCTGTGATGGATACAGTATATAGTATATATGATATATTATATAGACGTTACTTATGTTTTACACCCGCGCTAGCCCTGCCCCGCTCTGCCGTTAGTTACCTAACCTAACGGTGCACGAGGGGACATCGAGGCGAATGCGGATGGCATAAGTGTACGTCGTATTTATCTGTGATGTTTAGGTGCATAATTGATGGGACTTCATTAATGTGATTAATGAAAGTAAAAGAAACCTAAGATGTTGTAGAATCGAATTTCAAAATAAAACAGGTAGCTACAGTTCTTGCTTTGCACAGAGGTATATATGATATATCCTGCACCTTATTCGATGAGGAAAGGACCTAGATCCTTTCACCGGGAGTGACTCCTTTAGCAATAACTGGCAGATGCTACACACTCGGTTTGTCTTTTTGATTGCTTTTAAGAGTTTTTGCTTTGCACAGTGATATATATGATATATCCCGCACCTCATTCGATGAGGAAAGGACCGACGATCCCTTCACCGGGAGTGACTCCTTTAGCAAAACTGGAAAAGCCTCAAAAGCACTCCATTTTAAAATCATTTGATTCTATAACGATATCAAGTTCATTACGCAATAGGTTTTCAGAAAAACCTGTCGTAGCCCTCCGTCATTTCAGATAAGTACTAGTTATTATTCGTTCTACGTTTGTTGACTATGTTAAGGCGTAGTGTGCGGTAGCTAATTAGTGCTTATCTGCATAAGCATATAATGTGATTGGATTAGGGTAGTCGTGCGACTTTGTTGACTATGTTAAGGGTCGTGCGGGTGGGTTTAATTCAATCGGGAAATGACGGGTTGAACTTGACTAGCACTTATGATTTGTTGACTATGTTAAGGTCATATAGCTGCTAGGGGCAAAATATTATCGGGAATTTCAAGTGTTGAAATTTGCAATGAGATTGCATACCTTCTATGAGATAGTTGGATCCCGATACCCGCTGTGAGTAAGAGTTACTCCTGGGAGAGTTTTACACATTACAATTAGCCGATCAAGTAGGTGTCTAGAAAGGTGTTAACGAGGTTACGCCTCTGGGAAAACGAGGTTTACATTAATTAGGTTCGTGCGAAAGCACGGGGGACCTCCCTCAAAGTACCGACACTGGCCTGGCTGAAAGATTGGCGAACTTGTAGTGTGTAATTAATCCCGGCTAGTCTTTCCTTTTAGGGTTTGAAGGAAGATTTGATAAAAAGAAGTGGGAGCCATCCTGATTAGATAAAATAATAACCAATCTGATCTTGCAAGAGCATACGCTGAGTGTTTTCTTCTCTCTCTCTCCAGGTAGCGACCATATCACGCCTTAATCAAGATAATAATACGGATAATTGACCGAACCCGCTTGTTATACTGAGCTGGGGAACGTTGGTCCCGCTCCAACTTATAATTGTTGTAAGACAGAGCAGGAAATTGGGGATTACCAGAATTCCCTTGCCGCCCAAACGAAGAGAGTGCATGCTGATGCATCATCTTCGGGTGTGTTCATTACAGAGAACTGTTTCTCTGTATCCTCTACGTCCTGGGTATATGATACCAGATCAGGATCCCAGATATGTAATCTGTTACATAGGGCTACAGATAGGTAGAGAACTGAGAACGGGTGATAAGTTTCATGAGGCAGAAAACGGGGCAAGAGTTGCAGCCAAGTCTGTTGGTCACTGTCACCCTGTATTACAATACATTGATTCTGAACGAATGTTATTAGATACCGAACCTGATATACAAAATCATATCAGTATCTTTATTAGTAAAGAAATGATAAAATTTTGTATTGTTGGATAATGTTTTGAACATTTCCTATATCAAAAGTTGATCGGTTCAGGCACGTTATCTAAAAGCATTAATGTTCTAAATCAAACTACAGTTCTTAGTATACGGAACACAAACAAGAGGAAGAGTTCAGAAATGAACGAATCCTTCTTGAGGCATTGTAGACTAGGTCATATCAATGTGACCCGACTAGCTGAAGTTACATTTAGATGCATATTTAAATCAGTTTGAATTTATATCTTGTGAAACTCGCCAGTCATGTCACAAAGATAAGATGACCACAGCTCTGTTTATTGGAAACAGAGAAAGAGTTAGTAAACTCTTGGGATGATACATGTTGATGTATGTAAGGTCCCCTGTCTACACATGCCAGGACTGGTTCTTTGTACTTCATTACATTCTCTGATAATCTCTCAAGATTCAGACATATGTTCCTGTTGAAACATGAGTCCGAGCCTTTTGAGATATTCACAGAATATAAGTTAGAAGCAGAGAACCAAAATACGGGTATAAGTATTATGTCCTATGATTAGATCAAGGAGGAGAATACTTGAGCACGGAATTCCTGGATTATTCTAAAGGAGAATGAGATTCTCTCTCAGCATTACTCCTCCGTATACACCATAGCACGATGGTATATCGGGGCGGAGCAGATACACCCTATATGATAAGGTGTGCTCTATGATGAGTACTACTGAGTTACCTATTTCCTTTTGGGAGTTATGCACTTATGAAGTTGCATACCTATTGAATAGGGTTCGAATCAAATCAGTTGCCTACCACTCCATATGAGATATGGTATGGGAAGAGCCCATCTCTTAAGATAGTTAAGATTTGGAGTTGTCCGGCCTATGTCTAAAAACAAAATCCGGACAAGCTCGAGGCAAGGTCTGTAATGTAGAACTAGAAAGGTTCCAGCTATGCAAACTACAGCAGATGATTTCGTAGAACCAAATGGATTCAGTAGATTCCAACGAACCTCAGCCTCTCCGCCGATCTAGTAGGGTTCCTCACCCACCTGAGAGATACTTTGGTTTCTCTATGACAGTGGGAGTGAGGATTGGATCATGAGATGATGACCCAACTAGTTTCGAGCTGGCCATCAGGAGTAAGACTCTATAAGAATGGCTGGATGCTTAGCGATCTGAGATGGAATCCATGTACACCAACAAAGTATGGACTTTGGTTGCTATATCTGAAGGGTTAAATTCCCATCAGGAGCAAGTATATCTTGAGAAGATTACTTGGTGTAAATGGAAAAGTTAAGACTTTCAAAGATAGACTTGTTAAAGGTTTTTGTCATCGACCAGGTGTGGATAATGATGAAACCTTTTCAAGTAGCTATGCTTAAGTCCATCCAGATCCTACTTACCACGGCTACATACCATGACTACGATATCTTGTGGTTGGGTGTCTTGACTGCTTTCCTAAATGATGATTTGGAAGAAAGCGTCTATAAGTACACAGCCAGAGGGCTTCGTAGACAGTGGGAGCAGCGGAAACGTGTGCAAGATGCTTTATAGGATAAAGCAGGCATCGCGGAGTTGGAACATCTGTTTTGATGGATTAGTCAAAGAAGTTGACATCATCAAAATAGTAGATGAACCTTGTATAAACAAAAAGGTAGTAGGGAGTATGGTGGTGATCCTCGTAGAGTACGTGGATGACATACTCTTGATAGGGAAGGAGTTTCCTATGCTACGCTCGATCAATCTCCGCCTATCACAATAATTCTCCACATAGGATCAAAGTGATACCTACTAAATCCTGGGTTTTGGATCTATGAGATAGATCTAAATGGATGTTAGGATACTCACTAGTTGTAGTGAGATGGTATCAGTTGATCCTGGGGAGAATCACTGGAAATGTTCCAGAGTGATAAAGACGACTGAATGTCAGTCACAGGCATTGTCTTTACCCTCAGTGAAGGGACGATATGTTGGAAGAGTTCCAAGCTAGATACCGTGACATACTAGACGATAAAGGCAGGATACATCGCTACTTAAGATGCTACCAAAGAGGATGTTTGGGTGTATATTGGTTCATGAGATGAACTACGTTCCTACCATTGAGAGACAATGGAGTTGTGGCTTATGCCAAGGAACGCCGGTCCCATCAGTGATCCAGACATATTCTAAGGCAGTGTCACCTGATCATGGAGATGGTTGATCTCCAGTGTGATCGAGGTTAGGAGAACAGACTCAGAGGACAACACGGCGGATCCACTCACGAAGGCCTATTCCCAGCGAGAGACTTTTATGGGATGGTTGAGTATGAGATACTACAACCACTGCTATCAGATGGCCCTAGTGCAAGTGGGAGATTGTTAGTTATATGTATGCCCTAGAGGCCATTACTGTACATTGGATGTATATTGTAGTGGATGCTGGGACATATATAGGGAGGACTTTCTTGCTCGACATGATAGTATGCCATCTGGTTACTCTTTACCTTAACGTGTACAATGATTGTCTCTCTGTTACATGTTGGTAAAGCCCTTAGGATGTGTACTTGACTACCTGGACTATGATGCGGATCATACTAGTGGGGACATGGAAGTCTATAAGTACATCCTTCAAGGTCCCTAGTCGTGGGTGTATCGAGACGGGGCATCGATATACCAGAGTAGACTAGCGTATACCTTCTCGACCCATACAGATGGGCGATGGATGATCCCATATCCATTGGTGTTTGACATCAGAGATGATATACGGGTGCTCAGTAGAGACTGGGTACACTGGACGGACTCGCCGAGAACTCCCAGATGGTATTATACCTTACGTCAGATGGCAGTTCTCTGGTGACACTGGTACAGAGTAGTCTGTTGACCCGAGATCGTCATAGAGTCTTGTGTGGTTCCCACTGTGCTTTGATTTCCATCTTACCACGTCCAAGAGGGCGTGCAAAACGGTGGTTTTTGGGTACAGTCCCGAATCACATGGAGGCAATGAACGATAGGAGGGGATTCGTCTCTCCCGGTATAGGGAGTTGATGTTGCGCTGTGTTCGATTGGCTATAACCGGAAATCCCTGGCCAGGGTTGCTGAGATTTACTGGTAAGTGTTACCAGTAGTTTCTCGAATTGTTATAGACCTCATATCGACACGACTTATCGAGCTATTGGGGTCTGACGTTTACCACCACTAGGCAAGATATGCGACATATCAGACGATCAGACCGGACTGTACGGTTGTGTTACTGGTTGGATTCACTGGAGTGTGAGCGGGCTTGCTCGTCGATCTTCTGATCGCTCAATACCCGGGTGGCCGTTACGTTTAGCAGACCGCTTGCGGCTTGTGGGTGCTTGATATGATCATCATCTGCTGCCGGCGTATTGACGAGTCTTTAGAGTCCTACACAGAGGTTTCCTGGCTCAAGCAAAACGAAATAGGAGCGCATATGAGATATGTGCAGGACCGAGAATAATGCGTGTATGTGATACCGTATTTCATTCTCGCGATGAATGTATCGATTGGTTGTATGCAATATAACCTAGTTATCGAATCAAGGGTTGATTCGATAAGCCGATAAATTGGGTATTAGTCGGTTGTATGCGATATGACCGGATCGTTAAATCAAGTGTTGATTTAATGATTTAATGTATAATTATATATATAATATATTACTTTGAATTAACTAGTATCGGTTCACTTTACAAAGGATTTTCTCACTTGGTTGTACAAGTTGTATATGTGATATACTTTTTATGGAAATGATTGTATCATATTTGATGATACATGCTTTTTGGTTAAGTGTAAAGAATTAAACCATGGTTAAGTTGGAAATTAGGGTTTTGTTTTTTTCCATTATTTATTTATTCATTTATTTATTTGTTTGTTTATTTTGGAAAATAAATGGCATAAAGAAATGAAATGGTGGCTCATTTTGGACTTGCATGTTGAAGCTTCATGAAGCTTTGACTAAGTCACCATTTTGTCTCGTGCTTAACCCTAACCACTCCACTTAACCCTAGTTGATTCTCTACACTTCACCATGGTTAGATTATGATAAGGATTCCTTTTATTTTCTATTTTGAATATTATGATAACAAGATGCTTCTTCTTCTTCATCTTCTTTGATGAAGAAAGCTTCACTTCATCAATGGTGATTGATGAAAATGAGTGAGAAATCCACTTCTAAAGTGAACCCACTTCCTATTTCTTCATCCTCTACCTCTTGCCAAGTAGTAGAGTGTGTTTCCTTCACAAGTTTTCAAGGCTTGATGAAGGTGGAGCTTGATCTAGTGATGCCTCGACGTAGATCATCTTCGGCACGTCGTCGATGACCTAGCCCGCTCTTTCTCCGATGAAGCCGACGCTAGAGCCCGGGATTTGATATGGACAGTAAGGGGACTTCATCGCGGAGCTATGGAGGTGGAGCACCGGATCTACAAAGGTTGTATTTCCGTTTATACTTTAGTTAAGTTGTTAACTACTTGCTAGTTTCGCCTAAAATTCTAGTTAACGATCTAGTCTAGGGTTTCTCGGCACCGCAATTTTTTAAATTGGCATGGTTGATGCCTTGTGAGACCTCTTGAGTGTGCCTAGGAACCCTACAACAGCCTCACTCCATAGCCCCGACCAAGTGACTGTAGGAGAACCCCGTCGCCGAAAGCATCCGTTTGGGTGCTCGCGGTAGCGGTGTTCCGCCTTGGTGCACTTTGTCGACGGCGTCGGGGGTGCGGCCGCCTACTGAAGTTTGCGATGAGTATTCGATCAGGATGTCGGGAATCTTGTTGAATTGCCCGACTTTATATTGAAAAGAGTTTTCGATAATGAGACTAAAATGCGGGGTTTATAATTGTTAGGCATGTGATGTCTAAGTATTTCATTTGATTAGGCATGCGATGTCTAAAGAGGTTGCGGATTCCAACTGTTGTAGTTTTACACTTTCTTTTCTATGACCGTAAGTGTAATATGTGATATTGCCGGTTTCGTTGCTATATGTCAACGACAATTGGGATGTGCATATTTACTTACGTTGATGACATGTGATGTTATGTGTTGCTGGATATGTTATATTGGAACGTCGTGGTTGAATAGCCGGGGGGTTTTTATGTGAGATAAGTGTTTTTTATTTTCATTCATGTAAAAACTTGTATGTAATATTCTTTTATTGGGGCACTTCCAGGTTGCGGATGTTGTCACCATTTGTATATTATTTACTTTTCCGCATTAGGATAGACCTAAGGAGGGGAGCACAAGTAACCGGGTTCTAGGGTCCAGTGGGGGACCATCTCGAGGAGTCGAGTCCGGGTCTCCTAACCCTAGAATTGGTAGGGTTGCTTGCCGCTCTCGTAGGGGTCTAGGGGTGTGGGATTGGCTATTCATCATGACCGTGAAATCCTTGTTTTATACTGGCTCGTATTAAAAACACGGATGTCCTAGTATATCCAATATTTCATATGATATTTTCTGCTGCGTTATCTGTGATGTGATCATGTGATTTGTTCAGATAGATATAGTATATAGTATATATGATATAGTATATAGACGTTGCTTATGTTTTACACCCGCACTAGCCCTGCCTCGCTCTGGCGTTAGTTACCTAACCTAACGGTGCAGACGGGACATCGAGGCGAATGCGGATGGCATAAGCGTACGTTATATTTATCTGTGATGTTTAGGTGGACTTAAATGATGGGACATTCATTAATGAGATTAATGAAAGAAAATAAACCTAATTGATGTTGTGGAATCGAATTTCAAAATAAAAACAGGTAGCTACAGTTCTTGCTTTGCATCGTGGTGTTCATTATAGAACATCCTGCACCTTATTCGATGAGGAAAGGACCGAGATCCCTTCACCGGGAGTGACTCCTTTAGCAATAACTGGCAGATGCTACAACCCTCGGTTTGTCTTTTGATTGCTTCTATAGTTTTTGCTTTGCACAGCGATATATATGATATATCCCGTACCTTATTCGACGAGGAAAGGGCCGACGATCCCTTCACCGGGAGTGACCCCTTTAGCAAAACTAGAAAAGCTTCAAAAACATTCCATTTAAAAACCATTTGATTCCGCAACGAGATCAAGTTCAAAGCGTTAAAGGTTTTCATAAAAACCATTCGCAGCCCTCCGTCATTTTAGGAAGTAGAGTACTTAGTATTCGTGCTGTGTTTGTTGACCTTAGTTAAGGCACAGTGTACGGTAGCTAAGTGATGTCTTCCTACACCGCATATGATGCGATTAGTTAGGATAGTCGCATGACTTTGTTGACCTTAGTTAAGGGTCATGTGGGTGGGTCTAATTAATCACGAAATGACGGGTAGAACTTGACTAGTACTTATGATTTGTTGACCATAGTTAAGGTCATAAGTGCTAGGGGTAAAAATCTTTATCGGGAGTTTCAAGTGTTGAAATTTGCAATGAGATTGCATACCTTCTATATGATAGTTGGATCCCGATACCCACTGTGAGTAATTGTTACTCCTGGGAGAGTTTTGCACTTTACAATTAGCCGATCAAATAGGTGTCTAGAAAGGTGCCAACGGGGTTACGCCTCTGGGAAAATGAGGTTTACTGTAATTAGGTCCGTGCGAAAGCACGGGGAACCTCCCTCAAAGTACCGACACTGGCCTGGCTGAAAGATTGGCGAACTTGTAGAGTGTAATTAATCCCGGCTAGTCTTTCCTTTTAGGGTTTGAAGGAAGATTTGATAAAAACAGTGGGAGTCATCCTGATTAGATAAAATATATAACCAATCTAATCTTGCAAGAGCGCACGCAGAGTGTTTCTTCTCTCTCTCTCCAGGTAGCAACCATATCACGCCTTAATCAAGATAATAATACGGATTATTGACCGAACCCGCTTGTTATACTGAGCTGGAGAACATTGGTCCCGCTCCAACTTATAATTATTATAAGACAGAGCAGGAGATAGGGGAATACCAGAATTCCTATGCCGCCCAAACGAAGAAAGTGCATATGATGCATCTCCTTCGGGTGTGTTCATTACAAAGAACTGTTTCTCAGTTTCCTCTGCATCCTGGGTATATGATACCAGATCAGTATCCCAGATATGTAATTTGTTACATAGGGCAACAGAAAGGCAGAGAACTGAGAACGGGTGATAAGTTTCATGAGACAGAAAACGGGGCAAGTGTTGCAGCCAAGTCTGTTGGTCACTGTTAACCTGTATTACCAATACATTGATTCTGAACAAATGCTATTAGATACCGAACCTGATATATAAAATCATATCAGTCTCTTTATAAGTAAAGAAATGATAAAATTTTGTATTGATGGATAATGTTTTAAACATTTCCTATTTCAAAGGTTGATCAGTTCAGGCACGTTATCTAAAAGCATTAACGTTCTAAATCAAACTACAGTTCCTAGTATACAGAATACACACAAGAGGAAGAGTTCAGAAATGAACGAATCGTTCTTGAGGCATTGTAGACTAGGTCATATCAATGCGACCCGACTGGCTGAAGTTACATTTTAGATGTATATTTAAATCAGTTTGAATTTACATCTTGTGAAACTTGCCAGTCATGTCACAAAGATTAGATGACCATAGCTCTGTTTATTGGAAACAGAGAAAGAGTCAGTAAACTCTTGGGACTGATACATGATGATGTATGTAAGGTCTCCTGTCTACACATGCCAGGACCGGTTCTTTATACTTCATTACGTTCTCTGATGATCTCTCTAGATTCAGTCATATGTTCCTGTTGAAACATGAGTCCGAACCTTTTGAGGTATTCACATAATATAAGTTGGAAGTAGAGAACCAAAATACGGGTAAAAGTATTATATCCTATGATGAGATCAGGGAGGAGAATACTTGTGCATGGAATTCCTGGACTATTCTAAAGGAGAATGAGATTCTCTCTTAGTATTACTCCTCTGAATACACCACAGCACAACGGTGTATCGGGGCGGAGCAATCACACAATATTAGATATGGTGTGCTCTATGATGAGTATTGCTGAGTTACCCATTTCCTTTTGGGGTTGTGCACTTGAGAAGCTGCATACCTATTGAATTAGGTTCGAATCAAATCAGTGCCTACCACTCCATATAAGATATAGTATGGGAAGAGCCTATCTCTTAAGTAAGTTAAGATTTAGGATTGTCCGGCCTATGTCAAAAGTAAAATCCGGACAAGATCGAGGCAAGGATAGTTCTGTAGAACTGGAAAGGTTCCAGCTATACAAAACTGCAGCTGATGATTTGTCAGAACCAAAGGATTCAATAGTCCCCGACGAATCTCGGCCACTCCGCCGATCTGGTAGGGTTCCTCACCTGCCTGAGAGATACTTAAGTTTCTCGATGACGGTGGGAGCGAGTATTGCATCATGAGATGATGACCCAACTAGATTCGAGCAGGCCATCGAGAGTAGGGACTCTGTAAGAATGGCTGGATGCTTAGCGGTCTGAGATGGAATCCATGTACACCAGCAAGGTATGGACTTTAGCTGCTATATCTGAAGGGTTAAATCTCCATCAGGAGCAAGTATATCTTGAGAAGATTACTTGGTGTAGATGGAAAAGTTGAGACTTTCAAAGCTAGACTTGTTAAAGGTTTTCGTCATCAACCAAGCATGGATAATGATGAAACCTTTTTCCAGGGACTATGCTTAAGTCCATCCAGATCCTACTTACCATTGCTGCATATCATGACTACGATATCTGGTGGTTGGGTGCCATGACTACTTTTCTAAATAATAATTTAGAAGAGAACGTCTATAAGAACACAGCCAGAGGGCTTCGTAAACAGTGGGAGCAGCGGAAACGTGTGCAAGTTGCTTTACATAATGAAGCAGGGATCGCGGAGTTGGAACGTCTGTTTTGATGTGATAGTCAAAGTGTTTGACTTCATCAAAATGGTAGACGAACCTTGTATATACAAAAAGGTAGTAGAGAGTAAAGTGGTCATCTTCGTATTGTACGTAGACAACATACTCTTGATTGGAAAAGAGTTTCCTATACTACGCTCGGTCAATCTCCGCTTATCACAAAGATTCTCCAATAGGATCAAAATGATACCTCCTAAATCCTGATTTTTCATCTATGAGATAGATGTAATTGGATGCTAGGATTCTCACTAGATGTAGTGAGATGGTATCAATCGATCCTGGGGAGAATCACTGGAAGGATTCCAGGGTGATAAAGACGACTGAATGTCAGTCACAGGCATTGTCTTTACCCTCAGTAAAGGGACGGTATGTTGGAAGAGTTCCAAGCTAGATACCGTGGCAAACTAGACAATAAAGGCTGGTAACATCGCTATTAAAGATGCTACAAAAGAGGCAGTTTGGGTGTATATTGGTTCATAAGATGAACTAGGTTCCTACCATTGTATGACAATGGAAGTGTGGCTTTGGCCAAGGAACCCCAATCCCATCAGTGACCCAGACATATTCTGAGGCAGTATCACCTGATCATGGAGATAGATGATCTCCAGGGTGATCGAGGTTAGGAGAGTAGACTCAGAGGATAACACGGCAGATCCACTCACGAAGGCCTTTTCCTAAAGAGAGACTTTTTGGGGATAGTTGAGTATTAGATACTACAACTACTGCTACAGATGGCCCTAGTGCAAGTGGAGATTGTTAGTTATATGTATGCCCTAGAGGCCATTACTGTACATTGGATGTATATTGTAGTGGATGCTGGGACATATATAGGTAGGACTTTCTTGCTCAACATGATAGTACGCTATCTGGTTGCTCTTTATCTTAACATGTATACTCTCTGTCTCTCTGTTACATGTTGATAAAGCCCTTAGGATGTGTACTCGACTTCCAGGACTATGATGCAGATCATACTAGTGGGGCCTGGGTAGTCCATGAGTACAACCTTCAATGTTCCTAGCCGTGGGAATATCGAGATGAGGCATCGATATTCCAGAGTAGACTAGCGTATATCTTCTCGACCTATGTGATGGGCGATGGATGATCCCATATCCATTGGTGTTTGACATCAGAGATGGTATGCGGGTGCTCAGTGGAGACTGGGTACACTGAACGGACTCGCCGAGAACTCACAGATGGTATTATACCTCACGTCAGATGGCAGTTCTCTGGTGACACTGGTACAGCTTAGTCTGTTGACCCGAGATCGTCATAGAGTCTTGTGTGTCTCCCACTGTGCTTTGATTTCCATCCTACCACGGCTCTAATGAGTCATGCAAGCAGATGGTTTTTGGGTACAGTCCCGATTCATATGGAGGCAATGAGCGATAGGAGGGGATTCGTCTCTCCCGGTATTGGGGGTTGATGTTGCGCTATACACGACTGGCCATAACAGGAAATCTCTGGCCAGGGTTGCAGTGATATACTGGTAAGAGTTATCAGTAGTTTCACGAATGTTATAGACCTTACGTCGGCATGACTTATCAAGCTATTGGGGTCTGACGTTTACCACCCCTAGGCGAGATATGCGACATATCAGACGAACAGACCGGACTGTACGGTAAGTGTTACTGGTTGGATTCACAGGAGTGTGAGCGGGCTTGCTCGTCGATCTTCTGATCGCTCAATACCCGGGTGGCCGTTACGTTTAGCAGACCGCTTGCGGCTTGTGGGTGTTTGATATGATCATCATCTGCTGCCGGCGTATTGACGAGTCTTTAGAGTCCTACACAGAGGTTTCCTGGCTCAAGCGAAACGAAATAGGAGCACATATGAGATATGTGCGGGACCGAGAATAATGCGTGTATGTGATACCGTATTTCATTCTCGCGATGAATGTGTCGAATGGTTGTATGCGATATAACTTAGTTATCGAATCAAGGATTGATTCGATAAGCCGATACATTGGATACTAGCCGGTTATATGCGACATGACCGGATCATTGAATCAAGTGTTGATTTAATGATTTAATGTATAATTATATATTTGATATATTACTTTGCATTAACTAGTATTGGTTCACTTTAAATGGATTTTCTCACTTGAAATGCACATTGTATATGTGATATATTTTTGTGCACAAGATTGTATCATGTTTGATGATACATGCTAGCTTGGGTTTGTGTAAAGAATTAAACCATGGTTAGTTAGTGGTTAGGGTTTCATTTCATTTACTTATTCATTTATCTATTTATTTATTTATTTATTATGGAAATGATAAAGAGAAAATGGTGGCTTTCTTTGTTTGTTGTTGAAGCTTTATGAAGCTTTGACTAAGTGACCATTTTGTCTTCATGCTTAACCCTAACCATTCAAACTAACCATAGTTCTTTCTCTACACTTGACCATGGTTGAAATATGAGAAGTATTCATTTTATTTTCTTTTTGAAAAAACAACTTATCATATTATCTTCTTCTTCTTCTCCTTCTTCAACATGAAGAAAGCTTGCCTCCATCAAGGAAACTAGTGAAAAAGAGTGAGAAATTCAATTCTAAAGTGAACCCACTTCCTATTTCTTCATCCTCTACCTCTTGCCAAGTAGTATAAGGTGTTTTCTTCACAAGTTTCTTGACTTGGTGAAGTTGGAGTTTGATCTTGTGATGCCTCGACGTAGATCATCTTCGGCATCGAAGCCGACGACCTAGCCCGCCCATTTCTCCGATGAAGCCGATGCTAGAGTCCGGGATCCGATATGGACAGCGGAGGGACATCATCACGAAGCCTAGGAGGTGGAGGATCGGATCTACAAAGGTTGTAGCCCCTTCCCTTTACCTATAAATTCGTTTACTTGCTTGCATCGCCTATACTTTTAGTTAACGATCCGTATTAAGGTTCGTAGGCATATGGAAAAATTTAAATTAGCCATGTTTGATCACTTGTGAGACCTCATTAGTGTGCCTAGGAACCCTACATTGGTATCAGAGCCTAGCTAGAGCCTTAGGCGATGGGTTAACGAAGTTAAAACCCCGATCGAACCCAAACACGACGAAATACACCCCTCTCTGGTCCATTTTTAAAATCTGGGATTTTTCCAAATTAAAAATACCTGAAAAATTCAGCAGGGAAAGCTAAGAATTCTGGTGAAAAACGAGACCCCAATTCCTCAATTCGGCCGCGGAACCGCGGCGTTGACCCACCATTAGCGGCGGTTCCGTGGCAATATAATAGCATTAGGGACAGTACTTTGCGCGGTAATTCCTTTCTCTGTGTTTCCTATTTTATGGGTATTTTTAATCTGACACAAGTGTTGTGCATTCTGGGGTTTGTTTTGTAATCGTTGATTCGATCGGGAATTTTAAATTCGTTATTGTTTTTCCGGGTAAATTTTTGAACATGTTAAAAAGTTTGACCGGATATAAATACCCATTTTTTCCCCTGTCGGGAAATTTCCAAGTGTTGGATTTTTCCGTGGTTTAGAGACGTTCTAAGTAGTGTAAGTAACGCGATGGACCCTCTAGAAGACAACAAACCTTAACTCGATTATGTGACCGTCTTAAACTGCCCTTTGAACCTTAGGGTTTGGGGCAGTACGGCGTGCCACATGTGAGGCGTTGGCTTGACCCTTCTACGGCTGGACCGTTGGTACTGAGGCACGAAGTGAATATTTTTAAACTTATTTCATGAGTTGAGCTGTTTCGGGAAAACTTGGGTGTTCGATTGTTCAATCGGAAAGTTTAACATTTTCTATTTATCCGGAATGTGATACAACATTTGGAATTCACAAGTAGTTATGAGATAACTGAATAGATGTTATAAACATAGCAGTTTAATCTCACTTGATCGGTTGCCACGGAATTTTGATGCGATCAAAAGTCCGTCGCAGTCACGTAGTGTACGCGGATACTCGCCGGGTAAACTTAATAGACAGCTGTTAGTTATATGTATGCCCTAGAGGCCATTACTGTACATTGGATGTATATTATAGTGGATGCTGGGACATATATAGGGAGGACTTTCTTGCTCAACATGATAGTATGCTATCTGGTTACTCTTTACCTTAACGTGTACAATGATTGTCTCTCTGTTACATGTTGGTAAAGCCCTTAGGATGTGTACATGACTACCTGGACTATGATGCGGATCATACTAGTGGGGACATGGTAGTCCATAAGTACATCCTTCAAGGTCCCTAGTCGTGAGTGTATCGAGACGGGGCATCGATATACCAGAGTAGACTAGCGTATACCTTCTCGACCCATACAGATGGGCGATGGATGATCCCATATCCATTGGTGTTTGACATCAGAGATGATATACGGGTGCTCAGTAGAGACTGGGTACACTGGACGGACTCGCCGAGAACTCCCAGATGGTATTATACCTTACGTCAGATGGCAGTTCTCTGGTGACACTGGTACAGAGTAGTCTGTTGACCCGAGATCGTCATAGAGTCTTGTATGGTTCCCACTGTGCTTTGATTTCCATCTTACCACGTCCAAGAGGGCGTGCAAAACGGTGGTTTTTGGGTACAGTCCCGAATCACATGGAGGCAATGAGCGATAGGAGGGGATTCGTCTCTCCCGGTATAGGGAGTTGATGTTGCGCTGTGTTCGATTGGCTATAACCGGAAATCCCTGGCCAGGGTTGCTGAGATTTACTGGTAAGTGTTACCAGTAGTTTCTCGAATTGTTATAGACCTCATATCGACACGACTTATCGAGCTATTGGGGTCTGACGTTTACCACCACTAGGCGAGATATGCGACATATCAGACGATCAGACCGGACTGTACGGTTGTGTTACTGGTTGGATTCACTGGAGTGTGAGCGGGCTTGCTCGTCGATCTTCTGATCGCTCAATACCCGGGTGGCCGTTACGTTTAGCAGACCGCTTGCGGCTTGTGGGTGCTTGATATGATCATCATCTGCTGCCGGCGTATTGACGAGTCTTTAGAGTCCTACACAGAGGTTTCCTGGCTCAAGCAAAACGAAATAGGAGCGCATATGAGATATGTGCAGGACCGAGAATAATGCGTGTATGTGATACCGTATTTCATTCTCGCGATGAATGTATCGATTGGTTGTATGCGATATAACCTAGTTATCGAATCAAGGGTTGATTCGATAAGCCGATACATTGGACATTAGTCGGTTGTATGCGATATGACCGGATCGTTAAATCAAGTGTTGATTTAATGATTTAATGTATAATTATATATATCATATAATACTTTGCATTAACTAGTATCGGTTCACTTTACAAAGGATTTTCTCACTTGGTTGTACAAGTTGTATATGTGATATACTTTTTATGGAAATGATTGTATCATATTTGATGATACATGCTTTTTGGTTAAGTGTAAAGAATTAAACCATGGTTAAGTTGGAAATTAGGGTTTTGTTTTTTTCCATTATTTATTTATTCATTTATTTATTTGTTTGTTTGTTTTGGAAAATAAATGGCATAAAGAAATGAAATGGTGGCTCATTTTGGACTTGCATGTTGAAGCTTCATGAAGCTTTGACTAAGTCACCATTTTGTCTCGTGCTTAACCCTAACCACTCCACTTAACCCTAGTTGATTCTCTACACTTCACCATGGTTAGATTATGATAAGGATTCCTTTTATTTTCTATTTGGAATATTATGATAACAAGATGCTTCTTCTTCTTCATCTTCTTTGATGAAGAAAGCTTCACTTCATCAATGGTGATTGATGAAAATGAGTGAGAAATCCACTTCTAAAGTGAACCCACTTCCTATTTCTTCATCCTCTACCTCTTGCCAAGTAGTAGAGTGTGTTTCCTTCACAAGTTTTCAAGGCTTGATGAAGGTGGAGCTTGATCTAGTGATGCCTCGACGTAGATCATCTTCGGCACGTCGTCGATGACCTAGCCCGCTCTTTCTCCGATGAAGCCGACGCTAGAGCCCGGGATTTGATATGGACAGTAAGGGGACTTCATCGCGGAGCTATGGAGGTGGAGCACCGGATCTACAAAGGTTGTATTTCCGTTTATACTTTAGTTAAGTTGTTAACTACTTGCTAGTTTCGCCTAAAATTCTAGTTAACGATCTAGTCTAGGGTTTATCGGCACCGCAATTTTTTAAATTGGCATGGTTGATGCCTTGTGAGACCTCTTGAGTGTGCCTAAGAACCCTACAACAGCCTCACTCCATAGCCCCGACCAAGTGACTGTAGGAGAACCCCGTCGCCGAAAGCATCCGTTTGGGTGCTCGCGGCAGCGGTGTTCCGCCTTGGTGCACTTTGTCGACGGCGTCGGGGGTGCGGCCGCCTACTGAAGTTTGCGACGAGCATTCGATCAGGATGTCGGGAATCTTGTTGAATTGCCCGACTTTATATTGAAAAGAGTTTTCAATAATGAGACTAAAATGCGGGGTTTATAATTGTTAGGCATGTGATGTCTAAGTATTTCATTTGATTAGGCATGCGATGTCTAAAGAGGTTGCGGATTCCAACTGTTGTAGTTTTACACTTTCTTTTCTGTGACCGTAAGTGTAATATGTGATATTGCCGGTTTCGTTGCTATATGTCAACGACAATTGGGATGTGCATATTTACTTACGTTGATGACATGTGATGTTATGTGTTGCTGGATATGTTATATTGGAACGTCGTGGTTGAATAGCCGGGGGGTTTTTATGTGAGATAAGTGTTTTTTATTTTCATTCATGTAAAAACTTGTATGTAATATTCTTTTATTGGGGCACTTCCAGGTTGCGGATGTTGTCACCATTTGTATATTATTTACTTTTCCGCATTAGGATAGACCTAAGGAGGGGAGCACAAGTAACCGGGTTCTAGGGTCCAGTGGGGGACCATCTCGAGGAGTCGAGTCCGGGTCTCCTAACCCTAGAATTGGTAGGGTTGCTTGCCGCTCTCGTAGGGGTCTAGGGGTGTGGGATTGGCTATTCATCATGACCGTGAAATCCTTGTTTTATACTGGCTCGTATTAAAAACACGGATGTCCTAGTATATCCAATATTTCATATGATATTTTCTGCTGCGTTATCTGTGATGTGATCATGTGATTTGTTCAGATAGATATAGTATATAGTATATATGATATAGTATATAGACGTTGCTTATGTTTTACACCCGCACTAGCCCTGCCTCGCTCTGGCGTTAGTTACCTAACCTAACGGTGCAGACGGGACATCGAGGCGAATGCGGATGGCATAAGCGTACGTTATATTTATCTGTGATGTTTAGGTGGACTTAAATGATGGGACATTCATTAATGAGATTAATGAAAGAAAATAAACCTAATTGATGTTGTGGAATCGAATTTCAAAATAAAAACAGGTAGCTACAGTTCTTGCTTTGCATCGTGGTGTTCATTATAGAACATCCTGCACCTTATTCGATGAGGAAAGGACCGAGATCCCTTCACCGGGAGTGACTCCTTTAGCAATAACTGGCAGATGCTACAACCCTCGGTTTGTCTTTTGATTGCTTCTATAGTTTTTGCTTTGCACAGCGATATATATGATATATCCCGCACCTTATTCGACGAGGAAAGGGCCGACGATCCCTTCACCGGGAGTGACCCCTTTAGCAAAACTAGAAAAGCTTCAAAAACATTCCATTTAAAAACCATTTGATTCCGCAACGAGATCAAGTTCAAAGCGTTAAAGGTTTTCATAAAAACCATTCACAGCCCTCCGTCATTTTAGGAAGTAGAGTACTTAGTATTCGTGCTGTGTTTGTTGACCTTAGTTAAGGCACAGTGTACGGTAGCTAAGTGATGTCTTCCTACACCGCATATGATGCGATTAGTTAGGACAGTCGCATGACTTTGTTGACCTTAGTTAAGGGTCATGTGGGTGGGTCTAATTAATCACGAAATGACGGGTAGAACTTGACTAGTACTTATGATTTGTTGACCATAGTTAAGGTCATAAGTGCTAGGGGTAAAAATCTTTATCGGGAGTTTCAAGTGTTGAAATTTGCAATGAGATTGCATACCTTCTATATGATAGTTGGATCCCGATACCCACTGCGAGTAATTGTTACTCCTGGGAGAGTTTTGCACTTTACAATTAGCCGATCAAATAGGTGTCTAGAAAGGTGCCAACGGGGTTACGCCTCTGGGAAAATGAGGTTTACTGTAATTAGGTCCGTGCGAAAGCACGGGGAACCTCCCTCAAAGTACCGACACTGGCCTGGCTGAAAGATTGGCGAACTTGTAGAGTGTAATTAATCCCGGCTAGTCTTTCCTTTTAGGGTTTGAAGGAAGATTTGATAAAAACAGTGGGAGCCATCCTGATTAGATAAAATATATAACCAATCTAATCTTGCAAGAGCGCACGCAGAGTGTTTCTTCTCTCTCTCTCCAGGTAGCAACCATATCACGCCTTAATCAAGATAATAATACGGATTATTGACCGAACCCGCTTGTTATACTGAGCTGGAGAACGTTGGTCCCGCTCCAACTTATAATTATTATAAGACAGAGCAGGAGATAGGGGAATACCAGAATTCCTATGCCGCCCAAACGAAGAAAGTGCATATGATGCATCTCCTTCGGGTGTGTTCATTACAAAGAACTGTTTCTCAGTTTCCTCTGCATCCTGGGTATATGATACCAGATCTGGATCCCAGATATGTAATTTGTTACATAGGGCAACAGAAAGGCAGAGAACTGAGAACGGGTGATAAGTTTCATGAGACAGAAAACGGGGCAAGTGTTGCAGCCAAGTCTGTTGGTCACTGTCAACCTGTATTACCAATACATTGATTCTGAACAAATGCTATTAGATACCGAACCTGATATATAAAATCATATCAGTCTCTTTATAAGTAAAGAAATGATAAAATTTTGTATTGATGGATAATGTTTTAAACATTTCCTATTTCAAAGGTTGATCAGTTCAGGCACGTTATCTAAAAGCATTAACGTTCTAAATCAAACTACAGTTCCTAGTATACAGAATACACACAAGAGGAAGAGTTCAGAAATGAACGAATCGTTCTTGAGGCATTGTAGACTAGGTCATATCAATGCGACCCGACTGGCTGAAGTTACATTTTAGATGTATATTTAAATCAGTTTGAATTTACATCTTGTGAAACTTGCCAGTCATGTCACAAAGATTAGATGACCATAGCTCTGTTTATTGGAAACAGAGAAAGAGTCAGTAAACTCTTGGGACTGATACATGATGATGTATGTAAGGTCTCCTGTCTACACATGCCAGGACCGGTTCTTTATACTTCATTACGTTCTCTGATGATCTCTCTAGATTCAGTCATATGTTCCTGTTGAAACATGAGTCCGAACCTTTTGAGGTATTCACATAATATAAGTTGGAAGTAGAGAACCAAAATACGGGTAAAAGTATTATATCCTATGATGAGATCAGGGAGGAGAATACTTGTGCATGGAATTCCTGGACTATTCTAAAGGAGAATGAGATTCTCTCTCAGTATTACTCCTCTGAATACACCACAGCACAACGGTGTATCGGGACGGAGCAATCACACAATATTAGATATGGTGTGCTCTATGATGAGTATTACTGAGTTACCCATTTCCTTTTGGGGTTGTGCACTTGAGAAGCTGCATACCTATTGAATTAGGTTCGAATCAAATCAGTGCCTACCACTCCATATAAGATATAGTATGGGAAGAGCCTATCTCTTAAGTAAGTTAAGATTTAGGATTGTCCGGCCTATGTCTAAAGTAAAATCCGGACAAGATCGAGGCAAGGATAGTTCTGTAGAACTGGAAAGGTTCCAGCTATACAAAACTGCAGCTGATGATTTGTCAGAACCAAAGGATTCAATAGTCCCCGACGAATCTCGGCCACTCCGCCGATCTGGTAGGGTTCCTCACCTGCCTGAGAGATACTTAAGTTTCTCGATGACGGTGGGAGCGAGTATTGCATCATGAGATGATGACCCAACTAGATTCGAGCAGGCCATCGAGAGTAGGGACTCTGTAAGAATGGCTGGATGCTTAGCGGTCTGAGATGGAATCCATGTACACCAGCAAGGTATGGACTTTAGCTGCTATATCTGAAGGGTTAAATCTCCATCAGGAGCAAGTATATCTTGAGAAGATTACTTGGTGTAGATGGAAAAGTTGAGACTTTCAAAGCTAGACTTGTTAAAGGTTTTCGTCATCAACCAAGTATGGATAATGATGAAACCTTTTTCCAGGGACTATGCTTAAGTCCATCCAGATCCTACTTACCATTGCTGCATATCATGACTACGATATCTGGTGGTTGGGTGCCATGACTACTTTTCTAAATAATAATTTAGAAGAGAACGTCTATAAGAACACAGCCAGAGGGCTTCGTAAACAGTGGGAGCAGCGGAAACGTGTGCAAGTTGCTTTACATAATGAAGCAGGGATCGCGGAGTTGGAACGTCTGTTTTGATGTGATAGTCAAAGTGTTTGACTTCATCAAAATGGTAGACGAACCTTGTATATACAAAAAGGTAGTAGAGAGTAAAGTGGTCATCTTCGTATTGTACGTAGACAACATACTCTTGATTGGAAAAGAGTTTCCTATACTACGCTCGGTCAATCTCCGCTTATCACAAAGATTCTCCAATAGGATCAAAATGATACCTCCTAAATCCTGAGTTTTCATCTATGAGATATGTAAGTCTACGTTAGCGCCCCGGCAGTCTACAGACGCCAAATGCGGAATAAAACTTTTTAACTTGGCGCTATCGTATACTTTCACCCGGATCTGCCATTATTGCTAAACTAACAAGCAGTAAAGAGTGTAGAAAGGTTGTACCGACTGATCCGAGTCCTCCGGTCTTCATCTCCACTCCGATCTCCTCGCGGGATCTCCATCCGTCTCCTCCTCGTCGGAAAGGGCACCACATCGCCTGTAGCTTTTACGGGCTCCCACCTCAATACCGAGGCAACTCGGGCGCGAAGCTGGCGAATCGACGCGTCCAAGATTTGCTGTAGGAAGTGTAGTGTAGAATGCATGTCTCACTTTGGGGTTTGTTGCCATTTGTAGATGATGGAGGAAACAAGATAAGAAAAATGGTGCTTGCATTTTTCTTAGCATGAAAAGAGATCAAGAATGAAAAATACTCTCAAAGATGAAGCTCTCTCTACTTCTCTTTTCTTCTTCTCACTTTGATAATGAAAACTAATGAACTTAGAAATGGAGGAGGAATGAATATGAAGCAATAAGGGAGGTGAGTGTAGGAGATGAGAAGAGGTGACCACATCAAGGGACAAAGAAACATACAAGCATGCTTCATAAATTCCAACCATACCCATTTCTAATCAAATTAAAGCAAGTGATGGAGCAAAAGATATGAAGCCATCATAATCAATCTTTATGCAAGAAAACCCCTCCACAAATGTAATTTGCAAAACTGCAAATTACCCCCTCCATCGGAAAAGTCCGGCCGGGAAAGAACAAAGAAAAACCGGCCGGAACGGAATGCAAACTGGCAACTCCAGAAAACTGGTCCCGTAATAAATTACAGGAAAACCCCGATACTGTGCATACACACCCGCATCTGTATTCCGTCCGGATACAAATGCAAAGAGACAAAATCTACACTGTACTAAACTAGGACCGGCTTAAACCAAAACCGGCTAGTAATATCCGTTCGATCCTGATCCGTGCAATACCGCACGTATCTAATCGAACCCTGCCATATACCTATACGGCTACTAGTACAAACCGTCCGATCCTGATCCGTGCAATACCACACGTATCTGATCGGACCCTGCCATATCTCCATACGGCCTCTACAGCGTTTCGCCCGAAAGCTGAGTAACTGAAAGTGTGGTGGACTCTAAAGACTCGTCAATACTATGGCTGTGGATTTAACCACTAGCACGTCAGAGGTATAAGCCAATACGTAACGGGCCACCAGCTATTGACTAAAAGGGACGTCGATGAGCGAACTCATCCTGACACCCTACTGAGCCTGTCAGTGACAATATCCGTACAGTCCGGTCCGTTCGTCTATGAGCATCGCATGTCGGGCCTAGGGGGTGGGTAAAAGTCAGACCCCCAAAAGCGGTACAAGTCGTGTCGGAGTGTAGCCCAGAACACCATGAGATACTACTGGAATACCTACCAGTAAATCTCCTGCCTTGGCCAAGGATTTCGTGTAATGGCTCTCCTAGACACAGCGCGACCTCACCCCCAATACCGGGAGAGACGAAACCCCCGAAGATCCGCTCACTGCCTCCATGTGGCTCGGGACTGTACCCAACTAAAACCTCTTTGCACGACTCCTTTGAGCCGTGGTAGGGTAGTAATCAAAGCACAGTGGGAACTCACACGAGACAAATGACGATCCCCAGGTCGATGAACTAACCTGTACACATGTCACCTGGGAACTGCTATCTGACGTCAGGTATAAGACCAACTAGCATGTTCCCGGCGAGTCCTGTCCGGTGTACTCATAACCCAATGAGCACCTGTATACATCTTAGGTGAACCAACTGACACCAGTGGCCTGTGAGACCGGCCACCGCCCCTCGTCGGGGTCTCGACTGTATACACTAGTCTACTCTGGAGTATCGATGCCCTGTCTCGAAACTCCCACGACTAGGAACCTTTTAAGAATGTGCTTATAGACTACCAGCTCCCACGTATATGATCGCCCTCATACTGCCGGTAGTCAAGCAAGAATCCTAGGGGCTCTATCAACGTGCAATAGCGACATGTCATGTCACCTAAAACAGTACACGATGATAAAGGTAAACCTGATAGCATACTATCATCTCGAGTAAGACTGTTCTACCGGGATAGGTCCTCCCTCAATCATTGCAATCACGTGCCTGTGATCCAATAATTGACTCTGAGGGCACTATCTCCAACCATCTCCCACTTGCACTCAAGGCTAATTATTGCAATGTCGCATACTCACAGCCCGTGTGATACCGAACACCCAACTCCTCTACTAGTCAGTCTCACAAAACTAGTTTGCGAAACTATTGCGTTCGAGGAATAGCCTCAGCGAGTGGATCCGCTCTGAAGTTTCTTTCTATGTCTCTCTCTATCTCAAGTTCGCGGAGAAAGCCATCTCCCGAAATGAGCAATACCTGTCTTAGAGTGTTTGGATGTCTGATGGGACTGAGCTCATAAATGAACTCCAAATCCAAACTTCTTAGACTGTATCGTCAACTGAACTTAATCAGTATCCTGCGTCATGCCTCCCTCAGTATTGCCTTGGACCACCTGTCCAAAATACTGCCCCTCGTCAGAGGGAAAACTATAACTCTGACAACCTCCTTGTCATCCAGGTCACCTTGGAAGCCTGGAATGATAACTGTTTCCTGAATGGGGCTTTCGTTATCATATCCATAGAACAGCCACTTATGTTCTAAAACTGCTTCCGACTGTTCCTCCAGGATTGGATCAATATCAACTTATTGCATCTAGTGCAAGAACAACATCTGGTGTGGTACTTGACATCTCATGATTGACTCAATTGCCTAAGCAAGTGATCTGCCAATCATGCACATCCCTCTCCCCTTTAGTCTGTAAGATACCTTTGGAGAGGGTGACTCCATCACCTGCAGGTACACTACCGTGCCAGGAGTCGTCTATTCTAAATACTCTTAGAATGCTGTCAAAGTACCCTTATTGGGAAACCACCCAAATCTAGATCTAAAAGCATAGATCTAGTAACCAGTATGTCCGATATAATGTCCAAGTCCCTTGTGGAGAAAACACTGTGTGACGACCAAAGTATAACTGATCGTTGTATAGGAATATCACTTCCTACTACCCTCTCAACAGATCCATCCCCTATTCTGATGACGTCAAACCTATGACTGTCACATCAGAAACAGATGATCTATCTCCGCTATATCTGCTTTAGTCTATAAATAGACATAAGCCTAATGTCCACCAATGCTTCCGCTGCTCCCACTGACTACGACAACCCTCTGGCAGAGTCATATAGACGTGCACTTCTAAAGCTAGTTTAGAACGACGCTATACTCATCCTCCTGCCGGGTCTCGCAGTCTGGAACAACAACAATGGCAAGTGTGGGTAAACTAGAACTTCCCTGTCACCGTCCTTGAGGCTACCGGAGTACCTCTCGGGTGTCTGAAGTTACCCACCTTATCTGAGGAGTGGCCAATGGAATGTCAAATCATATTGAATCTTTAGGTTCCTTATCAAATCTTCAGTAATCGTTTACGGTTCTGGAATCACTTCCAGTTCTACCATACTCCCACTACTGTTTTTGAAAAAATCCATTTTTATTAAAACTGTGGCTAGTCAAGAACAATATCACTATTGATCTTTCTTATGGTAGAAAGTCAACCCTCGTCATAGCCTGGGTCAACCCACAAACAGCCATTACAGAAACGTGCCTTGAGTTATCCAGAGTCTGGTTTTAATCATAAGCCGGACAACTCCCCGTACCTTAACAATGTTAAGATATGAACTGTACTATATCCAATATAGAACCAGAGGCACTGATTTAATTTAACCAGATTCAAATCATGCAGCTATCTCTAGTGCATGTCAACCAAATGGAGAGAGGCCGATCAGCGTTACTCAACTTAGGAATGCTTCCAATTATGAGTAACCTGAAAGAGAAGCAATTTCTCTTTATCATTACTATCAACTGAATACCATACACAAGTATCTACATCTTCGATCACTTTGAAGAATCCCGATACTTGCTATACCTGGTTCTCTACTCTATTCAAATACCTATAACTCCTCAAAACTTAGACCCTGTGTTTCTACGAAACACATGTCTAAGAACTAGAGAAGTCAAAAGTAAACAGAATATAGTATGAGGACCAACCCCTCTGTCCTAATGGACACTGGACAACATACAATGCTCTGTATAAGTCCGCCGAGTCTAACAACTCTTTCACTGTGTGTTGTAGGTTGAAAACTGTACTTATGGTCAAGAAGAATTACACCGCTGTTTAATGCTCCTTACCCAACCATCCACTGATATAGGTAAATGTGATCGACATAATATCAAAAAGGTATATCTCACTCTATGAAAATAGACGTACAGATATATCAATTTGAAATTGGTGCATAACAGCGGATATTCAAAACCAAACATTTGCCGACCGGCAAACAGCCCAGGTGATTTCCTCAAATATCACCGATTACAACGAATCCCGATATAATGTGGATGATCACCCAATTTCCAATAACTTACTCCCACTCATCATCTGTAAAACCATACAGATGTGAGAATCATACCTGGTAAATACATACCCTGGAGCAAGTATATTATCGGGAAATCAGTTTTCTTTTAACAGTATACAGTGAACTGAAACATTGAAATGTTTCGATGGGGTATCCTGGTATTCCTAGTAATGCCTCTACCATTATCCAGATTCACAACTATAACCGCATAATTCTTTGCCACCTCTCCAAATCCCTTTATATGTCTTTAGTCATTACCTTCTGCACACCCCTTAGGCCAAATGGTTTTCTTCCTTCCCTACCGTTCGGCACCAGCCTATGGTTTGGAAGAAGACTATCCAATTTGCGCAACGGGTGTACTGTCCTAATCCTAGGAGCACTCGCAATGCGAGAGAAGGTGAAGATAAAAGACAACCGAATAAACCTTATTCCTATTTCTCCTGAACCAGAATCCATCCCCGAACTGGAACAAGTTCCTTTCGAGTTCGTATATAACCATACGATGGAGTATCCAATAAACTGTGGATCTTCGTAGTGATACGGAGTGTCCTGGAGAAATACAAAGGTGATTTAGGATTGGCGAAGAAATACTTGGTTTGGTCGTGAATATCAGTCGCAATTTACTTTGCCCTCTTACTAATCCCTTGCTTTGTCTTAATATTAATACCTTCTGCACACCATCGTTATGCTAATTGGTTTTCTTCATTCCCCACGGTTCGGCACCAGCCTAAGGTTTGGAAGAAGACTATCCAATTTGCGTAATAGGTGTACTATCTCCTAAACCAAGGAGTACTCGTAACTTGAGAGAAGGCAAAAAGGAAAAGACAACTGAATAATCCTATCCGTTTTCTCCAGAACCGGAAACCATCCTCGAATTCCTTCGAGTTCGTATCTAACCATACGATGGTTTTGTCCAATGGAAGTGGACGTTCGTAGTAATACAGGGTGTCCTAGAGAAAAGGGTAAAAGTAGGAGTGGCAATGAGGTCTGCAACTCTGACAATCCAAAAGCCGGTGTTAAGAAGGTTCGGTCAACTTGGTCTCTGAGTCATAGTCTTAGGGTCGGGTCAATGGTCGCTGCCAGAGAGAGAGAGAGAAAAGAAACACTCAGCGTGCACTCCACCCTAGATCAGAATGGTTATCTTTATCTAATCTGGAAACCTCCCACTGTACCTCAAAATTCTCCTCCAAACCTGAAAGAAGAATTAGTCGGGGTCACCCGAGGAGTAAACCAACTCATCAGTGGGAATCGGGATCCAACTATCATCGCATGACAACGTGACGGAATCCGCTCACGGTATCACACTCCAGAAGGTATGCGCATATCTGGCAAGTTTCAGTTCTTTTGAAACTCCCGATGTGGATTTTTACCCCATGCTCTTATGACCTTGACTTTGGCCAACAAATCATAAGTCACATGTCAAGTTCTGCCCGTCATTCTCCAGGTTAATTTGAATCCACCCGTACATACCCTTGACTTTGGCCAACAAGGCAGTACGACTGTTCCAAACCAACGCATCTATCTATGCTGCATATGAATACCCAACAGCTACCAAACACTGTGCCTTGACTTTGGCCAACAAACACAGCTTGAATACTATTGACTACCCATATGAAACGACGGAGGGCTACGAATGGTTTCTGGCGAAAACCTTTAACGTAATGAACTTGATATCGTTGAAGGAACTGATAGCTTTTTAGAAAATATAGTGACGAAAAACCATTGCTAAAGAGGTCACTCCCGGTGAAGGGATCTCGGCTCTTTCCCCGTAGAATGAGGTGCAGGATATTCCAACTGAATACCACGGTGCAAAGCAAAAGTAATCGGCTATAGTGAAGTTAATGCCCTGACGCAAACTTCTGTCCAAGGGGTCACTCCCGGTGAAGGGATCTCGGCCCTTGCCTCGTCGACTGAGGAGCAGGATATTCTAAATGAATACCACGATGCAAAACAAAAGTGAACGTCCTTGCAATAACAGCTTTTTGAAAAGTGTTCCAACAACATCAGAATAGGTTTGTTTAACTTGCATTGATCTGAATCAATGCAGTCCCATCAATTAATCACACCACAAAGAACGAAAATATACTGACGTACGTATACGCCATCCGCATTCGCCACTGGGTCCCGTCATCACCCGTTAGGTTGGCTAACTAACGGCAGAGCGGGGACTGGACTAGCGCGGATGAAAAACATATACAACATCTACTAATATATATACCAATATATAGTATTTCGCTCAAGGCGTGAATAAAATGCAACATCACAGAAATGTACAGCATCACAGAACAATACAGATATCTGGGATCCCCGGGTTTCACAGAGCCACTACTGAAACCCGACGTTCCCCTGGTCGTGTGGATAGCCTGTGCAATGAAAACCTAGACCCCTACGGGCGCGGCAAGTCACCCGCCAAAACCTGAAAGCGAGGCAGCCCCCTCCAGCACCGTGAATGGACCACCCAGCACTTCACGGAATCCGGCAACTTGGGCACCCCTCCTGGGTCAACCTGTACCTCCTACGAGTGCGGCGAATAGCCCGCCAATTCCAGACTGAAGCCCCCTCCGTCTCAATGCCCTGAGATGCGGGCCCGTTGCCCTCTAGAACCCGGCTATCCGTGCACCCCTCCGCGGGGTAACCCTAGTACAGAAAGTAAAATATACATTCAACGGGTACATCGACCGTAACCAGGTCGTGCCCCAAAAGAATAATACAAACTGGCAGTGACGGCAGTCCACAAGTCGGACGCTCGCCCCGCAATATCAAATGTACAAATAAACTCAAACTGTACTACCATTGCACACTGCTATCCACCACGACAAATCCGCAACATCACAGCACAACACAGAACATCAACGCGAATGTCACGTTCGCAAACCCGTCTAAAAGAACTATAGCAATCAGACGCGGTTTACCGATCAAATGACATTCCCGGTCGGAGATATAATGTAAGCACTGTAAACTAACGTGTTTAAATTTCGATCGACAAAATATCAAGAAGTGGGCCCTACGACTTACTGGTGAACAGTAACAAAATCTGGGCAAAAACGATATATATCAAAAACCCCAAAATCCCACTGAGAACCAACTGACAAAATTTGGGAGCACGTGCTCCCCACGTGGCCGCGGTTGCGCGGCCAAACCACGGGTTTGGCCGCGCTTCCGCGGCAGCTTGGAGGGATCACGACCCCAAATTTTGTCGTGACTCTTAAAAGTTCCTGCTCTGATTTTTAAGACATCCAGAAATAATTTTTGAGACCGTTTAAAAACAACAGAAACTGTCGGCTTGGATTTTTGCAGTTTTCGATTTCCGGTCGGATCGAAGTTTTAAACGCGTTAGCACAAGTTAGCATAGCAAAATGGTGAGGCTCTGATACCACTGTAAGTCTACGTTAGCGCCCCGGCAGTCTACAGACGCCAAATGCGGAATAAAACTTTTTAACTTGGCGCTATCGTATACTTTCACCCGGATCTGCCATTATTGCTAAACTAACAAGCAGTAAAGAGTGTAGAAAGGTTGTACCGACTGATCCGAGTCCTCCGGTCTTCATCTCCACTCCGATCTCCTCGCGGGATCTCCATCCGTCTCCTCCTCGTCGGAAAGGGCACCACATCGCCTGTAGCTTTTACGGGCTCCCACCTCAATACCGAGGCAACTCGGGCGCGAAGCTGGCGAATCGACGCGTCCAAGATTTGCTGTAGGAAGTGTAGTGTAGAATGCATGTCTCACTTTGGGGTTTGTTGCCATTTGTAGATGATGGAGGAAACAAGATAAGAAAAATGGTGCTTGCATTTTTCTTAGCATGAAAAGAGATCAAGAATGAAAAATACTCTCAAAGATGAAGCTCTCTCTACTTCTCTTTTCTTCTTCTCACTTTGATAATGAAAAATAATGAACTTAGAAATGGAGGAGGAATGAATATGAAGCAATAAGGGAGGTGAGTGTAGGAGATGAGAAGAGGTGACCACATCAAGGGACAAAGAAACATACAAGCATGCTTCATAAATTCCAACCATACCCATTTCTAATCAAATTAAAGCAAGTGATGGAGCAAAAGATATGAAGCCATCATAATCAATCTTTATGCAAGAAAACCCCTCCACAAATGTAATTTGCAAAACTGCAAATTACCCCCTCCATCGGAAAAGTCCGGCCGGGAAAGAACAAAGGAAAACCGGCCGGAACGGAATGCAAACTGGCAACTCCAGAAAACTGGTCCCGTAATAAATTACAGGAAAACCCCGATACTGTGCATACACACCCGCATCTGTATTCCATCCGGATACAAATGCAAAGAGACAAAATCTACACTGTACTAAAGTAGGACCGGCTTAAACCAAAACCGGCTAGTAATATCCGTTCGATCCTGATCCGTGCAATACCGCACGTATCTGATCGAACCCTGCCATATACCTATACGGCTGCTAGTACAAACCGTCCGATCCTGATCCGTGCAATACCGCACGTATCTGATCGGACCCTGCTATATCTCCATACGGCCTCTACAGCGTTTCGCCCGAAAGCTGAGTAACTGAAAGTGTGGTGGACTCTAAAGACTCGTCAATACTATGGCTGTGGATTTAACCACTAGCACGTCAGAGGTATAAGCCAATACGTAACGGGCCACCAGCTATTGACTAAAAGGGACGTCGATGAGCGAACTCATCCTGACACCCTACTGAGCCTGTCAGTGACAATATCCGTACAGTCCGGTCCGTTCGTCTATGAGCATCGCATGTCGGGCCTAGGGGGTGGGTAAAAGTCAGACCCCCAAAAGCGGTACAAGTCGTGTCGGAGTGTAGCCCAGAACACCATGAGATACTACTGGAATACCTACCAGTAAATCTCCTGCCTTGGCCAAGGACTTCGTGTAATGGCTCTCCTAGACACAGCGTGACCTCACCCCCAATACCGGGAGAGACGAAACCCCCAAAGATCCGCTCACTGCCTCCATGTGGCTCGGGACTGTACCCAACTAAAACCTGTTTGCACGACTCCTTTGAGCCGTGGTAGGGTAGTAATCAAAGCACAGTGGGAACTCACACGAGACAAATGACGATCCCCGGGTCGATGAACTAACCTGTACACATGTCACCTGGGAACTGCTATCTGACGTCAGGTATAAGACCAACTAGCATGTTCCCGGCGAGTCCTGTCCGGTGTACTCATAACCCAATGAGCACCTGTATACATCTTAGGTGAACCAACTGACACCAGTGGCCTGTGAGACCGGCCACCGCCCCTCGTCGGGGTCTCGACTGTATACACTAGTCTACTCTGGAGTATCGATGCCCTGTCTCGAAACTCCCACGACTAGGGACCTTTTAAGAATGTGCTTATAGACTACCAGCTCCCACGTATATGATCGCCCTCATACTGCCGGTAGTCAAGCAAGAATCCTAGGGGCTCTATCAACGTGCAATAGCGACATGTCATGTCACCTAAAACAGTACACGATGATAAAGGTAAACCTGATAGCATACTATCATCTCGAGTAAGACTGTTCTACCGGGATAGGTCCTCCCTCAATCATTGCAATCACGTGCCTGTGATCCAATAATTGACTCTGAGGGCACTATCTCCAACAAGATAGATGTAATTGGATGCTTGGATTCTCACTAGATGTAGTGAGATGGTATCAATCGATCCTGGGGAGAATCACTGGAAGGATTCCAGGGTGATAAAGACGACTGAATGTCAGTCACAGGCATTGTCTTTACCCTCAGTAAAGGGACGGTATGTTGGAAGAGTTCCAAGCTAGATACCGTGGCAAACTAGACAATAAAGGCTGGTAACATCGCTATTAAAGATGCTACAAAAGAGGCAGTTTGGGTGTATATTGGTTCATAAGATGAACTAGGTTCCTACCATTGTATGACAATGGAAGTGTGGCTTTGGCCAAGGAACCCCAATCCCATCAGTGACCCAGACATATTCTGAGGCAGTATCACCTGATCATGGAGATAGATGATCTCCAGGGTGATCGAGGTTAGGAGAGTAGACTCAGAGGATAACACGGCAGATCCACTCACGAAGGCCTTTTCCTAAAGAGAGACTTTTTGGGGATAGTTGAGTATTAGATACTACAACTACTGCTACAGATGGCCCTAGTGCAAGTGGAGATTGTTAGTTATATGTATGCCCTAGAGGCCATTACTGTACATTGGATGTATATTGTAGTGGATGCTGGGACATATATAGGTAGGACTTTCTTGCTCAACATGATAGTACGCTATCTGGTTGCTCTTTATCTTAACATGTATACTCTCTGTCTCTCTGTTACATGTTGATAAAGCCCTTAGGATGTGTACTCGACTTCCAGGACTATGATGCAGATCATACTAGTGGGGCCTGGGTAGTCCATGAGTACAACCTTCAATGTTCCTAGCCGTGGGAATATCGAGATGAGGCATCGATATTCCAGAGTAGACTAGCGTATATCTTCTCGACCTATGTGATGGGCGATGGATGATCCCATATCCATTGGTGTTTGACATCAGAGATGGTATGCGGGTGCTCAGTGGAGACTGGGTACACTGAACGGACTCGCCTAGAACTCCCAGATGGTATTATACCTCACGTCAGATGGCAATTCTCTGGTGACACTGGTACAGCTTAGTCTGTTGACCCGAGATCGTCATAGAGTCTTGTGTGTCTCCCACTGTGCTTTGATTTCCATCCTACCACGGCTCTAATGAGTCATGCAAGCAGGTGGTTTTTGGGTACAGTCCCGATTCATATGGAGGCAATGAGCGATAGGAGGGGATTCGTCTCTCCCGGTATTGGGGGTTGATGTTGCGCTATGCACGACTGGCCATAACAGGAAATCCCTGGCCAGGGTTGCAGTGATATACTGGTAAGAGTTATCAGTAGTTTCACGAATGTTATAGACCTTACGTCGGCATGACTTATCAAGCTATTGGGGTCTGACGTTTACCACCCCTAGGCGAGATATGCGACATATCAGACGAACAGGCCGGACTGTACGGTAAGTGTTTCTGGTTGGATTCACAGGAGTGTGAGCGGGCTTGCTCGTCGATCTTCTGATCGCTCAATACCCGGGTGGCCGTTACGTTTAGCAGACCGCTTGCGGCTTATGGGTGTTTGATATGATCATCATCTGCTGCCGGCGTATTGACGAGTCTTTAGAGTCCTACACAGAGGTTTCCTGGCTCAAGCGAAACGAAATAGGAGCACATATGAGATATGTGCGGGACCGAGAATAATGCGTGTATCTGATACCGTATTTCATTCTCGCGATGAATGTGTCGAATGGTTGTATGCGATATAACCTAGTTATCGAATCAAGGATTGATTCGATAAGCCGATACATTGGATACTAGCCGGTTATATGCGACATGACCGGATCATTGAATCAAGTGTTGATTTAATGATTTAATGTATAATTATATATTTGATATATTACTTTGCATTAACTAGTATTGGTTCACTTTAAATGGATTTTCTCACTTGAAATGCACATTGTATATGTGATATATTTTTGTGCACAAGATTGTATCATGTTTGATGATACATGCTAGCTTGGGTTTGTGTAAAGAATTAAACCATGGTTAGTTAGTGGTTAGGGTTTCATTTCATTTACTTATTCATTTATCTATTTATTTATTTATTTATTATGGAAATGATAAAGAGAAAATGGTGGCTTTCTTTGTTTGTTGTTGAAGCTTTATGAATCTTTGACTAAGTGACCATTTTGTCTTCATGCTTAACCCTAACCATTCAAACTAACCATAGTTCTTTCTCTACACTTGACCATGGTTGAAATATGAGAAGTATTCATTTTATTTTCTTTTTGAAAAAACAACTTATCATATTATCTTCTTCTTCTTCTCCTTCTTCAACATGAAGAAAGCTTGCCTCCATCAAGGTAACTAGTGAAAAAGAGTGAGAAATTCAATTCTAAAGTGAACCCACTTCCTATTTCTTCATCCTCTACCTCTTGCCAAGTAGTATAGGGTGTTTTCTTCACAAGTTTCTTGACTTGGTGAAGTTGGAGTTTGATCTTGTGATGCCTCGACGTAGATCATCTTCGGCATCGAAGCCGACGACCTAGCCCGCCCATTTCTCCGATGAAGCCGATGCTAGAGTCCGGGATCCGATATGGACAGCGGAAGGACATCATCACGAAGCCTAGGAGGTGGAGGATCGGATCTACAAAGGTTGTAGCCCCTTCCCTTTACCTATAAATTCGTTTACTTGCTTGCATCGCCTATACTTTTAGTTAACGATCCGTATTAAGGTTCGTAGGCATATGGAAAAATTTAAATTAGCCATGTTTGATCACTTGTGAGACCTCATTAGTGTGCCTAGGAACCCTACATTGGTATCAGAGCCTAGCTAGAGCCTTAGGCGATGCGTTAACGAAGTTAAAACCCCGATCGAACCCAAACACGACGAAATACACCCCTCTCTGGTCCATTTTTAAAATCTGGGATTTTTCCAAATTAAAAATACCTGAAAAATTCAGCAGGGAAAGCTAAGAATTCTGGTGAAAAACGAGACCCCAATTCCTCAATTCGGCTGCGGAACCGCGGCGTTGACCCACCATTAGCGGCGGTTCCGTGGCAATATAATAGCATTAGGGACAGTTCTTTGCGCGGTAATTCCTTTCTCTGTGTTTCCTATTTTATGGGTATTTTTAATCTGACACAAGTGTTGTGCATTCTGGGGTTTGTTTTGTAATCGTTGATTCGATCGGGAATTTTAAATTCGTTATTGTTTTTCCGGGTAAATTTTTGAACATGTTAAAAAGTTTGACCGGATATAAATACCCATTTTTTCCCCTGTCGGGAAATTTCCAAGTGTTGGATTTTTCCGTGGTTTAGCGACGTTCTAAGTAGTGTAAGTAACGCGATGGACCCTCTAGAAGACAACAAACCTTAACTCGATTATGTGACCGTCTTAAACTGCCCTTTGAACCTTAGGGTTTGGGGCAGTACGGCGTGCCACATGTGAGGCGTTGGCTTGACCCTTCTACGGCTGGACCGTTGGTACTGAGGCACGAAGTGAATATTTTTAAACTTATTTCATGAGTTGAGCTGTTTCGGGAAAACTTGGGTGTTCGATTGTTCAATCGGAAAGTTTAACATTTTCTATTTATCCGGAATGTGATACAACATTTGGAATTCACAAGTAGTTATGAGATAACTGAATAGATGTTATAAACATAGCAGTTTAGTCTCACTTGATCGGTTGCCACGGAATTTTGATGCGATCAAAAGTCCGTCGCAGTCACGTAGTGTACGCGGATACTCGCCGGGTAAACTTAATAGACAGCTGTTAGTTATATGTATGCCCTAGAGGCCATTACTGTACATTGGATGTATATTGTAGTGGATGCTGGGACATATATAGGGAGGACTTTCTTGCTCAACATGATAGTATGCTATCTGGTTACTCTTTACCTTAACGTGTACAATGATTGTCTCTCTGTTACATGTTGGTAAAGCCCTTAGGATGTGTACATGACTACCTGGACTATGATGCGGATCATACTAGTGGGGACATGGTAGTCCATAAGTACATCCTTCAAGGTCCCTAGTCGTGGGTGTATCGAGACGGGACATCGATATACCAGAGTAGACTAGCGTATACCTTCTCGACCCATACAGATGGGCGATGGATGATCCCATATCCATTGGTGTTTGACATCAGAGATGATATACGGGTGCTCAGTAGAGACTGGGTACACTGGACGGACTCGCCGAGAACTCCCAGATGGTATTATACCTTACGTCAGATGGCAGTTCTCTGGTGACACTGGTACAGAGTAGTCTGTTGACCCGAGATCGTCATAGAGTCTTGTGTGGTTCCCACTGTGCTTTGATTTCCATCTTACCACGTCCAAGAGGGCGTGCAAAATGGTGGTTTTTGGGTACAGTCCCGAATCACATGGAGGCAATGAGCGATAGGAGGGGATTCGTCTCTCCCGGTATAGGGAGTTGATGTTGCGCTGTGTTCGATTGGCTATAACCGGAAATCCCTGGCCAGGGTTGCTGAGATTTACTGGTAAGTGTTACCAGTAGTTTCTTGAATTGTTATAGACCTCATATCGACACGACTTATCGAGCTATTGGGGTCTGACGTTTACCACCACTAGGCGAGATATGCGACATATCAGACGATCAGACCGGACTGTACGGTTGTGTTACTGGTTGGATTCACTGGAGTGTGAGCGGGCTTGCTCGTCGATCTTCTGATCGCTCAATACCCGGGTGGCCGTTACGTTTAGCAAACCGCTTGCGGCTTGTGGGTGCTTGATATGATCATCATCTGCTGCCGGCGTATTGACGAGTCTTTAGAGTCCTACACAGAGGTTTCCTGGCTCAAGCAAAACGAAATAGGAGCGCATATGAGATATGTGCAGGACCGAGAATAATGCGTGTATGTGATACCGTATTTCATTCTCGCGATGAATGTATCGATTGGTTGTATGCGATATAACCTAGTTATCGAATCAAGGGTTGATTCGATAAGCCGATATATTGGATATTAGTCGGTTGTATGCGATATGACCGGATCGTTAAATCAAGTGTTGATTTAATGATTTAATGTATAATTATATATATCATATAATACTTTGCATTAACTAGTATCGGTTCACTTTACAAAGGATTTTCTCACTTGGTTGTACAAGTTGTATATGTGATATACTTTTTATGGAAATGATTGTATCATATTTGATGATACATGCTTTTTGGTTAAGTGTAAAGAATTAAACCATGGTTAAGTTGGAAATTAGGGTTTTGTTTTTTTCCATTATTTATTTATTCATTTATTTATTTGTTTGTTTATTTTGGAAAATAAATGGCATAAAGAAATGAAATGGTGGCTCATTTTGGACTTGCATGTTGAAGCTTCATGAAGCTTTGACTAAGTCACCATTTTGTCTCGTGCTTAACCCTAACCACTCCACTTAACCCTAGTTGATTCTCTACACTTCACCATGGTTAGATTATGATAAGGATTCCTTTTATTTTCTATTTGGAATATTATGATAACAAGATGCTTCTTCTTCTTCATCTTCTTTGATGAAGAAAGCTTCACTTCATCAATGGTGATTGATGAAAATGAGTGAGAAATCCACTTCTAAAGTGAACCCACTTCCTATTTCTTCATCCTCTACCTCTTGCCAAGTAGTAGAGTGTGTTTCCTTCACAAGTTTTCAAGGCTTGATGAAGGTGGAGCTTGATCTAGTGATGCCTCGACGTAGATCATCTTCGGCACGTCGTCGATGACCTAGCCCGCTCTTTCTCCGATGAAGCCGACGCTAGAGCCCGGGATTTGATATGGACAGTAAGGGGACTTCATCGCGGAGCTATGGAGGTGGAGCACCGGATCTACAAAGGTTGTATTTCCGTTTATACTTTAGTTAAGTTGTTAACTACTTGCTAGTTTCACCTAAAATTCTAGTTAACGATCTAGTCTAGGGTTTCTCGGCACCGCAATTTTTTAAATTGGCATGGTTGATGCCTTGTGAGACCTCTTGAGTGTGCCTAGGAACCCTACAACAGCCTCACTCCATAGCCCCGACCAAGTGACTGTAGGAGAACCCCGTCGCCGAAAGCATCCGTTTGGGTGCTCGCGGCAGCGGTGTTCCGCCTTGGTGCACTTTGTCGACGGCGTCGGGGGTGCGGCCGCCTACTGAAGTTTGCGACGAGCATTCGATCAGGATGTCGGGAATCTTGTTGAATTGCCCGACTTTATATTGAAAAGAGTTTTCGATAATGAGACTAAAATGCGGGGTTTATAATTGTTAGGCATGTGATGTCTAAGTATTTCATTTGATTAGGCATGCGATGTCTAAAGAGGTTGCGGATTCCAACTGTTGTAGTTTTACACTTTCTTTTCTGTGACCGTAAGTGTAATATGTGATATTGCCGGTTTCGTTGCTATATGTCAACGACAATTGGGATGTGCATATTTACTTACGTTGATGACATGTGATGTTATGTGTTGCTGGATATGTTATATTGGAACGTCGTGGTTGAATAGCCGGGGGGTTTTTATGTGAGATAAGTGTTTTTTATTTTCATTCATGTAAAAACTTGTATGTAATATTCTTTTATTGGGGCACTTCCAGGTTGCGGATGTTGTCACCATTTGTATATTATTTACTTTTCCGCATTAGGATAGACCTAAGGAGGGGAGCACAAGTAACCGGGTTCTAGGGTCCAGTGGGGGACCATCTCGAGGAGTCGAGTCCGGGTCTCCTAACCCTAGAATTGGTAGGGTTGCTTGCCGCTCTCGTAGGGGTCTAGGGGTGTGGGATTGGCTATTCATCATGACCGTGAAATCCTTGTTTTATACTGGCTCGTATTAAAAACACGGATGTCCTAGTATATCCAATATTTCATATGATATTTTCTGCTGCGTTATCTGTGATGTGATCATGTGATTTGTTCAGATAGATATAGTATATAGTATATATGATATAGTATATAGACGTTGCTTATGTTTTACACCCGCACTAGCCCTGCCTCGCTCTGGCGTTAGTTACTTAACCTAACGGTGCAGACGGGACATCGAGGCGAATGCGGATGGCATAAGCGTACGTTATATTTATCTGTGATGTTTAGGTGGACTTAAATGATGGGACATTCATTAATGAGATTAATGAAAGAAAATAAACCTAATTGATGTTGTGGAATCGAATTTCAAAATAAAAACAGGTAGCTACAGTTCTTGCTTTGCATCGTGGTGTTCATTATAGAACATCCTGCACCTTATTCGATGAGGAAAGGACCGAAATCCCTTCAATGTTCCTAGCCGTGGGAATATCGAGATGAGGCATCGATATTCCAGAGTAGACTAGCGTATATCTTCTCGACCTATGTGATGGGCGATGGATGATCCCATATCCATTGGTGTTTGACATCAGAGATGGTATGCGGGTGCTCAGTGGAGACTGGGTACACTGAACGGACTCGCCGAGAACTCCCAGATGGTATTATACCTCACGTCAGATGGCAGTTCTCTGGTGACACTGGTACAGCTTAGTCTGTTGACCCGAGATCGTCATAGAGTCTTGTGTGTCTCCCACTGTGCTTTGATTTCCATCCTACCACGGCTCTAATGAGTCATGCAAGCAGGTGGTTTTTGGGTACATTCAAGATTCATATGGAGGCAATGAGCGATAGGAGGGGATTCGTCTCTCCCGGTATTGGGGGTTGATGTTGCGCTATGCACGACTGGCCATAACAGGAAATCCCTGGCCATGGTTGCAGTGATATACTGGTAAGAGTTATCAGTAGTTTCATGAATGTTATGGACCTTACGTCGGCATGACTTATCAAGCTATTGGGGTCTGACGTTTACCACCCCTAGGCGAGATATGCGAAATATCAGACGAACAGACCGGACTGTACGGTAAGTGTTACTGGTTGGATTCACAGGAGTGTGAGCGGGCTTGCTCATCGATCTTCTGATCGCTCAATACCCGGGTGGCCGTTACGTTTAGCAGACCGCTTGCGGCTTGTGGGTGTTTGATATGATCATCATCTGCTGCCGGCGTATTGACGAGTCTTTAGAATCCTACACAGAGGTTTCCTGGCTCAAGCGAAACGAAATAGGAGCGCATATGAGATATGTGCGGGACCGAGAATAATGCGTGTATGTGATACCGTATTTCATTCTCGCGATGAATGTGTTGAATGGTTGTATGCGATATAACCTAGTTATCGAATCAAGGATTGATTCGATAAGCCGATACATTGGATACTAGCCGGTTATATGTGACATGACCGGATCATTGAATCAAGTGTTGATTTAATGATTTAGTATAATTATATAATTGAATACTTTGCATTAACTAGTATTGGTTCACTTTAAATGGATTTTCTCACTTGAAATGCACATTGTATATGTGATATATTTTTGTGCACAAGATTGTATCATATTTGATGATACATGCTAGCTTGGGTTTGTATAAAGAATTAAACCATGGTTAGTTAGTGGTTAGGGTTTCATTTCATTTACTTATTCATTTATCTATTTATTTATTTATTTATTATGGAAATGATAAAGAGAAAATGGTGGCTTTCTTTGTTTGTTGTTGAAGCTTCATGAAGCTTTGACTAAGTGACCATTTTGTCTTCATGCTTAACCCTAACCATTCAAACTAACCATAGTTCTTTCTCTACACTTGACCATGGTTGAAATATGATAAGTATTCATTTTATTTTCTTTTTGAAAAAACAACTTATCATATTATCTTCTTCTTCTTCTCCTTCTTCAACATGAAGAAAGCTTGCCTCCATCAATGGCAACTAGTGAAAAAGAGTGAGAAATTCAATTCTAAAGTGAACCCACTTCCTATTTCTTCATCCTCTACCTCTTGCCAAGTAGTATAGGGTGTTTTCTTCACAAGTTTCTTGACTTGGTGAAGTTGGAGTTTGATCTTGTGATGCCTCGACGTAGATCATCTTCGGCATCGAAGCCGACAACCTAGCCCGCCCATTTCTCCGATGAAGCCGATGCTAGAGTCCGGGATCCGATATGGACAGCGGAGGGACATCATCACGAAGCCTAGGAGGTGGAGGACCGGATCTACAAAGGTTGTAGCCCCTTCCCTTTACCTATAAATTCGTTTACTTGCTTGCATCGCCTATACTTTTAGTTAACGATCCGTATTAAGGTTTATAGGCACATGGAAAAATTTAAATTGGCCATGTTTGATCACTTGTGAGACCTCATTAGTGTGCCTAGGAACCCTACAGTGCCCCAAAAGAATAATATACAAACAGGCAGTGACGGCAGTCCACATGTCGGACGCTCGCCCCGCAATATCAAATGTACATATAAAACCAAAACTGTACTAACATTGCATCCAGGCTATCCCCCATGACCAATCCGCAACATCACAGCACAACACAGAACATCAACGTGAATGTCACGTTCGCAAATCCGTCTAACCGGGCTATAGCAGTTAGACAGGATTTACCGATCAAGTGACATTCACGGTCGCAGATAAAATGTAAATACTGTGAACTAATGTGTTTAAAATTTTCGATCGATCAAATTTACCTAAGTGGGTCCCCAAGCACTACTTTAGCACTTAAAGAAATTCTGGACCCAAAAAGAATATTCTAAAGCCCCTATTTTCAACACAGAGACTCTCTGTAAAAATTTGATGCACTGAACATTAAAGGTGGCGGCGGAAGCGCGGCCCAAACAGGGGTTTGGCCACGGTTCCACGGTGGTATAATGGGTTCATGCGACCAAATTTTACCAGAGTTCTCCTACTTGCCTGCACATGTTTCTGCAACAACGTGAAAAAAATTTCGAGCCAAAACAAAATCGACAGAAACTGATGCTTTTGAAAACGCGGGTTTTGGAATTTTGTTCGATCGAAAGTGTAAACACATTAGACCAAGCTAGGCTAGGTTAATGGCGTGGCTCTGATACCAATATAAGTGCACGGCGGCGCCCCGGCCGTCAATCCGACGCCGGAATGCGGAAACGATAATTTACTTTAAACTTTAAACCGGCACCACCGCGCACTATAAACCCGGATCGGGCCATTAACATAGTCCTAGCTAACTAGAGAAGGGGTAGAGAGATATACCGAGCGATCCGTGTCCTTCGGTCTTCTCGTCGTCGTCCCGATCTCCCCGCGGAATCTCCGGTCTTCTCCTCCTCGCCGGAAGGGCACCACATCGCCGGGTACTTTTACGGGCTCCCACCTCTAGACCGAGGCAACTCGGGCATGAAGTTGGCGAGTCAACGTGCCCAAGGATGCTGTAGGTTAACTGTAGAACTCTATGTCTCTTTGGGGTTGTGGAAGTTGCCATAATGGTGGAGGAATTGTAGGGTTGCTAGGCACTCTCAAGAGGTTCCACAAGGCATCAACCGTGCCAAACAAAAATTTCCGGTGACGAGAAACCCTAATATAGATCGTTAACTAGAAGTAAAGGCGAAAAGCAAGCAAATAAACATCTTTATTGCTAAGTGAAAAGGGACTACAACCTTTGTAGATCCGCTCCGCCATTTCTTTAGCTCCGTGTTGACGTCCCTCCGCTGCGATCATCAGATCCTGGACTCTAGCGATGGTTTTGTCGGAGAAATGATCGGGCTAGGTCATTGACTTCGAGGCCGAAGATGATCTACGTCGGGAAGACTCAAACTCAAGCTTTTCCTTCACTTGGTCAAAAACTTTGTGAAGAGAACACCCTATACTACATGGCAAGTGGTAGAGGATGAAGAAATAGGAAGTGGGTTCACTTTAGAATTGGATTTCTCACTCTTTTTCTCATGGCACCATTGGAGCTCTCAAGCTTTTATGAGCTTGATGAAGATGAAGAAGAAGAAAAGAAGCATATGAATTAAAAGAATAATATGAATACTTATCCTTTTAATCATGGCACCATGGTTGAGTTAAGCCCTCATGCTTAACTCATGTAGAGCCTTAAGCATAGCATAAGGTTAAGGGTTGGGTTAACTAATATCTTTAAACAAATGACAAAAAGAGTTGACTTTGTCAATGTTTATCAAGCTTCATGAAGCTTGATAACTTTGACCAAAGTCACACTCTTTTGTTATATGCTTAGGAAAATAGTAAACCCTAATCTAACCTTGATTTGGTTCAAGTCTCATACACACAACTTGTTTGTATCATCAAGCATGATACAAACATGTACACTTGCATATATCACATATAAACAATGTGCACATTCAAGTGAGAAAATCAATCTTAAGTGAACCAATACTAGTTAATGTAAAGTAATATATCAAATATATAATTATACATTAAATCATTAAATCAACACTTGATTTAACAATCCGGTCATATCACATATAACTGACTAATATCAATAGTAACAACTTATCGAATCAACACTTGATCCGATAACCCGGCTATATCTCATATAACCAATCAATGTCACAAATCGCGAGAATAGAATACAGTATCACATACTGGTATTATTCTCGGTCCCGCACATATCTCATATGCGCTCCTATTTCATTTCGCTTGAGCCAGGAAACCCCTGTGTAGGACTCTAAAGACTCGTCAATACGCCGGCAGCAGGTGATGATCATATCAAACACCCACAAGCCGCAAGCGGTCTACTAAACGTAACGGCCACCCGGGTATTGAGCGATCAGAAGATCAACGAGCAAGCCCGCTCACACTCCTGTGAATCCAACCAGTAACACTACCGTACAGTCCTGTCTGTTCGTCAGATATGTCGCATATCTTGCCTAGGGGTGGTAAACGTCAGACCCCAATAACTCGATAAGTCGTGTCGATATGAGGCTCATAACGGGTCGAGAAACTACTGGTAACACTTACCAGTAAATCCCTAAAGCAGCCTTGGCCAAGGACTTCCTGTTATAGCCAATCGAGCACTGCGCAACATCAACTCCCTATACCGGGAGAGACGAAACCCCTCCTATCGCTCATTGCCTCCATGTGATTCGGGACTGTACCCAAAAACCACCATTTTGCACGCCCTCTTGGACGTGGTAAGGTAGAAATCAAAGCACAGTGGGAATCACACAAGACTCTATGACGATCTCGTGTCTACAGACTAACCTGTACCAGTGTAAGCATTACATACGGCCGCGGAACCGCCGCCAGAAGCTGGTTAGGGCCGCGGTTTCACGGCGCTACAGTGGCCTTAGGGATTCATTTTCTACAGTTTGTCTTAGAATTTCCTGCTCTATTTTCTGAGCATTTTTAATTAGGAAAAATCCCTATATATGTCCAAGCATCCACTACAATATACATCCTATGTATAGTAATGGCCTCTAGGGCATACATATAACTAACAGGAATGAGATATGAACCTTTTGCAATGAACTAGGGAATTTTTGCAAAGCCAAAAGAACAATTTTTCTTCCCCAAAAGTTTGGGGCAGCCCCTCCCCATAAGGCCGGCCTTGGCTTGGTGAAGAGAGTGAGAATGAAAGGGAGCCACACAATAATGCAAGGGAGAGGAATGATATGTGATCATGAGAAGAAAAAATGATCACCAACAAATCCAACACTCCATCAACTAATCATCATACCCAAAGTCAAGCAATCATGAAGTCATGGAGTCAATGTGATGGTGGAACCATCATGACATAACAACATGCAAATAACACCCTCCACAATGCTAATATGCACATTTGCAAATTAGCCATCCTCCACCAATTTTCAGCCAAGGATAGATACAAAGGAAAATGGCCGAAACGGAAAGCAAACTGGAAACTTCATAAAACTGATCCCGTAATAAATTACAGGAAACCCCGCTACTGTATATACATACCCGCATTTGTATTCCAACCGAATACAAATGCAATGAGACAAATCTACACTGTACAATACTAGGATCCGGCTTAAACCAAAGCCCGCTAGTATTATCCGTCCGATCATGATCCGTGCAATACCACACGTATCTGATCGAACCCTGCCATATCTCCATACGGCCTCTACAGCGTTTCGCCCGAAACTTAAGAAAACGGTCTATGGGGGACTCTAAAGACTCGTCAACACCTTGGTTGTGGATTTAACCACTAGCACGTCAGAGATATTAGCCATACGTGATGGGCTACCAGGTATTGACCAAAAGGGACGTCGATGAGCGAACTCATCCTGACACCCTACTGAGCCTGTCAGTGATAATATCCGTACAGTCCGGTCCGTTCGTCTATGAGCATCGCATGGCGGGCCTAGGGGGTTGGTAAAAGTCAGACCCCCAAAAGCGGTACAAGTCGTGTCGGAGTGTAGCCCAGAACACCCTGAGATACTACTGGAATGCCTACCAGTAAATCTCCTGCCTTGGCTAAGGACTTCGTGTAATGGCTCTCCTAGACACAGCGCGACCTCACCCCCAATACCGGGAGAGACGAACCCCTGCAGATCCGCTCACTGCCTCCATGTAGCTCGGAACTGTACCCAACTAAAACCTGTTTACACGTCTCCTTTGAGCGTGGTAAGGTAGTAATCAAAGTACAGTGGGAACTCATACGAGACAAATGACGATCTCAGGTCGATGAACTAACCTGTACACATGTCACCAGGGAACTGCTATCTGACGTCAGGTATAAGACCAACTAGCATGTTCCCGGCGAGTCCTGTCCGGTGTACTCATAACCCAATGAGCACCTGTATACATCTTAGGTGATCCAACTGACACCAGTGGCTTGTGAGACCGGCCACCGCCCCTCGTCGGGGTCTCGACTGTATACACTAGTCTACTCTAGAGTATCGTCCTGTCTCGAAACTCCCACGACTAGGGACCTTTTAAGGATGTGCTTATAGACTACCAGCTCCCACGTATATGATCGCCCTCATACTGCTGGCAGTCAAGCAAGAATCCTAGGGGCTCTATCAACGCGCAATAGTGACCTGTAAGGTCACCTAAAGCAGTACACGATGATAAAGATAAACCAGATAGCATACTACCATCTCGAGTAAGACTTTCCTATCGGGATAGGTCCTCCATCAATCATTGCAATCACGTGCCTGTGATCCAATAATTGACTCTTAGGGCACTATCTCCAACAGAGAACTTTTAGTTCTGGCACTGGCGCTCTCGTAGTTTGCACATGAGGCGCTACCTCAGAGTTTTTAACTCTTGGCGTTGGCGCTCTCGTGCCTTGCACGTGAGGCGCTGCCTCAGAGTTTTTAACTCTTGGCGCTGGCGCTCTCATGTTTTGCACGTGAGGTGCTGCCTCAGTTCAAATTTTGAACAGATCCTTGCTCTCTTATTGGGGGGAAACAGCCCTACAATCGATGTGAGCATGGAAAGTGCCGAGAAAATCCATTCCCAAGACGACATCGCTGCCAATATCGATCACCAAGAAATCCGCGAATAACTCACGTCCGCAAATAACAACTGAACAATCCTTGCACTTGCTACTAGATATTATCTTCCCGTTCCCGGTGTGTATATCCCAACAACTAGACAGGGTTGTGCATGAAATCGAGTGTGTAACAATAAACTTGGACAACATAAAATAATGGGATGCACCTGAATCGAATAATGCTAAAGCGGGAAAATCATGAACTAGTAGGATGCCTGAAACGACTTCATCTGAAGCCTAGATACTAAAGAAGATTAGCACGGTAAACAGGATCCAAGATTGCGAGAAAACATGAACTGGTAAGCAACGAAACCGAGAGAAGCAAAGATAATATAACGACTATAGATCAAGAAAATGAATCAAGAATAGGACTCCAAGTTACTTAAATAGAGTACCGCATTGTAACCATGCTGCAGTTCGCAGTTAAAATCACATAACTCCGTTCAAGTCACCTAAATCTTACAATCAGAATTGAAAGAATAGGTAGGGAGAAACAATAAGGAACAAAAGGATTTCAAGAAGAGATGCAAAGTTATTCCATCTCGTCAAGATAAAGGGTCAAGAGAAAGATAAGATTCAAGAATCACGACAATAATGTGGCAGGACATGTTCCTAAATACGGGTTTTCTGGTTAACGTATTGGGTTCAATACCCAACTACAAAAAGAACCAAACCCAATTAACCTAAATCCCATGTCTCTGATACCAAACAAACCCTGTCACGCCCCGCTTCCTAGAGTGCGCTAAGATCGGCACGTGACAGAGTCAATCATGCTACCTGTGGTTAGGAAATATCACTCCACAGTCACATTACGGATGTTTATACCTTCACAGTCACATTACGGCTGTCTATAAGATATCAAGAACATGAAGAATATAAAACTAACTAATACATGTCCATCTGCCAGAATAAACAAGTCAAGAAATAATATATGGAAGCAATAAATCCAATAAACAGTAACAATATGGAAATACGTCCCAATACGGGCTCACATCAGGAAATAAAAGTACGGAAAGAAAAACTAAACTAAACTAAACACTAACATGCTCCTCACTGTTCGGCCTGTTGGCTGAAGTACTCCTGGTCAGCTTACGAAAGAGATAAAGGATCTGGGTCATGCAAAACACAGACGTCAGTGCGTCATTATATCAAAAATAATAAGTAAACAGGATGTAACAAGATATGCAGGCATGAGTATAAGCGATGACGTGAATATAGCAAGTAGGAATGGATATGGAACGGTGAAGTGTATAAATATATGTGATGTGCGGTGAGTAATCGGAACTAAACTACTGGGTTATCTATTCTACAGTTTGTGAAATCAATTTAATGGAATCGTCGATGTAACTCAATAGTATCACGTGTATGCCCGGGACCGCGGTCAAGACTCTCGGGCTGAATCTGAGACGTGCCGCTAGGCAGTAAACAGGTAACATATACAGACGAATGATGTCAGCAGCAGCATCCCGAGGCTGGCCTATCCCGTAAAACTGATCAGTATAAGCGTCGAACTGTTGAGTTACAAGTCAGGTTTCATCATTGATTTCCCCTTACCCCCAAGGTTATTTGTTCAAGTCAGGTATTGATAAATCTAGAGCTAATGCCAATACAGGATCAAGCAGGTACAGGTTTTGTCTGAAATAGACAACAAGATACGTCCATCGGGACGTCAAGTCAGGAATTTTGGCATTAGGAACAGGATCAGGTATCAAGTCAAGCAGTGGTGCATCAGATCATGTCAGGTGGTGCACAGTGTATCAAATGGATCCCCAACAGTAAAATGTAGCAAGTATTGAATCATGGTAAAATACGGATGCTCAAGTGTTTATCGGGTTCACATCTACAACTCTTTTTTATTCATATAGATGTAAATATAATAGCATAGCATGTAGCAAGATAAACTTGCCTGATCGGATCTCATGACGGGGTGCGTACGCCGTGTCTGACGTCGGGTAAACGTCGCAATACACATACGCGCGTACAAAACTGAACCAGGCTATGCAAGAAAGTGACCACGCTGGTTGGGTACATCAACTGGGTTGCCTAGATCGTCGGCAACGGCACGGCTCCGGCGGTGACCGAAAAAACCAAGAATGCAGAAAAGAAAAGAGAAGAATAAGTTGAAGGAGAAGAATAAGGAGAACGAGAAAGTTTTCTCTGGGGTCCTCTGGGTTTTCTTTGGGGTCAGAGGAGATGGCAAGGGGGCGACGACGGCTATGGGTCGGAACTCCGGCGAGGTTTTACGGCAAGGGCAGTGGGTGCAGGAGATGGTTGCTGGGTTTTGGAGCTCAGGAGAAGGAGGTGAGGAGAAGAGAGGAGACGAGGTCGGGGAGAGGTGTTCGACAAGGGCATGAGGGAGACGTCGGCGGCGACGAATTGACGGCGACGAGGGTGCAGGACCGGGGAGATGGATTCATCGCGGTGGGTGTGCAGTTGTGGTGTGGGTTTGCAGTGGGGAGATGATGATGCTCAATAACGGTATTTCCTTATATCATAACACGTGGTGGATGACGTGTCACATGCGTAAGCCAGTTAGGCCCCTGAGGGCCACGGAGGGGGAACTAGTGTGCTACAGTACTGGCTTCCCTCAAACCCTGTCTCAGAGCTTGCACCCCACTCCTTGCCCCCGAGCACTTCAGCAGCCAAGCCAACTGTCCCTTTGCTCTACTCCGAACTATCACAGACCGAGCTTCCTTGCCTTCCCGGCTCTCCTTCGAACCATCCTTCGGGCTGAGCTTCCTCACCCCCCGGCTCGCCTTCGAGTTGTCACAGAACCAAGATGCCTCGGCCTCCCGCTCGTGCCCGAGCTGTTAGTTATATGTATGCTCTAGAGGCCATTGCTATACATAGGATGTATGTTGTAGTAGATGCTTGGACATATATAGGGAGGACTTTCTTGCTCGACATGATAGTATTCTATCTGGTTACTCTTTACCTTAACGTGTATACTGATTGTCTCTCTGTTACATGTTGGTAAAGCCCTTAGGATGTGTACTTGACTACCTGGACTATGATGCGGATCATACTAGTGGGGACATGGTAGTCCATAAGTACATCCTTCAAGGTCCCTAGTCGTGGGTGTATCGAGACGGGGCATCGATATACCAGAGTAGACTAGCGTGTACCTTCTCGACCCATACAGATGGGCGATGGATGATCCCATATCCATTGGTGTTTGACATCAGAGATGATATACGGGTGCTCAGTAGAGACTGGGTACACTGGACGGACTCGCCGAGAACTCTCAGATGGTATTATACCTTACGTCAGATGGCAGTTCTCTGGTGACACTGGTACAAAGTAGTCTGTTGACCCGAGATCGTCATAGAGTCTTGTATGGTTCCCACTGTGCTTTGATTTCCACCTTACCACGTCCAAGAGGGCGTGCAAAACGGTGGTTTTTGGGTACAGTCCCGAGTCACATGGAGGCAATGAGCGATAGGAGGGGATTCGTCTCTCCCAGTATAAGGGGTTGATGTTGCGCTGTGTTCGATTGGCTATAACCAGAAATCCCTGGCCAGGGTTGCTGAGATTTACTGGTAAGTGTTACCAGTAGTTTCTCGAACTGTTATAGTCCTCATATCGACACGACTTATCGAGCTATTGGGGTCTGACGTTCACCACCCCTAGGCAAGATATGCGACATATCAGACGATCAGACCGGACTGTACGGTAAGTGTTACTGGTTGGATTCACAGGAGTATGAACGGGCTTGCTCGTTGATCTTCTGATCGCTCAATACCCGGGTGGCCGTTACGTTTAGCAGACCGCTTGCGGCTTGTGGGTGTTTGATATGATCATCACCTGCTGCCGGCGTATTGACGAGTCTTTAGAGTCCTACACAGAGGTTTCCTGGCTCAAGCAAAACGAAATAGAAGCGCATATGAGATATGTGCGGGACCGAGAATAATGCGTGTATGTAATACCGTATTCTATTCTCGCGATGAATGTATCGATTGGTTGTATGCGATATAACCTAGTTATCGAATCAAGGGTTGATTCGATAAGCCGATACATTGGATATTAGTCGGTTGTATGCGATATGACCGGATCGTTAAATCAAGTATTGATTTAATGATTTAATGTATAATTATATATTTGATATATTACTTTGTATTAGCTAGTATTGGTTCACTTTAAATGGATTTTCTCACTTGATGTGCACATTGTATATGTGATATATTTTGTACACTTGATTGTATCATGTTTGATGATACATGAATGTTTAAGTGTATGTTTAGACTAAACCATAGTTATGTAATGGTTAGGGTTTTGAATTTATTTACTTATTCATTTATTTATTCATTTTGGCAAAAGGGAAAATGGTGGCTATTTTTGTTTCTAAGTTGAAGCTTCATGAAGCTTTGACTAAGTGACCATTTTGTCTTCATGCTTAACCCTAACCATTCCATCTAACCATGATTTATTCTCTACACTTAACCATGGTTGCCATATGATAAGTATTGTTTTTATTTTCTTTTTGAGATTAACTTATCATATTATTATCATCTTTCTTCTTCTTCTTCTTCAAGATGAAGAAGCTTGATTCCATCAATGGTGATTTGATGAAAAGAGTGAGAAATCCAATTCTAAAGTGAACCCACTTCCTATTTCTTCATCCTCAACCACTTGCCAAGTAGTATAGGGTGTTTTCTTCACAAGTTTCATGACTTGGTGAAGTGGGAGCTTGATCTTGTGATGCCTCGACGTAGATCATCTTCGGCATCGTAGTCGATGACCTAGCCCGCCCATTTCTCCGATGAAGCCGACACTAGAGTCCAAGATCCGATTTGTACAGCGGAGGGACGTCTATGTGGAGCTAAGGAAGTGGAGAACCTGATCTACAAAGCTTGTAGCCTCTTTCTTTTAGTTAAGTTGTTAACTAGTTTCTTTTTCGCCTAAAATTCTAGTTAACGATCCGTATTAGGGTTTCTCGGCACTTGTAAAATTTGAAATTGGCATGGTTGATGCCTTGTGAGACCTCATTAGTGTCCCAGGAACCCCACAGTGGTATCAGAGCCTAGCTAGAGCCTTAGGCGATGCGTAGACGGAGTTTGAAGTCCGATTAAACCGAAACCCTAACACAAATTTGCTATCTGGACTTTTTCCAAAAATTGGGTTTTTTCCAGATTAAAAATATGCAGAAAATTCAGCAGGAAATTCTAAGAATTACGGTGCAAAAATTACCTAATGATCTGTCTAAAGTGCGGCGGAACCGCGGCATTAGCGTGCTAATGCGGCTGTTCCGCGGCCATTTTGTCTCTTCTCCCATTGAATTTTGCACAGTAATTCCTATTTTGCAGTGCTGGTTTTCCTGGGATATTTTTTTTCTGAACTCAAGAGTTGAGTTTTCTGGGTTGTATTGGGGACTCGGTGTTTCGATCAGATTGTCTAATTTTGTCTATGTGGCTTTCCGGATATTTTAGAATATGTTAAAAAGTTCGACCGGATATAAATACCCAACTTTTCCCCTGTCGGGAAATTTCCAAGTGTTGGATCTTTCCGTGGTTTAATAACGTTCTAAGTAGTGCAAGTAACGCGATGGTCCCTCTAGAAGACAACAAACCTTAACTCGATTATGTGACCGTCTTGAACTTCCCTTTGAACCTTCGGGTTTGGGGCAGTAGGCGTGCCACATGTGAGGCATTGGCTTGACCCTTCTACGGCTGGACCGTTGGTACTGAGGCACGAACTGAATGTTTTTAGACTTATTTCATGTGTTGAGCTGTATCGGGAAAACTTGGGTGTTTAAATGTTCGATCGGAAAGTTTAACATTTTCTATTTATCCGGAATGTGATACAATAATTGGAATTCACAAGTAGTTATGAGATAACTGAATGAATGTTATAAACATAGCAGTTTAGTCTCACTTGATCGGTTGCCACAGAATTTTGATGCGATCAAAAGTCCGTCGCAATCACGTAGCGTACGCGGATACTCGCCGGGTAAACTTAATAGACAGCTACACCCCATAGCCCCGACCAAGTGACTGTAGGAGAACCCCGTCGCCGAAAGCATCCGTTCGGGTGCTTGCGGTAGCGGTGTTCCGCCTTGGTGCACTTCGTCGACGGCATCGGGGGTGCGGCCGTCTACTAAAGTTTGCGACGAGCATTCGATCAGGATGTCGGGAATCTTGTTGAATTGCCCGACTTGATATTGAAAAGTTTTTTCGATTTTGAGACTAAAATGCGGGGTTTATAATTGTTAGGCAAGCGATGTCTAAGTAATTCATTTGATTAGGCATGCGATGTCTAAGGAGGTTGCGGATTCCAACTGTTGTAGTTTTACACTTTCTTTTCTGTGACCGTAAATGTAATATGTGACATCGCCAGTTTCGTTGCTATATGTCAACGACAATTAGGATGGACATATTTACTTACGTTGATGACATGTGATGTTATGAGTTGCTGGATATGTTATATTGGGTCGTCGTGTTCGAATAGCCGGGGGTTTTTATGTGAGATGAGTGTTTTTCATTTTCATTCATGTAAAAACTTGTATGTAATATTCTTTTATTGGGGCACTTCCAGGTTGCGGAAGATGTCACCTTTTGTATATTATTTACTTTTCCGCACTAGGATAGACCCAAGGAGGGGAGCACAAGTAACCGGGTTCTGGAGTCCAGTGGGAGACCAACTCGAGGAGTCGAGTCCGGGTCTCCTAACTCTAGAATTGGTAGGGTTGCTTGCCGCTCTCGTAGGGGTCTTGGGGTGTGGGTTTGGCTATTCATCGCGACCGTGGAATCCGTGTTTTATACTGGCTCGTATTGAAAACACGGACGTCCTAGTATATCCAATATTTCATATGATTCTTCTGCTGCGAGATCTGTGATGTGATCATGAGATGTTCTGTGATAGATACTATATATAGTATATATGATATATTATATAGGCGTTACTTATGTTTTACACCCACGCTAGCCCTGCCCCACTCTGCCGTTAGTTACCTAACCTAACGGTGCACGAGGGGACATCGAGGCGAATGCGGATGGCATAAGTGTACGTCGTATTTATCTGTGATGTTTAGGTAACTTAAATGATGGGACTTCATTAATGAGTTTAATGAAATAAAAGAAACCTAAGATGTTGTAGAATCGAATTTCAAAATAAAACAGGTAGCTACAGTTCTTGCTTTGCACAGTGGTATATATGATATATCCTGCACCTTATTCGATGAGGAAAGGACCGAGATCCCTTCACCGGGAGTGACACCTTTAGCAATAACTGGCAGATGCTACAACCCTCGGTTTGTCTTTTGATTGCTTTTAAGAGTTTTTGCTTTGCACAGCGATATATATGATATATCCCGCACCTCATTCGACAAGGAAAGGGCCGACGATCCCTTCACCGGGAGTGACCCCGTTAGCAAAACTAGAAAAGCCTAAAAACACTCCATTTTAAAATTCATTCGATCCTACAACGATATCAAGTTCATTACGCAATAGGTTTTTAGAAAAACCTGTCGTAGCCCTCCGTTATTTCAAATATGTACTGGTTAGTATTCGTGCTGCGTTTGTTGACCTCTGTCATGGCGTAGTGTGCAGTAGCTGATTAGTGCTTATCTGTATAAGAATATGATGTGATTGATTTAGTGTAGTCGTACGACCTTGTTGACCTCTGTCAAGGGTCGTGCGGGTGGGTTTACTTCAATCAGGAAATGACGGGTTGAACTTGACTAGCAGCCTATAGTTTGTTGACCTCTGTCAAGGTCATAGGACGCTAGGGGCAAAATATTATCGGAAATTTCAAGTGTTGAAATTTGCAATGAGATTGCATACCTTCTATGAGATAGTTGGATCCCGATACCCGCTGCGAGTAATTGTTACTCCTGGGAGAGTTTTACACATTACAATTAGCCGATTAAGTAGGTGTCTAGAAAGGTGTCAACGAGGTTACGCCTCTGGGAAAACGAGGTTTACATTAATTAGGTTCGTGCAAAAGCACGGGAGACCTCCCTCAAAGTACCGACACTGGCCTGACTGAAAGATTGGCGAACTTATAGTGTGTAATTAATCCCGGCTAGTCTTTCCTTTTTGGGTTTGAAGGAAGATTTGATAAAAAGCAGTGGGAGCCATCCTGATTAGATAAAATAATAACCAATCTGATCTTGCAAGAGCGCACGCTGAGAGTTTTCTTCTCTCTCTCTCCAGGTAGCGACCATATCACGCCTTAATCAAGATAATAATATGTAAGTATTGACCGAACCCGCTTGTTATACTGAGCTGGGGAACGTTGGTCTCGCTCCAACCTATAATTGTTATAAGACAGAGCAGGAAATTGGGGATTACCAGAATCCCCATGCCGCCCAAACGAAGAGAGTGCATGCTGATGCATCATCTTCGGGTGTGTTCATTATGCTGAACTGTTTCTCAGTATCCTCTGCATCCTGAGTATTTGATACCGGATCAGGATCCCAGATATGTAATCTGTTACATAGGGCTACAGATAGATAGAGGACTGAGAACGGGTGATAAGTTTCATGAGGCAGAAAACGGGGCAAGAGTTGCAGCCAAGTCTGTTGGTCACTGTCACCCTGTATTCCAAATACATTGATTCTGAACGAATGTTATTAGATACCGAACCTGATATACAAAATCATATCAGTCTCTTTATTAGTAAAGAAAGGATATAATTTTGTATTGTTGGATAATGTTTTGAACATTTCCTATATCAAAAGTTGATCGGTTCAGGCACGTTATCTAAAAGCATTGATGTTCTAAATCAAAATACAGTTCTTAGTATACGGAACACACACAAGAAGAAGAGTTCAGAAATGAACGAATCCTTCTTGAGGCATTGTAGACTAGGTCATATCAATGCGATTCGACTGGCTGAAGTTACACTTTAGATGCATATTTAAATCAGTTTGAATTTACATCTTATGAAACTTGCCAGTCATGTCACAAAGATACGATGACCATAGCTCTCTTTACTGGAAACAGAGAAAGAGTTAGTAAACTCTTGGGATAATACATGTTAATGTATGTAAGGTCCCCTGTCTACATATGCCAGGACCGGTTCTTTGTACTTCGTTACATTCTCTGATAATCTCTCACGATTCAGACATATATTCCTGTTGAAACTCAAGTCCGAACCTTTTGAGATATTCACAGAATATGATTTAGAAGTAGAAAACCAAAACACGGGTATAAGTATTATGTCCTTTGATGAGATCGAGGAGGAGAATACTTGAGCACGGAAATCCTGGATTATTCTAAAGGAGAATGAGATTCTCTCTCAGCATTACTCCTCCGTATACACCATAGCACGATGGTATATCGGGGCGGAGCAATAGCACCCTATGTGATATGGTGTGCTCTATGATGAGTACTACTGTGTTTCCTTTTTCCTTTTGGGAGTTATGCACTTGAGAAGCTGTATACCAGTTGAATTGGGTTCCAATCAAATCAGTTGCCTACCGCTTCATATGTGATATGGAAAGGGAAGAGCCAATATCTTAAGTTGGTTAAGATTTGGGGTTGTCCGGGCTATGTCTAAAAGCATAATCCGGACAAGCTCGGGGCAAGGTCTGTTATGTAGAACTGGAAATATTCCAGCTATACAAACTGCAGCTGATGATTTGAAAGAACCAAAGGATTCAATAGCTACCAACGAACCTCAGCCTCTCCGCCGATCTAGTAGGGTTCCTCACCCACCTGAGAGATACTTCGGTTTCTCGATGACAGTGGAAGCGAGGATTGCATCATGAGATAATGACCCAACTAGTTTCGAGCTGGCCATCAGGAGTGGGACTCTGTAAGAATGGCTGGATGCTTAGTGATCTGAGATGGAATCCATATATACCAACAAAGTATGGACTTTGGTTGCTATATCTGAAGGGTTAAATCCCCATCAGGAGCAAGTATATCTTGAGAAGATTACTTGGTGTAGATGGAAAAGTTGAGACTTTTAAAGCTAGACTTGTTAAAGGTTTTCGTCATTGACCAGGCGTGGATAATGATGAATCCTTTTTCAGTGCCTATGCTTAAGTCCATCCAGATCCTACTTACCACAGCTACATACCATGACTACGATATCTGGCGGTTGGGTGTCATGACTGCTTTTCTAAATGATGTTTTAGAAAAGGGCGTCTATAAGTACACAGCCAGAGGGCTTCGTAGACAGTGGGAGCAGCGGAAACGTGTATAAGATGCTTTATAAGATTAAAGCAGGTATCGCGGAGTTGGAACATCTGTTTTGATGTGTTAGTCAAAGAGTTTGACATCATCAAAATGGTAGATGAACCTAGTATAAACAAAAAGGTAGTAGGGGGTATGGTGACGATCCTCGTAGAGTACGTAGATGACATCTCTTGATAGGGAAGGAGTTTCCTATGCTACGCTCGATCAATCTCCGCTTATCTCAATAATTCTCCATATAGGATCAAAGTTATACCTCCTAAATCCTGGGTTTTGGATCTATGAGATAGATCTAATTGGATATTAGGATTCTTACTAGTTGTAGTGAGATGGTATCAACCGATCCTGGGGAGAATCACTGGAAGGGTTCCAGGGTGATAATGACGACTGAATGTCAGTCGCAGGCATTGTCTTTACCCTCAGTAAAGGGACGGTATGTTGGAAGAGTTTCAAGATAGATACCGTGGCATACTAGACGATAAAGGCAGGATACATCGCTACTTAAGATGCTACCAAAGAGGCAGTCTGGATGTATATTTGTTCATGAGATGAACTTAGTTCCTCCCATTGTGTGACAATGGAGTTGTGGCTTATGCCAAGGAACGACGGTCCCATCAGTGATCCAGACATATTCTAAGGCAGTATTACCTGATCATGGAGATGGTTGATCTCCAGGGGATCGAGGTTAGGAGAGTAGACCAAGAGAAAAACACGGCGGATCCACTCACAAAGGCCTTTTCCCAGAGAGAGACCTTTAAGGGATGGTTGAGTATGAGATACTACAACCACTGCTATCAGATGGCCCTAGTGCAAGTGGGAGATTGTTAGTTATATGTATGCCCTAGAGGCCATTGCTATACATAGGATGTATGTTGTAGTGGATGCTGGGACATATATAGGGAGGACTTTCTTGCTCGACATGATAGTATTCTATCTGGTTACTCTTTACCTTAACGTGTATACTGATTGTCTCTCTGTTACATGTTGGTAAAGCCCTTAGGATGTGTACTTGACTACCTGGACTATGATGCGGATCATACTAGTGGGGACATGGTAGTCCATAAGTACATCCTTCAAGGTCCCTAGTCGTGGGTGTATCGAGACGGGGCATCGATATACCAGAGTAGACTAGCGTGTACCTTCTCGACCCATACAGATGGGCGATGGATGATCCCATATCCATTGGTGTTTGACATCAGAGATGATATACGGGTGCTCAGTAGAGACTGGGTACACTGGACGGACTCGCCGAGAACTCCCAGATGGTATTATACCTTACGTCAGATGGCAGTTCTCTGGTGACACTGGTACAGAGTAGTCTGTTGACCCGAGATCGTCATAGAGTCTTGTGTGGTTCCCACTGTGCTTTGATTTCCACCTTACCACGTCCAAGAGGGCGTGCAAAACGGTGGTTTTTAGGTACAGTCCCGAGTCACATGGAGGCAATGAGCGATAGGAGGGGATTCGTCTCTCCCGGTATAAGGGGTTGATGTTGCGCTGTGTTCGATTGGCTATAACCGGAAATCCCTGGCCAGGGTTGCTGAGATTTACTGGTAAGTGTTACCAGTAGTTTCTCGAACTGTTATAGTCCTCATATCGACACGACTTATCGAGCTATTGGGGTCTGACGTTCACCACCCCTAGGCAAGATATGCGACATATCAGACGATCAGACCGGACTGTACGGTAAGTGTTACTGGTTGGATTCACAGGAGTATGAGCAGGCTTGCTTGTCGATCTTCTGATCGCTCAATACCCGGGTGGCCGTTACGTTTAGCAGACCGCTTGCGGCTTGTGGGTGTTTGATATGATCATCACCTGCTGCCGGCGTATTGACGAGTCTTCAGAGTCCTACACAGAGGTTTCCTGGCTCAAGCGAAACGAAATAGGAGCGCATATGAGATATGTGCGGGACCGAGAATAATGCGTGTATGTGATACCGTATTCTATTCTCGCGATGAATGTATCGATTGGTTGTATGCGATATAACCTAGTTATCGAATCAAGGGTTGATTCGATAAGCCGATACATTGGATATTAGTCGGTTGTATGCGATATGACCGGATCGTTAAATCAAGTGTTGATTTAATGATTTAATGTATAATTATATATTTGATATATTACTTTGCATTAGCTAGTATTGGTTCACTTTAAATGGATTTTCTCACTTGATGTGCACATTGTATATGTGATATATTTTGTACACTTGATTGTATCATGTTTGATGATACATGAATGTTTAAGTGTATGTTTAGACTAAACCATGGTTATGTAATGGTTAGGGTTTTGAATTTATTTACTTATTCATTTATTTATTCATTTTGGAAAAAGGGAAAATGGTGGCTATTTTTGTTTCTAAGTTGAAGCTTCATGAAGCTTTGACTAAGTGACCATTTTGTCTTCATGCTTAACCCTAACCATTCCATCTAACCATGATTTATTCTCTACACTTGACCATGGTTGCCATATGATAAGTATTGTTTTTATTTTCTTTTTGAGATTAACTTATCATATTATTATCATCTTTCTTCTTCTTCTTCTTCAAGATGAAGAAGCTTGATTCCATCAATGGTGATTTGATGAAAAGAGTGAGAAATCCAATTCTAAAGTGAACCCACTTCCTATTTCTTCATCCTCAACCACTTGCCAAGTAGTATAGGGTGTTTTCTTCATAAGTTTCATGACTTGGTGAAGTGGGAGCTTGATCTTGTGATGCCTCAACGTAGATCATCTTCGGCATCGTAGTCGATGACCTAGCCCGCCCATTTCTCCGATGAAGCCGACACTAGAGTCCAAGATCCGATTTGTACAGCGGAGGGATGTCTACGTGGAGCTAAGGAAGTGGAGAACCCGATCTACAAAGGTTGTAGCCTCTTTCTTTTAGTTAAGTTGTTAACTAGTTTCTTTTTCGCCTAAAATTCTAGTTAACGATCCGTATTAGGGTTTCTCGGCACTTGTAAAATTTGAAATTGGCATGGTTGATGCCTTGTGAGACCTCATTAGTGTCCCAGGAACCCCACAGAGCCTCCCACCGAGCTTATCTTCCTTGGTCTCATCCTGACCGACCCACAGCGCAGATCACAGGCGCCTACACCACGGCTCCGCGGATCTCGCCATGCACGAGATATCCGCCACCCAAGATCTCGCGTTCCACTCCATCATGATCCCCCATAAATAAGCATGTCTCGTCATTAATGCGGGACCCCGCCTATCACGCGGGGGTGACGCGAGGGGCGTAACGGCCGGGATTCTCGCGCCCGCCTACCCATTGCTTCCCTTATATAAACCCCCTTCTCAGACGGTCGAGGTAAGTGATTCTTTCCTCACTAGGCCGGTACTCTGCTCAAATATCTGGTCTAACTTGATCGTCGGAGGGTCCTCGGTGGCACAACCACCCCGGGACTTCCTTACAGGTAGCTCGGCCTCAACCACCTCAAACCCATTGAGATCCACACGCTTCAGGAGGCAACCTCCAATTCAATCTCAACCGTCCATCATCGCTTACAGTAGATCTACGGAAGTTAACATCTGAAGGAGATCCAGACCTCCATCAGCTGGCGCCGTCTATGGGAATTTCACTCAACAAAAGGTCATCTTCCGATCTACTTCATGGCGAGTGATCACTGTGACGATCTAAGCACTAGCCAACGCCCCTTGGCAATGACGACGTGGGCGGATCGCCTCCTCCCCCAGGCGCTATTCACACCCTGTCAGTACGGATCAATAGGCTCGTGTCCGTCATGGATGCCTTTATCCGTGTCTAGACGGCTAAGCGCCCCCCTCAGGTCGCCGCATCCCCATCTTCGGATCGGGGCCCCTACAGGGGTCGAGAAAACACCACTCGTGCCGGCGTGACCGAGCATCGCCTTGCTATCTCCTGCGGCCACAGATCCCCCATAGTGACCAACTCAATGACTCGCTGGGCGCCTCACAGTCCCACACCGAGGTCCCATACCCGACCACCTCGCCCCGAGGCTCATCGCGCTCCTGTCCTTCCCGAGGAAGTGCTTGTCAGCTCGCTTGCACCCAAGCATGACCGGCGCCCCCTCCCACGATAGGATCGTGCGGACGGGACTCACCTCAGTAGCTCGAAGATGAACTCGCCAGGGGACCTGAGGAACCTCATTGAACGGAACCGCAACCACGGCAAAACGCAAGTCGCCAGCAGCATGGGCTAAAGATCTGAGTACGCCGAGTCCTCGGGATACCATGACCAACTCGACGCCATCGAAAAGATGATCGAGGACATGCATCGAAAGAGTCGTCCATCGAGCCACGGGGATAAATATGCCGCCGAATCGCTTACAAAGCCCTCGCTAAGAGGCACCGGGCAGCAACCCAGCTCGGCCCATCCTTAGCAGGCCCCTTACGGCCCCTCCCGCACTAAGGATCAAAGCCCTCACCAAGAGGCGACTGAGCAGCTACCCTGTTCGGTCATCCATGGCTGGTAGTTCACTACTCACCGATGCCAAGGATCAAAACCCTCACCAAGAGGCACCGGGCAGTAGCCCTGCTCGGCCCGTCCTTAGTAGGCCCCTTACAGCCCCTTCCACGCTAAAGATCAAAGCCCTCACCAAGAGGCGACTGAGCAGCTACCCTGCTCGGTCATCCATGGCTGGTAGTTCACTACTCACCGATGCCAAGGATCAAAGCCCTCGCCAAGAGGCACTAGGCAGCAACCCTGCTCGACCCGTCCTTAGCAGGCCCCTTTACGACCCCTCCGCGCTAAGGATTAAAGCCCTCACCAAGAGGCGAATGAGAAGCTACCCTGCTCGGTCATCCATGGCTGGTAGTTCACTACCCACCGACGCCAAGGATCAAACCCCTCACCAAGAGGCACCGGGCAGCAACCCTGCTCGGCCCGTCCTTAGCAGGCCCCTTACGGCCCCTCCCATGCTAAGGATCAAAGCCCTCACTAAGAGGCGACTGAGCAACTACCCTGCTCGGTCATTCATGGATGGTAGTTCACTACCCACCGACGCCAAGGATCAAAGCCCTCGCCAAGAGGCACCGGGCAGCAACCCTGCTCGGCCCGTCCTTAGCAGGCCCCTTACGGCCCTTCCCACGCTAAGGATCAAAGCCCTCACCAAGAGGAGACTGAGAAGCAACCCTGCTCGGTCATCCATGGCTGGTTGTTCACTACCCACTGATGCCAAGGATCAAAGACTTCGCCAAGAGGCACCGGGCAGCAACCCTGCTCGGCCCGTCCTTAGCAGGCCCCTCCCGCGCTAAGGATTAAAGCCCTCACCAAGAGGCGACTGAGCAGCTACCCTGCTCGGTCATCCATGGCTGTTAGTTCACTACCCACTGACGCCAAGGATCAAAGACCTCGCCAAGAGGCACCGGGCAGCAACCCTGCTCGGCCCGTCCTTAGTAGGCCCCTTACGGCCCCTCCAACGCTAAGGAACAAAGCCCTCACCAAGAGGCGACTGAGCAGCTACCCTGCTCGGTCATCCATGGCTGGTATTTCACTACCTACCAACGCCAAGGATCAAGCCCTCGCCAAAAGGCACCGGGCAGAAACCTTGTTCAGCCCGTCCTTAGCAAGCCCCTTACGGCCCCTCCCGCACTAATGATCAAAGCCCTCACCAAGAGGCGACTGAGCAGCTACCCTGCTCGGTCATCCATGGCTGGTAATTCACTACTCACCGATGCCAAGGATCAAATCCATCGCTATGATACACCGGGCAGCACCCCTGCTCGGCCTGTCCTTAACAGGCCCCTTTACGGCCCCTCCCGCGCTAAGGATCAAAGCCCTCACCAAGAGGCGAATGAGCAGCTACCCTGCTCAGTCATCCATGGCTGGTAGTTCACTACCCACCAACGCCAAGGATCAAAGCCCTCGCCAAGAGGCACCGGGCAGTAACTGTAAGTGCACGGCAGCGCCCTGGCCGTCAATCCGAGGCCAAAATGCGGAAACGAAACTTTTCTTTAACTTTAAAAACCGGCGCTACCGCGTACTAAAAAACTCGGATCGGGCCATTAACCTAATGCTAGCAAACTAGAGAAAGGTAGAAATCTATACCTAGCGATCCGTTTCCTTCGGTCTTCGGCCTCCATCACGATCTCCTCGCGGAATCTCCGGTCTTCATCTCCTCGTCGGAAAGGGCACCACATCGCCGGGTTCTTTTACGGGCTCCCATCTCTGGACCGAGGCAACTCGGGCACGAAGTTGGCAAGTCGACGTGTCCAAGAATGTTGTAGGCTAAGTGTAGAGTGGTTTGTCTCAATTGGGGATATTGAAGTTGCCATAATGGATGGAGGTGAAGAATGAACTTTGGAGAGAGGTGAGGGATTTTTGTAGCAAGCCAAATATGAGATGAATATTTTCCCCTCATCCAAAAATGAAACCTCTCCCCCACTCACCAAAAAATGTGGCCGGACATATCTCATGGTGAAGGGAAAAATGATCATGGAATAAAGCAAGTGGAAAAAGTGTATGATAATGAGGAAATTATGTCACCTCAAATCCTATCCAAATCCTTTCTCATTTAATGCAAATGAAAAGATGAAAAAGGAATCTAATAATGCTAGAACCATAATGATAAACCATAACACAAAGAACCCCCTCCACAATTGCTAATTTGCATATTTGCAAATTAGCCCCTCCCATGGAAAATTCAGCCAAGGAAAGGAAGAAAGGAAAACTGGCTGAAACGGAATGCAAACTGGCAACTTCGAAAAACTGATCCCGTAATAAATTATAGGAAAACCCCGCGACCGTATATACATGGCCGCATTTGAATTCCGACCGAATACAAATGCAATGAGACAAAATCTACACTGTACAATACTAAAATCCGGCTTAAACCAAAGCCCGCTAGTATTATCCGTCCGATCATGATCCGTGCAATACCGCACGTATATGATCGAACCCTGCCATATATCCATACGGCCTCTACAGCGTTTCGCCCGAAACTTGAGAAACTGTCTGTGGGGGACTCTAAAGACTCGTCAATACTTTGGCTGTGGATTTAACCACTAGCACGTCAGAGGTATTAGCCATACGTAACGGGCTACCAGGTATTGACCAAAAGGGATGTCGATGAGCGAACTCATCCTGACACCCTACTAAGCCTGTCAGTGACAATATCCGTACAGTCCGGTCCGTTCGTCTATGAGCATCGCATGGCGGGCCTAGGGGGTTGGTAAAAGTTAGACCCCCAAAAGCGGTACAAATCGTGTCGGAGTGTAGCCCAGAACACCCTGAGATACTACTGGAATACCTACCAGTAAATCTTCTGCCTTGGCCAAGGACTTCGTGTAATGGCTCTCCTAGACACAGCGCGACCTCACCCCCAATACCGAGAGAGACGAACCCCTGCAGATCCGCTCACTGGCTCCATGTGGCTCGGGACTGTACCCAACTAAAACCTGTTTGCATGACTCCTTTGAGCCGTGGTAGGGTAGTAATCAAAGTACAGTGGGAACTCACACGAGACAAATGACGATCTCAGGTCGATGAACTAACATGTACATATGTCACCAGGGAACTGCTATCTGACGTCGGGTATAAGACCAACTAGCATGTTCCCGGCGAGTCCTGTCCAGTGTACTCATAACCCAATGAGCACCTGTATACATATTAGGTGAACCAACTGACACCAGTGGCTTGTGAGACCGGCCACCGCCCCTCGTCGGGGTCTCAACTGTATACACTAGTCTACTCTGGAGTATCGATGTCCTGTCTCGAAAACTCCCATGACTAGGGACCTTTTAAGGATGTGCTTATAGACCCCAGCTCCCACGTATATGATTGACATCATACTGCTGGCCGTCAAGCAAGAATCCTAAGGGCTCTATCAACGTGTAATAGCGACCTGTAAGGTCACCTAAATCAGTACACGATGATAAAGATAAACCAGATAGCATACTATCATCTTGAGTAAGATTGTCCTACCGGTATAGGTCCTTCCTCAATCATTGCAATCATGTGCCTGTGATCCAATAATTGACTCTGAGGGCACTATCTCCAACAATCTCCCACTTGCACTCAAGGCTAATTATTGCGATGTCGCATACTCACAGCCCGTGTGATACCGAACACCCAACTCCTCTTCTAATCAGTCTCACAAAACCCGTTTGCGAAACTAATGCGTTCGAGGAATATCCTCAGTGAGTGGATCCGCTCTAATGTTTCTTTCTATGTCTCTCTTTATCTCAAGTTCACGGAGAAACCCATCTCCCGAAATGAGCAATACCTGTCTTAGAATGTGTCTGGATGTCTGATGGGACCTAGCTCATAAATGAACTCCAAATCCAAACTTCTTAGACTGTATCGTGAAATGAGCTTAATCAGTATCCTGCGTCATGCCTCCCTCAGTATCTTCTTGGACCACCTGTCCAAAATACTGCCCCTCGTCAGAGGGAAAACTATAATTCTAACAGTCACTCTGTCATCCAGGTCACCTTGGAAGCCTGGAATGATAACCGTCTCCCAAAAGAGGCTGTCGTTATCATATCCCTAAAACATGCACTTATGTTCTAAAACTGCTTCCGAATGTTTCTCCAGGATTGGATTAATATCAGCTTATTGCATCTCGTGCAAAAACAACATCTGGTGTGGTACTTGACATCTCATGATTGACTCAATTGCCTAAACAAGTGATCTGCCAATCATGCACATCCCTCTCCCCTTTAGTCTGTAAGACACCTTTAGAGAGGGTGACTCCATCACCTGCAGATATAATACCGTGTCAGGAGTCATCCATTCTAAATACCTTTAGAATGCTGTCTAAGTACCCTGATTGGGAGACTTCCCAAATCTAGATCTGAAACCATAGATCTAGTAACCAGAATGTCTGATATAATGTCCAATTCCCATGTGGAGAAACCACTGTGTGGCAACTAAAGTATAATCGATCGTAGTATAGGAATTTCACTTCCTACTCTGTGTATGTCATCCAAATACTAGGACATCACACCCTACTACCTTCTTAATAGATCCATCCCCTATTCTGATGAAGTCAAACCTATGACTGTCACGTCAGAAATAGATGATCTATCTCCGCTATTTCTGCTTTAGTCTATAAATAAACATAATCCACTTGTCCACTAATGCTTCCGCTGCTCCCACTGACTACGACAACCCTCCGACAGAGTCATATACACGTACACTTCTAAAGCTAGTTTAGAACGACGCTATACTCATCTTCTTTCCGGGTCCCACAGTCTGGAACAACAGTAATGGCAAGTCTGGGTAAACAAGAACCTCCCTGCCACCGTCCTTGAGCATACCGAAGTACCTCTCGAGCGTCTGAGGTTACCCACCATATCTGCGGAGTGGCTAATGGAATGTCAAGCCAGATTGAATCTTTAGGTTCTTATCAAATTTTCAGTAATCATTTGCGGTTCTGGAATCACTTCCAGTTCTACCATACTCCCACTACTGTTTTCTGAAAAAAACCATTTTTATTAAAACTGTGGCGAGTCTAGAACAATATCACTATTGATCTTCCAGATGGTAGAAAGTCAACCCTCGTCATAGCCTGGGTCAACCCACAAACAGCCATTACAAAAACGTGCCTAGAGTTATCCAGAGTCTGGTTTTAAGAATAAGCCGGACAACTCCCCGTACCTTAACATCGTTAAGATATGAACTGTTCTATATCCAATATAGAAACAGAGGCACTGATTTAATTGGAACCAGATTCAAATCATGCAGCTGTCTCCAGTGCATGTCAACTAAATGGAAGGAGGCCGATCAGCGTTATTCAACTTAGGAGTGCTTCCATTTATGAGTAACCTGAAAGAGAAAGAAGTTTCTCAAAACCATTACTATCAACTGAATACCATACACAAGTATCTATATCTTCGATCACCTTGAAGAATCCTGATACTTGCAATACCTGGTTCTCTACTTTATTCTTATACCTATAACTTCTCAAAACTTAGACGTTGCATTTCTACGTAACACGTGTCTAAGAACTAGAGAAGTCATAAGTAAACAGAATATAGTACGAGTACCAACCCCTCTGTCCTAATGGACACTGGACAACATACAATACTCTTTATAAGTCCCTTAAGTCTAATAACTCATTCCCTGTGTGTCGTGGGTTGAAAACTGTACTTATGGTTATGAAGAATTACACCGCTGTCTAATGCTCCTTACCTAAACATCCACTGATATAGGTAAATGTCATAGACATAATTTCAAAAAGGTATATCTCACTCTAAGAAAATAGACGTACATATATATTAATTTGAAATTGGTGCATAACAGCGGATATTCAAAACCAAATATTTGTCTTCCGGCAAACAGCCTAGGTGATTTCCTCAAATATCACCAATTACAACGAATTCCGATATAATGAAGATGATTACCTAATTCCCAATAACTTACTCCCACTCATCATCTGCAAAACCATACAGATGTGAGAATCATACCTGGTAAATACATACCCTGGAGCAAAGGCTAATTGGGAAATCAGTTTTCTTTTAACAGTACACAGTGAAACTGAAACATGTAAATATTTCGAAGGGGTATCCGGGTATTCCTAATAATACCTCTTCCATTATCAGATTCACAACTATAACCGTATATTTCTTTGCCACCTCTCCAAATCCCTTTATATGTCTTTAGTCATTACCTTCTGTACACTCCTTTAGTCCAATTGGATTTCTTCCTTCCCTACCGTTCGGCACCAGCCTATGGTTTAGAAGAAGACTATCCAATAAGCATAATGGGTGTACTGTCCTAATCCTAGGAGCACTCGCAACCCGAGAGAAAGTAAAGATAAAAGACACCTGAATAAACCTTATTCTTATTTCTCCTGAACCAGAATCCATCCCCGAACTGGAACAAGTTCCTTTCGAGTTCGTATATAACCATACGATGGAGTATCCAAATAAACTGTGGATCTTCGTAGTGATATGGAGTGTTCTGGAGAAATACAAAGGTGAAGTAGGAGTCGCGATGAAATACTTGGTTTGGTCGTGAATAGTAGTCGCAGTTTACTTTGCCCTCTTACTAATCCCTTTATATGTCTTTACATAATACCTTCTGTACACCTTTTAGGCTAAATGGTTTTCTTCATTCCCTACCGGTCGGCACCTGCCTATGGTTTGGAAGAAGACTATCCAATTTGCGTAATAGGTGTACCGTCCTAATCCAAGGAGCACTCGCAACCTGAGAGAAGGTAAAAGGAAAAGACAACTGAATAGTCCTATTCGTTTTCTCCAGAACCGGAAACCATCCTCGAATAAATTCCTTCGAGTTCATATATAACCATACGATGGTTTTATCCAATGGAAGTGGATGTTCGTAGTAATACGGGGTGTCCTGGAGAAAAGGGTAAAAGTAGGAGTGGCAATGAGGTTTGTAACTCTGACAATCCAAAAGCCGGTGTTTAAGATGGTTCGGTTAATTTTGGTCACTGAGTCATAGTCAAGGGTCGGGTCATGGTCGCTGCCAAAGAGAGAGAGAGAAAAGAAACACTCAGCGTGCACTCTAACCTAGATCAGAATGGTTATCACTTTATCCAATCAGGAAACCTCCCACTGTAACGTCAAATTCTCCTCCAAACCTGAAAGAAGAATTAGTCGGGATCACCCGAGGAGTAAACCAACTCATCAGTGGGAATCGGGATCCAACTATCATCGCATGATAATGTGATGGAATCCACTCACGTTATCACACTTCAAAAGGTATGCGCATATCTGGCAAGTTTCAGTTTCTTTAGAAACTCTCGATGTAATTTTTACCCCATGCTCTTATGACCTTGACTTTGGCCAACAAATCATAAGTCACATGTCAAGTTCTACCCGTCATTCTCCAGGTTGATTTGAACCCACCCGTACATACCCTTGACTTTGGCCAACAAGGCAGTACGACTGTCCCAAACCAACGCATCTATCTATGCTGCAGAAAAGTAACAAATAGCTACCATACACTATGCCTTGACTTTGGCCAACAAACATAGCATGAATACTACGTGCTACCCGTCTGAAATGACGGAGGGCTACGAATGGTTTCTGGCAAAAAACCTTTAACATAATGAACATGATATCGTTGAAGGAACCGGATAGCTTTATAAAAATATAGTGACAAAAACCTTTACTAAAGAGGTCACTCCCGGTGAAGGGATCTCGGCTCTTTCCCCGTAGAATGAGGTGCAGGATATTCCAACTGAATACCACGATGCAAAGCAAAAGTAAACGACTATAGTGAAGTTATTGCCCTGACGCAAACTTCTGTCCAAGGGGTCACTCCCGGTGAAGGGATCCCAGCCCTTGCCTTGTCGACTGAGGTGCTGGATATTCATAACCGAATACCACTGTGCAAAACAAAAGAGAATGTCCTTGCAATAACAGCTTTTTGAAAAATATTCCAACAACATCAGAATAGGTTTGTTTAGCTTGCATTGATCCGAATCAACGCAGTCCCATCAATTGATCACACCATAAAAGAATTAAAATAATGATGTACGTATATGCCATCCGCATTCGCCACTGGGTCCCGTCATCACCCGTTAGGTTACTTAACTAACGACAGAGCGGGGACTGGACTAGCGAGGATGCAAAACATATACAACATCTACTAGTATATATATCAATATATAATAATCGCTCAAGGCGTGATAAAATGCAACATCACAGAAATGTAATAAGCATCACAGAACAATACAGATATCTGGGATCCCCGGGTTTCATAGAGCCGCTACTGAAACCCGACGTTCCCCTGATCGTGTGGATAGCCTGTGCAATGAAATCCTAGACCCCTATGGGCGCGGCAAGTTACCCGCCAAAACCTGAAGCGAGGCAGCCCCCTTCAGCAACGTGAATGGACCACCCAGCACTTCACGGAATCCGGTAACTTGGGCACCCCTCCTTGGGTCAACCTGTACCCCCTATGAGTACGGCGAATAGCCCGCCAATTCTAGAGTGAAACGCCCTCCGTCTCAAAGCCATGAGATGCAGGCCCGTTGCCCTCTAGAACCCGGCTATCCGTGCACCCCTCCGCGGGGTAATCCTAGTACAGAAAATAAAATATACATACAACGGGTACATCGACCTCAGCCCGGTCGTGCCCCAAAAGAATAATATACAAACAGTCAGTGACGGCAGTCCACATGTCGGGCGCTCGCCCCGCAATATCAAATGTACATATACAACTAAACTGTACTACCATTGCATCCAGGTTATCCACCACGACAAATCCGCAAATATCACAGCACAACACAGAACATCAACGTGAATGTCACGTTCGCAAATCCGTCTAAAAGGGCTATAGCAGTTAGACAGGATTTACCGATCAAATGACATTCACGGTCGCAGATATAATGTAAATACTGTGAACTAACATGTTTAAAATTTTCGATTGACAAAATTTCCCGAAGTGGGCCCCAAGCACAACTGTAGCACTCAAAATAAATCTGGGCCCAAACAGAATATACCAAAAATCCTAATTTCAACTCAGAAAGCCACTGTAGAAATTTGGTATGGCGTTGACCTATTTCAGCCGCGGAACCGTGGCCAGAACAGGGGTTTGGCCGCGTTTCCGCGGTCGTACTGTAGAATCACCTAACCAAATTTTTACAGAATGCTTCAAATCGCCTGCACGAATTTCTGCAACACTCAAAATAATTTTTCGAGCCAAAAAAAATTCGGCAGAAACTGATGCACTTGAAATCGCAGTTTTTGAAAATTTGTTCGATCGAACTTGTAAACACGTTAGAACAAGCTAGACTAGGTTAATGGCGTGTCTCTGAAACCAATGTAAGTGCACGGCAGCGCCCCGGCCGTCAATCCGAGGCCAAAATGCGGAAACGAAACTTTCTTTAAGTTTAAAAACCGGCGCTACCACGTACTAAAAAACCCGGATCGGGCCATTAACCTAATGCTAGCAAACTAGAGAAAGGTAGAAAGCTATACCGAGCGATCCGTGTCCTTCGGTCTTCGGCCTTCATCCCGATCTCCTCGCGGAATCTCCGGTCTTCATCTCCTCGTCGGAAAGGGCACCACATCGCCGGGTTCTTTTACGGGCTCCCACCTCTGGACCGAGGCAACTCGGGTACGAAATTGGTGAGTCGACGTGTCCAAGAATATTGTAGGCTAAGTGTAGAGTGGTTTGTCTCAATTGGGGTTATTAAGTTGCCATAATGGATGGAGGTGAAGAATGAACTTTGGAAAGAGGTGAGGAATTTTTGTAGCAAGCCAAATATGAGATGAATATTTTCCCCTCATCCAAAAATGAAACCTCTGCCCCACTCACTAAAAAATGTGGCCGGCCATATCTCATGGTGAAGGGAAAAATGATCATGGAATAAAGCAAGTGGAAAAAGTGTATGATAATGAGGAAATTATGTCACCTCAAATCCTATCCAAATCCTTTCTCATTTAATACTTAGCCCAAGATCATCTGTTAGTAGATTTAACATCTACAGGGGAATCGTCCGGATTGAGCTATGCGTCAGGGCTAGATATGATATGATATTAGCCGCATGTTTATATTGCACATATAGAGATTGTGCATAAAACTTCATTGCATATTATTACTTGTTGTGATTGGACTTGTACCCATTGGACACTGCACTATTATTGACGGTTCATATTGCACGAGCACTGATTGTATGTCACCCACACCGTCGATAATTGCCATGACACGCACAACACCTATACATATGTGATATTGTATTGGCTAGGGACTTAGACATGATCCTTATTTTCTTTGTGCATATAAGATATAGCATACCTGTACACCTATATGCTTACACATATGCCTTGCTATGCCTACATGATTACACATATACGTAGAGGGTATTATATCATTATTGACAGGTATAGACACATACCTTGCTACAGCTACATGTACATCATGCACGCATACTTACATGTACACCCATTTACCTGACTAGAGCTACATACACCCCTATGTGGTATTGTTTTGTCACCGACATAGAGACATTGATTCTGATGTTATTGTGCATATGAGATGCATCATACATACATGCTTCCACATAGATACACATGTCTTGCTATACTGACATGGTTACGCATACCTAGCTATAACTACATGTTCACCTTTATATGATGTTGTATGGATTTTGGAGAAATTAGGAACCGCATGATATACTTAATAACTTGTTGCAGTTAAATAGCGGTTTTTCCTTTATATGCTCATATTACTGTTTCATGTTGCATATATTATATTTCATGGATTTCGCATTGATATATGGATTTCATATGATGTTTTCTGAATGTTTTACTCCTGGGTATATATATCAGTGGTATGGGACGCTGATATATATACATGTATATATATATATATATATATATATATATCAGTAGTATGGGATGCTGTTATATATGTACACATATATAATATATATCATCATAATGATCTATGCAAGTATTCTTATTCTTTACTTCATGTGATTTATGGATTTGAAAACCAAGGGCCGATCCGGAATGACGGAGCCCGAGGTATTGGTATGGGCCGATCCGGAATGACGGAACCCGAGGGCCGATCCGGACTGACGGAGCCCAGGGGCCGATCCGGACTGACGGAGCCATATATATATATATATATATATATATATATATATATATATATATATATATATATATGAGTTTTTATGTGTCGATGCTGGACACTAGTTTTCATGATGTTTTCGGGTGTCGATGTTTGACACTCAGGTTCTATGATACTTACAGGATATGTTTTATTCTATACTCCGCAGTTATTTGATTTGCATTGCTTCATGTATTAGTAGTACCTAATAGAGTACCTTTCATGACTGTTGCATATACATATTGCTATTTATTGCTATCAGCTTGCATGTGATAGATTAGCGCAGTTCGTGCATACTTGCGATTTCCTGCATATGTTATTTACTATTCACGAGTTGGCAACTCCCCCTGTTGTGCCACAGGGTTGTACAGGTTGTCCCTCAGAGCAGTCAGAGGCAGGGCTTTCTTCTTCCTATAGTATCATCTTTTGCAGCGGATACCGCTATGGCTGACAGTTTTGCTATATGTGGGTTTTGCGGTCATCCGATGTTGCTCATTGTATATTCGTTGTATCCAGTACTCTCCATCTACTACTTCATGTATTGACTTAGAAACGAGTTGTGAGGACGATATTGTATATTATTTTGTGTCTCTGGGTGTCATATATGCTGTTTTTTTATATCGTCTTTTTCTTCGCTACGGCGTTGTATATCTGTTGTGGTGGTTGTTTTCCGTCTTTGGGCATAGATTTGCTCCCGTTTGGGGATGCTTTACTTATATCTTTTGTTGTACCTTTTTTGGGGGCTTGTTATACAAAGGAGGTGCTGTCAAATTTTGAAGGAAGTAAATTTGGACTTTAAAGAATTTTGATTGAGATTTCAAAAGTTATAACAATGTTATTATCACTTACTACTTTTGGTGGTTTAGATTGCTGGGTTTTCGGCTTACTTGAATTACGTTACGCCTGGAGACGTTACGTGGTTTAAGGGTCGTCACATGCCAAATTTTGGGTCGTGACAAAGTTGGTATCAAAGCCTTAGGTTTTACCTTTCGGAATGTAGGATGACCTTGGTATGATGGAGTAGGTAGCTTAAGCAGAGTGAAGTAGCGTGTGTATGTCCGCGGCATACTTACGACACGGAACTCCGCCCAAAGTGACCTAAGTACTAATTGCTTGAAATTCCTTCCATGATGATACATATCCTTTTGATTCGATTTCCGTGTTCATATAGAATCCTATTTCCATTTATAGCCTTTTGCCGCCGATGACTATGATGGCTCAGAGAGAGGCAGCGAGGGCCGAGGTCAGAGTTGACTCGTTTGGGAAGAGGGCTGACCAGGATGATACGCTCGTTGCATAGGAGCAGATTGGTCCACATTCGATAGATCGTATCGCTAGGCTTGAAGAAGATATGCAGGACTTGCGCCAGATGATGAGGTCATTGGTTGAGGCCAGTCGAACGCAGTGACAGGAGGTTACCACTCCTGTTACCCAGTTATTCCTTGCTATCAGCACACAGCATTGTGTCACGTATATAGCAGCAGTGGATGCAGCCCGTTTAGTTGAGGAGCGTCTTTCCGAGACTTTGGAAGTTCCGGAACCGAGGAGGGATCGTACAGGTGTATCAGCCCAGAGATAGAGACTTAGTCGCCGCGGCAGATTTCGTTTACGTCACGGGAGTAACAGAGACTTGGGATAAGGACAGCTGTTTAGCTCTTACCCCCAGGAGGGTCAGCAGCCGTCGTATGGATGTTTCCGGTGCCGGAGTTTCCATCACCTCGTCAGAGATTGTACCTTGGTACACTGGAGGAGGGCAGCAGTACCATATGATACCTTACCACCTACACCTCAGGGAGCGTTGCCCCTTGCGCCTGTTGTCACACCGCATCAGAATTATGTTCAGAGAAGTCGTGGTCGTGGAGGGTTTGTTCCGAGAGTACAGGATGGTAAAGGAGGAGGACAGCCAGTTGTGGGTAGAGGGCAGACACGAGCGTTTGCTTCTACTCATCGGGATGCACGGGTGTCCAATGCTGAGTTTTCAGGTAATCTTATTCGTATGTTCTTTTGTTGCGCATGTTGTTTAATTCAGGATCTATGCACTCATTTGTTCTACACACTTCATGCCGAGGTTGGGCCGAGAGTCGCGTATGCTAGATCAGCCGTTTGTTGTGTTTACTCCTGTTAGAGATTCTTTGGTTCTGCGACACGTGTTTCGGTCATATGCCAATCGGATAGGAGATAGAGATTCATCCGTCGATTTGATCCTTCTAGAGATGTTGAACTTTGACGTTCTCCTTGGCACGGACTGGTTAGCTACGTGCTATGCGTCTGTGGACTACCGTGAAAAAACAATCAGGTTTTTTTTTCTGGCGAGTCAGTTCGTGTTGTGCAGGGGGACCGTGATGCCGCCCCTCACAGCTTGATTTCAGCCTGTTACGCTAGTCGGATTTTGAGGAGAGGATGTCGAGGATTCTTGGCTTTCATTTGTGATACCGGAGCCACAGTGGATTCGTTGGACCGGGTTGCTATCGTGCGAGATTTTCCGACGTTGTTCCAGATGACCCGGCGGAGCTTAGGGAGCTTAAGGATCTGCTGCAGAGTTACTAGATAGGGGGACTTGTATGTCCAAGTGTTTCGCTTTGGGGATCTCCTACTCTGTTCGTCAAGAAGAAGGACGACAGTTTGAGATTGTGCATTGATTGATCGTCAATTGAACCGAGTTATGGTGCGCATAGGTATCCTTTACCTAGCATTGACGAATTCTTTGATCAGCTCCAAGGTGCGAGACATTTTTCTAAGTTTGTTTTGGGATCAGGTCATCATTAGTTGCGGGTTCGGAGTGATGACATTCCGAAGACTGCTTTTTGAGCGCGCTACGGGCTTTATAAGTTTTTTGTGGTGCCATTGGACTCACCAATGCCCTAGCAGCATTCATGGATGTGATGAACCAGATTCTTCAGGTCATTCCTAGACCAGTTTATTGTTATGTTATTGATGACATTCTGGTCTATTCCAAGAGTCGTGAGGAACATAAGCAGCACTTGAGGATTTCTTTGCAGACATTGGGAAAGTACCAGCTGTTTTCTAAATTCTCAAAGTGTTTCCTTCAGGCTTGATAGTGTTGACTTCCTAGGTCATATGGTTACGGGAGACGGTATTCGTATGGACCCGAGAGAGATCGAGACCGTACAGCTTTGGCCCAGACTTGTATCAGGGAGAGAGGTCCGCAGATTTTTGGGCTTAGCCAGTTTTTACTGCCGTTTCGTGCAGGATTTCTTGAGTATTGCTGCACCATTGACCGTACTGACAAGGAAGGGGGTTCCTTTTCTTAGACTGAGGTATGCGTGCTGAGTTTTCAGTGGTTGAAAACTTGGTAGACGACTGCACCAGTTCTATCTTTGCTTTCTGGATCGGGCGACTTTGTCGTTTATTGTGATGTTTCGCGAGTGGGGCTCCTTTGTGTACTGATGTAGCATGATAGAGTTATCGCTTATGCTTCCCGACAGTTAGAGAAAGTACGAGTAGAATTTATCCCACTCATGATCTGGAGATGGCCGCGGTGGTCTTGCGCTAGAGATTTGGGGACACTACTTGTACGGAGAGTCGTGTCAGATTTTCACGGACCACCAGAGCTTAGTGTAGATCTTCCTGCAGTGGGTTTTGATTGTTGGGATAGCGCCGTTGGGTGGAGCTTGTGAAGGAATGTGATTGTGAGATCCTTTATTACCCGTGTCAAGGCGATTGTGGTAGCTGATGCTTTGAGTCGTAGGCCCAGGGGTAGCTTGTTCCAGTTATGCACAGTTCAGAGACAGCCTTCTGCAAATTTACAGTTCTTGTGCGACAGATGAGTATAGTTTAAGTTTGCCTTTACTGAAGGAACAGCTTGCTCATGTCCACGCGCCGTCCACTTTTACTTAATCGTCGTCGTGAGGCACAGCCCGCCGATACTCATTTGTTTGAGAATCTTGAGCATGTTAAGATTCGGAGTTCTTGATTTATGACCAGGATGTGTTATGTTAGGGACTCAATGGCGTGTACCCGATACTGATGGGTAGAGACGCGAGGTCCTAGGGCAGGCACATCAGTCAGCTTTCAATGTTCATCCAAGTGCCACCGAGATGTAACGTGACTTGAGAGTTGGTTACTGGTGAGCAGGGGTGAAGATGTAGGGTTGCTATGCACGTGCACAAGGGTCTACGAGGCATCAACCATGCCCGATTAAAAATTTAGCCGTACCGAACAACCCGAATACGGATCTTTAAACTAGAGTTTAGGCGAAAACTAACATGCTAAACACTTTAACACTAAGTGAGAGGGATTACAACCTTTGTAGATCCGGTCCTTCACTTCATATGCTCCGTGTTGAGGTCCCTTCGCTGCGATCATCATGCTCTGGACTCTCGAGAGGCTTCACGAAGAGAAAGGTGCAGTCTTGCTTCCGATCTTCGATACAAAGATGATCTACCTTGAAGTTTCATTAACACAAGCTAACACTCTCTAAAATTGAGTGAACACTCTCATCTAAAGGGAAAGGGAAGATGAGGATGATGAAGTAGGATTTTTGCTCTCTTTATTTATCTTTTTCTCACTATTTTCATCACAAATATCAAAGCAAGAAAGCTTTGTAAGCAAAGAAGAAGAAGGAAGAAGATGAACAATATGAATGAATATCATTTTGTGATGAATAATAAAAGTTATCATAATCATTTATGCAACCATGGTTGTAATAACCATTGTAGAGAGTTTACTAAGGTTAGGGTTTGGGTTGGGTTAAAGGGTGAGTCACAAAGAAATATCTATCATAATATCTTAGCAAATGACAAAAGAAAAGCTTCTAGAATCAACTAGAAGTGTTAACCCTAATCCAAACCCTAATCATGTTTAAACTCCTCTAAACATGTTGCATTAATAATTATAATACGTTACAATATTATATATTACATATACAATATTTATTGTAACAAAAATAAAATAATACATTTAACATATATCGCATATATATCAATGTATTACCCGAGTGAGAAAAAGAATCTTTTAGTGAGCTAATATTAGTTAATGTCATTTAATATATCATATATATTATTATACATTAAATTATCGAATCAACACTTGATCCGACAATCCGGCTATATCGCATATAACCGACTAATATTTATCCGTACCGATTCATCGAATCAACACTTGATCCGATGACCCGGCTGATATCAAATATCGCGAGAATAGAATACGGTATCTCATATCGTATTATTCTCGATCCCGCACATATCATATACGTGCCCCTACTCCGTTTTGCCCGAGCCAAGAAACCTCTGTGTAGGACTCTAAAGAATCGTCAATACGCCGGCAGTAGGTGATGATCATATCAAACACCTACAAGCTGCAAGCGGTCAGCTAAACGTAACAGCTACCCAGGTATTAAGCGCTCAGAAGATCAACAAGCAAGCCTGTACATTCTCCTGTGAGTCCAAACAGTAACACTCCCGTACAGTCCGGTCTCGTCGTCTGATATGTCGCATATCTCGTCTAGGGGTGGTAAACGTCAGACCCCAGTAGCTCAATAAGTCGTGTCGATATGAGGTCTATAACAGTTCGAGAAACTACTGATAACACTTACCAGTAAATCTCAGCAACCCTTGCCAGGGATTTCCGGTTATAGCCAATCGAACACAGCACAACATCAACTCCCTATACCGGGAGAGACGAATCCCCTCCTATCGCTCATTGCCTCCATGTGATTCGGGACTGTACCCAAAAGCCACCTTTTTGCACGCCCTCTTGGACGTGGTATGATGGAAATCAAAGCACAGTGGGAATCACACAAGACTCTATGACGATCTCGGGTCAACAGACTACTCTGTACCAGTGTCACCGGAGAACTGCCATCTGACGTGTGGTATAATACCATCTGGGAGTTCTCGGCGAGTCCGTCCAGTGTACCCAGTCTCTACTGAGCACCCGTACACCATCCTTGATGTCAAACACCGATGGATATGGGATCATCCATCGCCAATCATATGGGTCAAGATGCGTATACGCTAGTCTACTCTGGTGTATCGATGCCCTGTCTCGATACACCCTCGACTAGGAACAGTTATAGGATGTACTCGTCGACTACCGTAGCCCCACTAGTATGATCTCAGCATAGTCCCAGCAGTCGAGTACATATCCTAAGGGCTTTATCAACGTGTAATATAGAGACAATCAGAGTACATGTTAAGATAAAGAACAACCAGATAGCTTACTATCATGTCGAGCAAGAAACTCCTCCCTATATATGTCCTAGCATCCACTACAATATACATCGTATGTACAGTAATGGCCTCTAGGGCATACATATAACTAACAATCTCCCACTTGCACTAGGGCCATCTGTTGTGGTATCACATACCCAACAATTAGCTGCGGTTGAAGTATCTCATACTCAACCATTCTATAAAAGTCTCTACTGGGAAAAAGGCCTTCGTGAGTGGATCCGCGCTGTTGTCCTCTGTGTCTACTCTCCTAATCTCGATCTCCATGGAGATCAACCATCTCCATGATCAGGTGATACTGCCTAAGAATTATATCTGGATTTCTGATGGGACGGGGGTTCCTTGGCTAAACCCACAACTCCATTGTCACACAATGGTAGGAATGAAGTTCATCTCATGAACTTATATATATCCAGACTGCCTCTTTGGTAGCATCCTTGGTAACGATGTATCTTGCCTTTAATTGTCTAGTATGTCACGGTATCTAGCTTGGAACTCTTCCAACATACCGTCCCTCCACTGAGGGTATAGACAATGCCTGCGACTGACATTCAGTCGTCCTTATCACCCTGGAACCTTTCCAGTGATTCTCCCCAGGATCGATTGATACCATCTCACTACAACTAGTGAGTATCCTAACATCCAATTAGATCTATCTCATAGATCCAAAACCCAGGATTTAGGAGGTATCACTTTGATCCTATATGGAGAATCCTTGTGATAAGCGGAGATTGACCGAGCGTAGCATAGGAAACACCTTCCCTATCAAGAGTATTTCATCCACGTACTCTACGAGGATCACCTCCATACTCTCTACTACCTTTTTGTATATACAAGGTTCATCTACCATTTTGATGAAGTCAAACTCTTTGACTACCAAATCAAAACAGATGTTCCAACTCCGCGATACCTGCTTTATCCTATAAAGCATCTTGCACACGTTTCCGCTGCTCCCACTGTCTACGAAGCCCTCTGGCTGTGTACTTATACACGCTCTTTTCTAAAACATCATTTAGAAAAGCAGTCATGACACCCAACCGCCAGATATCGTAGTCATGGTATGTAGCCGTGGCAAGTAGGATCTGGATGGACTTAAGCATAGCTTTGAAAGTCTCAACTTTTCCATGTACACCAAGTAATCTTCTCAAGATATACTTGCTCCTGATGGGGATTTAACCCTTCAGATAAAGCAACCAAAGTCCATACTTTGTTGGTGTATAAGGATTCCATCTCAGATCGATAAGCATCCAGCCATTCTTACAGAGTCCCACTCCTGATGGCCTACTCGAAACTAGTTGGGTCATCATCTCATGATGCAATCCTCGCTCGCACTGTCATAGAGAAACCGAAGTATCTCTCAGATGGGTGAGGAACCCTACTAGATCGGCAGAGAGGCTGAGGTTCGTTGGAAACTATTGAATCCTTTGGTTCTACCAAATCATCAGCTGCAGTTTGTATAGCTGGAACATTTCTAGTTATACACAACAGTCCTTGCCTCGAGCTTGTCCGGATTTTGCTTTTAGACATAGGTCGGACAACCCAAAATCTTAACAAACTTAAGATATAGGCTCTTCCCTTTCCATATCACATATGAAGTGGTAGGCAACTGATTTGATTTGAACCCTGTTCAATAGGTATGCAGCTTCTCAAGTGCATAACTCCCAAAAGGAAATAGGAAACTCAGTAGTACTCATCATAGAGCACACCATATCACATAGGGTGTCATTGCTCCGCCCCGATATACCATCCTGCTATGGTGTATAGGAGGAGTAATCCTGAGAGAGAATCTCATTCTCCTTTAGAATAGTCCAGGAATTCCGTGCTCAAGTATTCTCCTCCTTGATCTTATCATAGGACATAATACTTATACCCGTTTTTAGTTCTCTACTTCTAACTTATATTCTGTGAATATCTCAAAAGGTTCGGACTTATGTTTCAACAGGAACACATGTCTGAATCTTGAGAGATTATCAGAGAATGTAATGAAGTACAAAGAACCGGTCTTGGCATGTGTAGACAGGAGACCTTCATACATCAGCATGTATCAATCCCAAGAGTTCACTAACTCTTTCTCTGTTTCCAATAAACAGAGCTATGGTCATCTTATCTTTGTGACATGACCGGCAAGTTTCACAAGATGTAAATTCAAACAGATTTAAATATGCATCTAAATGTAACTTAGCTAGTCGGGTCGCATTGATATGACCTAGTCTACAATGCCTCAAGAAGGATTCGTTTATTTCTGAACTCTTCCTCTCGTGTGTGTTCTGTATACTAAGAACTGTAGTTTGATTTAGAACGTCAATGCTTTTAGATAACGTGCATGATCCGATCAACTCTTGATATAGGAAATGTTCAAAATATTATCCAACAATACAAAATTATATCCTTCTTTACTAATAAAGAGACTGATATGATTTTGTATATCAGGTTCGGTATCTAATAATATTCGTTCAGAATCAATGTATTCTAGTAATACAGGGTGATAGTGACCAACAGACTTGGCTGCAACACTTGCACCGTTTTTTGTCTCATGAAACTTATCACCCGTTCTCAGTTCTCTACCTATCTGTAGCCCATGTAACAGATTACATATGCGGGATCCTGATCCGGTATCACATACCTAGGACGTAAAGGATACTGAGAAACAGTTCTCTGTAATGAACACACCCGAAGATGATGCATCAATATGCACTTTCTTCGTTTGGGTGGCACGGGAAATCTGGTATTTCCTAATTTTCTGCTCTGTCTTATAACAATTATAAGTTGGAGTGGGACCAATGTTCCCCAGCTCAGTATAACAAGCGGGTTCGGTCAATTCATCCGTTTTATTATCTTGATTAAGGCGTGATATAGTCGCTACCTGGAGAGAGAGAGAAGAAAACACTCAGCGTATGCTCTTGCAAGATTAGATTGGTTATCTAATATATCTAATCAGGATATCTCCCACTGTTTTAGTCAAATCTTCCTTCAAACCCTAAAAGGAAAGACTAGCCGGGATTAATTACACGCTACAAGTTCGCCAATCTTTCAGCCAGGCCAGTGTCGGTACTTTGAGGGAGGTCCCCCGTGCTTTCGCATAAACCTAATTAATGTAAACCTCGTTTTTCCAGAGGCGTAACCCCGTTAACACCTTTCTAGACACCTAATTGATCGGCTAATTGTAATGTGTAAAACTCTCCCAGGAGTAACTCTTACTCGCAGCGGGTATCGGGATCCAACTATCTCATAGAAGGTATGCAATCTCATTGCAAATTTCAACACTTGAAATTCCCAATAATATTTTACCCCTAGCATCCTATGACCTTGACGAAAGCCAACAAACCATAGGCTAATAGTCAAGTCCAACCCGTCATTTCCCGATTGAATTAAACCCACCCGCAAGACCCTTGACGAAAGCCAACAAAGTCGCACGACTACCCTAACTCAATCGCATCATATGCTAGCAGATAAGCATAAATAGCTACCGCACACTACGCCTTGACGAAAGCCAACAAACGCAGCACGAATACTATGAAGTACTGATCTGAAATGACGGAGGGCTACGACAGGTTTTTAAGAAAACCTTTTGCGTAATGAACTTGATATCGTTGTAGAATCGAGTGATTTTAAATGGAATGTTTTTGAGGATTTTCTAGTTTTGCTAAAGGGGTCACTCCCGGTGAAGGGATCGTCGGCCCTTTCCTTATCGAATAAGGTGCGGGATATATCATATATACCGTTGTGCAAACCAAGAACTATAGAAGCAATCAAAAGACAAACCGAGTTTGTAGCATCTGCCAGTTATTGCTAAAGGAGTCACTCCCGGTGAAGGGATCTCGGTCCTTTCCTTATCGAATAAGGTGCTGGATGTTCTACAAGGAACACCGCTATGCAAAGCAAGAACTAGAGCTACCAGTTTTTATTAAACAAGTTTCTACAACATCTTAGGTTTCTTTTATTTCATTAATCTCATTAATGAAGTCCCATTTTATTATGCTTCACAAGCATCTCTTTTGAAACGAAATCTGCAATATAACATATATCTCATATATATAAAATATAAACATTCGTCTCAGGCAGTAATATGATCTCATCACAGAACATTGCAGCAGAAGAAACATATATGAAATATTGGATATACTAGGACGTCCGTGTTTTCAATACGAGCCTGTATAAAACACGGATTCCACGGTCGCGATGAATAGCCAAACCCACATCCCTAGACCCCTACGAGAGCGGCAAGCAACACTGCCAATTCTAGGGTTAGGAGACCCGGTCTCGACTCCACGAGATGGTCTCCCACTGGACCCTAGAACCCGGTTACTTGTGCTCCCTGCCTTGGGTCTACCTAATGCGAAAAAGTAAATAATATACAACAATGACATCTTCCGCAACCTGGAAGTGCCCCAATAAAAGAATATTATATACAAATGAATTTTACATGAAGGAAAAAGAAAGACTCTCATCTCACATAAAAACCCCCGGCTATTCAAAACGCGACGATCCAATATAACATATCACAGCAACACATAATATCTCATATCATCAACGTAAGCAAGTATGCGTATCCCGATTGTCGTTGATGTATAGCAACGAAGCCGGCGATACCCCGCATACTACGCTTACGGTCACAGAAAAGAAAGTGTAAAACTACAACAGTTGGAATCCGCAACCTCCTTAGAAATCGCATGCCTAACCAAATGAATTCCTTAGACATTACATGCCTAACAATTATAAACCCCGCATTTTAGTCTCATTATCGAAAACTCTTTTCAATGTCAAGTCGGGCAATTCAACAAGATTCCCGACGTCCAGATCGAATGCTCGTCGCAAACTTTTGTAGACGGCCGTACCCCCAGATGCCGTCGACGAAGTGCACTAAGGCGGAACACCGCTGCCGCGAGCACCCGAATGGATGCTTTCGGCGACGAGGTTCTCCTACAGTCACTTGGTCGGGGCTATGGGGCGTGGCTGTCTATTAAGTTTACCCGGCGAGTATCCGCGTACGCTACGTGATTGCGACGGACTTTTGATCACATCAAAATTCCGTGGCAACCGATCATTTGAGACTAAACTGCTATGTTTATAATATTCAAATCAGTTATCTCATAACTACCTGTGGATTCCAAATATTGTATCACATTCCAGATAAATAGACAATGTTAAACTTTCCGATCGAATAATCAAACACCCAAGATTTCCCCAATTTATCTCAACACTTGAAATCAGTTTAAAAACATCCATCACATGCCACAGTACCAATGGTCCAGCCGTAGAAGGGTCAAGCCAACGCCTCACATGTGGCACGCCGTACTGCCCCAAACCCTAAGGTTCAAAAAGCAGTTCAAGACAGTCACATAATCGAGTTAAGGTTTGTTGTCTTCTAGAGGGTCCACCACGTTACTTGCACGACTTAGAACGTTCTTAAACACGAGAAAAAATCCAACTTTTGAAAAAATTTCCGACAGGGAAAAAAGTGAGTTATTGATATCCGTTCGAACTTTTTAACAGTTTCTAAAATTATCCGGACAACACATAGACAAAATTTAGACAATCCGATCGAATAATCGAATCCCCAAAACAACCCAAAAAAAAACTCAACTGTTGAGTAAAATATAAAAATTTCCAAAAGACTCAGCACTTCAAGACAAGAATTACTGTGCAAGCCACGTGGTGTAACTCACCAAAATGGCCGCGGAACCGCCGCGAAACCCAGGGTGGGGCCGCGGTTCCGCGGCTCTTTTGTCGAGTTAGCATCACGTGCTTCACAGTAACTCATAGAATTCCCTGCTGAATTTTTTGGCAATTTTTAATTCACAAAAATCCAAATTTTCAGAAAATTTCCAGAGAGCAATTTGAGTTAGGGTTTCAATGTTCGTTCGGATTTCAAATGTCGTCTACGCATCGCCTAAGGCTCTAGCTTGGCTCTGATACCACTGTAGGGTTGCTATGCACTTGCACAAGGGTCTACGAGGCATCAACCATGCCCGATTAAAAATTTAGCCGTGCCGAACAACTCGAATACGGATCTTTAAACTAGAGTTTAGGCGAAAACTAACATGCTAAACACTTTAACACTAAGTGAGAGGGATTACAACCTTTGTAGATCCGGTCCTTCACTTCATATGCTCCGTGTTGAGGTCCCTTCGCTGCGATCATCGTGCTCTGGACTCTCGAGAGGCTTCACGAAGAGAAAGGTGCAGTCTTGCTTCCGATCTTCGATACAAAGATGATCTACCTTGAAGTTTCATTAACACAAGATAACACTCTCTAAACTTGAGTGAACACTCTCATCTAAAGGGCAAGGGAAGATGAGGATGATGAAGTAGGATTTTTTCTCTCTTTATTTATCTTTTTCTCACTATTTTCATCACAAATATCAAAGCAAGAAAGCTTTGTAAGCAAAGAAGAAGAAGGAAGAAGATGAACAATATGAATGAATATCATTTTGTGATGAATAATAAAAGTTATTATAATCATTTATGCAACCATGGTTGTAATAACCATTGTAGAGAGTTTACTAAGGTTAGGGTTTGGGTTGGGTTAAAGGGTGAGTCACAAAGAAATATCTATCATAATATCTTAGCAAATGACAAAAGAAAAGCTTCTAGAATCAACTAGAAGTGTTAACCCTAATCCAAACCCTAATCATGTTTAAACTCCTCTAAACATGTTGCATTAATAATTATAATACGTTACAATATTATATATCACATATACAATATTTATTGTAACAAAAATAAAATAATACATTTAACATATATCGCATATATATCAATGTATTACCCGAGTGAGAAAAAGAATCTTTTAGTGAGCTAATATTAGTTAATGTCATTTAATATATCATATATATTATTATACATTAAATTATCGAATCAACACTTGATCCGACAATCCGTCTATATCGCATATAACCGACTAATATTTATCTGTACCGATTCATCGAATCAACACTTGATCCGATGACCCGGCTGATATCAAATATCGCGAGAATAGAATACGGTATCTCATATCGTATTATTCTCGGTCCCGCACATATCACATACGTGCCCCTACTCCATTTTGCCCGAGCCAAGAAACCTCTGTGTAGGACTCTAAAGAATCGTCAATACGCCGGCAGTAGGTGATGATCATATCAAACACTCACAAGCTGCAAGCGGTCAACTAAACGTAACAGCTACCCAGGTATTGAGCGCTCAGAAGATCAACAAGCAAGCCTGTACATTCTCCTGTGAATCCAAACAGTAACACTCTCGTACAGTCCGGTCTCGTCGTCTGATATGTCGCATATCTCGCCTAGGGGTGGTAAACGTCAGACCCCAGTAGCTCGATAAGTCGTGTCGATATGAGGTCTATAACAGTTCGAGAAACTACTGATAACACTTACCAGTAAATCTCAGCAACCCTGGCCAGGGATTTCCGGTTATAGCCAATCGAACACAGCACAACATCAACTCCCTATACCGGGAGAGACGAATCCCCTCCTATCGCTCATTGCCTCCATGTGATTCGGGACTGTACCCAAAAGCCACCATTTTGCACGCCCTCTTGGACGTGGTATGATGGAAATCAAAGCACAGTGGGAATCACACAAGACTCTATGACGATCTCGGGTCAACAGACTACTCTGTACCAGTGTCACCGGAGAACTGTCATCTGACGTGTGGTATAATACCATCTGGGAGTTCTCGGCGAGTCCGTCCAGTGTACCCAGTCTCTACTGAGCACCCGTACACCATCCTTGATGTCAAACACCGATGGATATGGGATCATCCATCGCCCATCATATGGGTCAAGATGCGTATACGCTAGTCTACTCTGGTGTATCGATGCCCTGTCTCGATACACCCTCGACTAGGAACAGTTATAGGATGTACTCGTCGACTACCGTGGCCCCACTAGTATGATCTCATCATAGTCCCAGCTGTCGAGTACATATCCTAAGGGCTTTATCAACGTGTAATATAGAGACAATCAGAGTACATGTTAAGATAAAGAACAACCAGATAGCTTACTATTATGTCGAGCAAGAAACTCCTCCCTATATATGTCCTAGCATCCACTACAATATACATCGTATGTACAGTAATGGCCTCTAGGGCATACATATAACTAACAGAAGAGTGAAGCTTCGGATTTCATTTTGAACTGCTTGGTTTGTCAGCGAGCTAAGGTTGAGTATTTAAGGTCGACTGGAGAGTTGCAACCTTTTAACCGTTCTGGAGTGGGAATGGGAGCAGATCTCCATGAAATTCGTTGTGGGTCTACCCAAGGCTAGTCGAGGGTATGACTCCATTCGGGTGATTTTTGTCCGGTTTTGCTCAGTTTGCTCAGTTGTTCTTCGGTAAGATTGTGTGTTTGCACAAAGTTACTTCACGCGTTGCATCCAATAGAGGCACCCAGTTCGCTAGCCGTTTTGGGCAGAAGCTTCAGGAAGCCTTGGGTACTGTTTGAGCTTTAGCTCCATTTTCCATCCGTAGGCCAGTGGTCAGAGAGAGCGGACTATACAGACTCTAGAGGTTATGCTTGTGTATACGTGCATAATGTTTGTGGGCAATTGGGATCGTCACGTGCTATTGATGGAGTTCTCCTATGATAATGGTTATCAGGAGACATTTCAATTGGCAACTTTCAGGTCTTGTGTGGTAGGTTGTGTCGATCGCGAGTCTGTTTTACTGACTTTGCGAGAGAAGGATTTTTGGACCCCAACTAGTCATGAGACTACGGAGATGATCTAGTGATTTAGGTCAGGATGAGAGCAGCCCAGTGCAGACAGAAGTCTTATGCCGACCGTGGTGGTCTTAGAATTGAGTTCGCGATGGGAGATCATGTATTCCTACGGATTTTCCGATGGGTGATGTGTTGAGTTTTGGGAAGCTTAGTCCCAGATTGTAGGTCCTTTTGAGATCCTCGAGCGAGTTAGTTCCGTTGCCTATAAGTTGGCACTTCCACCCAGATATTTGAGTATTCACCCCGTATTCCTTATGTCGATACTTGCAAACACCTTCATGACCTTTCTTACATGATTTAGCACCAAACCATTTAGCTTGGACGCGATCTTTTCGTTCACTGGCAGTTGATAGTGTTAGTGGATCGGCAGGTAGAGAGACTTCGGTCAAGGGTCTTGCCATCTGTGGAGGTTTTCTTTGGCGTTGCCCGTCTAGTGAGAGGGTCACTTTTGAGGCTACGAGTGAGTTGTGGATGATTTGCACTCATCTCTTCGAAGGTATGCATAGTAAGAATTTTATTGGGGACGAATTTTCTATAAGGGGGGATTGTAACACCTTAGAATTTCGATTAGTGTTAGTTAAGCGATAATGCGGGTTTTCTGTAAAAAGTTTACCAATTTGGTTTCCTCACATTTTATAACATTTAATTAATAATTTATTGTTATTTGTTATGGCTTGCACATACTTGTACATGTTAATATGAGGGTGTGTTTATGTTAATCTAGTTTAGTGACCATGTCAACCTTAAGCTAATTCATCCTTCCTTGCTTAACCCTAACCCTTAGATATTTGTGGTGAGGGAGATATTTTCCATTGTTGTTTTGGATTGTGGGGAGGTGGCAAGGTGACTCATTGAGAAAGTCATGGCTTGCATTTATTGTTGAGAGGGAGAGAGTAAGTGCAAGGTGCACTTACTTTACACTCACCTCTCATCACCCAAACACCTCACACTCTCCTTCTCTCTCTCTCTCTCTATCTCTTCCTCAATCATTTTCTTCATTCCTCAACCCTCAAACTGAAACCATATCATTTCCATCACAAATCTTTCATAAAACTTCACAAAATCATACCCAAATCCCTTTTCAAGACTTGTTTTGCCTCTAGGATCCCTTGGAGCTTGGAAAGCTAGGATCTTTGAGCTTTTGTGGTTAGGTAATGATCTCTATCTGTTAAATAGGTGTTTATAGTATTGTGTAGCTCATTCGTTTCAGTTTAGAACACTAAAAGTAATGTTTCGTGTACATATCGTATTTTTAGTGTCATATTATGATATCTGTGATCTGCTGTGACCCAGAGTGTGTACTAGAAAATCTAGCAGTGTGGTTGTGTTGTACCAGTGACCCTAAGTCTACACCTGAAGTACGATCCCCCTAGGCTCAGTTTTGGCCGGCGACACCATGATGAAATCCGGCGAGCTCGGATTTATGGTGGAGTTTGGGCTTGAGTTTTGGTGGGTAGCTGTCTGCAGTTGTTTAAGTGTGTTTGGTCCTATTTGATCTTTGAGTTTTGACTATATACAAAATTTGGGATCACTTTGCTAGTTTCTAGTGTTACGAATAGGTGTGTTACGTTATCCGACACGGTACGTGTATTTTGTGTAGCTTTTGCTCTTGGGTTGGTTTCATAGTGTCGATATGCATGTTAGCCACTATACAAACACTTGAGAGTATGTTTGGAGATGGTGCGTCGGTCAAACGTAGTTTGTATGTGTTATTGGTCAATTGCTAATATAAACTTGTTATATTGTTGTTTTATAATCTTAGGGACGTAGGCGAGGACTTCGGATGCTGCGAAGAAGGGAAAGCGAGTGGTTGGCTTTACTTAGCCCAAGATCATCTGTGAGTAGATTTAACATCTACAGGGGAATCGCCCGCATGGCATTATGCGTCAGGGCTAGATATGATATGATATTAGCTACATGTTTATATTGAACATATAGAGATTGTGCATAAAACTTCAATGCATATTATTACTTGTTGTGCTTGGACTTGTACCCATTGGACATTGCACTATTATTGACGGTTCATGTTGCACGAGCACTGATTGTGTAACACCCGAGTTCATTTATACCAATTCCAGTTTCCGTATTTACTTATCCATGGTCTATTCTTGATTTATCGTGTTTGGGTCGAATGGTAGTTACTTGGTACATTGCATTCAACCCTACCCACTTGCTTGAACTTGTTTGATTTATATTTATAGTTTATCCTGACCCGTTGCTTTGACACGTGCATCTAGTATAAACTGCATATCGGCATTTCATCTGGCATCGCATATTTTAACATATAACTTTTTAGTCACTGAAAATATTTATTAAAATACATTGCATGGCCTGCTTAGTACCCCTAACCCTGTGGTAGCGTCCTTGCATCGCGTTCTCGTCCCGTTCAGGGAAACGGACGTGTTTGGATGGCTACGCGCACGTACGTGCGTCCGTTCTTGGGGGTATGCATTTCTGTCTTATAATCTTTCATTTTAAATTTTGAAGCTGGCTAATAATTTTCATACTTCAAATTCAAATGTTGGACCCGACCCGGGCGCATTTCTGATATATTTTGTAGTCCGCCTAAATTCAAACTAATTATTTTATTTTTTTATTTACTTCTTAGATTTTACTGTTAATAAACTGGGAACTGAGAAATCTTTTAGTTGTAAAATCTTTTCTAAATTTTTATTCTTCCCCCCCCCATCGAGCCAATCAGAAGCCTTCCTTCATTTCACTGGGCCCACGATCGCTCTCTCTCTCGCTGTTTCTCCTTTCCCTTTTCTCCCTCTCTCTCCTTCTCACAGCCACAGATCTCTCTCTCTCCCCCCATCTCATAACTTCTTCTCATTTCTCTCTTCCTCTCTCCCCCAGAAAACGTTAATTTTCTTTCTCCTCCCTCTCTCTCTCCTCTCGCTCTCTCCCTATCTCTCTCTTCTCGCATCTCTCTCTCTCCTCTCGCGGTAGACTTAGGTCCCGTCACCGCTGTTTCCCCTACCGTCACCTCCCTTCTATCCCTTCTTCTTCTCTTCTTCAAAACCCCGAGCGCCCCATGAGAACCCTAGCCGCCTTCTTCTTCCTCGGCCTCGTCTCGCTTCATCGACTTCGCCTCCTTTCTCACCTCTTCCACATCACCTTCCTCTCCTTTCATCTCCTCGAGCAACCTGACAACGACGACCCACAGCCTTCACCGAACTCGAGCCCTGCAACCCCTCACCAGAGCTCACCTCGCCACCGACCACCCTCGTCGTGCTTTCCTCGTCCTTACCTCCTCAACCTCACCCTCGTGCTCACCCCACACATTACTCTTCTCCTGAGCACCACAACCACCTCCACCTGCATCCTACCTCACACCGACGCCCTAACCTGCGCCAACTCATCGCCGTCTCATCGCCGGCGACCTCCTCTTCATCACCACCACCTCTCCCTCGTCTCCTCTCCTCTTCCTTTCTCCCCTTAACCTTCACCTGCACTCCTTAAAACCGAGCCTAACAACCCTACTGCCTTACTGGAGAACCATCGCCGCCGGAGCTCCGACGACCGCGTCGCCGACTCCACAACCCTCTCCTGTCCTCGCCTCCTCTGCCAGCGACTCCAGCCACCAAGAATATCGCACACATGCACACCTAAACCCTCAAGCCGAGCCCTGCACATTCTCTTATCACCGGAGTTCCTCCGACCATCGCCGTCGACGCCATCATTCCTCTGAATACCCAGTGAGCAATTCTTCTTGCCTCATTCTCATTCCTCCTTTACATTCTCTATTTTTCTTTCTTTCTATAATGTTTCTTTACTTTTAATATTAGTGTTCACTGTTCGTTGATGGCCGGAAACCGGTCGGGCCGACGACGATCCCGGCGACCTAGCGAGGATACCTGACCCGTGTGATTCCATCATGCGTTGTTTGGACTCATTCCGTGTACCGTGCGCGCGTCGCGACTTTTCTTGCCGACGCATGACGTTCCGTATACCGCTTCGTGATCCGGCCAAGGCAAGTGAAACTTGCTACATGCTATTTTAAATTACTATATATGCTATTTAAATTACTATGCACCTATTAGAGTGCACGTTAGACCTGTAGTTTCCATTTAACACCAGAATTCCATTTTAACATGTCGACGTCCCATTATATCATTTTAGATTCATGGCTCGAAACATACCAGTTTGCATTTAGTTCTATTATACATAGTACCCGCATTCATATTTAAATCTTGTAACAATTATTTGCATAACCCACAGTACCCTTTTATATTTTATACCCTGTCGGACGACCGTCTGCATGCAACTAACCTGATTTATATTCAATTGCGTCTTTAGATTATTTTAGTACACATTAACATGATTTTCAACAATCCATATTTGTTTAAATGTATGATACTTGATGTTGGAACCATAAACCGAACTCTAATTGTTAACCGTGCATCGATATAATTTAACCTGTATCTATTTGCATATTATATTACATGTCCAGTTTATTCTTATGATAGTACCCGTGCTTGTTTACTTATAACCATGTTTATGTTAGTTTGATTTATGAGTACCCACATAACATTTTGTGCTTCCTGACATGACCTGTTGCACTTCCTACTTGACACGACATAGTACCGTACACTCTTGACATGACATGACACCTAAATACATTACTTGACTTGACCTGATGTACCATGGCTTTACTTGTTACCTGATCTTGTGTCTAATGCCAACAAACCTGACCTGTAGTCCTTACGGACCGTTCCTGTTGTCTATCCAGACAAACTTGCACCTACCTGATCCTGAGTTGGCATTAGCTTTAGATTATTTAATACATGACTTGAACACATATAACTTGGGGGTATGGGGAAATCATGATGAAACCTGACTTTTAACTCAACGGTGTGCTACCTTTACCGATCAGTTTAGAAGCTGGGCCAGCCTTGGGATGATGCCGCTGACATCATCCATCGTTATCCATTACCCTTTAGAGGCTAGGCCAGCCTTGGGATGATACCATGAACATCATTCATCTTTACCCTTTTCCTTTTAGTGCCTGGCGGCATGTCTCGGTTTCAGCCCGAGAGTCTTAGACCGTGATCCCGGGCACGCACGGGATACTATTGAGTTACATCGATGATTCATCAAATTGATTTCAAAGACCTGAGAGTAGTTAACCCAATATACCAGTTTAGATCACTCACTACACATTACCCCACTGTCCTTACTTATATCACTGTTATGCTTGTTTACCATTTATGCTCATACTTGCATGTATTGCTACCCCTGTTTATATTATTGCTTGATGTTATGACGCGCTGACGTCTGGGTTTTGCATGGCCCAGATCCTCTACCTTTGTTGTAGACTGATCAGGAGTATTGCCGCTGTTAGACCGAGCGGTGAAGATCATGTTGGTATGCAGTTTTACCTTCCAGGTGTTTAATTTATTGTATCTTTTGCTTCCGCATATTATCATTTCTTGACTCATTTATTCTGGCTCATGGACATGTACTAGATATTTTAGTCTACTTTCCTGTTCTTGATATCTCTACAGCCGTAATGTGACTGTGGAAGTATTTTTCTTATCCACAGGTAGCATGGTTGGCTATGTCACGCGTCTATTTTAGCGTACTCTGGGAAGCGGGGCGTGACATGGTTCTTTTGGTATCAGAGCCATAGGATATAGTTTAATCGGGTTTGATTCTTTTGTAGTTGGGTATTGGACCCAATACATGAATCAGAATACTCATGATTAGGAACATGTCCTGCCACATTGTTATCACGATTCTTGAATCATATCTTTCCCTTATCCTTTGCCTTAGCGATATGCAAACCACTTTGCATCCCGACTTAAAAATTTTGGTTCACCGTTGTTCCTCCATGTTCCTTGATTCTGATACTAGGATTTGAGCGACTTGAGTGGAGTTATGTAATTGTACCCATGAACTGCGGCATGGTTACAATGCGGTACTCTATTTAAGTAACTTGGAGTTCTGGTCTTGATTCACTTCCTTATTCCATGATCGTTATAATACCTTGCTTCTCTCGGTTTCATTGCTTGCTAGTTCTTGTTCTATCGCCAGTTTGAATTATGTTTACCGTGCTTAATCATCTTCAGTATCTTGACTTCGGATGAAGTCATCTCGGTATCCTACTTGTTCTTGTTTTCCCGCATTAGGATTATCCAATTCCGGTGTATCCCTTGTTTGTTGTTGTCTTGGGAATGGATTTTCGCGGCACTTTCCACGCTCATATTGATTGTAAGGAAAGGAAAGTGATTCTTCAGATTTTCGGACATCTGGAGCTTGTTTTGCTGGAGGAAGCTGTTCCGTCGGGCCAGTCGAGTTTAGGGCTAGGCCGACAAACAATGTTCTTTCGTCGATGGAAGTTGTTAAGGAGGAAGCGCCAGCGGTAGTTCGAGAATTCATGGATGTGATCGAGGATACCTCGGATTTACTGCAAAATAAGATGTGGAGTTTGCGATTGATCATATTCCTGGTGCATCGCCAATCTCAAAGACGTATTTTTCTGATGGCACCAGTGGCGTTGGAAGGAGTTAAGAAGCAGGTTGTTGGATTACTTGAGAAAGGTTGGATTCGCAGCAATAACTCACTTTGGTTAGCTCCAGTTCTTCTAGTAAAGAAGAAAGATGGCACAAGAAGGATGTGCATCGATTATCGAGAATTTAAACCAGGTGACTATTGAGAATAAGTACCCGACCCCTCGCATTGGCGAATTGTTCGAGTAGACTAGTAGCGCGAGGGTATTTTCGAAGCTAGATTTGCGATCCGGATATCATCACGTCCGAATTAAATCAGAGGATGTTTGCGAGACTGTGTTCAGAACTCGGTATGGACATTACGAGTATTAGTGATGCCCTTCGGAGTAACGAATGCACCGGCAATATTTATGGACTTGATGAACCGAATCTCTTCACCATTCTTGGACCAGTTTATAGTGGTGTTCATTGAAGATATTCTGGTCTACTCAAGGAGTATTGAAGAGCATGCGGCACACTTGAAGATCGCACTGCAGACATTGATGCAAGAAAGATTGTATGCAAAGATGAGCAAGTGCGAGTTTTGGCTTGAAGAAGTAAAGTTTTGGGGCATATCGTAGCTGGGGATGGAATCGCCGTTTATCCAGGGAAGATTGCAGCAGTTCAAGATTGGCCAATTCCGAAGAACGTTGTAGAGATCATAAGTTTTCTTGGACTTGCAGGATACTATAGAAGGTTGGTGGAGAATTTTGCTCGTTTGGCGGAGCCTTGACCAAGCTTACGCGTAAGGAAGTACCGTTGGTATGGACGGATAAGTGTGCGTCAGTTTGAGGCGTTGAAGCAAAAATTGATAACCGCACCTGTTTTAACCGTGCCGGACAGTTCCGGAGGATTGGTGTTTCACAACAATGCATCTGGGAAAGGATTGGGATGTGTTTGATGCAGCGTGGGAAGGTTGTAGCTTACGCGTCGAGACAGTTGAAGACCCATGAGAAGAATTACCCAACTCAGGACTTGGAGCGAGCAGCTGTAATTCTTTTGAAGATTTGGAGACACTACTTATTGGGTGAAAGGGGTCGAAGTATTCACCGATCACAAAAGCCTAAGTACGTGTTCACTCAGAAGGAGCTATTTACGAGACAACATAGATGGTTGGAGCTGATGGCTGACTACGATCTTGATCTTAAATACCATCGGAAAAGTTAATGTTGTGCTGGATGCGCTTAGTCGGTTGCCAGCAATTCAGATGTTGACTGCACAGAAGGGATGTATTGAAGATTTTTCGGAGATCCGAGTTGGAGATTGTGCTACCGCATTCTTCGGGACAGTTGATGCAGCTGCAAGTACAGCCGTCGTTGATCGAGGATATTAAAGCAGCGCAATTGCAGGACCCTAGATTGCGGAAGTTTCGAGAACAGTTTGAAGCTGAACTTCGAATGGACTTATTGATTCATGAAGGTGGTTCGTTGCGATATGGTAGCCGTTGGTGTGTGCCAAAGGGAGATATTCGCGAAGAAGTTATGAAGGAGGCACACGGTTCCGCATGTTCCGTACACCCAGAAGGCATGAAGATGTACCGAGATAGACGACAGCACGTCTGGTAAGAAGGCATGAAACGGGAGATTGCCCGCTTCGTAGCAAAGTGCTTGGTGTGTCAGCAAGTTAAGGCTGAACATCAAAGAGTTGCTGGTTTATTGCAAACACTTCCGATCCCTCAATGGAAGTGGGAACACATAACCATGAATTTTGTGACGGCTTTACCAAGGAGTCCGAAAGGCAACAGTATAGTTTGGGTGATCGTTGACGGTTTGACCAAGGCAGCTCATTTCATCCCTTTCGAGTTGGTCAATCAACAGAAGCTTTGGCCGAACGGTACATGCAGGGGGATTGTAAGACTGTGTGGAGTGCCGGTGTGCATCGTGTCCGATCGTGACACCCGATTCTTATCGCACTTTTGGAGGAATTTATAGGAAGGTTTGGGGACTAGTTTGAAGTTTGGTATTACTTATCACTCTCAGACAGATAGCCAATCGGAGAACGATCCAAACTCTTGAAGACATGTTGAGATCCTGCTTGTTGGACTTCAAGGGTTCATGGGAGGATCATCTACATTTGGTAGAGTTTTTCTTACAGCAACAGCTTTCATGCGACTATTCAGATGGCTCCATTCGAAGCATTATATGGTCGCAAGTGTTGTTCACCTGTTTGTTGGGACGATGTTGGAGAACGAAGATTGTTGGGACCATATTTAGTTGTACAGACAGTTGAGAAGGTTACTACTATCCGGAATCTTATGAAAGCAGCACAAGACCGACAGAAGAGTTGGGCAAATACATCAAGAAGACCTCTAGAGTTCGTCGTTGGTGATTTGGTATTCTTGAAGATATCACCGACTAGAGGGGTGATCCGTTTCGGAAGTCGAGGAAAGCGTAGTCCTCGATTCGTTGGACCTTTTGAGATCTTGGAACGTGTTGGAGAAGTGGCTGATCGTTTGGCGTTACCGAAATCCTTGGCGAATGGTCATGACATGTTTCTCGTACCTCAACCCCGTAAGCATGTTCGAGACGAAGCACATGCGTTGAATCATTCGAAACTGACTGTACGAGAAGATTTAATCTTTGAGGAGCAACCGATGTCAATTGTGGATCGAAGAAAGAAGGTTCTTATGAACAAAGTTATCTCTCTTGTACTTGTTTCTTGGAGTAATCGCTCGCCTGGAGAACCAGGTTGGGAACGAGATGATGAATTTCGGCAGAAGTTTCCATATCTATTCTTGAAATTTCTTGTTTGTTTATCCTATCTTGTTCTTGGAATTTCGAGGACGAAATTCTTTTGTAGTTGGGTATAATGTAACACCCGAGTTCATTTATACCAATTCCAGTTTCCGTACTTATCCATGGTCTATTCTTGATTTATCGTGTTTGGGTCGAATGGTAATTACTTGGTACATTGCATTCGACCCGACCCACTTGCTTGAACTTATTTGATTTATATTTATAATTTATCCTGACCCGTTGCTTTGACACGTGCATCTAGTATAAACTGCATATCGGCATTTCATCTGGCATCGCATATTTTAACATATAACTTTTTTATCACTGAAAATATTTATGAAAATACATTGCATGGCCTGCTTAGTACCCCTAACCCTGTGGTAGCGTCCTTGCATCGCGTTCTCGTCCCGTTCAGTAAAACGGACGTGTTTGGATGGCTACACGCACGTACGTGCGTCCGTTCTTGGGGGTATCCATTTCTGTCTTATAATCTTTCATTTTAAATTTTGAAGCTGGCTAATAATTTTCATACTTCAAATTCAAATGTTGGACCCGACCCGGGAGCATTTCTGATATATTTTGTAGTCCGCCTAAATTCAAACTAATTATTTTATTTTTTTATTTACTTCTTAGATTTTACTGTTAATAAACTGGGAACTGAGAAATCTTTTAGTTGTAAAATCTTTTCTAAATTTTTATTCTTTTCCCCCCATCGAGCCAATCAGAAGCCTTCCTTCATTTCACTGGGCCCACGAGCGCTCTCTCTCTCTCGCTGTTTCTCCTTTTCCTTTTCTCCCTCTCTCTCCTTCTCACAGCCACAGATCTCTCTCTCTCTCCCCATCTCATAACTTCTTCTCTTTTCTCTCTTCCTCTCTCCCCCAGAAAACGTTAATTTTCTTTCTCCTCCCTCTCTCTCCTCTCGCTCTCTCCCTATCTCTCTCTTCTCGCGTCTCTCTCTCTCTCTCTCCTCTCGCAGTAGACTTAGGTCTCGTCACCGCTGTTTCCCCTACCGTCACCTCCCTTCTATCCCTTCTTCTTCTCTTCTTCAAAACCCCGAGCGCCCCACGAGAACCCTAGCCGCCTTCTTCTTCCTCGACCTTTCCTCGGCCTCGTCTCGCTTCATCGACTTCGCCTCCTTTCTCACCTCTTCCACATCACATTCCTCTCCTTTCATCTCCTCGAGCAACCTGACAACGATGACCCACAGCCTTCACCGAACTCGAGCCCTGTAACCCCTCACCAGAGCTCGCCTCGCCACCGACCACCCTCATTGTCCTTTCCTCGTCCTTACCTCCTCAACCTCACCCTCGTGCTCACCCCACACATTACTCTTCTCCTGAGCACCACAACCACCTCCACCTGCATCTTACCTCACACCGACGCCCTAACCTGCGCCAACTCGTCGCCGTCTCATCGCCGGCGACCTCCTCTTCATCACCACCACCTCGCCCTCGTCTCCTCTCCTCTTCCCTTCTCCCCTTAACCCTCACCTGCACTCCTTAAAACCGAGCCTAACAACCCTGCTGCCTTACTGGAGAACCATCGCCGCCGGAGCTCCGACGACCGCGTTGCCGACTCCACAACCCTCTCCTGTCCTCGCCTCCTCTGCCAGCGACTCCAGCCACCAAGAATATCGCACACATGCATACCTAAACCCTCAAGCCGAGCCCTGCACGTTCTCTTATCACCGGAGTTCCTCCGACCATCGCCATCGACGCCATCATTCCTCTGAATACCCAGTGAGCAATTCTTCTTGCCTCATTCTCATTCCTCCTTTATATTCTCTATTTTTCTTTCTTTCTATAATGTTTCTTTACTTTTAATATTAGTGTTCACTGTTCGTTGATTGCCGGAAACCGGTCGGGCCGACGACGATCCCGACGACCTAGCAAGGATACCTGACCCGTGTGATTCCATCATGCGTTGTTTGGACTCATTCCGTGTACCGTGCGCGCGTCGCGACTTTTCTCGCCGACGCATGACGTTCCGTATACCGCTTCGTGATCCGGCCAAGGCAAGTGAAACTTGCTACATGCTATTTTAAATTACTATATATGCTATTTAAATTACTATGCACCTATTAGAGTGCACGTTAGACCTGTAGTTTCCATTTAACACCAGAATTCCATTTTAACATGTCGACGTCCCATTATATCATTTTAGATTCATGGCTCGAAACATACCAGTTTGCATTTAGTTCTATTATACATAGTACCCGCATTCATATTTAAATCTTGTAACAATTATTTGCATAATCCACAGTACCCTTTTATATTTTATACCCTGTCGGACGACCGTCTGCATGCAACTAACCTGATTTATATTCAATTGCGTCTTTAGATTATTTTAGTACACATTAACATGATTTTCAACAATCCATATTTGTTTAAGTGTATGATACTTGATGTTGGAACCATAAACCGAACTCTAAATGTTAACCGTTGTCGGGACCCGGTTCTTGCTCACGGAGCAAAGTGCCAACGGAACAAAGTGCCACGCCAAGTGTCGTGTTAAGTGGGCGGGGGCCACCTCTTGAATCCGTGGGGGCCACCTCTTGAGTCCGTGGGACCCACTGTAGAACAATAGGGACTCTTCGGAATACATTCCGAAGGGGGCATATCTGTACTATAAATGGAATGATACCACTCTTCAATATAGAGGCGCCTTTTAAGTGAACCGGCACTACAGGAGCTTGAGAACTCCGTAATTAAGCGTGCTCGGGCCAGGGAAGTTCTGGGATGGGTGACCTCCTGGAAAGTGGCCCCTGGTCGGGTCCGGTTCACTCCGAAGGACAAAACCGTGCGGCTTCGGCCAGAGCGGACAATACTCTCTGTATTGGGGGTGGGGCGTGACAGAATGGTATCAGAGATGGTCCCTCAATAGTAGGTTTGTGGTTCGAGGACGAACCATTGTTCAAAGGTGGGGAGAATGTCGGGACCCGGTTCTTGCTCACGGAGCAAAGTACCATACGGAACAAAGTGCCACGCCAAGTGTCGTGTTAAGTGGGCGGGGGCCACCTCTTGAATTCGTGGGGGCCACCTCTTGAGTCCGTGGGACCCACTGTAGAACAATGGGGACTCTTCGGAATACATTCCGAAAGGGGGCATATCTGTACTATAAATGGAATGATACCACTCTTCAATATAGAGGCGCCTTTTAAGTGAACCGGCACTACAGAAGCTTGAGAACTCCGTAGTTAAGCGTGCTCGGGCCAGGGAAGTTCTGGGATGGGTGACCTCCTGGGAAGTGGCCCCTGGTCGGGTCCGGTTCACTCCGAAGGACAAAACCGTGCGGCTTCGGCCAGAGCGGACAATACTCTCTGTATTGGGGGTGGGGCGTGACAACCGTGCATCGATATAATTTAACCTGTATCTATTTGCATATTATATTACATGTCCAGTTTATTCTTATGATAGTACCCGTGCTTGTTTACTTATAACCATGTTTATGTTAGTTTGATTTATGAGTACCCACATAACATTTTGTGCTTCCTGACATGACATGTTGCACTTCCTACTTGACACGACATGGTACCGTACACTCTTGACATGACATGACACCTAAATACATTACTTGACTTGACCTGATGTACCATGGCTTTACTTGTTACCTGATCTTGTGTCTAATGCCAACAAACCTGACCTGTAGTCCTTACGGACCGTTCCTGTTGTCTATCCAGACAAACTTGCACCTAGCTGATCCTGAGTTGGCATTAGCTCTAGATTATTTAATACATGACTTGAACACATATAACTTGGGAGTATGGGGAAATCATGATGAAACCTGACTTTTAACTCAACGGTGTGCTACCTTTACCGATCAGTTTAGAGGCTGGGCCAGCCTTGGGATGATGCCGCTGACATCATCCATCATTATCCATTGCCCTTTAGAGGCTAGGCCAGCCTTGGGATGATACCATGGACATCATTCATCTTTACCCTTTTCCTTTTAGTGCCTAGCGGCATGTCTCGGTTTCAGCCCAAGAGTCTTAGACCGTGATCCCGGGCACGCACGGGATACTATTGAGTTACATCGATGATTTATCAAATTGATTTCAAAGACCTGAGAGTAGTTAACCCACTATACCAGTTTAGATCACTCACTACACATTACCCCACTGTCCTTACTTATATCACTGTTATGCTTGTTTACCATTTATGCTCATACTTGCATGTATTGCTACCCCTGTTTATATTATTACTTGATGTTATGACGCACTGACGTCTGGGTTTTGCATGGCCCAGATCCTCTACCTTTGTTGCAGACTGATCAGGAGTATTGCCGCTGTTAGACCAAGCGGTGAAGATCCTGTTGGTATGCAGTTTTACCTTCCAGGTGTTTCATTTATTGTATCTTTTGCTTCCGCATATTATCATTTCTTGACTCATTTATTCTGGCTCATGGACATGTACTAGATAGTTTAGTCTACTTTCCTGTTTTTGATATCTCTACAGCCGTAATGTGACTGTGGAAGGATTTTTCCTATCCACAGGTAGCATGGTTGGCTATGTCACGCGCCTATTTTAGCGTACTCTGGGAAGCGGGGCGTGACATGGTTCTTTTGATATCAGAGCCATAAGATATAGTTTAATCGGGTTTGATTCTTTTGTAGTTGGGTATTGGACCCAATACATGAATCAGAATACTCATGATTAGGAACATGTCCTGCCATATTGTTATCACGATTCTTGAATCATACCTTTCTCTTATCCTTCGCCTTAGCGATATGCAAACCACTTTGCATCTCGACTTGAAACTTTTGGTTCACCATTGTTCCTCCCTGTTCCTTGATTCTGATACTAGGATTTGAGCGACTTGAGTGGAGTTATATAATTGTACCCATGAACTGCGGCATGGTTACAATGCGGTACTCTATTTAAGTAACTTGGAGTCCTGGTCTAGATTCACTTTCTTATTCCATGATCGTTATAATACCTTGCTTCTCTCGGTTTCATTGCTTGCTAGTTCTTGTTCTATCGCCAGTTTGAATTATGTTTACCGTGCTTAATCCTCTTCAGTATCTTGACTTCGGATGAAGTCATCTCGGTATCCTACTTGTTCTTGTTTTCCCGCATTAGGATTATCCAATTCCGGTATATCCCTTGTTTGTTGTTGTCTTGGGAATGGATTTTCGCGGCACTTTCCACGCTCATATTGATTGTAAGGAAAGGAAAGTGATTCTTCAGATTCCCGGACATCTGGAGCTTGTTTTGCTGGAGGAAGCTGTTCCGTCGGGCCAGTCGAGTTTAGGACTAGGCCGACAAACAATGTTCTTTCGTCGATGGAAGTTGTTAAGGAGGAAGCGCCAGCGGTAGTTCAAGAATTCATGGATGTGATCGAGGATACCTCGGATTTACTGCAAAATGAGATGTGGAGTTTGCGATTGATCATATTCCTGGTGCATCGCCAATCTCAAAGACGTATTTTTCTGATGGCACCAGTGGCGTTGGAAGGAGTTAAGAAGCAGGTTGTTGGATTACTTGAGAAAGGTTGGATTCGCGGCAATAACTCACTTTGGTTAGCTTCAGTTCTTCTAGTAAAGAAGAAAGATGGCACAAGAAGGATATGGAAACGAGCCCGGATATCAGAAAGCTCGTCCGGCCGATTCAACAACGAGGGCGCATCGCGAGTATTCTCGATGCGCACCTTAAGGGCCTTTTTTACCACCCGACGACAAAGAACAAGGGCATCACCATCCTTGGGGGGCCAGCCCAACACGAAGGAAGAAGAAGAATTTTCTCGGCTATCGGAAGCCGGGAAAGAAGAAGATGACCCACTGGACTCGGCTTCAGAGGTTGAAGCCTCATCGTCCAACTCGACCCTAACTACATCGACAGAAGCATCAGAGGAAGACATCTAACCTGATTCAAGGAAAAAATGGCTGGGGATGGATTTGAGCTGAGGATCCGACCTAACAGATCAAGCACCGAGCAATCTTCAGATGACAGGAGATCAAGCATCTAAAGAGCCTCATCTATTGGGCTGAGGAGCCTCATCGTCCAAGCGACGCTTTGTTTTGGCAAAAGTGCTTCCTTAGGAAGGGTCTCCCTTATTTATACACTCAGTGGAAGCCATCCGACGGCTCAAATCCGCTCTCGCCAAAACAAAGCGTCGCGCCCCATGGCCCCGACCGCTAGATGTCTCACCCCTCACACGGATGAAGCTGGCGGAAGCGACGGCTCACGATTCGCCACCCATCTGTAGCCACGTGGCGTGAAGATCGACGGCCTAAGCAAGCGACACGTCTTCTTTATGGCGCCACCATTTCGCTGATCCGCTGAGATACGCACGAAAATTAAGGCGTTTCGTGAAAGGCCTCCATCAGCTACCTTTTAATATAGTGTTATTTTATTTTATGCTACTTTTGTCTTGGAGTGGTAAAATATTTTATCCATTCCATCATCTTTTCAACTTCAAAAAACAGCCCAAACAACAAATAAACAAAGAACTTCGTAATTTTGCAACTCGAGGAAACAAAAAACTCTAAACAAATATTTGGTATGCTCGAGGAAACAAAAATTTCTCAACCTCTTACACAAAGTACTCAATTCGCCCCTTGGAATTAAAACCTCGACTTGATTTTGCCAAAAGTCTATACCGAACCCCCATCTAGCATATAGCTAAAACGTTTCCTTGCAATGTTTTCTTCCTCCCACTATAGTTTCTTTCCTCAAATCATCATCCCCTTCCTCTCTTTGCAACATCAGCATGCATGCAAACTAACTTTGGAAAGAATTGCATTCAGCCCCAATTCCATATATATTTGCCCTCATGATCATTGGAAGTTTTAAAATTTTGATTGCTTAGCTGTAGAAAGTTGCTTATTATATTATATACGGCCAATATATTTAGGCATATGATCGTTGTGTTGTTGATCTTCAGGTAGGGGTTTATTGTGTGTATCGACCTTCTTGATAATTTTGATTAATTTTTCAGATATTGACAGAGATTCAATTATAACAAATAGGTGTTTCTATTTTACGTGTGGTCAATTTACTTGTCTATAATATGGATATCAGACAAAGCAATATCGGTCTTATGGTATCATAAAAGGGCAATGATCTAATTTGGGGCAATTTTTAGAATATCAAACGGATATGCAATTGTTTTGAATAAGTATTTTATATAACGTGCGGTCAGTCTATGTGCCGATAATCTGAATATCAATGAATATATTGGCAAAATTATACTGGTTTTATTGTATCCTAAGAAGCCATGATCCAATATATTTAGCCTCATGTTCATTGAGTTGTTGATCGTCGGCTGGGGGTTAATTGTGTCATGTTGGCCTTCTTAATAGTTTGGGCCACTTTTCATGTTTCAGATATCAATGGAATGAAAATATATCAAAATAAATCCATTCTTATCAACATGGTGTCGATATATTTTATGAAAATTTAAATATTGGTCCATAACAAAATTATATCCTATGGTATCTTTGGGTCAAATATATTAATATGAGACATTAGATATCAAGGAATATGCAATTATATCAAGAGAATAATGGAGAAAAGAGGTCATAGGAGAGAATTTCCTTCTATGGCGTGAAAAAATACACCCTCCATTGTGATTTCCGACGATCAGCACTCATCATCTTCATCATTATCATCTAAAATGTAGATACACCAAATTGCATGAGATTCTACAACTTTTTCACCGTTCATGTAAAAAGTTTTATTTTCGATAAACCGTAAATTTTGAACCCACTAAATCAACGGTAAAAAAGTTGTAGAATCACGTAAAATTTGGTGTAACCATATCTTAAATGATAAGGATGAAGATGACGGATGCCGATCATCGAAAAAACGATGGAGGTTGTATTTTTTCGAGAAAATTCCTTATGGCATCTTTCCTCCATTATTCTCATATCAAATAAATGTTTCCATTTCAAATGGGGCTAATATATATGTTGATAATCTGAATATCAATCGATCTATTAGCAAAATGATATCGGTTAAGGGATCAATAAGCAAATTTTTTTGACAGAAAGACAAGACCATGTGTCCAGAATAAAATATTTCCAGACAAAATATGTATATGGTACACAAACAAATCAACACGAGAACGCCAACGATTGCATCTTATCATAAAATTAACCGAAAAAATATTAAGAGAAGATTTATTGTCTAGCCACCATTCTGAATAGGCTAAACTTATTGATAAAAGTTTCGTTATAGGACAATCTCACCACTTACTAGTCTCTTTATATACTCATACTTATATACTCATATGAGGGTATGAGGGATCTGAAGTTGTATTATTTGTCCATGCAACTGGAAAAATGTAGGATCCAACAGTGTGAATAATCAGATAAAAGACAAGTTTGTGTTTTTTTTTATGGATGACGTGTAGCTAGGATTTACATAGCATGAAAAAATAGTAAAGAGCAACCGGAGAGACTCCATAGTTGAGTATGAGGGTCATATGTAAAACCGGGTAAAGCAATCACCTATGCTTTATGCACAAAGATTCTCAAGGCTATGTTCTATAATGACTTTTCTGTCTACCAAACAGAAGTTTTCTCCAACTAATCACATTTGTATGCATTCAAAGCACTTACTATAATCAAGTTTCTCGTAATTGTGCTGGACATTTAACTTTTATTGGCAATTTCACACTTAAGTTTCAAGTTACAGATCTGTATGACAAAAATATTATGAAAGTTTAAATGAGGATAAATATGAAATTAAAAGAAAAGGATCAAAATTTTAACTCTCAACGATATCATACAAGCGCAAATAGCAGTTCTAACAAACCGAAGATCAAAAATGTGTTTGGACTTTTATACTTGGCAAATCGAACGATGGTTATGAGTCATGAGAAAAACCGAAGCCCAAGAAATATCTAAACTGGAAAAAACAGAGCATGAGATTCTAATTATATTTTCCATGTTTAAGTAATACTATCAATTGGTAGTTACTATACGAACTTGATAATTAGTATATTATTCATGAAAGTCCAACTCTATTTTATTAATTATTATTTAATATAGTTAAATTTAAATGGAAAATAAGGATATCATCTTAACCAAAGCATAGGGCATCACACATTTTAAATCTAGTAGGTTGCATTCGGATCAGATTATTTTCGGATATAAATATAAATATAAAATTTCAAATCCGTACGGATAAAGATATATATTTTCGGATCTAGTCAGACATGGCCATAGATTTTTTCAAATTTTCGGATACAAATTTGAATTTCCAGACATCTGATGTCGGAAACAAATATCCACAAGCTCATTACGTTAAACATAGAATTTTAAAATAAATTTCTAATATTTATATGCTTAATTAATTAATACTTTTGTCGTAAAATTAAAATTAAATAATATATTAATATGTTTATTTTATATGCATTATAATTTATGCAATAAAAATATAATTTAGGAAAATATATACATATAATTATTTGTTAATATATTCTATTATGTGCATATTTATTCATTTTAAATAATTTATACTCATATCAGTATGCATGCATATTTTCGCTTCGTATTCACTTATTTTATATTTTAAATGTTTATTTATCAAATATGATACATATCTGTATCCGTTTTATCTTATTTTCAATCCGTTTCCGATTTTATCAAATATAGATATGAATATTTTTTTCCAGACTATATCCATGTTTGTAATCAAAAGTAGAAAACGAATATAGATCCAGTAACGCTTATATTTATATCAGATCCGAATGGAACCCTATCTAGAACACATAAGAAACATACCATTAATTGCCCAAAAAAGCATACAACTTATAACTAAAAAAGATATACCAAGAAATTAATATGTCAATAAATAATAAAAATACATTAATCTAGATTTACATCTAATAAATTGCGGGAAAATATCTATTAATCTAAATCTTGAGAAAAAGAATAGAGCAGCATTCAGAATGAGTAGGAGGATTAAGATCGCTCAGAGAAAATTAATCTCAGAATAAATCGATCATCATTATGCCGCTTTTAGCCTCTCTTTTTTCAAACATAATAGAAATCAACAAATAACAACAAAAGAAGAAGAAGAAGAAAAGATTCTTTAAAAAAGAAGGAATTGGGGAATTGATCTCTCAGACAAATGCCTCGATTTGTCCACATGGTGAATGGAATGGATATACATCGGACTCGTCATCTTTTTCTTTGATCATCACTGAGATAGACCCCCAATTGAAATTTGAGATTTTTATCTTAAAAAAACAAATTGTTTAATCTTTTCTCATAAAATGAAAGGTTAGCCACGAAAATCGAAGAGAACAAAGTAATAGGAAAAAGATATTGGAGATGAGAAGAAAATCAGGAGGCGGCTCTGCGATGCTTCGAAACCCTTTAGCCTCGTTGAATTTATATAGGAACGGCAATGCTAGGGTTTTGGCGTGGGCTTATCAAATTACTAAAATACCCTAAGAGTGGGCCTGTGGGCCCCGATTCATGAAGTCGGTTTTAACCTGCATGCTACTGTGCCCTATCAATGGCTGAGGGCTGTTTCGATTCTTGACAGAGGGCTGTTTCGATTCTTGACAGAGGGCTGAGATTACCATTGCTGAGGCCCCAAAATCAAATCATGCTATAATCCGACGGCTACGAGTAGTGGAAAACTAAAGGACCCGGTCGATTTGTGGAAAAAACTTCTCTACCAGGGCATGTAGAGAAGTTTTCTATAGAAGCCCCTTGCAAGCCCTTGGATGAAACTAAAGGATCCGAATCTCAAAACCCATCAAAGGGCTTGCAAGGGCCTTGTAGAGAAAACTTCTCTACAAGTCCTTGTTCAGAAGATTTTTCCATCGTTTGGCGTATGTTTTGGTTTATGATGAAAAGCTTGGATCATCTAAAGGTAGAAAATAAAAGCAAAAACCTTCAATGGTCCAACCTGGTCGTAGCCAAGTCTATTTCAAATAACATGTTCTTTATTTATTTTTAATTTTTTTGAAAATTATTTTTCTACAGCGATAGATTCCACGTAGCATGTAGCCCAGGTATGTCATTAGATACCGAGTGGGCCGTGTTATCCACTATCTAGATACTTTCACTTTATTTTTATTTTAAGCCATCCATAAAATGCCTTATTTCTTTATGATTTTCTTTTATGATGTTATGGTAAACAACATACATAGCTCCAGGCATAGATTTTACCCATTAAAACCCGAAGGACTCACTCTCTCTGTTTTTTATGATGTTTTGGTAAGCAACAAACATAGCTCCATGTATGGACTTTACCCATTAAAACCCCAAGGACCCACTCTGTTTTCTACCTAATAAATTTTTTTTTATTAGTAGGGCTTAACTTGACATAAGTGGGAAATGGGGTTTGATTTTCAGACCTTTCGCTTAACTATAAGAAAGTTTTAGCACCTGGTTAGTAGAGCACTCATTTTTCTTTTTCGATTAATAGGCATGAAAACAAGGTTTGAACTCCAGAACTCTGTTTTTCCCCCCTAATTTGAATTGCAGCAACCATGTCATTCTTTATTTGTGTTTTAACAGGCTATTATACTCATATTAAAAGACTTAAAAGCAACACATACTCTACTTCACTTGGCATGTAATGGTTTATGTTCAACGGTTTATTTTCATGTTTATAATCAATTGCTTAGTGTAAGAAAATATCAAACAGAGAGAAGAATTTTTGTTTTCTTTTTTTAAATCCCACTAATATTGTTAGGGTTATGCATAATCATCTTGCCTTAGCCCCACATATAACAGTGGGGACTGAAAAGTGTAAGCTAAAATGTTCTACTGCAAACAACTTCAAATTCAATTGTAAGCACGAGGAACATATATATCCATTATATTACATGCTACAGCACTCCGCAAACACAATAATGAAGGCTCCCAAGAAAAGAAATCCAAGTTCCACAAACAATGAATACAATAGACCTGGATCCTCGGAATAACTTCTTCTTGGCATCTACAGAAAGTACAGAACCAAACACCACACAGGATAAACCATAATGAGAACAATTCCGATCATGTTCGATACGCCGTGGCTCTTGGTGAAAGAGTTTCTGAACCCGCCCGATGCTCGAATGTGCTCTTGCAGGAGGTAGCAGGCGATTGCAAGGCAAATGAAAACACCGATCACGTCCTCTCTGATCGTGTGAGCTAAGAAGCTCGGGGAAACTACCAGTAGAAGAATTAATGATCCGGGCATCTCCAACCAATCTGTGAAGGCAAAATACAACCACTTCAGGGTTTCATATAAAGGTACCAAGCTTCTCTAGCTACAAAGCAATTTCAGAATCCCAAAATAAACATCATGTTGAACATAAACTCCGATTCAAATCACAGAACAAAGTGGTAAATTGTGTTTTCCGAAGCAAAATTTTCCCAGAATATTCCAAATCCAACCTGAATTTGAATTATTAGAATAAATACAATCAACTTAAAGCCTTCCATAAGGCTATAAAAGAATTGCTTTCGGATTGGTTCTGGGCACAATCCTAATCAAAGCCAAGAAGTCATTTGAGTTCAAGGATCTATGCAGATCCGTTCATTTAACACTAATGAATTCAATCTGTTCAGATTGGATATAAGGCCTTAGACGGGATGAACGAATCAGAAAACTACTATATTCTTTCAACCTTTTTCTCATGGTAAATCTAACAAAAGATATATTTCATTACAATTCTTAATTAATAATATATTTAAGTCAAATACCAAGAATTTTGATGTAGCAGTAAAAAGCGTGAGTGCAAAAGATGATGCAATCCAAGATAACCGCTAAATAGCTCACGGCTCTTTGCAATAGAATACAACATTCATAACTCATATGCATTGTGCAAGAAATTACTGGAAACGTTTCATGTTAAATGTGTGCGCGTTTCTTCCGGGTTTATAAATTAGCATTGCAAAGACAGGTCTCTAGAAATGTATTAATGAAATTTGTTGAAATTACATATTGCTCTTTGCTATAGATATAAATATGCTTTACAAACTTGATCTGCAAGCAAGATCTCAGGGTATGTACATGATTACTCAGAAACTTTAACAGGAACCTGGAAAGTGGCGAGGAAAGAAGAGACGCAGCACAATAGCAATGAAGGCAATCCATTTTCCAAACTCCCCTCTGCAAAAAATTTGGATGCAATGGATTAGACACAATCAATGAGGAAATACAGCATGGAATGGTTTATAGCGATAACACTATTAGAAATTACCTCAGTAATGAGAATATAACTGAAGGAAGACTCAAGAAGATGTAAGGAATCAAAAGTGCGGTTAACATTTCTGTCCTCCAGTTTGTTCGATCCAGTATCAACAAATATCTGCAGAAAAAACACAATTATTACATACAATGAATAATTCTAGTTTAAAAGCTATTTAAAAAGTTGATTTAAAATAACTACAGAAAGAATAGAGAATATGGGCACGCATCAACTTGTGGTGTTCTAGAGATAGCAAGTTCCCTTATCTGATTCCATAGCTAATTCACACATGCCATAATTTACTTAGCTGTGGCATAAATTATCACTTTGGAACTAACAAACAGTCCTATTCTAGAAAACTTTTTGTTATATGAATGCTAGGAGAGTGAAAATTTAAAATTTTACTTCGTATTCTATCCTATGACTAAGATGGTCAAACCCTTCTTTCCAAGGTTCATGAACTAGGTTTCGGTCTTTCAAAATTTTATTAGTTTCGGTGGGTTTCGGTTAGTTTCGCTTATCTCGGTTCAGGTTTTGGTTTCGGTTTTGACGGTAATACATATACATATATGTAGATATATTAAATTTATAGTTGTATATCACAAGACAATGGTCTTGGTGTTAAAAAATTCAGCCAAGACAAGACCAAATGCAAAATACATTGAAAAATATACTTAGATAAATATTAATATAGGGTTAGAGCTGACTTTTATGGCCTTCTTAAGATGAAAATAACCTGACCAGTTGTACTACAAATGAAAATTATGGCCTCAATTTTGGTTCTACACTTGATCAACAAAAAATAATTAGGCAGCTCTGAAAGCTAAGAAAATATGTATGACCAGTTTTTTTTCAATCTCCTCTCTCTTACATCTTCTCCTCTATCTCTATCAGATAGATGGGTTTTCTTTTTTCTTATATCTTTCTCAATAGTTAAGATCAACCGTCTTTGATAAGTAAGTAGTGACTGCTCGTCATGAAAACACCTCAGATCTAACGATGAAGGTCTATAGTGATCATGGTGATAGCAAAAACGACAAAAAAATAGTCAAATTGTATGGTTGGTTTCGTATCGGTCTCCACCGAAACCTTTACAAAATGATCACGTATCGGTGCTTTCGGACAAAATCTCGAACCTTGCTTCTTTCTCAAACAAAGAATATATGCTCTAATATAATCGAGTAACTCTTTAGGTGCCACTAAAAGAATTATAGTTATAGGAACTAGGAAGTATGCACTTTCAAATTGATTTAGTACTATCAAACAAGAACAACATAATACAAGCATAAGACCCACATATATGAGTTCTGGAGTGTTAATTAAAACAAAAGGTAAGTTTAGAAGGGAGATGAAATTTCGGGGGCAGGTCAAATTGGGGTAAGTCGTGACCACTCTAAAAGAAATAAAATACATTTTGAGAGTAAAAGAAATTGTCCTGGCTCCTGATCTTAATGGAGAGCAATTGAATTCATGAAAATATTCGCTACCGTGTGTATTTTAATGCACACAAGTGAGGGAACAGAGGGAAGAATCAAAGATGAAGAATAAGAGAAGCATTTAGCGTGAGTCACACTGTCACACTGACATAACATCTTCCAAGGAAGAGATCAAGAAAATGGTCAAAGAGGTATCAACATGTGTATGAGATTTCTATGAAAAAAGTGCATGAGGCAGTAGGAGAATTCACTACTTTAAAGTCAAGAGTACAGGTTCATAAGAACTAGAAAGATTTTGACACAATAGCTAATAGGTTTATGAGCTTATCTGAAACAATTGCCCGCCAAATTCTACATACCTTCAACAATTTGAGACTAATATTCCAAAAGTAATAATATTCTACAGACTCAAAAACATATGATCTTTTCTAAACCTGTGCGTGCACGCGCGCGCGCGCACACACACACATTACGGAGATGAGAACGGAAAACCCAAAACTTCAATAATTTTTTTAGGGCTTGTTTGGGTTTGGAGTTAAGATAACCGGAGTTTAGTTTTAAATGGAGGTATAGGTTAGGTAAACTCTAGTTTGCAAGGCCCTACCTGCACTTAAAATTTAACATTGATGAGTTGTTTGGCTTTAGAGTTATCTAACCTCTAAATGAGTTGTTTTGGAGATTTCTAAACTCCAAAATGGTTTTTTTTTCCCTTCTCTTTTTTCTCCCGGCGTCTGAAAAAGAGAGGTTGGATTGAAGTTTCCGAACTTTGACTATCTCAACTTTGGAGTTTAGATAACCAAAGTTATCCCAAAATGAAAGCTAAACGGGCATGTTTAGAGTTTTGGAGTAAGATAAATTTATGAAACACCGGTTATCCTAAGATAACTCCAAAGCCAATTCCAAACAAACCCTTATCCACTGTTATATCCAAGAAGTAAAAAAGAAAGGAAAGGGAAAAAGATTACAATAAGAAAATATAATAAGGAATTCTCCATAATCAATCTGCAGTCAGCCGATCATCAAATTGTCTATCAAGTATCAAAATGTGATCCCTCGGCATCCAAGCTAATACAGCAACCGTCTTTTTTTGTTTTTAAAATCTGAAGTGAACTCAAACCCAACTTTATTATGTGACCTGGCTGATAGATGAAGAAGCCTACAAGAAATCACTTTGCTGCAGTGAGGAATAAAAATTGTCTCTGAAGCAACATGCAGCTGATACTTTCTCGAATTTTACCAAAACCTATGAATAAAGTGTATGACTGTATGTAAATCTTCAAGCGATGCTTCTTATGTTTCGACTATCATTTTCAAAGCCATTACCATGACATTAGTAGGGGATAGACCGTACCACTCTTGGAAGGCTTCATAACCAAATCTCACTGCCAGTTTACTTGATGACAGAGCTCTCGGTTAAAAAAATTCTAAGTTTATGACATACAAACAGAGGAGTGATCCTTAATATATTCTAGGAAATTTTCTGTCTAAGGAAACAACCCTACTGGTCAAGTTGTTTAAGATGATGTCCGCATGGAGGAGCTACCCTGCAAAAGTCTTCTAGACATTTAAAAGAAAAGGGGAGATAATTAGACTTTCCAAAGGGAACCACATTTATTGCTGAGGCTTACAAAAAATAACCAAATCCCGATGCATTCCTAATTTTTCTAGCAAATATTATAAGTATTAATATTTACTTGCAAAAGCATGTCGTATAGCAGTTGCCACAATATAATTGATTAGCATAAAAAGCATAAATTCTATAACATTATGAACTATAAAGCATGATTATGAGGATGTCCAGTTCTCCATGTCCAAATTGACTTGAGATAAGTGTCCCCAACAATCGAAGAACGAAGAAACTCTAGACACGGGTATTTTAATATGATAGTAATCTAAGAGAGGAAGATGTCCCAATGTTGTGTCAACAACCTAATCAAACCCAGGCAAACGACAAGCTCCATAAGCTACAAGCACTCTCTATAAAGTTCAAGCACTATAATTTCCCAACTTCCTAATTCGCTCTTTTTTACATATATTGAATCTTGCATGCAGCTCATACGAACAATATTACAACTTGTCTTACTCTAAATTAACTCATTTTCAAATCCATTAATTTGATTATAGCATATAAATTAATAGAACCACAATCTATGCTCAAAAGATGAGTATTTAAAAGGGATAGGGTTAGGGTTAGGGTAATATAGCCATCAACATATCCCTTCAAAGTCAACACAATCTCTCTATATTAGTTGTTCTTCCCCAATTTTTATTATAAGTTGGTCCTGTTAGTTTCTCAACTCTACTCAAATATTACTCAAGGGAGTAAATTACCCCCACAATATCATCCCAGGACCAGCAAGCGTCTAGTCCTGAATTTTATCAAATGAGTTGCGAGCGATCCAGTGATAGCATGGAATCTTGGAGACTCAATATTTTTCTAAAGAGAAAGGAAAGGAAACGGGTATCTAAAAAGTGATTCAACTTTTTTTTAATTTTTCTACTTTTAGGAGTAGCTATTATTAAGAATTTATTACCAACAGCCAAGAAAAACGTCGCATTTTTCTTGAAATCGCTTTAAAATGCCTATAAGTGATTAAAAAAAATTTTAAAAAAAAATTTGCAGGAACGGAGCAATTAAATTAAACGAAGAGGAGACATATGAGCTGAGAATGGATCAAAACCCACATTGCGGCAACTGAAGCGAGAAATTTGAGGAAGGCAGTCCCAAACCCTAAGCCGCTCCCCAACACGAACGCATGATTCGCTAGTTTCTTCGCAGCGATCCCGAGCTCTCTCAGATCCGATTCCATCAAATCGCTGCTGATTTGATCCGTCTTCATCGTCAAAAATCCTATCTTTCCCATCTCAAGACTTCTTGCTTCTCTTGATTTCTTGCTTATTTTCGCTTCGATTTTATTTTGGACTTCGAAGATTATGAGAAGAAGAGGAGAGGTCGCTGTCACTGTCACTGTCAGCTGTGCTTTGATGGAGACGGACACGTGCACGGTGGTGATTGGGCGGGGGAAGGTGCCGTGGGATTGTCGACGTCGACTTGTAGTGAATGTTCTGGTGTCGTTTGTGGAGGGACCGTTGGATTTTGTCCGATTGGGGTTTGTTTGCTTCTTTGGATAACGCTGACGAGTTTCGCTTTTATTTGTTGAACGTTAATTCTTGCCTCTTTTATCTGAGCCATTGGATTTTGAATAAGAGCCATTTTATGCACAGGTGGCCCGTCTGCAAACTTTGATTTTATAATCATTTTTTAAGGGAAGGCTTATTTCCTAAGTTTGGCCACAAATTACAAAAACTATAAAAATCTACAAAAACAAATATGACAAGTTTGCGATTTAAGAAATAACTATTATGATTAACTATATGATGTTAATATCGATGGTGTCAAGTGATTGTCATGTCATTTATGTTGTCATGTTACATAAAAAAATCGCAACAACAAAAAAACTTCATCCTCCATCTTCCCCTTCTCTATTCTCTTAGCTCTAATTCTAACAATCTGCACCTCTCCTTCATTCCTTGTGTAGAACTGTGGTGGAGCGATCCCTAAATCGCCGATCCACTAATGCAGATCCGTTCCGCAAGATAATCTCATAATATAGCGAAAGCAAATATCAGTTAGTATCTTACAAGTACGAAGATTTGCATACCTTTGCAGGGTAAGTAGATCATCTGAAATGTCGATGGACCGCTGATCCGTTCTCCATGCTTGTTTTCTTCTTCTAATGGCCGCGTGGGAATCAATCACGGTGTTACTCAAAAAGTTCCCTAATCCACCGCAGCTGCTAAAGATTTTGAGAAAGACGATCAAGTACCTTGGAGCCTTAGTTCTCCATAGTTTGCATCATCTCATAGATTTCTCATCATTAGCATTAGTTATCATTCATTAGGTGCAAACTCTAGCCTCTACCTATTGTATATATAGGTAGAGGTGCAAACGGACGGTTGAGATTGCATTGGGCCCAAACCGTTAATAGGGTTTGACTACCTCCTAAGCTGACCCCATCATTGAGCTCGAGTCCAACTTAGACTCGGCTTCCTATAAGGGTCGGGTCGGCCGACCCTCTAGACCCGCCCGCTCGATTGTGTCGGCTATTGGGTCGGTAGGACTATGCCCAATGCAAACATACTCCCACTCGTACAATCGAGTGGGCACCATCATGCCTGCTTAGTTCTACAAGTTCTTTCCACGTCAATCCTCCCCATATAATGCTAGCGCCACCGTGCAACCATCGATACTGCAAGCGAGTAGCCTTGCTGCCCAATCTGTTAAGACCAACACAAGGATTTCACTATGAACAAACAATATCATCCAAAACTCGGATATCGTGCACTCCAAATCAAATCAACAAGTCATGTCAAATACCTTCAATCCATCGAGGAGCGTATTCAGACACCTAGGCAACCCTTTGATTCACCACACTCTAATGCCATCTCATAGGCTCATATAAGAGTTATGCACATAGTGCAATCAAGGAGATATGTCTGATTGATCATCTTCTCGACTCGTCAAGTTAGGTCCACCGCTCACCCGTTTTCCTGAAACTATCCACTTTGTACGGTATGGTAATTATCATACTATTATGATAGCAGCCAAAATAGCGGACGCTCAGGCTTTTCCTCCTTGACAGTCAAAGTCACTAAGGGCTCAACAGAATGTTGATCATTGGGGACTCACATAGTCGGGAAGATGAGATCAATCCCTAAGCCTTCTCTAGTCTCTAGCACACGTCATATGGAAAACATGTTATGGTACTACTTCTCTCTCACGAGAGCACTATGTCAAATTAGTACCATACATATTTCAAGTCCCGCCGCCTCGCGAGGTACTCGATAACCACATCCTAATGTGCCCGGATCCTAATCAGTAAGATCGAGTCTCGGCCCGACTTTGTGAGATTCGTAATCTGGCTTCACAACAGTTATCTATATAATGGAATATGGGGCAATTCCATTACGCTAAAGACTCACCAAGTCTTCGACTCATCCTTATCACCAGATAAGGGTCATTCGAATGCTCCCACTATCGCGCACACCCCAGTGCTGAATCAGTATGCGGTCGCTAGCCTAGCCAGCACCGGAAAGAGCAAATGTCCGTACCTCGTATGCCTCCAAGTATCGAGGGATCGCTCGTGCGAGAAAGACGATCCTACCTGCTGACTTATCTTTTAATAAAAAGAATGCAAGTAAATACATATCACCGCATATCTACTCTTATTACTCCATGCTCAAGAATCAAGCAACAAAATACAACACTCTACCTAAAACGGAAATAATCGATCATCAATATATAAATATCAATAATCAATCGTGCAATGTGAGTAAACCACAATCCATAAATCAGTGTCTAAAAGATAAGTATTAAGTTCAAGCTAATACAGTGTACCGTCACTATAGACACGGCCCTTATGCTCTAATGTTCCAAAGGGAGTGATACTCGGCTACTCTCCTAGTCAGCGGATCCTAAATCGTCTGACTGTTAGAGAGACACTCTAGCTCGATCTTCTATCTTTTATTGTTTCTCGATGAAACGATAATAAATCTCCATATGTGACTATCCTCCCATAATATATGGGATAGTCTGAAAATGCTATCGCCGACCTATTGTCACAATAAAGAGAAAAACATTTTCTCTTGTGTGTAGATCACACGCATATTCCTATTGGATCCCCTCAGCTATAATAGTCGCTTTGATCGTTTATGAGTAAGCCATATATTTCAGCCACCATGGCAAAATTGGCTATATAGTCTTTCTTTCATTGCTCAACATAATGGTCATGCTATGGAGCAAAAAAACATGTCCTAGACGACGCTCGCCTTTCTCGATTGCCAATCCATTTGTCATTCAAGAACTTTCACAAGCGGGCTCTTGATCCTTTATTGCACAAGGTCTCGTGGGTCATCTTACGTACTGAAAGATCTCTTCACTTCATCTAATTAGACAAATATACAGTGGATATTAAGTCCAACGACAAAGGACATGTCGTGTCAAGTATATGCTAAACACACAAGACAACCGACCATGCAAAATGAAACCAACAATATTTGTCTCTATTGGGCAAGAATCATTAGAGGAAAGATCAAGGCTAAAACTATAACCATTGGTCACGTCCCGCTTCCCAAGAGACGAAAATACGGAGGGTAACGAAGGTCAGTTACGCTCCTACGGTGAGGAAAGATCCTTCCATAGTAACGCCATGGCTTATAAACTATACCATTAAACAATAATGATAACGATGTATACCAATATACAAAAGGGATAACACTAATAATTATGCTGCATAAGCAATATGAAATACAAATAAGGGGTCCACTAAAAAGAAAATAGATTCAAATAAATATCCATGGAACAACAATAGATTCAAATAAGGATATACAAGATACGAAAATAGAAATACATAAGTCCTATGTCCCACGAGGGGCTTACAAAACTAAATACGACAAAAACCAAATAAAGAAACCTACACTAAATCACTGTCCCTCAGCAAGCTCCTAAAAGTAATCTTGATGCTGCTCTGCCGGTGGGTACTACTCTAAACGTGAGATGGCAAGTCTCAGGGGTGTCAGAACACCCAATAAGTACCCAACGTAATAGTGTATGTATGTGTGATAGCATGAATATGTGGGTGTCATGAAATTCCTGCGTGCACATATGAATAAGAGTACAACAATGTATAAGAAATATGCATAGTAACAGGTCACGTCGGGTCCTAGATGTTGCTATCACCAAAACCTCTAATTAGTATCGCATAAGTTTGAAATTGATTGGTGGAAAGTATTCTTGAATCTTGAAGGATATCCCGTACATACCCAGAACCTTGGCCCACTGTACTCGGAGCTGGTCCCGAGCCTACCGCTAGGCAAAATCCTATACGATCACGATCACGATGGATGGCGTCTAGTAAACTACCCCTACGCCAATGGTGAATTCGATTGGCTAATCTCTAACACTAAAATCCCCCAAAATAGCGGTCCAAATTTCATCTTTCAATTTCCTCAATCCCCCACATTTCTAAGTTTAGTAATGATAATAAAACCCGATCACTAGATCTCGAATATCGACTGAAACGGTTACCGACGCGTATCACGAATAAATCACTAATCACAAATAATCACTTGAATCACGAATCACGATTTCATGAATTTATGCCGGTGGCACGAATCAATATATAACTCTCGGTATTCTAGTCCGTAATCACGTTTACTTGTTCAAATATATCAGTCACGAATATAAATAGCATGTCAAAGGGTTTCCGTACATGTAAATGACAAGAAGTATAGCATGATCGCAACAATAACTATAAACAAGAATATTCATAAATCATATCAGATAAACAATGAGAGAATATATCAGGACTGTATTAGAATGCATATCAGTATCATGTTTATATTAGGTAACATATCGTGTATCAATAGATTTATTCATCAGACGTCTGTGGCAGACATTTGGTGCACAACAGTTCTACTCTAGATGTCCGTAGCAAAAGTCTGGTTCGCAGTATTTCATATGTCAGACGTCTGTAGGACACGTTTAGTCCTTAATTACATGTGTGGCAGACGCATGAGGCAGACGTCTGTAGTTCAAAGTTAAACACTATAAAAGTATATCAGAGACGTTTGGTGTATGGTAACAGACATCTCCAAGAGAAAATTTATGAGACAATCCTAAATTAGGGTTTCAATTACTTTAGCCAATTTCATGAGTGAAAACACATACAATAACATCAGTTTTTCTCAAGTTTCACTGTATCAATCTAATTAACACAAACGTGATATCTTAGGATTCAATCATGCATATCATATCTAGATGGGTTTTAACCTAATTGTCGTAAAACAATATCTGTTGGATTTAATATCAACTTATCTAATCTTGCCATACAAACATGTTAGAACAAGAATCTAAGTACTTGTCTCAAAGACGACGAAGAAGATAAAGCTTTTGAAGATGATGGCGAGATCTTGGCCTTGTTCTCCAACCGAGTGGAAGATGAACCCCGCGGTAGGAAAAAGAGGAAGAAGCCGACTATGATGATGACGATGATGATCAGCTAGGGTTAGGGTTAGGGTTCGGTCTTGAGAGAGGGGAAAGGAACAGCTAGGGTTTGAGAGGAAAAGAAAAATATATAGGATAGGGTTGTTGGTGATATATGCCCTAGATGCCATTATTGTATCATACTGGTTTGTATATTACTTAATGAAAGCTTGGGATATATACGGATATAGTAACAGTCTTGCTCGAAATGGTAGTATGGTACCTGGTTTGTTTCTACCTCAATATGTGCATGTGTTTCTTTTAGCATATCGCTTATACATATTGGTAGAGCCCTTAGGATCTTTTGCTTGATTACCAGCGTTGTAATGGCAGTCACACTAGTAGGGGATGGGTAGTCTATAAGCACATCCTATACAAGTCCCTAGTCGTAGGATTATCGAGACGGGGCATCGATACTCCAGAATAGACTAGTCTATACGCTTCTCATCCCAGCAGGAGAGATGGTCTGTCCCACAGCCATCAGTACGTCGTACTGGAGATAGTATGCAGGTGCTCATTAGGTTATGTGTACACTGGATAGGACTCGTCGAGAACTGTTGGTGGGTATTATACCTATCGTCGGGTAGCAGTTCTCAGGTAACATGAATACAGCTTAGTCCGTCGACTTGACACTGCTACTTCGTCTCGAGTGTATTCCTACTGTACTTTGATTACTACCTTACCACGGCTTAAAAGAGTCGTGCAAACATGTAGTAGTTGGGTGCAGTCCCAAAGCACTTGGAGGCAGTGGCGATGAGATAGGATTCGTCTCTCCCGGTGTTGGGGATTGATATCGCGCTGTGTTCGGAAGGCTATTACACAAAGTCCTTGGCCAAGGCAAGCGAGATTAACTGGTAGGTATTCCAGTAGCTTCTCAGAGTGTTTTGGGCTATACTCCGACACGACTTATTGCTCTATTAGTGGTCTGACAATTACCGCCCCCTACGCCCGATATGCGATACTCTTAGACGAACAGACCGGACTGTACGGAGATTGTCACAGATAGGCTCAGTAGGTGTTTGGATGAGTTAGCTCACCGGCCTTCTTATCGACACATACCTGGGTAGCCGTTACGTGCAGCTAGTACCGCTTGCGGCTTGTGGTTAAACCCACTGCCAGCGTAGTGTTGAGTCTTTAGAGTCCCATACAGAGAGTTTCCCTGCACCAGGCAAAAGGTGTAGAGGCCGTATGGTTTTACGGCAGTGCTTCGATCACTTACATATACTTGTGCATGTATGATGATCGGGTGGATAATACTAGTGGGCTTCGGTTTAAGCCGGATCCTAGTATTATATTGATGGATTATATTCGTCTCTTTGTATTCGTGTTCTTTGGAATGTGGATGCGGATATGTATATACGGTTGAGGGGCGTTCTCGTAATTTCTCGGGAAAGATTCTAGAAGGAAATGCCAAATTAGGGTTTTGTTTTTCTTTTTGAAATAAAACCTAATTTGGGTGGAGAAATGATGTGGAGACATTTCTTGGATGAGCTATGACTCATCACTTGACAAAATAAATATTTTGTCAGCCATGGTTGATATTTGTGAGATATTTATTTATCTCATCAATTATCACATGGTTCATTATTCATCAAAAATGAATGAGCATTCTTCATCCAAGCTTTCTTCTCCTCTCTCATTTTCTCAAATGACATTCTTCTTCCTCATAACCCTAAACCTCTCATGTGTTGAGAATCCTAGGGTTCCATTGTTAGTTATATGTATGCCCTAGAGGCCATTACTGTACATACGATGTATATTGTAGTGGATGCTTGGACATATATAGGGAGGACTTTCTTGCTCGACATGATAGTATGCTATCTGGTTGTACTTTATCTTAACATGTACTCTGATTGTCTCTATGTTACATGTTGATAAAGCCCTTAGGATATGTACTCGACTACTGGGACTATGATGAGATCATACTGGTGGGGCCACGTAGTCGACGAGTACATCCTATAACTGTTCCTAGTCGAGGGTGTATCGAGACAGGGCATCAATACACCATAGTAGACTAGCGTATACGCATCTTGACCCATATGATAGGTGATGGATGACCCCATATCCATCGATATTTGACATCAAGGATGGTGTACGGGTGCTCAGTAGAGACTGGGTACACTGAACGGACTCGCCGAGAACTCCCAGATGGTATCATACCCCACGTCAGGTGGCAGTTCTCCGGTGACACTGGTACAGAGTAGTCTGTTGACCCGAGATCGTCATAGAGTCTTGTGTGATTCCCACTGTGCTTTGATTTCCATCATACCACGTCCAAGAGGGCGTGTAAAAAGGTGGCTTTTGGGTACAGTCCCGAATCACATGGAGGCAATGAGCGATAGGAGGGGATTCGTCTCTCCCGGTATAGGGAGTTGATGTTGCGTTGTGTTCGATTGGCTATAACTGGAAATCCCTGGCCATGGTTGCTGAGATTTACTGGTAAGTGTTATCGGTAGTTTCTCGAACTGTTATAGACCTCATATCGACATGACTTATCGAGCTACTGGGGTCTGACGTTTACCACCCCTAGGCGAGATATGCGACATATCAGACGACGAGACCGGACTGTACGGGAGTGTTACTGATTGGATTCACAGGAGAATGTACAGGCTTGCTTGTTGATCTTCTGAGCACTCAATACCTAGGTAGCTGTTACGTTTAGCTGACCGCTTGCAGCTTGTGGGTGTTTGATATGATCATCACCTACTGCCGGCGTATTGACGATTCTTTAGAGTCCTACACAGAGGTTTCCTGGCTTAGGCAAAACGGAGTAGGAGCACATATGTGAAATGTGCGGGACCGAGAACAATACGTGTATGTGATACCGTATTAGATTCTCGCGATATGAGATATCGGCCGGGTATATGTGATATAGCCGGGTCATCGTATTAGTCGGTTATATGCGATATAGCCGGATTGTCGGATCAAGTGTTGATTCGATAATTTAATGTATAATAATATCTATGATATATTAAATTACATTAACTAATATTATCTCACTAAAAGATTCTTTTTCTCACTCGGATAATACATTGATATATATGCGATATATGTTAATTGTATTATTTTATTTTGTTACGATAAATATTATATATGTGATATATAATATTATAACATGATATGATAACTAATGCAACATGTTTAGTAGAGTTTAAACATGATTAGGGTTTGGATTAGGGTTAAGACTTCTAGTAGATTCTAGAAGCTTTTCTTTTGTCTTGGAAAAGATATTATGCTTGATATTTTCAAGTGACTCACTTTTAACCCAACCCAAACCCTAGCCCTAGTTAATTCTCTACATGAGTTTAGTTGACCATGGTTGCATTATTCATCATTATTATCTTTGCATTATTCATCACAAAAGGATTATGATATTCTTCTTCTTCTTCCTTCTTCTTTCTTTCATTGAAAAAACTTTCTAGCTTTTTTCAAAGTGATGAAAATGAGTGAGAATAAGAAAATAAAAAAGAGCAAAAATCCTACTTCATCATTCTCATCTATTCTTGCCCTTTAGATGAGAGTGTTCACTTCATTTGGTGAGTGTTAGCTTGTGTTAATGAAACTTCAAGGTAGATCATCTTTGTATCGAAGATCGGAAGCAAACTTGCATCTTTCTTTTCGTGGAACCTCTCGAGAGTCCGGAACATGATTATCGCAGCGAAGGGACTTCAACACGGAGCTTAAGAAGTGAAGGACCAGATCTACAAAGGTTGTAATCCCTCTCACTTAGTGTTAAAGTGTTTAACATGCTTGTTTTCGCATAAACTCTAGTTTAAAGATCCGGTTTTGGGTTGTTCGGTACGGCTAAAATTTTAATCGGGCATGGTTGATGCCTCGTAGACCCTTGTGCGTGTGCCTAGCAACCCTGCAGTGGTATTAGAGACAAGCTAGAGTTTTAGGCGAAGTCTAGACGAAATTTAAAGTCCGATCGAACCCGGAAACCCCGATATTGACCCCTCTCTGGACATTTTTTAAAATGTTGATTTTTTCTGGATTAAAAATGCTCAGAAAATTAAGCAGGAAAAACTAAGAATTACTGTGAAGTATGGCCCATTAACTCGATTATATGACCGCGGAACCGTGGCCAAACCAATGGTTTGGCCGAGATTCCGCGGCCAAAATTTTGAATTAGTCCCTTGAACTTCATCTATTTATTCTTAGGTCCTTTCTTATCATTAGTTTCTGGGAATTTTTTAATTCCACTCAAGTGTTGAGTTTTCTAGGGTTGTATTGAGAACTCGTTGATTCGATCAGATAATTTAACTTCGTTTAGTTTGTCCGGATAATTTTTAGAACGTGTTAAAAAGTTCGAACGGATATCAATAACTCACTTTTTCCCCTGCCGGAAAAATTTCCAAGTGTTGGATTTTTCCGTAGTTTAAGAACGTTCTAAGTCGTGCAGGTAACGCGGTGGACCCTCTAGAAGACAACAAACCTTAACTCGATTATGTGACCGTCTTGAACTGCCTCTGAACCTTAGGGTTTGTGGCAGTACGGCGTGCCACATGTGAGACGTTGGCTTGACCTTTCTACGGCTGGACCATTAGTACTGTGGCATGTGATGGATGTTTTTAAACTAATTTCAAGTGTTGAGAACTATTTGGGAAAACTTGGATGTTTGATTATTTGATCGGAAAGTTTAACATTGTCTATTTATCTGGAATGTGATACAATATTTGGAATCCACAAGTAGTTATGAGATAACTAATTTGAATATTATAAACATAGCAGTTTAGTCTCAGATGATCGGTTGCCACGAAATTTTGATGTGATCAAAAGTCCGTCGCAATCACGTACCGTACGCGGATACTCGCCGGGTAAACTTAATAGACAGCGACGCCCCATAGCCCCGACCAAGTGACTGTAGGAGAACCCCGTCGCCAAAAGCATCCGTTCGGGTGCTTGCGGCAGCGGTGTTCCGCCTTAGTGCATTTCGTCGACGACATCCGGGGGTACGGCCGTCTACTAAAGTTTGCGACGAGCATTTGATCAGGATGTCGGGAATCTTGTTGAATTGCCCGACTTGATATTGAAAAGAGTTTTCGATAATGAGACTAAAATGCGGGGTTTACAATTGTTAGGCATGCGATGTCTAAGGAGGTTGCGGATTCCAACTGTTGTAGTTTTACACTTTCTTTTCTATGACCGTAAGCGTAGTATATGGTGTATCGCCGGCTTCGTTGCTATACATCAACGACAATCGGGATACGCATACTTTCTTATGTTGATGATATGAGATATTATGTGTTGCTGTGATATGTTATATTGGATCGTCGTGTTCTGAATAGCCGGGGTTCTTATGTGAGATGAGAGTTTTTCATTTTCATTCATGTAAAATTCATTTGTATGTAATATTCTTTTATTGGGGCACTTCCGGGCTGAGGATGATGTCACCATTGTATATTATTTATTTTTCCGCATTAGGTAGACCCAAGACGGGGAGCACAAGTAACCGGGTTCTGGGGTCCAGTGGGAGACCATCTCGAGGAGTCGAGACCGAGTCTCCTAACCCTAGAATTGGCAGTGTTACTTGCCGCTCTCGTAGGGGTCTAGGGATGTGGGTTTGTCTATTCATCACGACCGTGGAATCCGTGTTTTATACAGGCTCGTATTGAAAACACGGACATCCTAGTATATCCAATATTTCATATATGTTCTTCTACTGCAATGTTCTGTGATGAGATCATATTACTGCCTGAGACGAATGTTTATATTATATATATGAGATATATGTTATATTGCAGATTTCGTTTCAAATGTGATGCTTGTGAAGCACAAATAAAATGGGACTTCATTAATGAGATTAATGAAACTAAAAGAAACCTAAAGATGTTGTAGAAACTTGTCTCAAAAACAGGTAGCTCTAGTTCTTGCTTTGCATAGCGGTGTTCCTTGTAGAACATCCAGCATCTTATTTGATAAGGAAAGAGCCGAGATCCCTTCACCGGGAGTGACCTCTTTAGTGAAACTAGCAGATGCTACAAACTCGGTTTGTCTTTTGATTGCTTCTATAGTTCTTGCTTTGCACAGCGATATTTGTAAAATATTCTGCACCTTATTCGATAAGGAAAGGGCCGACGATCCCTTCACCGGGAGTGACCCCTTTAGCAAAACTAGAAAAACCTCAAAAACACTCCATTTAAAATCACTCGATTCTACAACGATATCAAGTTCATTACGCAAAGGGTTTTCTTAAAAACCTGTCGTAGCCCTCCGTCATTTCAGATAAGTACTAGTTAGTATTCGTGCTACGTTTGTTGACTATGTTAAGGCGTAGTGTGCGGTAGCTGATTAGTGCTTATCTGTATAAGCATATGATGTGATTGGATTAGGGTAGTTGTGTGACTTTGTTGACTACGTTAAGGGTCGTGCAGGTGGGTTTAATTCAATCGGGAAATGACGGGTTGAACTTGACTGGCACTTATGATTTGTTTACTATGTTAAGGTCATATAGCTGCTAGGGGTAAAATATTATTGGGAATTTAAAGTGTTGAAATTTGCAATGAGATTGCATACCTTCTATGAGATAGTTGGATCCCGATACCCGCTGCGAGTAAGAGTTACTCCTGTGAGAGTTTTACACATTACAATTAGCCGATCAAGTAGGTGTCTAGAAAAGTGTCAACGGGGTTACGCCCCTAGGAAAACGAGGTTTACTTTAATTAGGTTCGTGCGAAAGCACGGGGGACCTCCCTCAAAGTACCAACACTGGCCTGGCTGAAAGATTGGCGAACTTGTAGCGTGTAATTAGTCCCGGCTAGTCTTTCCTTTTAGGGTTTGAAGGAAGATTTGATTAAAACAGTGGGAGACATCCTGATTAGATATATTAGATAACCAATCTAATCTTGCAAGAGCATACGCTGAGTGTTTTCTTCTCTCTCTCTCCAGGTAGCGACCATATCACGCCTTAATCAAGATAATAATACGGATATATTGACCGAACCCGCTTGTTATACTGAGCTGGGAAACGTTGGTCCCGCTCCAACTTATAATTGTTATAAGACAGAGCAGGAAATTGGGGAATACCAGATTTCCCGTACCGCCCAAACGAAGAAAGTGCATGTTGATGCATCATCTTCGAGTGTGTTCATTACAGAGAACCGTTTCTCAGTATCCTTTACGTCCTGGGTATGTGATACCGGATCAGGATCCCGCATATGTAATCTGTTACATGGGCTACAGATAGGTAGAGAACTGAGAACGTGTGATAAGTTTCATGAGATAGAAACGGTGCAAGTGTTGTAGCCAAGTCTGTTGGTCACTATCACCCTGTATTACCAGAATACATTCCTACCATTTTGAGACAATGGAGTTGTGGCTTTTGCCAAGGAACCCCCGTCCCATCAGAAATCCAGATATAATTCTTAGGCAGCATCACCTGATCATGGAGATGGTTGATCTCCAGGGAGATCGAGGTTAAGAGAGTAGACACAGAGGGCAACAGCGCGGATCCACCCACAAAGGCCTTTTTCCCAGTAGAGACTTTTATGAGATGGTTGAGTATGAGATACTTCAACCACAGCTAATTGTTGGGTATGTGATACCACAACAGATGGCCTAGTGCAAGTGGGAGATTGTTAGTTATATGTATGCCCTAGAGGCCATTACTGTACATACGATGTATATTGTAGTGGATGCTTGGACATATATAGGGAGGACTTTCTTGCTCGACATGATAGTATGCTATCTGGTTGTACTTTATCTTAACATATACTCTGATTGTCTCAATGTTACATGTTGATAAAACCCTTAGGATATGTACTCGACTACTGGGACTATGATGAGATCATACTGGTGGGGCCACGGTAGTCGACGAGTACATCCTATAACTGTTCCTAGTCGAGGGTGTATCGAGACAGGGCATCGATACACCAGAGTAGACTAGCGTATACGCATCTTGACCCATATGATGGGCAATGGATGATCCCATATCCATCGGTGTTTGACATCAAGGATGGTGTACGGGTGCTCAGTAGAGACTGGGTACACTGAACGGATTCTCCGAGAACTCCCAGATGGTATCATACCCCACGTCAGATGGCAGTTCTCCGGTGACATTGGTACAGAGTAGTCTGTTGACCTGAGATCGTCATAGAGTCTTGTGTGATTCCCACTGTGCTTTGATTTCCATCATACCACGTCCAAGAGGGCATACAAAAAGGTGGCTTTTGGGTACAGTCCCGAATCACATGGAGGCAATGAGCGATAGGAGGGGATTCGTCTCTCCCGGTATAGGGAGTTGATGTTGCGCTGTGTTCGATTGGCTATAACTGGAAATCCCTGGCCAGGGCTACTGAGATTTACTGGTAAGTGTTATCAGTAGTTTCTCGAACTGTTATAGACCTCATATCGACACGACTTATCGAGCTACTGGGGTCTGACGTTTACCACCCCTAGGCGAGATATGCGACATATCAGACGACGAGACTGGACTGTACAGGAGTGTTACTGATTGGATTCACAGGAGAATGTACAGGCTTGCTTGTTAATCTTCTGAGCGCTCAATACCTGGGTAGCTGTTACGTTTAGTTGACCACTTGCAGTTTGTGGGTGTTTGATATGATCATCACCTACTGCCGGCGTATTGACGATTCTTTAGAGTCCTACACAGTGGTTTCTTGGCTCAGGCAAAATGAAGTAAGAGCACATATGTGATATGTGCGGGACCGAGGATAATGCGGTATGTGATACCGTATTGGATTCCCGCGATATGAGATATCGGCCGGGTATATGTGATATAGCCGGGTCATCGTATTAGTCGTTTATATGCGATATAGCCGAATTGTCGGATCAAGTGTTGATTCGATAATTTAATGTATAATAATATATATGATATATTAAATTACATTAACTAATATTAGCTCACTAAAAGATTTTTTTTCTCACTCGGGTAATACATTGATATATATGCGATATATGTTAATTGTATTATTTTATTTTGTTACGATAAATATTATATATGTGATATATAATATTGTAACATGATATGATAACTAATGCAACATGTTTAGTAGAGTTTAAACATGATTAGGGTTTGGATTAGGGTTAAGACTTCTAGTAGATTCTAGAAGCTTTTCTTTTGTCTTGGAAAAGATATTATGCTTGATATTTTCAAGTGACTCACTTTTAACCCAACCCAAACCCTAGCCCTAGTTAATTCTCTACACGGGTTTAGTTGACCATGGTTGCATTATTCATCATTATTATCTTTGCATTATTCATCACAAAAGGATTATGATATTCTTCTTCTTCTTCCTTCTTCTTTCTTTCATTGAAAAAGCTTTCTAGCTTTTTTCAAAGTGATGAAAATGAGTGAGAATAAGAAAATAAAAAAGAGCAAAAATCCTACTTCATCATTCTCATCTATCCTTGCCCTTTAGATGGGAGTGTTCACTTCATTTGGTGAGTGTTAGCTTGTGTTAATGAAGTTTCAAGGTAGATCATCTTTGTATCGAAGATCGGAAGCAAGCTTGCATCTTTCTCTTCGTGGAACCTCTCGAGAGTCCGGATCATGATGATCGCAGCGAAGGGACTTCAACACGGAGCTTAAGAAGTGAAGGACCGGATCTACAAAGGTTGTAATCCCTCTCACTTAGTGTTAAAGTATTTAACATGCTTGTTTTCGCATAAACTCTAGTTTAAAGATCCGGCTTTGGGTTGTTCGGCACTGCTACAATTTTAATCGGGCATGGTTGATGCCTCGTAGACCCTTGTGCGTGTGCCTAGCAACTCTACATCCAAGAGACAAATCACTCCATCTTCTCACTATACACTACCTAGGACTTCTAGTTTAGCGAACTAGAAGCCGTAGTTACCTCTGATTCGAGATAGGAGCTCGGACTATAGACTCTCGAGTGGATCGTCTTTGACTCGAGGAGGCCATCGAGGTTGCCCGATCCATTTCGATCCTTGGAGCTGACGACGAGGTGGAGGACGGCGAAGAAGACCCGAAGGACTTGGTATCGTGAGGTATAACACTTCTTTCCGAGCAGTTAACCTCTTACCAGTTTGCTAGTTGGGTTTTAGTATCGATCCTGGAGTACAAGTCGGTGTTGCGGGTTTTGAAAATTTGTTTTTTGCATATTCTACCTCCCCGCGAACACGCGGGGTGCGCGACATTGACTTACTGTGGTATCAGAGCCTAACTAAACCTTTACTAGCTTATTAGCAAGTTATTAGAACTTCGATCGTCGGAAAATCGAGAAAACTATACACCCGATCCCAATGTTTCTGTTGAATTTTAAAATTGTTCTTAAAATTATTTCAGAGACGTGAAAATTCACTGCAGGGAATTATAAGAACTTATAAGAAAAACGAGACCCTAACTCATCATAACCACCGTGGAACCGTGGCGAATCGGTCAATTTGCCGTCGTTCCGCGGCCGAGTTGTGGCCGAGTTGTTGGATATATGTATGCCCTAGAGGCCATTATGTGATAGTGGATGTATCTATACATGTGTATATATATATATATATATATATATATATATATTCAGTATGCATTCTTGCTCGACATGATAGTATGCTATCTGGTTCTTCTTTATCTGACATGTTGATTTGATCATGCTTCTATTCATTCATACATGCTGATAAAGCCCTGAGGATATTGGCTTGACTACTCTGATTATGATGGAGATCATATTAGTGGGACATCCGTAGTCTATAAGCATATCCTGGAAAGTCCCTAGTCGTAGGTATATCGAGACGGGGCATTGATATACCAGAGTAGACTAGCGTATATGATACTAGACCCATACGATGGGCGATGGATGTTCCCACATTCATCGATGTTTGACATCAAGATCATATACGGGTGCTCAGTGGTGACTGGGTACACTGGACGGACTCACCGAGAACTCCTATATGGAATTATATCTATCGTCGGATAGCAGTTCTCAGGTGACACTGGTACATGTTAGTCTGTAGACCCGAAATCGTCATGGAGTCTTGTGTGTTCTCCCACTGTACTTTGATTGCCACCCTACCACGGCTCTACTGAGTCGTGCAAACAGGTGGTCGTTGGGTACAGTCCCGAGATACACGAAGGCAATGAGCGATAGGAGGGGTTTCGTCTCTCCCGGTATTGGGAGTTGATGCTGTACTGTGCCCGACTGGTTATATCAGTAAGTCCTTGGCCAGGGCTGCTGAGAATTGCTGATAAGTGTTATCAGTAGTTTCTCGATCTGTTATAGACCATTCACCGGCACGACTTATTGAGTTATTAGGGTCGACGTGACCATCCCTAGGCTCGATATGCAGCATATCTGACGAAGAGACCGGACTGTACGGTAGTGTTGCCGGTTGGCTCGACGGAAGTTGTAGCAGCTTCGCTTGTTTTCTTCTGATCGCTCAATACCCGGGTAGCCGTTACGTTTAGCTGACCGCTTGCGGCTTGGGGGTACCTGATATGATCATCACCCTCTGCCGGCATATTGACGAGTCTTAGAGTCCCACAAAGGAGTTACCCAGTCCAGGCGAAACGTTGTGGTGCGTGTATGCGATATGCGCATGGACCCGATTAAAATGAGCGTATATGATACCGTACATTGATCGGGCGGCTTGCTTTTGGTGGGGTCATATGAGATATGACCGGATTGATAAATCAAGCGTTGATTTATCATTTAACCATTAGTTTTCTCACTTGAAACCTTTCTAGGATATGATGGATGTATGCATGCATGCATGTGTTTCTTTCTTTCATTCTAGTTTCATGCACATGTGGATGTGCATACATGCATACATACATACACCCATCTATCATGGTTGTTAGCACATGGAAATGGTGGCAATATAAGACTCACACCATGGATTAAGTAATGGTTTTTTATTTGATTTTGTATTTGAAACAAAATTGAAAAGAAAAGGATAATCTTTACTAGCTTCTACATTCTTCTTCTAACCTAACCAAGCTCACCTACCTCTAACCTTGGGTTATCCTTCTCTTTATCATTTAAAACTCAAGTTAAATAAACTCTCCATCACTTAACCATGGTTGGATGTAAGAAGGAATAAAATATAAAAGGTTATATTTCATTTCTTTTTCAATCTTCATCTTTTATCTTTTACACTTGCTAAAAAGAAAAGCCACCATCTTCATTCTCCTTCACCATTTGCTCTCTAGGTTTTTATAGTGAGTAAAACACACTTAAAGAAAGGTTTTTGAAGTGAGATTCTAAACCACAACATCATTCTATGCAAGTTTAGCCAACTTGTTTAGAGTGTTCTCTTCGGTTTTGCGAAGTTGCGAGCTTGGACGGGGAACTCCGGGTGGATCGTCGTAGATGCAAGAGGACGTCAAGAGGACCTCTACTCAACACCCTAGAGACCAAGGAGTCCAGCGAAAGGGAGCTACAAAGGTTGTAGTCTCGAAACCCTTGTTTTGTTCGCTTTACATTTCGAAACCCTAATTTTCTAGGATCGATTCCTTTGCATGCTTGTTTAGCACCATCAAAATTCAAACTTTTGGACATGTGATGCTTCAAAACTCATTATAGGGTGCTAGACAAACCTTACATTGGTATCAGAGCCAACCTAGAACATTAGGCGACGCTTTTACGAAGTAAAAATCCCGATCGGACAAAAAATACGATTTTTTGGACCCTCTCTGGACAAATTTTAAAATCTGACATTTTTCAGAATTAAAAATACTTAAAAAATACAGCAGGGAAAACTAAGAATAATGGTGAAAAACGATGCAGTGTACTGTTCATATGGCCGCGGAACCGCGGCAATTCCTTGCTTAGGCCGCGGATCCGCGGCCGTACAGTGGAATCATGCTATGAAAATTGCACCATAATTCCTAGGTCTGCTAGTATACTGTTTTAGGTATGTTTAATCTGAATATAGTACTGTACTTTCTGGAGATGGTTTTGGACGCATAGATTCGATCGGTATTTTCATTTCGTAGTTTTTCGGGGTAAAGTAGAAAGTATTGAAGTGTTTGAACGAGTGTCATTTGCTCACTATTCACGGGGTTTAAATACTTTGGAGATACGTGCAAGTCTTTTTGTGGTGGTCCCTCTAGAAGACAACAAACCTTAACTCGATTATGTGACCGTCTTGAACTGCCCTTTGAACCTCAGGGTTTGGGGCAGTACGGCGTGCCACATGTGAGGCGTTGGCTTGACCCTTCTACGGCTCAACCGCTACTACTGTGTCACACTCCGGATTTTTGAACCCTGCTCAAGTGTTGAGCTTTAGTGAATCTTGAGTACTTGATCGTTCGTTCGAAAAACTTTAATACTGTCTGTTTATCTGGAATGTGATACAATATGTGGAATTCATATAGTTTAGACATAAAATACGAAATATGTGATATTTCGCATTTATGATGTCTAAAGAGAATGTGGATTCCAAATATTGTAGTTTTACACTTTCTTTTCTGTGACCGTAAGTGTAGTATGTACGATATCGCCGGTTTCGTTGCTATACATCAACGACAATTGGGGTATGCATACTTACTTACATTGATGATATGAGATATTATGTGTTGCTGAGATATGATGTGCAGGATTGTCGCGATTGAATAGCCGGGGGGTTTTATGTGAGATGAGAGTTTTATATTTTCATTCATGTAAATTCAAATGTAATGTAATATTCTTTTATTTGGGGCACTTCCAGGTTGAGGTTGCTGCCACCAGTGTTGTATATTATTTACTTTTCCGCATTAGGATGGACCCAAGGAGGAGAGCACAGGTGACCGGGTTCTGGGGTTCAGTGGGAGGCCATCTTGAGGAGTCGAGACCGGGTCTCCTAAACTCCAGAATTGGCAGGGTCACTTGCCGCTCTCGTAGGGGTCCAGGGTGTGGGCTTGGCTATTCATCGCGACTGTGGAATCCGTATTTTCTATTCGGGCTAAATACTAAATACGGACGTCCTAGTATATCCCACGTTATATCTATATTCTGCTGCCTGTGTTCTGTGATATCTGAGACGAATGACATATTATATATATATGATATATAGTAGACGTTGCTTATGTTTTACATCCGCGCTAGTCCCGTCCCAGTATGCCGTTAGTTAAGTAACCTAACGGTGCATAACGGAACATTGCGGCGAATGCGGATGGCATAAGCGTACGTGTTATTTTCGTTTCTTTTCTGTGATTGGCTTAAGGACTTAAATGATGGGATTACATTAATGTGATTAATGTAAAGAAAATAAACCTAAAAGATGTTGTAGAATCGGATTTGAAAAACCACTCGGCTTTTTATGAAAAAGCTATATTTCAAAACTGCGGAGCTTAAGCCACTCCTTTTAAAAACCACTTGATTCTACAACGATATCAAGCTCAAAGCGTTAAAGATTTTCTTAAAAATCATCCGCAACCCTCCGTCATTTTAGGAAGTAGAGTACTTAGTATTCGTGCTACGTTTGTTGACTATAGTTAAGGTGTAGTGTACGGTAGCTAAGTGATGTCTTCCTACATTGCATATGATGCAGATTAATTAGGGCATTCTTATGACTTTGTTGACCTTAGTTAAGGGTCATACGAGTGGGTCTAATTAATCAAGAAATGACGGGTAGAACTTGACTGGTATTTATGATTTATTGATCTTAGTTAAGGTCATAAGTGCCAGGGGTAAAAACCACATCGGGAATTTCAATAGTTGAAATTTGCAATGAGATTGCATACCTTCCATGTGATGGTTGGATCCCGATCCCACTGTGGGCAATAGTTGCTCCTAGGAGAGTTTTACAATTTACAATTAGCTAACTCATTAGGTGTCTAGAAAGGTGTTAACGGGGCTCCGCCTCTGGGAAAACGAGGTTTACTCTAATTAGGTCCGTGCGAAAGCACGAGGAACCTCCCTCAAGTACCGACACTGGCCTGGCTGAACGGTTAGCGAAGTTGTAGACTGTAATTAATGCTGGCTAGTTTTTCTTTTTAAGGTTTGAAAGAAAAACTCGATAAAAGCAGTGGGAAACATCGATTAGACAAGATAATAACCAATTTAATCTATGCAAGAGCTTTCGCTGAGTGTATTCTTTTCTCTCTCTTAATGGCAGATACCCATGACTGGACTCAAGCTTCTACTAGATAAAAACAAACTGAATGGGACCAACTATAAAGACTGGCTGAGGAATCTGAAAATCGCCTTGACTTATGATAAAGTATCATATGTCCTCACGGCTTCAGCCCCGCCCGTCCCTGGTCCAAAATCCTCAGTTGCGGACATTGAAGTTCGCAAGACATGGGACGCTGACTGTGCCACGGCCTAATGCCTCGCGCTTGCATCGATGGACAATACACATCAAAAGCAGCACGAGGACATGGACATTCACGGTATATTGCTCCATACAAAGGAGTTGTATGGGGAGCAATCCCGCGTATTACGATACGAAGCATCAAGAAAATTGTTTCAGATGCGAATGGCCCCTGGCACACCAGTAGGAGACCATGTTTTGAAGATGATAGCTCTTATAGAAGAGCTTGAGGACCTTGGATGGATGATGGACAATGAACAATATATAGATATTATTCTGCAGTCCCTGCCCTCCACCTTTGCTCAGTTCATAGTGAACTTTAACATGCATGGCATGGAGAAGGAACTCCCTGAACTCCTTAATATGTTAAGGAGTGCAGAGAGCACTATGAAGTTAGAAAAAACTCCCGTTATGACTATTGGACAGTCTTCTTCTTCTCGCCCGAAAGCTAAGTCCAAGGGAAAGAAAAAGAAGAAACCCACTAATTCTAAGGACGGAGTTAAAAAGGTGAAGGGAAAGGGAAAGTCCAAAGCTGGAGACCCGGAGAAAGGCGAATGTTTTCATTGCCACAAGACAGGACATTGGAAGCGCAATTGCACGGAGTACTTAAGTCTCAAGAAGAAGCATGGTGATGCTTCTGCTTCAGGTGCGTTTGTGACTGAAAACTGTTTTTCTATAAACTCTGCTTCCTGGGTATTGGATACCGGTTCAGGTTCTCACATTTGCAATTCTATGCAGGGGCTGAGAAATAGCAAGGTTTTGAGGACAGGTGACCATACTCTCCGCGTTGGAAATGGTTCCAATGTACATACAGTCGCAGTGGGAGAGTATCACTTGGGGTTGCCATCTGGATGTATTTTGGTTTTAAATCCATGTTATTTTGTACCAAGTATGCTATGTAATATAATATCCGTTTCTTTGTTGGACAATGAAGGGTATAATTTTGTATTGCAGAACAATGTTATGAACATTAACCTGAATCAAATGTTGGTTGGGTATGGTACGCTTAACAACGGAATATATGTCCTAAATCAACACACAGTTTTCAGTATACAACACACTAATAAAAGAAAACTTTCAGAATTAAATGAAGCTTTTCTTTGGCACTGTAGACTTGGTCATATTAACGAAACAAGACTAAACAAGTTACACAAAGATGGATATTTAAATTCTTTTGAATATAAATCTTATGCGACTTGCCAGTCTTGTATCAAGGGTAAAATGACCAAAACTCCGTTTACCGGACACAGAGAAAGAGCTACTCAGCTCCTGGGCCTCATACATAGTGATGTATGTGGGCCTATATCTACACAGGCTAGAGGCGGTTTTTCATACTTCATTACATTCACTGACGATTTCTTAAGATTCGGTCATGTATTTTTATTAAAACACAAGTTCGAAGCTTTCGAGAAATTCATTGAATATAAACAAGAAGTAGAAAAACAAACCGGCTTGAGTATCAAGATGCTTCGATCAGATCGAGGTGGTGAGTATCTCAGTGCAGAATTTGCAAACTTCTTAAAAGAGAATGGGATTCTCTCTCAGCTCACTCCTCCTTACACACCACAGCACAACGGTGTGTCAGAACGAAGGAATAGGACCCTATTAGATATGGTCCGGTCCATGATGAGTGACGCTGAGTTACCCGTCTCGTTTTGGGGGTATGCATTGGAGACTGCAGCATTTCTGCTAAACAGGGTTCCAACCAAAACCGTGTCCACCACACCATATGAGATATGGCATGGGAAGAGACCATCTCTTAAAAGAATTAAGATTTGGGGTTGCCCGGCCTATGTTAAAAAGCAGAATCCGGACAAACTCGAGACACGGTCAGTCATGTGTAACTTTGTAGGATATCCAAAGAATTCTTATGGATATCTATTCTACCACAAAGAGGAACAAAAGGTGTTCGTTTCTCAGTATGCCACATTCTTAGAAAAAGAGTTTTTCATAGATAAAGATGATGGCAAGGTGGTAGATCTAGAAGAGGTTCTAGAGACACAAACTACAAATGACGATTTGGTTGAACCGGCTGTTGCAGCAGAAACTGAAGAACCTCGGCCACTCCGTAGGTCTGGTAGGACTTCTCGCCCACCGGAGAGGTACTACGGTTTTCTCATTGATGGTAACGGAGAAGATTGCATCATGGATGATGATGATCCTACCAGTTTTCAGCAAGCTATCACGAGTAAAGACTCTGTGAAGTGGCTGGATGCCATGAGATCCGAAATGGAGTCTATGTACACCAACAAAGTATGGACTTTGGACGTTGTGCCCCCTGGGGTAAAACCTGTGGGGTGCAAATGGATCTTTAAAAGAAAGATTGGTGTAGATGGGCAGGTGGAGACCTATAAGGCAAGACTTGTGGCGAAAGGCTTTGTCAAAGACCAGATTTGGACTATGACGAGACTTTTTCTCCTGTAGCCATGCTTAAATCCATTCGGATCCTACTTGCTATTGCTGCTCACTACGACTATGAAATCTGGCAGATGGACGTTAAAACCGCATTTCTAAATGGAAATTTAGAAGAATGCGTTTATATGGATCAGCCAGAGGGCTTCATTGATAGTGGGAGCAGCGGGAAAGCATGTAAATTGCTTAAATCCATATATGGGTTAAAGCAGGCATCTCGGAGTTGGAACATCTGTTTCGATGATGTTATCAAAGAGTTTGATTTCATCAAAAATCCAGATGAACCTTGTGTTTATAAGAAGGCTGTAGGAAGAGCTGTCACATTCCTCGTATTGTACGTGGATGACATTCTTCTGATAGGAAATGATATTCCTATGCTACAGTCGGTCAAATCTTTCTTATCACTGAGGTTCTCCATGAAGGACCTGGGTGATGCCACATACATCCTGGGCATAAGGATCTATAGGGATAGATCCAAAAGGTTATTGGGATTGTCCCAAACCAGGTACATTGACACCATCCTAAAAAGGTTTAGTATGGAAGACTCCAAACGGGGTGCCTTACCCGCTTGCCATGGGGTCACTCTCTCCAAGGATTCTTGCCCAAAGACCGATGAAGAGAGAGCTCCCATGAGTATTATACCCTATGCTTCGGCAGTAGGATCTATAATGTATGCGATGTTATGTACACGCCCAGATGTAGCTTATGCACTTAGTGTTGTAAGCAGGTATCAATCCAACCCAGGGGAAATCACTGGACAGCTGTGAAGAACATTCTTAAGTACTTGCGAAGGACTAAAGAATTGTTCTTGGTGTATGGTAATAGAGATCTCCAAATGGAGGCCTTTACCGATTCGAGCTTCCAGAGCGATAAGGACGACAGCAAATCTATCTCTGGGTTTGTATTTACCCTTAATGGAGGGGTGGTGAGTTGGAAGAGTTCCAAACAAGATACCGTTGCAGACTCTACGATGGAAGCTGAGTACATTGCTGCAAATGGTGCCGCCAAGGAAGCCGTCTGGATGAAGAAGTTCGTCTCGGAGCTAGGAGTAGTTCCAACCATTATTGATCCAATACCTTTGTATTGTGACAATAATGGGGCTATGGCGTTAGCCAAGGAGCCCAGATCCCATCAGCGGTCCAGACACATCCTGAGGCGTTTTCATTTGATCCGGGAGATTGTAGATCGCCGCGAGATCGAGATTAAGAGGGTAGACACAAAGAATAACGCCGCGGATCCATTCACCAAGGCCCTCCCTTAGCCGCAGCATGAGCGACTTTTTGAGATGTTGGGTATGAGATACGCCAATAACTGGCCTTAGTGCAAGTGGGAGATTGTTGGATATATGTATGCCCCAGAGGCCATTATGTGATAGTGGATGTATCTATACATGTATATATATATATATATATATATATTCAGTATGTATTCTTGCTCGACATGATAGTATGCTATCTGGTTCTTCTTTATCTGACATGTTGATTTGATCATGCTTCTATTCATTCATACATGCTGATAAAGCCCTGAGGATATTGGCTTGACTACTCTGATTATGATGGAGATCATACTAGTGGGACATCTATAGTCTATAAGCATATCCTGGAAAGTCCCTAGTCATAGGTATATCGAGACGGGGCATTGATATACCAGAGTAGACTAGCGTATATGATACTAGACCCATACGATGGGCGATGGATGTTCCCACATTCATCGATGTTTGACATCAAGATCATATACGGGTGCTCAGTGGTGACTGGGTACACTGGACGGACTCACCGAGAACTCCTATATGGAATTATATCTATCGTCGGATAGCAGTTCTCAGGTGACACTGGTACAGGTTAGTCTGTAGACCCGAAATCGTCATGGAGTCTTGTGTGTTCTCCCACTGTACTTTGATTGCCACCCTACCACGGCTCTACTGAGTCGTGCAAACAGGTGGCCGTTGGGTACAGTCCCGAGACACATGAAGGCAATGAGCGATAGGAGGGGTTTCGTCTCTCTCGGTATTGGGAGTTGATGTTGTACTGTGCCCGACTGGTTATATCAGTAAGTTACTGGCCAGAGCTGCTGAGAATTGCTGATAAGTATTATCAGTAGTTTCTCGATCTGTTATAGACCATTCACCGGCACGACTTATTGAGTTATTAGGGTCGACGTGACCATCCCTAGGCTCGATATGCAGCATATCTGACGAAGAGACCGGACTGTACGGTAGTGTTGCCGGTTGGCTCGACGGAAGTTGTAGCAAGTTCGCTTGTTTTCTTCTGATCGCTCAATACCAGGGTGGCCGTTACGTTTAGCTGACCGCTTGCGGCTTGGGGGTACCTGATATGATCATCACCCTCTGCCGGCGTATTGACGAGTCTTAGAGTCCCACAAAGGAGTTACCCAGTCCAGGCGAAACGTTGTGGTGCGTGTATGCGATATGCGCATGGACCCGATTAAAATGTGCGTATATGATACCGTACATTGATCGGGCGGCTTGCTTTTGGTGGGGTCATATGAGATATGACCGGATTGATAAATCAAGCGTTGATTTATCATCTAACCATTAGTTTTCTCTCTTGAAACCTTTCTAGGATATGATGTATGCATGCATGCATGCATGTGTTTCTTTCTTTCATTCTAGTTTCATGCACATGTGGATGTGCATACATGCATACATACATACACCCATCTATCATGGTTGTTAGCACATGGAAATGGTGGCAATATAACACTCACACCATGGATTAAGTAATGGTTTTTTATTTGATTTTGTATTTGAAACAAAATTGAAAAGAAAAGGATAATCTTTACTAGCTTCTACATTCTTCTTCTAACCTAACCAAGCTCACCTACCTCTAACCTTGGGTTATCCTTCTCTTTATCATTTAAAACTCAAGTTAAATAAACTCTCCATCACTTAACCATGGTTGGATGTAAGAAGGAATAAAATATAAAAGGTTATATTTCATTTCTTTTTCAATCTTCATCTTTTATCTTTTACACTTGCTAAAAAGAAAAGCCACCATTTTCATCCTCCTTCACCATTTGCTTTCTAGGTTTTTCTAGTGAGTAAAACACACTTAAAGAAAGGTTTTTGAAGTGAGATTCTAAACCACAACATCATTCTATGCAAGTTTAGCCAACTTGTTTAGAGTGTTCTCTTCGGTTTTGCGAAGTTGCGAGCTTGGACGGGAAACTCCGGGTGGATCGTCGTAGATGCAAGAGGACTTCAAGAGGACCTCTACTCAACACCCTAGAGACCAAGGAGTCCAGCGAAAGGGAGCTACAAAGGTTGTAGTCTCTAAACCCTTGTTTTGTTCGCTTTACATTTCGAAACCCTAATTTTCTAGGATCGATTCCTTTGCATGCTTGTTTAGCACCATCAAAATTCAAACTTTTGGACATGTGATGCTTCAAAACTCATTATAGGGTTCTAGACAAAACTTACACGAGTTGGCTCGTTTTTGCTCTGTGCTTCTTATATTGGGTTTGCAGTTCTCTGGTATATTTGGTTTCTACCCATGATGATCTGAGTCCTGGTTTGCATTTGTGGTAGACACGGAAAATAGTTTTCGATCGAAATTCTAAGTTATTTGCTAATCAGGTTTAATCTGTGTTGTGATATATGTGCTGAACGTCCACTAATTGCTATACGTCGATTAGTGGAGGTTGCACATGTCTGTGATTTGTGATATTGGTTTATGTATATGAACTTATTGGATCATCGTGAATGAATAGCCGGGGGATGTGAGATGAGGGTTTTTATTCTTTCATTCGATATAAATTGTAAAGTGATGTAATATTTTTTTGCGGGGCATATCCGGGTTGAGCTTGTAGCCACCGTTGTATTATTTTCTTTTACTATTTTCTGCTCCTAGGATAGACCCAAGGTGGGGTGCACAAACTACCGGATACTTTGAAGTGCCGAGTGACCTATTCACTTTGATGAGGGAAGTTGCTTCACTTCAGGTATTTGGTGGGTAGTTTGCCGCACCCGTAGGGGTCTAGGGTGAGGTTTGGCTATTCATCACGACCGTGAAATCTGTCTTTTGTTACAGGCTTAAACGAAACGCGGAATTCCTACTATATTCAATATGTTCATCTGTGATCTGAAATGCCTATTATTGCGTGAGACGAATGGTTATTATATATATGTTATATAATAGACGTTGCTTATGTTTTGCATCCACGCTAGTCCAGCCCCTGCTCTGGCATTAGTTAAGTAACCTAACGGTGTTAGACGGGGCCCAGTGGCGAATGGGGATGGCATAAGTGGACGTAGTATTTTCGTCTTTTTCTGTGATGATAGGTGTAAATGATGGGACTGCATTATATTAATGCAAATCAAATAAACCAAAGTTGAATCGTTGGAACAAATTTTAAAACCACTCGGTTTTTTCAAAACAGCAGACTTTTAAATGTGGAGCTTAAACTAATCCTTTTAAAAGCTATTAGGTTCCTTCGATTATTTCATGTTCACTATGTTCATGGTTTCGCCAAAACCATTCGTAGCCCTCCGTCATTTCATATAAATGTTCAGTAGCATTCAAGCTATGTTTGTTGACCTTCGCCAAGGCATAATGTTTGGTAGCTGCTGGATATTCATATGTAGCATAGATAGATGTGTTGGTTTGGGACAGTCGTATTACTTTGTTGGCCTTCGTCAAGGGTATATACGGATGGGTTCAAATTAACCTGGACAATGATGGGTAGAACTTGACATGTGACTTATGATTTGTTGGCCTTCGTCAAGGTCATAAGAGCATGGGGCAAAAATCCACATCGGGAGTTTCTAAGGAAACTAAAACTTGCTAGTGCTGCATACCATTTGGAGTGTGATAATATTGGTAGGATTCCTTCAGGATTATCACACAATGATATTTGGAATCCGATCCTACCATGAGTATCCGCTACTCCTCGGGAGATTTTTCACTTAACGATCAATGCTATAAACCAAGTAGGTGTATAGAACAGTGTTAGCAGGGCTACGCCTTCAGGGAAAAGAGGTTATTTAATTAAGAAACTTCGCGAAAGCGTCGTAAAACCTCCCTCGAAGTACCGACACTAGCTTGGACGAACAGTTAAGCAAGTATTGTACGGTGAGATTAATCCTGACTAATTCTTCTTTTATGGTTTGAGGAAGGATTCAAGAAATAGTGGGTGCCATCCTGTTTAGATAAATTAAAAACTAGTCTAAACTTGCAAGAGCATCATGCTGAGTGTTTTCTTCTCTCTCTCCTAATTGCAGCGACCAGGTGACCAGATTAGATTACAGATAGATAATAAAATGACTGAGTTATACTATATTGACTGGCAAAGGTTTGTCCAGATGTCCATTACCCATGACAAGCTGGACCACCTCATTACTACTCAAGCCCCCGCCGTCCCAGGTCCATTTTCCACCGTCACGGATGTTGATATCCGTAAGACAAGGGAAAAAGGACTGTGTGAATGCCAAGTGCCTCGTGTTGGTCTTAGTTGATGGTATATATCAGAGGCAGCACGAGAAGATAGACTTAGTTTCCATCTTTCTCCATAACAAAGATTTATATGGAGAGCAATCTCGTATCACAAGATATGAGACCTAGAAAGAATTGCTTCGAGCGAGGTTGGCTATCGGGTCATCAGAAGGGGACCACGTCCCTACAATAATTAGCTATATTAAACAGCTCATGGACCTGGAGACCACGTTGGAGAACGAGTCATATACTAACTTAATTCTACAGTCCCTACCTTCTACTTGCGCCCAGGGAAAGAAAGTTATACTTCCAGTTAAGGGCACCCTGAAGGAAACCAGGGAGACACCCGCTCTGCTTATTGGGGAATCTTCCTTTTCTGCATCCAAGGCGAAAGCCAAGGGTGAGAAGAAGAAGACCTCCACAAAGCCGATAGGCGGTGTCAGTAAGGTGAATGGAAAGGGCAGGGCAAAAGTTTCGGGGCTAACAGTAGGGAAAGGAGGATGTTTCTATTGTCACGGGAAAGGGCATTGGAAGAAGGGATGCAGGGCTTGGAAAGCCAGAATTCAGGATCCGAAGTACGTTGTGGCTTCAATTTCGGGTGTGTTTGTGATTGAAAACAGTCTGTCAATTAACTCTACTTCCTGAGTACTAGATACCGGATCAGGATCTCATATCTATAGTTCATTACAGGCTTTGAGAAACCGTAAAGTTATCATGGCAGGTGATATGACTCTCGGGGTTGCTAACGGAATGAGTGTGGATGCTGTATCTGTAGGGAATATCACCTAGAATTGACAAGTGGGCAGGTATTGATTCTACATAACTGTTTGTGTGTACATAGTCTAGTTTGTAAGCGATGTGGTCCACATCCACTTAAATCAATGTTTGATTAGGTCAGGTATACTAGAGGACAGTATATACGTGTTAAATCAAGCTCAGGTTTTCAATGTTCAGAACACACTAAAAAGAAAGTCTCCAGAATTAAATAAGGTTTTCTTATGGCATTGTAGACAGGGTCACATCTATGATACACGGTTGTCGAAGTTACATAGAGAGGGATATTTGGATCCGTTATACTTAGTATATATGTGATATATATTAATATACATTATTTTGTGTCATGCTAGATGCCACATGCAAATGGGTGTATGAGACTTACACCATGGTTATGATAATCCTAAGATTTTTATTTATCTTGGTAATTCATAAATTAGTGGTAATTAGTCATATGGTTGAAGCTTGTAGAAGCTTGTGGAACCATTGACCAAGTCCACTCATTTTGTTTTACTTGAAGATATCTATTAACCCAACCATTATTGTTAACCCATGGTTTATTCTCTACATGAGTTAGTGTATGACACTAACTCACTCATAGTTGCTATTCTCACCTCATGAGTTCATTCTCTCTTCTTGATTCTTCATCTTCTTATTCATGAGAAAAAAAGCTTGCTAGCTTTTTCTAAGGTGAGAAAATATTATGAGAAAAAGAAAACTAAAGAGAGCCCATTTCCTACTTCATCATCCTCTACTATTAGCCATTTAGTTTAGGGTGTTTGCTTCACTAATTCACATATTAGTGAAGAGGTGGCATGAGCTTGAGTCTCCTCGACGTAGATCATCTTCGGCCTCGAAAACATCGAGCAAGCTTGTTCATTTCTCCAAAGCAACCCTTTCTAGAGTTCGGGAGATTACAACTCGCAGCGAAGGGACTACTACACGGAGCTTTAGAAGTGAAGGACCGGTCTACAAAGGTTGTATTCCTCATTCACTTAAGTTGTTAAGATGTTAACATTGCTTTTTGTTTAAAACTCTAGTTAAAGATTCTTGGTTAGGGTTCTTTAGAACGGCAAAATTTTTAAAACGGCATAGACGATGCCTCCCGAAACCTTGCTGCCGCCCTAGGGAACCCTGCAAAACTAGGAGTTTTGATGAAGTTTTAATGTTCAAATCAAATCTGGAGTGAATCGAAGTTTCTAAAAAAAAATTAGTAGATTCCAAGGGGTTCAATATAAGATTTTGGATGAATACACGAAATTCGAGGTTGAACCATGGTGATGGCCGCTAATTAAGGCTTAGTAGCGGCCCCCATGTGGATTTAGGTGCTAGGGTTTCTCGTTGGGTTCATGTATATGATATTTAAGATATTGGCATATGCTAAATTTTCCCAGAATTCCTGACTCAAAATCTGGAGGGCGATGATTTAAGATTTTCAAGCTTTCAAATCCGTATTTTGAATTCTTGATGCGCTCTTTTGTTTTAAAATAGCAAGTCCGGGGGTAACTCGTGGTAGTTACCACATGGATGACTCACGTTGGTCATAGGTTCTAACCTATGGATGTTTGTTCGTTATATCGATATCGATTTGAATTCTTATATGTGTGTGTGGTTATATGAATTCTATGTTTGATTGCAGAGACATCCAAGGCGGCGACGAAGCACGAGACGATCGTAGAATACGACTAGCATGATCATAAATTATGAGTAGATTATATCTACAAGTGGGGAATCGAGCGGATAGCGTATAGCACCCCCGTGAAACATATTGTCTATTATATCATTAAATGTGCTTAAGATGCATGCCACGTATGTTTAGACTTGTTCGTTAATTAGAAAATTTCATTAGTATTGCTTAGAAGGTTTATTATAGATACACTTGGTATAACACTAGCACAAATACTAATGATTGTCATATTGCACGATCACAGACTTGCATGTACACTACACATCATTAGTACTGCCATGTCACGTAGAACTTGCCATGCTTACGTATCATAGTAAGATTGACGTTATACTAGGATGATGTTACATACGATTATTATTAGGTGAGCGTACGAGACTTGAAGTCCGTATTGATTGTTGGGCGAGTACACGACTGGAGGTTCGTACTAATCGCCGTGTGTGTACGTGACACAGGGTGTCCGTATCAATTGTTGAGTGGGTGCACAAATGATATGTCCGCATCGATGCTATTTTTGTATGTGACTAGACGTCCGCACTGTTGATATTCCATTTCTATGTGTGTACGTAGACTTGATGTCCTTATTAACTAGTTATGTGTTCGGGTACGTGGATTTGATATCTGTACCGACCATAATTATGATATGATATGATGGAATATTTGATGGTTATCGTACGAGGTGAGATTCTGTACAGGATGATATGGTGAGGACGGATGATGATGATTAGCCGGATATGACCCCATTTTTACTTGACTCACGGAGTCCTGCTATTTTACCCGTATGGAAGATTTTACTGATACAAAGGTATTACCCACTTTCTAAAAACAACGATTCGTTTCATTTTTTTTAAATGATAATGAAAGGGTGTGCTACTTGGATTTCAAAAAGGGTAAATATATATGTTTCAAAAATATTGTAGCCTCCTTATTTTCAAACAACGTTTCGTTCTATTTTAAAAACATATAAGTAGGAATATTCGAAGTAATTATCTATTTACCATTCTTTTACGCTACGCTTACTTTACATGTCATTCGCCCGCGCTTTATTTATCTTATTTAGTTATGCTACACTTTATGATTTCTGCTGCGCGTCATACATTGTTGACGTTATACCTCAATGGTATGGGACACTAATATATATGTGATATATCGCTACACTTATAATACTGGATTATGCTATGATATGTTACCCGTCTGTGCTATACCTAGTTCACATAGACTAAAAGGGTACGAGCTTGACGATATTAATATTACTGTGGATATAATATGATATGGTATCAATCTTAAGAGATTGAATATGTGTGTGTGTGTATAAGAATAAAAGAAGATAAAGATGATTCGGACATGGTGGATATAACCGGGGATTCATGAGATATATATGTGTGATCAATCCATGAGAGATTGAGGCAGGGAGAGACAAGATATCGCCCGGTGATATATGTATGATCAATCCATGAGTGATTGAGGGTGGTTGATATATGATGTCTCTACAGATATTATATATGTGAAGGATTGATATAGATATCCTGCACTGTGATGGATATTATATATGTGAAAGATCGATATAGATACCCGGCACTGAGATGGATATTATATATATGTAAGGGATCAATATAAATGTCGGGATATATTATGCTATATATAGTAGCTGGATATGACTAGTCCACGAGACAGTAGCTGAATATTATTTTCATACATCGATGCATTCTAAAGAGGTTTTCAAAGGAGCTATAGTCTCACTATTTTCAACGTGTCTAGGATCGCTACAGACTTTTACAAAAAAAACATTTTTAAATAAATCATTTTCAAAAGGCGGGACATATACTTTAAACAAGATGCATAATTTCGTCACAAAACAATGTCCGTTGCATGTGCCGCGATATATATATCACATGGCTATTTTTAAAGGATTTTATATACATATATCTTCCGGCTACTTTTATATAATTGCATATGGATGGGTGCTATATACGTTTTATGGCCTTGATTGTGTTATGGTTGGTCGTGTGCTATAGATATTGCACTACGGCTATAGTAATCGTGATTTGACACCGTTTTATGTGTGTGTGCGCGCGCGCGCGCGCAATGAGTCATCGATGATTTATGATTGTTAATGTTTCATTTCGCAGTATTGTATTTACTTCCTGAACTCACATGCTTTCAGATGCTTGTGGTTATCTAGTGCTCGTACAGGGACAGATATTGATTACTTGATATTAACATAATAACCACACACATATTCATATTTTATATGTTAGGTGCATGAGTTGTACATGAGGGCTTACTATCTTTATATTCCATCGCTCGAATTCTAGTTTCGCTCGAATTCTAGTTTCGACGCATGCTTATTTACCCTCTTTGATGTATATGGTATTCATGCTTTATTTGATTGATGGATCCAAGAATCAATTTTAATGAATTAACTAGTGGTTTTATTCGAAACGCCTCGTGATCTTCAACCAATTATGTGTTTCAATATAATTACGTGGAGTAAGCGCTATAGCTTGTTTCCAATATTCAGCAATTTGATTGGACCAAGCCTCCGCAATTTCAGAATCACCCTCAAAGTAGGCGAACGCGCATCCGTTTTCAATTTCACCGCTTATCCATGCGACTTCTAGCTTGTTATATAATTCTACTCTCGAGTTGGCAATTCACTCCCGTTATGCTATAGTTCTTTGCAGGTTTGACCGCTTGGATCCGTAGTGGCTTATTTGGCACGTTTGCTATCTTTTAGGAGTAGTTCCGCATATCTTGAGTTGGTGGGTTATATTTTGTATCGGCGTTTGCCTTATATTTATTTGTATTTAGAAGTACTCCATCAAAGACCAAGTCTAGTACTATGAGACCTTAGAGTTGTATATTTTGTTGTTGTCGGACTCGTATGGAGTCGACCTGATGTATATTTATGTTGTTACTTTCTGCTTTGTTGATCCTTCGCCTTTTAGCGTCGTATATTACTGCGTGGTTGTGATTCCGCCGTCAGGGTATTGATTTAGCTCCCGTGTGTCATTGTACCTATTTTATTCAAAATTTACAAAGGAGATAATGTCCGTTTTTCAAACAATCTTTCGAAACAAGCTTTACTTTTGACAAAGCTTCTTTAAAACTTCACATCTACCTTTTTTCATCTATTTTCCACTGATATATGGTTTAGATTCCTGGTTTTGGTTTACTTGGGTTACGATGGGGCCCACTTGATTTCATGTAATCCTTGTGCCGATCATGTGCCCTTTTCGAGTCGTGACAGCTTCTTCCTTTGGCGTTGAGACACCAAAGGTAGAGCAGGAGCATCGACCCGAAGAAAAGTCCATTCATTCCTTAGGCAGCTCAAATGCAGAGCATCGGGGCTACGAGTGGCCTATACTTGACCCCACCGGATGGGGTAATGAAAATGATTCCATTGATCTGCATGGAAATGAAACACCGGCTTTAGTACCCCAAAACCAAGAGCAATCATAAATATTATATACCACAATTTTGTTCGCGAAACACGACACATGAAGTGTGGAATGGAAAGAGAAAAAGGGTCCCACCGGACGTGCCAGAATCTGTTTACTGCCGGAAATCGGACTGAGGTGCAAGGAGCGCGTCTAGCATGAATCTGGGGGCAGATGCTATTTAAACATATCCATCCACCTCTCCAAAGATATCAAGTTGATTTATGACATCATATATCGGAGGTTTGGATAGATACGACTGACTTTCAGATTCCCTTTCACGGATAAGAGATTTATTGATTGTGGTGCAGGCGCAAGCCCCTACAGTTAATTAAGTTATTTCAAGCGATAAAAACTTCCTGCACTCCAGGTTTATTCTTTCATGTGTCGAGTTTTAGTTTATTTTGGGTTGCCCTTGGATTGTATAAGGAGACTAATTTATGTCATTGCTCATAGGGCACGGATTAGTCCAAATCTATACATATTTAGATTTGGTGTTTAAGTCTACGTTAGTAATATGGTTTACCAACGTAGGTGAACTTTGGGTAGCATTTCTCACATAGGTGAGATCCATCAGCTCAAGGGATACTTAAGTTTATTTAGGAATCGTTAGTCTTGTTTTAGACTAAGATCAACTTAGAGTTTAACTAAGGATCGTTAGTTGTATTTGAGACTAAGATCAATTTAGAGTTTCCTGTTAGACATATATGTCGTAGAGGCCTTCATTGTACAGGATGCTAGGGATTTGTATGTACATGACAATCTTGCTCAATATGATAGTACGCTATTTGGTTTGTCTTTATCTTAACATGTAATGTGTTTTACTTTGTATTTCATATATTGTATACATGTTGATAAAGCCCGTAGGATATTTGCCTGACTACCAGTGTTGTGATGGCAATCATACTTGTGGGAGTTGGGTAGTTGATAAGCACATCCTTAAAATGTCCCTAGTCGATGGAGTATCGAGACTGGGCATTGATACTCCAGAGTAGACTAGTGTATACATATCTAGACCCTAACGAGGGGCGATGGATTGGTCCCGCAACCATTGGTAGGTGCACCTAATATTGTATACAGATGCTCGCTGGGTGTGAGTTCACCGGACAGGACTCGCCGAGGACTGACTAGATGGTATTATCCCTAGCGTCAGATAGCCATTCTCTGGTGACATGTGTGCAAATAGTTTGTCGACCTGAGGTCGTCATTTGTCTCGTGTGAGTTCCCACTGTGCTTTGATTACTACCCTACCACAGCTCTACTGAGTCGTGCAAACAGGTTTTAGTTGGGTACAGTCCCGAGCCACATGGAGGCAGTGAGCCACTGTTAGGGATTCGTCACTCCCGGTATGAGGAGTCAATGTCGCGCTGTGATCGGTTGGTCAACACCATAAGTCTCTAACCAGGGCGGATTGAGAATTACTGGTGGGCGGACTAGTAGATTCGTAGATGGTCTTGAGCTACACTGACACGACTTGTTTGGTTATTAGGGGTCTGGCGTTTTCCACTCCCTAGACCTTAAATGCGATACTTTCAGACGAACAGATCGGACTGCACGGATATTGTCACGGACAGGCTCAGTAGGGGTTCGGATGAGTTCGCTCGTCGGCCTTCCTTTTCGACAGATACCTGGGTAGCCGTTACGTGCAGCTAGTACCGCTAACGTGCTTGTGGTTAAACTTACTGCTAGCGTACTGTCGAGTCTTTAGAGTCCCACATAGAGGGTTTCTCTGCTTCGGGCGAAATGATGTAGAGGCCGTATGGTTTTACGGCAGGGTTTCGATCACATACGTGTACAGGCTACACGGATGATGTTCGGACGGATAATACTAGTGGGCTTTAGTTTAAGCCGAATTCTGGTATTAGTTTATCGGATTATTTTGTATTTTTGTATTCGTATTGTTCGGAATACGGATACGGGTATGTATATACGAATGAGGGGCATTCTTGTAATTTTGGCAAGTATGCTTCTAGAAGAAGACACATCATTTGTTATTTAATCTTTTTGATTAAATGATAAATGAGATGGAAGGGTGAGGTGTTGTTTTGCAATTAATGAAGCATGGCTACTTGGTGACTCATGTAGTGAGTCATGGATTACTATTGAGGCAAGGTGGCATCTAGATATCTTGTGGAAAATATCTTTGCTTAATAGTTATCAACAACAATCCATTCTTCATTCATTCTATCACAAACACTCTCTCTCCTCCAAGCTCTTTTCTTTTTCCTCTAACCCTAATTTGTCTCATGAGTTGAGAAATCTAGGGTTCAAGAGACTAAACAATCCCTAATCACTCTCTACATCTTCTAGGATACTTAGACAAGCAAACTAGGTATCCTAGTCACCTCAATTTACAGGTTGGAGCTCCAAGTAGATACTCTCGAGTGGATCATCTTTGACCCAAGGAGGCTAATGGTCGAGCTAGATCCATACACTCTTCCGGGGCTTAAGAAGAGGAGGACAGCGAGAGACGAAGGACTTGGTTCATGGAGGTATAAACTTCTTTCATAGTAGTTAAAACCTCATAGTTGTTTTGTTAGTTAAGGTTTATATAAAGATCGTATTGTTTCAAGTCGTTGTTGCGAAGTTCTAAAATCATTTTTTGAAAATTCTGCCTCCCCGCGCACCCGCGGGGTGCGCGACATCGACTTACAGTGGTATCAGAGCCTAGTAAATCTTAACCAACAGATTAGATGATAAATAAAACTATGAAACCGAAATAACTCTGAAACATGAAACCAAAGATCCAAGTTTCTGTCGAAATTTTCAGAGCCTCTAAATTTTTTTTAAACAATTGCAGAGTGCTTCTTTAGTTGTGATATGAACATGAAACAAAAACGAGGCAATTTCACCATAGTATGGTCGGCCACATTCATATTTTTCCCGGCCTATCCGGCCCCATGGGGGATTTTTGCATCGTGTTTTGTTTTGTGTTCTTGTTACTTGGATCTAGGGTTTCAAGTGTTGTTTGTTTTGGCCAATATTTCTTATACTATTATCCTTCTGTTGTGGCAATACGGAGTATTTCGAAGTCGCGGTTTTAACATCGTTTACTAGTTTTCAGTTGATATATGTATTTCGAAACGTCCGCTAATCGCTATACGTCGATTAGTGGGGGTTGCACATATCTGTGTTGCTGTTGTGATAGTTTGTGCATAAGGAATATTGGATCGTCGATGATGAATAGCCAGGGGATGTAAGAAGAGATTTTTTTCTTTCATTCGATATAAATTTGTAATATTGATGTAATATTATTTTGCGGGGCACATCCAGGTTGAGGTTGTAGCCACCGTTGTATTTTTTTCATTTACTGTTTTTTGCTCCTAGGATAGACCCAAGGTGGGGTGCACAAACTACCGGGTGCTTGAAGTGCTGAGTGGCCTATTTATTGAGAGAGGTTGCTTCACTTCAGGAATTTGGCGGGTAGTTTGCCGCACCCGTAGGGGTCTAGGGTGGGGTTTGGATATTCATCATGACCGTGGAATCCTATTTTCGTTATAGGCTTAAACGAAATGCGGAAATCCTAGTATATCCAATATATTCATCTGTGATCTGGAATGCCTATTATTGCGTGAGACGAATGGATATATATATATATATATATATATATATATATAGTAGACGTTGCTTATATTTTGCACCCGCGCTAGTCCAGCCCCCGCTCTACCGTTAGTTAAGTAACCTAACGGTGCATGACGAGGCCCCGTAGAGAATGCGGATGGCATAAGCATACGTTGTATTTTCGTTTCTTTCTGCAATGGTAGGATTAAATGATGGGACAACATTAATTCATTAATGCAAAGAAAATAAACCTAAGCTGAATCGTTGGAACAATTTCAAAACCACTCGGTTTTCTTCAAAAAGCAACTTAAATGCGGAGCCTAAACCACTCCTTTAAAAAGCTATCATGGTTCCTTTGATTATATCAAGTTCATTACGTTCACGGTTTCGCCAAAAACCAGTCGTAGCCCTCCGTCGTTTCAAATGAACAACACATCGTATTCATGCTATGTTTGTTGGCCTTCGTGAAGGCGTAGTGAATGGTAGCAATGTGTTGCTTGTTTGTAGCATAGATATATGCATTAGTTTAAGACAGTCGTACAACCTTGTTGGCCTTCGTCAAGGGCGAGTACAGATGGGTCTAAATTAATAAGGACAACGGCGGGTAGAACTTGACTTGCATCTTATGATTTGTTGGCCTTCGTCAAGGTCATAAGAGCTTGGGGCAAAAATCACATCGGGGGTTTCAAATATAAAAGAAACTTGCAGATTTAGCATACCTTATGGAGTGTGGTGACCAGAGTGGCTTCCATCTAGGTCATCACACGATGATAGTTGGATCCAGATCCCACTGATGAGTAGGATTACTCTCGGAAGATTTTTTCACTTAACAATCAATCCTATAAACCAAGTAGGTGTCCAGAACGGTGTTAGCGGGGCTACGCCTCCAGGGAAAAGAGGTTATTTAATTAAGGAACTTCGCGAAAGCATTGGAAAACCTCCTTCGAAGTATCGACACGAGCCTGGTCGAAAGGTTAAGCAAGTAATGTGACTTGCGATTAATCCTGACTAATTTTTCTTTTAGGGTTTGAAGAAGAATTCGAGAAAACAGTGGGAGCCATCCTGTTTAGATAAACTAATAACCAATCTAAACTTGCAAGAGCATATGCTGGGTGTTTCTTTTCTCCCCCTCTCTCTCTGGCAGCTACCATGACGTGACTCAAACTGCTACCAGAAAAAAATACACCGACTGGGCCAAACTATAAGGATTGGCTGAGGAACGTCAACATTGCACTTACTTATGACAAAGTGGCATATGTCCTCACCAGTACTGCTTTCCCTGTCCCAGGACCAGATTCCTCAGTTGCGGTCAAAGAGGTCCGCAAAATTTAGGATTTGGATTGCGAGAAAGCTAAGTGCATCGTGCTGGCGTCCATGAATAATGAACTTCAGAAGCAGCACGAGGATATGGATATCAAATCAATTTTTCTCATTGCAAGGATTTGTATGGAGAGCACTCTTGTATCGCAAGGTACGAGACCTCAAGGAAGTTATTCCATATGAGGTTAGCTCCAGGATCATCTGTACGAAAGCACGTCCTAAAGATGATCGGTCTCATTGAGGATCTCACAAACCTAGGATGCGTGCTAGAAAACGAGTTATACATTGACTTGATTTTACAGTCCCTTCCTCACACCTGCTCTCAGTTCGTGCTTAAGTTCAACATGCACGATATGGAAGCTGATCTTCTAAAGCTCCTCAACATGTTGAGGGTAGCGGAGAGCTCCTTGAAAAAGGAGAAGACACACGTTCCTTATGTTGGTCAATCATTCTCTTCTAAATCCAAAGCGAAAGCTAAGGGGAAGAAGAAGATGAATACACCACCAAACCGAAGGGAGGTATCAAAAAGGTGCAAAGAACGAACAAAGCGGGGAGAGTGAAAGCAGACATGAATGAGTGCTACTACTGTCACAAGAAGGGACACTGGAAGAAGGATTGCAAGGCTTTTAAAGCCAAGGACACGAAGAAAGATAATGCTTCTGCTTCAGGAGTGTTTGTAATCGAAAACTGTTTTTCAGTAAACTCTACATCATGGGTACCAGATACCGGTTCTGGTTCTCACATCTGTAATTCTTTGCAGACTCTGAAAAACCGTAGAGCACTGAAAGCAGGTGATATGACCCTCTGGGTTGGCAACGGAACAAGCGTTGATGCTGTTGCAGTAGGCGATTATCACCTGGGGTTGACAAATGGGCATATTTTGGTGTTGTACAGCTGTTTTTGTATTCCCAGTATGCTATATAAAATTATATCAGTGTCTTTATTATCTAATAAAGGATATAATTTTGCACTTGAAAGAAATGTCATGAACATTCACCTAAATCAAGAACTGATTGGGTCTGGCACACTGGAAAACGGCATATACGTACTCAATCAATATCAAGTTTTCAATATCCAAAATATACTGAAAAGAAAGGCTCCAGATTCAAACCAAGCCTTCTTATGGTATTGTAGACTTGGTCATATAAATGAAACAAAGTTGACTAAGTTGTATAAAGATGGATATTTAGATCCATTTGAATATACATCGTATGCAACTTGTTAATCATGTATCAAATGAAAGATGACTAAATCTCCATTCACAGGACACTGAAAAAGAGCTACTGAGCTCCTGGGACTTATATACAGCGATGTATGTGGTCCGATATCTATACATGCACGAAACGGTCACTCCTACTTCATCACTTTTACTAGTGATTTCTCAAGGTATGGAGATGTGTTCTTAATGAAACATAAATCCGAGACCTTTGAGAAATTCAAGGAGTATAAAAATGAAGTGGAGAAACAAACTGGTAAAAGTATCAAGACACTTCGATTTGATCGAGGTGGAGAATACTTAAGCACCAGTTTCCTTGAATGTTTAAAAGAGAATGGAATTTTCTCTCGGCTTACTCCTCCATATACACCTCAGCATAATGGTGTGTCAGAGAGGAGGAATCGCACGCTACTCGATATGGTGTGTTCAATAATGAGTAGTGCTGAGTTGCCACTTTCCTTCTGGGTTTTGCGTTGGAATCAGCAGCATACCTATTGAATAGAGTTCCAACTAATTCTGTGCCTACCACTCCATATGAAATGTGGAAAGAGGAAGAAACCATATCTCAGGTATCTCAAGATATGGGGGTGTCCAGCTTTTGTCAAAAAGCAGAATCCGGACAAGCTTGAGGCACGATCGATGTTGTGCAAGTTTGTGGGATACCCCAAGAATTCAAGAGGGTATCTTGTCTACCACACTAAAGAACAAAATGTGTTTTTCGCTCGCCACACAGTCTTTTTAGAGAGCGAATTTCTTGCAAAATAAATTAGTGGGAGCGCGGTAAAACTAGAAGAAATTCCATAATCCCAAACTACTGCCGAGGACTTAGTAGAACCTCAGGTTTCAATAAAGCCTGACGAACCAACGCCGCTCCGCAAATCTAGTAGGCTTTCTCGTCCGTCTGAGAGGTACTATGGGTTTCTCGTAGATGAGAATCAAGAGGATTGCATTATCGATGATGATGAGCCTACTAATTTTCAGCAGGCTATCACGAGTAAAGACTCGGTGAAGTGGCTGGATACTATGAGATCCGATATGGAATCCATGTACACCAACAAAGTATGGACTTTGGATGTTGCTCCTCCTGGGGTAAAACCAGTTGGATGCAAATGGATCTTCAAAAAGAAGATTGGTGCAGATGGACAAGTGGAAACCTATAAATCCAGACTTGTTGCAAAAGGTTTTCGTCAAAGACCAGGATTGTACTATGATGAAACATTTTCTCCAGTGGCTATGCTTAAATCCATTCGGATCCTGCTTGCTATTGCTGCCTTCCATGACTATGGAATCTGGCAGATGGACGTAAAAATAGCTTTTCTAAATGGATATTTAGAAGAAAATGTTTACATGGATCAGCCAGAGGGTTTCTTAGACAGTGGGAGCAGTGTGAAGGTGTGCAAGTTGCTTAAATCTATTTATGGATTAAAGCAAACATCGCAGAGTTGGAACATCTGCTTTGATGAGACGATCAAAGAATTTGATTTTATCAAAAATATATATGAACCGTGCATTTATAGGAAGATTGTAGAAAGAGCAGTGGTCTTCCTCGTACTGTACGTTGATGACATACTCCTGATAGGGAATGATATCCCTATGCTACAATCAGTAAAGCTCTTCTTTTCACAGAAGTTATCCATAAAAGACTTGGGTGATACCTCCTACATTCTGGAGATTAAGATCTATCGTGATAGGTCTAAAAGAATGTTGTGACTTTCAAAGTCCAGGTACATTGACACCATACTAAAGAGGTTTAGTATAGAAGATTCCAAGCGTGGTAATTTAGCCACTTGTCACGGGATCACCCTCTCTAAAGAGATGTCTCCAAAGATTGATGAAGAGAGGGCTCACATGGGCATTATACCCTACGGTTCGGTGGTAGGATCTATAATGTATGTGAAGTTATGTACCCGACCAAATGTAGCTTACGCACTTAGTGTGGTAAGCAGGTATCAGTATAACCCAGGGGAGAAGTATTGGATAGCAGTAAAGAATATTCTCAAGTACCTGAGAAGGACTAAGGAGATGTTCTTGGTATACGGTAATAGGGACCTCCAGATCGAGGCTTTTACCGATTCTAGCTTCCAAAGTGACAAGGATGACACTAAATCCGTCTCAGGTTTTGTATTTACACTCAATGGAGGGGCGGTATATTGGAAGAGTTCCAAACAAAACACCGTCGCAGACTCAACGATGGAAGCTGAGTATATAGCTGCTAACGATGCCGCAAAAGAGACTGTCTGGATAAGGAAGTTCATCTCTGAACTTCAAGTGGTTCCGTCCATTGCCAATCCAATACCCTTGTATTGCTATAACAATAGGGTGTAGAATTAGCGAAGGAGCTAAGGTCCCATCAGAAATCCAGACATATCTTAAGGCGGTATCACCTGATCAGGGAGATCGTGGATCGTCAGGAAATCGAGGTGCGGAGAGTGGACACAAAAGACAACACGACAAATCCATTCACCAAGGCCATCCCTTAAGTCCAGTTTGAGAAGATGTTTGGGATGTTGGGCATGCGGTACGCCAGCAACTGGATCTAGTGCAGACAATAGGTACTTATTGTGCCAATTACAGGCCTTAGTGCAAGTAGGAGATTGTTGGATATATATGCCCTAGAGGCCTTCATTGTATATGATGCTAGGGATATGTATGTATAGGACAATCTTGCTCGATATGATAGTACGCTATTTAGTTTGTCTTTATCTTAACATGTAATGTGTTTTAATTTGTATTTCATATATTGTATACATGTTGATAAAGCCCGTAAGATATTTGCCTGACTACCAGCATTGTGATGGCAATCATACTTGTGGGAGCTGGGTAGTCGATAGACACATCCTTAAAATGTCCCTAGTTGATGGAGTATCGAGACTGGGTATCGATACTCCAGAGTAGACTAGTGTATACATATCTAGACCCTGACGAGGGGCGATAGATTGGTCCTGCAACTATTGATGAGGTGCACCTAAGATTGTATACAGATGCTCATTGGGTATGAGTTCACCGGACAGGGCTCGCCGAGGACAGACTAGATGGTATTATACCTAGCTTCAGACAGCAGTTCTCTGGTGACATGTGTGCAGATAGTCTGTAAACCTGAGGTCGTCATTTGTCTCGTGTGAGTTCCCACTGTGCTTTGATTACTAACCTACCACGACTCTACTGAGTCGTGCAAACAAGTTTTAGTTGGGTACAGTTCCGATCCACATGGAGGCAGTGAGCGACTGTTAGGGATTCGTCACTCCTGGTATGGAGAGTCGATGTCGCGCTGATATCAGTTGGTCAACACCATAAGTCCCTGGCCAGGGCAGATTGAGAATTACTAGTAGGCAGACCGGTAGATTCTCGGATGGTCTTGAGCCACACTGACACGACTTGTTTGGTTATTAGGGGTCTGACATTTTCCACCCCCTAGACTTTACATGCGATACTCCCAGACGAAAGGACCGGACTGCACGGATATTGTCATGGACAGGCTCAGTAGGGGTTCGGATGAGTTCGCTCATCGGCCTTCCTTTTCGACAGATACCTGGGTAGCCGTTACGTGCAGCTAGTACCGCTGAAGTGCTTGTGGTTAAATCCACTGCCAGCATACTGTAGAGTCTTTAGAGTCCTACACAGAGGGTTTCTCTGCTTCGGGCGAAACGATGTAGATGCCGTATGGTTTTACGGCAGGGTTTCGATCACATACGTGTACAGGCTACACGGATGATGTTCGGACGGATATTACTAGTGGGCTTTGGTTTAAGCCGGATCCTAGTATTAGATTATCGGATTATTTTGTCTCTTTGTATTCGTATTGTTCGGAATACGGATACGGATATGTATATATGGATGAGGGGTATTCTTGTAATTTTGGAAAGAGTGCTTTTAGAAGAAGACTCCTCATTTGTTATTTAATATTTTTGATTAAATGATAAATGAGGTGGAAGGGTGAGGTGTTGTTTTGCAATTAATGAAGCATGGTTACTTGGTGACTCATGTAGTGAGTCATGGATTACTATTGAAGCAAGGTGGTATCTAGATATTTTGTGGAAAATATCTTTGCTTAATAGTTATCAACAACAAGCCATTCTTCATTCATTCTATTACAAACACCCTCTCTCCTCCAAGCTCTCTTATTTTTCCTCTAACCCTAATTTATCTCATGAGTTGAGAAACCTAGGGTTCAAGAGGCTAAGCAATCCCTAATCACTCTCTACATCTTCTAGGATACTTAGACTAGCAAACTAGTTACCCTAGTTACCTCAATTTAGAGGTTGGAGCTCCAAGTAGACATTCTCGGGTGGATCATCTTTAACCCAAGGAGGCTAACGGTCGAGCTAGATTCGTACACTCTTCCGGGAGCTTAAGAAGAGGAGGAGGACAGTGAGAGATGAAGACTTGGTTCACAGAGGTATAAACTTCTTTCATAGTAGTTAAAACCTCATAGTTGTTTTGTTAGTTAAGGTTTATATAAAGATCATGTTGTTTCAAGTCGGTGTTGCGAAGTTCTAAAATCTTTTTTTGAAAATTCCGCCTCTACGCGCACCCGCGGGGTGCGCGACATCGACTTACATTTCCAACATATTGGCTGAATTGATCCTAAGATCAAAGAAGCTTTAGCTTCAGGGGACTTAGCCAATTTAGGGCTAGGAATTGGTCTGTGTAACATGGCCGGGCATTGGTGCACTGGCGCATGACATATGGGCGCATAACATATGAGTGCATGTCATAGAGGTACATGCTCATGTAACTTCCACGCAGCGCATGGAAACACTAGCGCATCCCCTTCTGACGCTGGCACCACGCGTATAGCACGTGGGGCACAACTTAGGGTTTTTCAATGATTAATCTCTTACGTTTTGAAACTTATGTCTCATGAAGATTAAGCTTCTATTAATGGTTTTTTCACCATTAACAATATCAAGATCATTTTTTTTCCTTTTTCTATGATCTTAGATTTGTTCATGTCTCAAGGTGAGAACTTGGGTGTTTCAGATTCTGGACTTCATCATCCTCATCATTCATTTTCAACGATGAGGGTTTTGACTTAAGGATCTTAAGATCCGAAAGAAGAACTTAAGTTTTGTATGAAGGATAACCTTCTTTTTTTAATGGAGATTGATCTCCTTTATCTCGGGTTTTGAAGGGGGAAGAAGACGAGGATTCTTGATGGAAGCGAAAGAACTTAAGTTCTGGATTGAGGTTTTTCTCTCAAAGCTTATAGTGAGTCCTCTGTATCTTGAGATTAATCTCAAGAGTTCATTATATAGGAATGAAAATTGTTGGGTAAGTAGAGAAGATCTCTCATATGAGATCTCTCTAATTGATCTTAAGATCAACCCGGATGCTTAAGGATCATTGATCCAAGAGTCCTCTGTTAACAGAGTTAATATTTTTCTAGTTTTAGAAAAATATTAAAATTATCTCTTATTAACAAGAAAAAACTTTATGTTTTAAGAAAAATAGGGAAATATTTTCTAAAATATAACTTAAGTTATACTGAAGTATGCGCTTCAAGGGTTTGACGCATGATGCGTCCGGGGTTGCATTGGCGCCACGTGCTTTGCACATAGGGCAGCGCCCAAGATGCTCGGGCGCTATGCACCAGCGAAAGAAGCAAAGCTTAAGCTTTTTGGTCATGAATAGTCCTCAATGCTCTGACCCCATGACTTTTACTCTAGAGGGGTTTCCCTACCGGAGAAATGCTTTGGGTGCATCACTCAAAACTGTTTCACCCCTGGCAGCTCTGGTGCAACTAAAGCAAGCCTCTCTCGTAGCAACTCGGTTTGCTCATGCTGGTTTGTGGCGTTGGTACTCTGACCCTCAATTAGTCCCCTAACATCCTCCAATAACACAATCACCTCCGCTGATGGAACTGCCGGTGCTGCCGCTATCGGTGGAAGTGGTGGTGGAGGGTTGCTTGAACCACCGGCATTGAGGCTGTTGTTGGTAGTGCAAGAAGGAGCAATTGATAACTGAAAGGAGGATAGACGGATTAAAAAGATTCGAGAAGTAGGATTCAAAGAAGGTGAATAAACGTTGTTGGATTCATCATATTCTTGCATTATCTATTTGAAAATAGCCACGCAGAATGACCTTCATGGGCCACCAATAAAACTTGTAACGCCCCGCTTTCCTAAGTATAAGGCGGATACACTACAAGGCCCGCGATGTATTTATACGGATAAGTACACCTTATCGGTATAAATGCGCTAAGCATCTAGAAACAGGTAATAATAACAAGAATTGAAAACACACCAATATCCATACTTATTACAAAGTAAATTCAGAACTTATTACAACAACAAATTATTCAAGTGCGATAAAACAAAAAAACTCAAGCAAGCCTTTATATTAGGCTGAAGAGCTAGAAGTCTGCGTTGCTAGCAAATCTGGCACGTCCTCCCCAGCTGGTCTGAACTCAAAGATAGCTTCTTTGGCGCTACCTATGTCACTTGACGGACATTTCAAAGGTAGAAACAAAAAGAGAAAGAAACGTCCGTCAGCGATCTAACGCTTGGTAAGCCTCACATTTAACCATAGATGTGTGTGTGTGTGTGTAATAACAGGAGAACGATAAAGGAACATATCAATAAGCATAAAATGAACATGCAGGGAAATAACATAGCAGATGAACAGCATAGTGTGAAGCATATAATGAAGTTGCTAAGTTAACGTAGAGTTTAGGTACTGGGTGTTCGACTTGCTTCAAAAGTATTTCGTTTGCCCACGAAACAACGGATTCACGGGATTCACGAGAATCAGGAGTTAGCGTACCGTTTCGGTTCAGTACCACAGCAACAAGAGGTTCATGTATAGCTAGTAAAGGGACTTCCATAACAATTCACACAACCCATTCCCAAACTACCCCAAACCCCATCAATAACTAGCATGCAATGATAATTTTTAACAATTCAAACAAGAGTCACGAGATACATGTATCCATTGTAAGTGTAAGTGAAGCCCATGTTTTCACACGTTCACGGGATTCACGTCTAAGAACCATTGTCCACGCAATCATATCATAATATGGATATAGGTATTGGGTTGGGGTTTTCAAGACCCCAAGGTATTCCTTCAATCAACTGCAGAAATGTATAGCCTATGGTGATGTTGTGATGTCACTTCTGTTATGTGATATTATTTTAGTGAAATACGGTCCGAACACATCAGGGTTTGCCTCAATCCAAGTTCGGATGAAAAAGATATGTTAGTCACAGTGACCAAATGTAAATCAGTCCAGAATATTTTTCAGAAAACACCCTCGACTTGATGTGCAGTTTTAAAGCTTATTGGTCCAGAATTATCAAAGACATAACGTACAGTAAAACATGTGTCTCTAAATTACGGTTATAACACATCAAAGAACTCCCCAATCCGCCTACTGCAGGAGGAGATATGGTCATTCTACGATGGCTGTGCAGAGGGGTTCTGCACAGTCCTGATTTAGAGAGTCAACTTCTAAGGCCTGTTAGGTACATTTTAGTTTGTTTTTACGTGAAGACATCTAGGAGAGATTTGTAGGGCTCTCAGTTGTGATCGATTTACACCTAGGGTTTGCTCGAAATGAGTTACAGAAAAGGGAGTTATGCACATTTATGTATACATATGTATGTACTCAATTAGTCCAATATCTTATAAATACCGCGAGTTTTTATATGTTTTAGATTGTAGAGTTGGGAGTTATGCTAGATTAGGTCGAAGTGGACTTCATAAGAAACGCCGGGTGAGAAGAGGAGAGGTGTGAGGCTTATTGTTCCCGCTCGTATGAATACAAGAGAAAGATGAAAAAGAGGAAGTCTTGGTTTGAAGAACCGATACCGCTAACGCGAAGAGGAGGGCGAGCTTGATCTTCTGACATTCCTTCGGCGATTTATGGAGCACCAGAAAGGGGTGATAGAGCTCAGACAGCGGAATTCTCAAGCGAAGAAAGTGAGGAAGAATAACTTAGACTTAGGAAAATATGAAATGAAAAGAAAAAAAAGGGAATAATATAATAGTATGCATACTTTTGAATTTTAAAATTCAAAAGCCCCCGAAATCTCTCCAAAATCCTATAGCATTCAACAAAATTGACTTGACATCAAAGATCAAGTCAAAGTCAAAAAATTAAAAAAGAATAAAAAGAAATGGGCCACTGGGATTTGAACTTGTGAGCTGTAGGCTAAGATTCTTGTACTAAATCTAACTCAACATAAGAAACTTCTTGTTTCAAAATAGCATGAAAAAATAGTTAAACTAATAACAAAAACAAAGAAGGAATCAATTAACCTACTATAAAAAACGAAGGTACAAGCAAGGGAGTACAAAGGGAACACAGTCGCTACGCTGCTTTGATAGAAAAATATACAAAACCGCCTAATATTGTTGCTCGATAGATATATTGAACCAGCGCACCTGCTCAACAGGAACACTAGAACAACATATTTCACTCAACAGACAAACTGGTGTAGCATTGTATGCTCAGTAGATAAACTGGAGGTATAAACTAAAAATGATCTATTTAAATTGGAAAACAAATAATTGATGCGTTGTTACTACATGACACATCTTGCAATTTGCTTAGCACCCAGATAGCAAAATATCTGGTGCACAAGATACCGCTCTGCACATCACGCGGTCGTTTTGTGCGTAGATAACCGTACATCTATCACACTCGTACACTGCGTTTTCTTAGCAATCAAGATAATGACTTCGTTCTGTAAAAACGACCTTTGATACGTCAAGCCTCCAATGGCTGTTGCATCTCAGCGGTGTTGCATTATAAAACACTGCCATCTCGTCACTAGTATATGGTCCTTCAACTTATCCATCAAACACTATCAACAACAACTATCTATTTAGACATTTTATAGATTCGTTAATATTCTGAACATTTCCAGTTTGGAGTAATTTCAAAAATAATTAATTCCATCATTTAACGAAAGGTAATAGCAACAAATCTGTTTTCATAATTAAGAAAAGAGAAACTAGACGATTCTAAAACTACATTTTATAGAATATAAAAATAAAAATGTTCTATAGATATTCATTAAAGATATAGAATCTCGTCCTCAAAAGTAAAGTTAAATGGATAGTTGCATCCATTAGTTCATCCGAAATCTCCCACTTGAAATCTTTAGTGTTAGGAGACCTAACTCTAATTATTTCACAATCTTAATTAATAACCATAAATTCCAAATTTAAGGTGTTAACTATTTTCTCGGATTGACACGCACCTATATGCGCTCCTACTGAAACTAACTATCACATACAACCTTAGCTTGTTTAGGATTAAAATAAATATTATGGCATCACAATTTAATTTTATTTAGCTCATATTAGCCAAAGAAGTCTCAAAATCCTCAAAATAATTTCTGAATTTTCGAAATAATTTTTCTCGATTTTTCTATAATTTTTCTTGAATTTAAAACAATTTAAAACTCAGAAAAACTATTTAAGTATAGCTCAGTCCCCTAAAGTAAGGAAAGTAAGGCCTAAGCCTTATTAGGCATGGGCCCGAGCCGACCATGACCCGGGATGGCTCAGGCCGAGCTAAGCAGAGCCTGCGGCTTCGACTCGGCTCAGGCCGAGCCGGGGTGAGCCAATTCAAATTTTTTAAATAAATAAATGAAGTATTTTAAAATTTTATTAAATCCATTAAACTTCAATAAATTAAAATTCTTCATTAAATCTATAAATGTTTAGTAAATATTTCAGAAATTTTTTCTAAAATCTTTTCTAAAATTTTATCTTTTAAGAAAAGTCTCCTGCAAAATTCTAAAAAATCTTTAAAAAAGTATCGACTTTTGCACAAAATTTGCAAAAATCTAAATAATTTTAAATTCAAAATCAGGGTTACGGTTTTGCATTCATCACTGCCATCGCCTATTTGCGATGGCGCAATCCCAAACATGATGGCCTCCATCGAGCTTCTTCATCACGGCGCCATCAAACACATGCAAAAATTAATTATTATCGCCAAAAATTATGTTCCCCAAATTAAAAACATAAATTTTAATCTCTAAATCAGTCTTAAGGGATCGATCTAAAAAACATCGCGCTTTATCATGCGCTCTCTATAGATCTAATAAAAATATATATATAATTTTTCTAGATCTAAAAGGCTTAAAGGTTTTAATAATAAATAAAAATACAATTTTTATGATCAGAACTTAATCTAAACATAATTAAAATTTTGATAAAAGGATTAGACAGCCCTAATGGCTCTGATACCAATATAGGTTATGGTGGAGCGATCCCTAGATCGCCGATCCACTCATGCATATCCGATCTGCAAAAGGATCTCATAATACAGCAGAAGCAAATATCAATCAGTATCTTACAAGTACTAAGATCTGTATACCTTTGCAGGATGGCATATCATCAGAAATACCGATGGACCGCTGATCCGTTCTCCTTGATTGTCTTCTTCTTCGTCTGGCCGCACGGAAATCAATTACGGTGTTATTCGGAAAGTCTTCTAATCCACCGCGGCCGCTAGAGATTTTGAGAAAGATGATCAAGTACCTTGGAACCCTAGTTCTCCGTAATTTGCATGCTCTCATAGATTTCTCATCATTAACATTAGTTCTCATTCATTAGGTGCAAACCCTACCCTTTGCCTATTGTATATATAGGCAGAGATGTAAACGGATGGTTGAGATTACATCAGGTCCAAACCGCTATTGGGTTTGACTACCTCCTAAGCTGACCCCATCATGGAGCTCGAGTCCGACTTGCTCGGCTTCCCATAACGGGTCAGGTAGGCCGACCCTCTAGACCCTCCTTCTCGATTGGGCGGGCAATTGGGCCGGCCGAACTAGGCCTAATGCCAACATCTTGCCTTTCTTCGGCACTGTCATCCATGTCGCTCTCTGCCTTCCTTAATTTTTCCAAGCAAATTTTAACATTGAAATGCCATCCCCGCCCCCTATCTTCACTGCATGCCCAATACCTCCTCCAACATGTTCTCAACGCGGCTTACGACCCATTCAAACTTTGACTCTCTTTTGCCTTTAACAACCTTCCTTCCCTAACTCCTCTCCTATATCCCTTCTCCCTCGGCCCTCCAAGTCAAATTTGTTTCAACACCCAAATACGATTCGAGGTGAGAAAGATGAATAAATGCAATTTTAGGTTACCAAGGGATGAGAGAGAGATAGAGAGAGAGAGAGGACGGGACTTGTAACAACCGAGTTCTATTATACCAATTCTTGTTTCCGTATGTGTTGTTTGTGGTAATTTACTTTATATTCGACTCGTTTACTTGAGCTCGTTGTTCCCTAGTTATAGATTTCACTAACATTTCATATTGTTGCATATAACAATTTAAGTCATTTAAAATAATTTAAAAATACATGACATGGCCTGCTTGATACCCCTAACCCTGTGGTAGTGTCCTTACATTGTGTTCTCTTCCCGTTAAGTGAAACGGACGTGTTTGGACGACTACGCGCACATGCGTGCGTCCGTTCTTGGGGGTATGCTTTTTCATTACAAAATCCTTCTTTTTGATTTTTGGAACTTGCTAATAATTTTCATATTTCAAATTCAAAATTTTGGACCCGCCCCGGGCACAATTCTGAAATAATTTGTATTCCGCCAAATCCTATGTTCCCGCCAAAAATTTCTGTGCAGAAGAGTCTAAGGTATCAGATGGCAGCGATACGCTTAAGGAAATGCGAACCAGTATCTTCCGGCCTGTATTTTGATAAACTCCCGAAGGAGGAACAACTAAATTCTGATGATATTGGAAGCATCTCGAAAAACCCTTCGATTTGATATATTTTGGGCTTCATAATTCATCCGGGATCAAAAGTTATGAGCAAATATGCTATGCACCGTTCCCTGATTAAAAATCAGGAATTGCCTCAATGAGGTATCACGTGCTCATACGTGATCAATGGTCACGTGTAGACACGTGATGGTTAAAACTTTATCGAACAGAGGCAAAAACAAACTGCTGAAAAATAACTCAATTGAGGGTCACGTGCTCACACGTGACTAATGGTCACGTGCCAGCACATGACAGGCTTTGAAAGCCTTACAGCTTAAAAGAATTTAATTCTAAAAGTCAGAAAAAATATCTCAACGAGGTATCATGTGCTCACACGTGACCAATGGTCGCGTGCTCACACATGATGGTTAAAACAACAATATAAACAAGCGGCTGTTAAAGAACTCAATTGGGGGTCACGTGCTCACACGTGACCAAGGGTCACGTGTCAGCACGTGACTGGCTTCGAAAGCCTTATAGTTAATAAAATTAAATTCTAAAAGCTTCTAAATCTTTCCAAATGGAAAAGGATTATGGGGACCGTTGGATTAAAGATCCAAGGGTGATTAAATATCACCAATTTATGGAAAAATCCTAGACAAGGAAAGATTTCCCATAAATCTCACCGGAAATAACAAACAGAATATCTTTGGATTTAAAATCCAACGGTGAATAAAATTCATTGTGTGATCTAAAGGATCATATTAATTATGAAATCAATTAAAATCTTTCAATGAAAGATTCACAAAACAAATTGATTCTTTTCTTTCTCCTATAAATAGGAGCCAAGAAAAGAAGAGAAGGAGGGACCTTTTTTGAGAGAAGAACAGAGAGAGGAGAATTTAATTCTCAAGAGAGAAGAAAAGAGAGGAGAATTTAATTCTCAATAAAGAAAACCCTAGGTGAGAAAAGAAAGGGAATCAAAACTTTAAAGAGAGAATTTAATTCTCAATCCAAGAGTTTAATTCTTATACAAAAAGAACTTAGTTCTTTCTCTGGTTGCGAATCTGCAAAGTGCACATCTCCCCATGAATTGAGAATTTAATTCTCATTGGGTTGAGATCCTGCCATGCAGATCTAAAACATAGAGGAGGAATTGAGTTTTGAGAATTTAATTCTCACAGAATTATAGGAATTTAATTCCTTTGAGATAAAGTTAGGGTTTAACCCTATATTATAGGAATTTAATTCCTTAAAAATGAACAGAACCAGGGTTTAACCCTAATTGAAAACTTGATTCTCTAAAACTCACAGGAATTTAAATCCCTTAAAAAAGAAATTAGGGTTTCACCCTATGCCTGAATGAGCAATTTAATTCCTACAGAAAAGAAATTAGGGTTTAACCCTATCTAAGAATATAATTCTTTAGAAGAAAACAGGAATTTAATTCCTCTAAAGTTTATTGCTAAGGTTTAACCCTATGAAGAATTTAATTCTTAAAAGATGAACAGATCTTTAAAACATACAAAGAATCAGAATCACGTGCTACCACGTGACCTCTGTAAAGATCCACAGAAAAGAGCTTTGAGGCAACGCCTCATGTGCCCCACGTGACCTCTGGGGCACACAGAGAAAAAGGCAAAAGAAACAGAAAAGAGCTCTAGAGCGCTCTCACGTGCTACCACGTGACCCCTTGGCTGAAGCTCTGACAGACAAACACCCAAATTCCCATCACGTGACAGCACGTGATGCTCCAAAGTATTCAATACTTTTGGCAGAACAAAATAAAGGGAAGCAGAGCACTCTCACGTGCTACCACGTGACCCCTCTTGCCTTAGTGTTTAACATTAAATTGAAACCTCTGTATCCAGTGTTTAACACTGATTTGCCTTAGTGTTTAACACTAATTTAAAATCTCTGTATCCAGTGTTTAACACTGATTTGCTATAGTGTTTAAACACTAATTTGAAAAACTCTATTTGCAGTATTTAGCACTGACTTTTTTTAGTGTTTAACACTAATTTGAAATCTCTATTCCCAGTGTTCAACACTGTTGATCTCTAGTGTTTAACACTGGCTCTAGCCCAATTGGCTAAGTTTCTAGAGGCAAAGTCTCTTCTTCAATGAGCCAACAGATTGGACTTAGCCCAAGCTGGCCATAAGTCCTCATTTCAAACTTAACTGGGCTAATGGGCTCATAATATAATTAATTGGTCTTGGCTCCAAATTGGGCCAAAAATCAGATAATCTACCTTGGTTTAAGGGTACATCTCTTCACTCCTTTGATAATTGGCGTTGTAATTGCTCAACGTCTTCAAAGAGGTGACAGGTCCCTAAACCCATGGACTATGATGTCCTTAACCTTGACCGCAACGTCTTAAAAGTAACAGCGGACTATGATGTCCTTAACCTTGACCGGGATGTCTTAAAACTAACGCCGGACTGTGGGGTCCTTAAACCCATGGACTATGATGTCCTTAACCTTGACCGCAATGTCTTAAAACTAACCTTGGACCGCAATGTCCTTAAACTACCTATTGACCGCAATGTCACTAAACTAAACAACAGGGCTCTCTTAATTGCTCTCTTGTTGGATCTAAACGATCCAGTTAAGTTGATCATAGTCTAAAAACTAGACTAACGTATCCTTAACAAACGTTTAAGTCGATCTTAGTCTCAAATGAGACTAACGTATCCTTAAACCCAAACCACCAAACCCAAATTTAAGATAATACGGATTTATACTAGTCCACGCCTTACGGGCGACGACATAACTCAGTCTCCGTATACAATCCACGGGCAACCAAACACAGAACAAATACACACGACACGAAGTGACCATCTGGAGAAGGAGAAAGTTGTTACCGCAATGCGGTAGTGTAATTAACTGCAGGGGCTTGCGCCTGCAGGGAAGAGCGTCCCCACAATTAAAAAACCCCTCAAGCGAGGGGGAATCTGACGAAGTCTGCTACATCGGACGCATCCGTTTAAACCTTTGATACATAGTGCCATAAATCAACTTGGCATCTTCGGAGAGGTAAACAGATAGCACCAATTAGCATCTGTCCCGAATATCAGGCAAGACGTCTGTCGCGCCGTTTTTCGGAGGGGAACAGATTCTGGCACGCTCGGTGGGACCTTTTCCTCTTTCCACTCCACACTTCGTGTGTCGTGTTTTTCCCGCGATCAAATAATTGCGGTGTGTATGTTTTTGGTTGCCCTTAGGGGAGTGGATATTGAAGCCGGCATTTCGTCTCTATGAAGAATGGCATTTGCTCCCACCCTAGCAACTCTGGCTCTGTCATATCCGGCGGAGTCAAGTATGGGTCATTTGCAGCCTCAAATCTCTGCAATCCGGCTCTTCAAGAAATCAACGGGCTTCTTTTTGGGTCGATGCTCCCACCTCCCACCCTTGAAGCCTCAATGCCGATGTAGGAAGCCCAGAGGATGTCTGTCGTCCACAGACATGCTCCCTAAGCAGCAGCCTTGCCGACGGAATCGGTCCTCAAACAACTGGCACATTCCAAAGACCAAGGTCGACGCAGGGGTCAGAATATTCAAGCTCTTCAAGAAATCAATGGCTTCAAACTACACTAACTGCAACAGCAACTCTCGCTCTGTCCTATCTGGAGGAGTAACCTACGGGCCCCAAGCGGCCTCCCTTTTCACTATGCCAGTGGAGCAGGTAACTCAAGCCACCACTGGGCTATTCTTCGGGACCATGCTCCCGCCAACGAGCTTCAGCGCTCCTGTACCATCGCAAGAAGTTCCCAAGAAGTCGTTTTTCAGCGTTCCTGTGCTTATTTACGCCCTACTTTGCATTATACTATATATAAGCACACACAAAAAAATTTTGATAATAAAAGAGTAGAAAGTGAAAAATTATATTTAAAAGATAGGAATAGTTTAAGAAAAACAAGAAAATTAGATGTTTTCTTAAATGAAACTAGTAATAAGTAGTTATGAGCTGTTGTCCCAAGGGTTAGTAAGATGAAGGAAATTACTAATCTGAGGATAAAAATAAGCCTGAAAAATAGTTTCTATTCTGGAAGCCAAACATTTGAACGTTGATACCCTACTATACGCACTTACACACATCTTGAAACTCGGGATAGTAGAGAATACCTTGAAATGCTCTTGTCTAAAAGCCAAAGTATGAAGAAAATAAAAGTGGAGAATAAAAGATAAAATGGTGAAAAGAAAAATGAACACTGGTTTTGTAATCACCGAGGCAGCAATAAAAAATATAGCGAGTGTGCTTTATCACCTAGTGCTTTAGACCTTTATCACCTAGTGCCTTAGACTAACCGGTTTGGGAGCCACTGCTAAGCCTTAGGTGTTGCAAGACGAGGAAAAACACCTAATAAGCAAGCACGTGAGTAATCGGTCGGTTAGTACCTCAAGAAGTATTAACGGTCGCATGAGGAATGTGTGAGCAAATTCCATCTAAATATCTATTAAAAAGTACTAAGGTAGATGGACAAGAGTATGATTGCTTGAATTGAATTCTCTGAGTGTAGAGATGTCCAGTTCACACACGTAGGGGTATATGATCAATGTTTGGAAGAAAGGTAGGAATGAAAACTAAAGGCGGTGTTTTATTGAGGGATAGTGTGATTTCTAACATTTTTTCGTGACCATTAAGATAGGGCTCATAGCAACTGAAAAGCTGGTATAGTCGAAAACTCTTATTTTTAAGTTCTTTCTTTTATAGTTCTTATCTTTATATAACTTTCACCATCTCTCTTTTATTATAGCATTTTGTGGGTGTAATCCGCTGAAAACCCACAGGAGACAACACTTTTCCTACTAGGGATATGCCACTAGCGCCGAGTAAGGAAGGCTGGGGGCAACTCTCCTCCTGGACTGACTCCGCCGACTCCAACGGCGGAAATTGATGCTGCTGTTCCAACTGGGAACAGCTTTGAACTACTTAACAAGGTACGCAGGAATTCACCAACTGCTGTGCTAAAAAGATCTCTTCCACCTATGGAGAAGTCCCCAAAGGCTAACATAAAGCAAATGCGCTCCTCTTCCAAGATATGGTAGGGATGATGCTACAGCCGGACCCTCCAGTTGAAGACCCTCCGATCATTACTGAAGACGATAGAGGGGAGACATCTAATTCTCCTCCGACTCTTCCAACAGCAAAGGAAGAAACCATTTCCAAGGCTACCCTAGATGATTATATTGCTCAGCAGATACGAATTCATCAGGAGAATGAAGCGGCTGGGCAAATTGTTAGAACCGGACGACCCTACCCGGGCTAGTATGACCAAATCAGTTACCCGCCGGGATATACGATCCCTAAATTCCATGTGTACAAGGGGACAGGGAATCCACATCAGCATGTCGCTCAATTCAGGGCCTTATGTGGCAACACTGGAGGCGATAACAAACTGTTGCTTCGCCAATTCGTCGGCAGCTTAGCAGAAACGGCCTTTGAATGGTATTCGGAGCTACCTAACGACTCTGTCAAAACATTTGCGGAGATGGAGCTATTGTTTACACAAAGATTCGTGAGTGCTAGTGAACGCATCCCGATCATGGCATTGATCAACGCCAGAGTAAAGCCGGGAGAGATGTGGGTGCAGTATGCAATCCGGTGGCGGAACCTATGGTCGAAATGCGAACAGCGCATCGTAGAAGCGCCGGTAGTGGGCATGTTCATGGGCACTCTTGACCCTCAAGCGACCATCTCGCAATTCATGATGTTTTTTAAGCTAACTACTTTCCAGGCCTTGATTGACAAGTTGGCCCAAATGGATCAGATGGGTCATAGACCATCTCCTTCAAAGACGGATCCTCGAAATGAAAAAGGGAAAGCGATCGTCGTCTCCAATACTCAACAACAGTCAAGTAACTCAAAGCCGGTTGTTCGCCAAAACAACATGCGTCCACACCCATCCCTCAAGGAAAGACTGGGATGTCCTTACTTGTTTCCCCAGGATAAAACGAGGAAACTGTTTGAGTTGGCAGTGCGCAACGGATTCATCAATCTGCCGAGTCCGAAATGTCCGCTACAGCCAGGCGATGTCAACAATTCTAATTACTGCCCTTACCACTAAGTATTGGGCCATCCGATCGATAACTGCTACGTCTTCAAAAACTGGGTTGAAGACCAGTACCAACAGGGCAAGTTCGCGCTGTCCGAAAACTGGAAGGTGAGCCCACCACAGCCTCATGCTCCTAAAAAGGTGGACACGCCGGGGGCATCATGCTCATTCATAGGGAAAGCCCCATAGACCGAAAAATCAGTAAACTAGAAATTCGCCTCAAATACGGCGACGGTAGACCGAAATGTCCTTAAACTAATGATGGACCACTATGTCCTAAAACTGGATAATGACCGAAACGTCGTTAAACAACTACCAGCCCGCAGCATCCCCAGGCTGACGTGGTAAAAAAAAGGGTATGTCCATAAGCAAAATGGGCACGGATGAAAACCCGAAAGGGCTCCGTGAGTAAAAACAGCAGGGCTACCGGCGAGTCTTGTGAAAATCTGAAAGGGCGCAACCTCGTTAGAAAAAAAGAATAAAAAGAATAAAAAAAGAAGACAGTATGTCCAAAAGCAAAATGGGCACGGATGAAAACCCGAAAGGGCTCCGTGAGTAAAAACATCAGGGCTACCGGCGAGTGTTTGTGAAAACCTGAAAGCGCGCAACCTTGTTAAAAGACACTTACAGGGTCCTCTCGGCCTTGTAAGGAGAAACCGCCCGCGTGAGATCCTTACGACTCACAAGGGAGCAACACACTTAGGGATCCTCACGATTCCTAAGGAGAAATTACACTTGCGAGATCCTCATGACTCGTAAGGAGAACTCTCTTATGGGACCCTCACGGCTCATAAGATTTGAAAGTCTTAACTTACAGAGATCTGAACCTGTTCTTAAGCAGCCCCCACAATCTCCGATATAGCCCTACAAGCGGCTCGTTACTGACCCTTGTATACAATCCACGGGCGCGAATAAACATTTCCCCAGCAAAGTCCCACCCGTAACTAGGGATATGTCCATATGGTGAACAACCCTTGTAAGTCCTCTCGACTAATAAAGAGAAAACCCTTTTGTAAGATCCTTACGACTTACAGGGAAACATACACTTAGGAATCCCCACGATTCCTAACAAGAAAACACACCTACGAGATCCTTACGACTTGTAGGGAGAAATACCTTTGTGAGACCCTTACGGCTCATGAAGTCAAAAGCCTTAGTTGACAGAATTCTAACCCTGTTTACTAAGCCACCTTTGTTCGACATCGACAGAGGCAAAAGATGATTCGCTCCTGGTAATATCCCAGTTGTAGCGATGCTGATGCCTAAATCGGTATCAAATTCCAAACCCTTTCACGGCAAATTATGATTCGCTCCTGGCAATATCCCAGTTGTAGCGATGCTGATGCCTAAACCGGTATCAAATTCCAAGTCCTTTCATGGCAAATGATGATTCGCTCCTAGTAATATTCCAGTCGTAGCAATGCTGATGCTAAGATTGGTATCAGATCCCAAATCCCCTACTCGCGAGAAAAAATCAGCGAGCCAAAAAAAAATGCATACGAAATAGCCGAAATGATGGGGTAACTTGCAAACAAAATCAGCAAGTAAAAATGTATGCATGCAAAATAGCCGAAATGATTGGGCAACTCGCAATAAAAAGCAGCGAGTAAAAAGAAAAATAGCCGAAATGATTGGACACCGCGAAAAATAGCCGAAATGATTGGGCAATCGCGATTTTCGCAATATAAAAAGCTGAAATGATAGAGCATCGCGGAGAGAATAAAAAAATGAAAGAATGAAATTTTTTGCCCTACAGGTGAGATCACATCGATCCCTGTATACAATCCAGGGGCACAGATAAAGTGGGAACCATACCTTCCCAACAGGCTCCATCAGAAAGCGAAGCCAAATCTCGACGGTTCATAGACAACCTAGAGACAACCTTGATATTTGTCGCAATATTGCAGGCACAATGTCAACAAATGAAGCAAAGGAAGATCCCTAGCTTCAGGGTCTCGACGTCAATATCGACAATTTAGAGATCACCAACGGCGTTTCTCCTCATTCCAACCAGATGCAGACGTGACGTCAACAACCGACCTCAGAGTCACAATGAAACGGAGCCATGGCAAAGACCCTAGTTCCAAATCTCAATGGCCACATCCACAGCCTGGAGACCAACAATGGTGTGCCTCCTCATTCCAGCTGGACACAGATATTACATCATCAAACGGAGCCACGGCATAGTCCTTAGTTCCAAATCTCGACGGTTCATAGACAACCTAGAGACCATCTCAGCATTCGTCTCAATACAGCAGACGAGATGTCAACGACGACGTTCCTTCGCAGTCCAGCAGGATACGGATACAACGCCGACAAATGACCACACGGTCAAAACAAAGCAGAGCGGCGGCAAAATCCCAACTCCACCTCAGCATTCGTCTCGTTACAGCAGACGAGATGTCAACGATGGCATTCCTCCGCAGTCCAGCAGGATGCAGATGCAACGTCAGCGAAAGACACCATGGTCGAAACAAAGCGGAGTGATAGCAAAATCCCAGCTCCACCTTGACATTCGTTTCGATACAGCAGACGCGATGTCACTGTAGCGTCCTTCCTCCAGCAGGGTTCGGACGCGCCAAAGCAAACGAAGTGAAGGCCAGATTCCTAGCTTCAGGGTCTTGACGGCAACTCATATAAAGCCTGAAAGACAATCGGAGATCATCTCACACTAGCGCGGAGTGGTCACCACCTCGACGTTCGTCTCGACACAGCAGACGCAACGCCAAAGCAAATGAATCAAAGGCTAAATTCCTAGCTTCAGGATCTTGACCGCAACTCATATAAAGCCTGAAAGACAATCGGAGATCATCTCACGCCAGCGTGGAGTGGTCACCACCTCGACGATCGTCTCGATACAGCAGATGAAATGTCGCCCCAGCGTTCTTCCGCCAGCAGGATTCGGACGCGCCAAAGCAAATGAAGCAAAGGCCAAATTCCTAGCTTCAGGGTCTTGACGGCAAGTCATATAAAGCCTGAAAGACATTCGGAGATCATCTCGCACCAGCGCGGAGTGGTCACCACCTCGACGATCATCTCGATACAGCAGAAGAAATGCCACCCCAGCGTTCTTCCCCCAGCAGGATTCGGACGTGCCAAAGCAAATGAAGCAAAATTCCAAATTCCTAGCTTCAGGGTCTTGACGGCAAGTTATATAAAGCCTGAAAGATAATCGGAGATCATCTCGCACCAGCACGGAGTGGTCACCATCTCGACGATCGTCTCGATACAGCAGATGAAATGTCACCCCAGCGTTCTTCTGTAAGTCCACGTTGCCGTCCCCGGTTCTTGCGGGGAGGCGGAAACGGTATAAAAATCAAATTTTTAGCGCAAAGGGCAACATGGACTATCAAAGTCGGGATCTTTACTAAACTAAACTAGCTATTATGCTAAAGAGAGTTAGCTACTCGGATAAAAGGTTATACCTAACTTGAACTCCTTCTTCTTGAAACCTTTGTAGGGTTTGATGGTCCTTTCCTCGTCGCCTTCTTCCGTCAAAGATGGATCCACCTGAGGGTTCGACCTTCGGGCTCCTTTCTCGAACTTTGAGAGAACTAGGATCTTTGGCTTGCTAAACCTCTAGCCCTAGAGTGAGTAGAGAGTGGCTTTGGGGTGTTTTTATCTCAAGGAGAGGGATTCTCAACACATGAGAAGGGATCTCCTTGAACTAGAGGAGGAAGAAGAAGAAGTGAGGAGAGAGAAGTGTTATGATAGAATGAGCTATTCTTTTCATTTTACAACCATAACTAAAATGAAAAGAATTATCAAATTAACAATAATAATAAAAATGAAATAGTTTATGGAAGGTTTGGAATGACCATTATCATTTCATTCATTAAATGGTTTTGCTAGAATCAAAGAGCATTTTTGATATGTAATGATGATGGTCAAACTTTCAACCATGGTCAACAAGTCAACCTTGGTCAACAAGTCAACAAAACCAACCATGACACAATTTCATTTAATTAATATTATTAATTGATATAACATAAATTCATTAGGATTTGGAAAAAGACGACTGTCAACTGTGCATACGCACCCGTTCCGAAACCCGAATGAATATCCTCTTCCTCCGCCTCAATCAACTGTGCATACACACCCGCATTCTTGTTTTGAGGAACATGGATACTAAGAGATAAAATCAACCCCAAAACATATACCAGTGTCTGGCTCAAACCAGAGCCTGCTAGTAATATCTGTCCGGACTCCAAACGTGCATAAGTGCGCGGATGAGAACGAACCCTGTCGCAAAACCATGCGACCTCTACTCTGTTTTGCCCAGAGGCGAATAGCCCTCTGTGTGGGACTCTAAAAACTCGACACTACGCTGGCAGTGGGTTTAACCACAGACCGCAAGCGGCACTAGCTGTGCGTAACGATCCCCAGGTAGATGTCGATAAGAAGACTGATGAGGTGAACCCCATCTGAACTCCCACTGAGTCTGAATGTGACAGTCTCCGTACAGTCCGGTCTGTTCGTCTGATACATCGCATGTCGGGCCTAGGGGGCGGTAAACGTCAGTCCCCTAATAGCGGTACAAGTCGTGTCGGAGTGAAGCCCAAAACACCCTGAGATAACACTGGAAGCCTACCAGTATATCTCGCTTGCCCTGGCCAGGGACTACTCGTGTAATGGCTCTCCTAGACACAGCGCGATGTCAACCCCCAATACCGGGAGAGACGAATCCTGTCTAACCGTCACTGCCTCCAAGTGCTTCGGGACTGCACCCAACCACTACCTGTTTGCACGACTCCTTTGAGCCGTGGTAGGGTAGTGATCAAAGTGCAGTGGGAACACACTCGAGGCGAAGTGCCAGTGTCAAGTCAGCGGAATAAGCTGTACTCATGTCACCTGGGAACTGATAACTGACGATAGGTATAATACCAACTTGTCAGTTCCCGACGAGTCCTGTCCAGTGTACTCGTAACCTAACGAGCACCCGCATACTATCTCAAGTACGACGTACTGACGGCTGTGGGACAGACCATCTCCCACACTGGGATGAGAAGCGCATGCGCCAGTCTCCTCCGGAGTATCGATGCCCTGTCTCGATAGTCCTGCGACTAGGGACCTGTATAAGGATGTGCTTATAGATTACCCAGCCCCCACTAGTGTGACTGCCATCACAACGCTGGTAATCAAGCAAAGATCCTAAGGGCTCCACTAATGCGTATAAGTGATATGATAAAATAAACACATGTACACATTGAAGTAGAAACAAACCAAGTAGCATACTACTATTTTGAGCAAGATTGTATATATAAGGTGAATATCCCAAGCTTCCATTAAGTAATATACAAACCAGTATGATACAGTAATGGCCTCTAGGGCATATACACTAACATCTTCCCCCAGCAGGATTCGGACGCGCCAAAGCAAATGAAGCAAATGCCAAATTCCTAGCTTCAGGGTCTTGACGGCAAGTCATATAAAGCCTGAAAGACATTCGGAGATCATCTCGCACCAGCGCGGAGTGGTCACCACCTCGACGATCGTCTCGATACAGCAGATGAAATGTCACCCCAGCGTTCTTCCCCCAGCAGGATTCGGACGCGCCAAAGCAAATGAAGCAAAAGGCCAAATTCCTAGTTTCAAGGTCTTGACGGCAACTCATATAAAGCCTGAAAGACAATCGGAGATCATCTCGCACCAGCGCGGAGTGGTCACCACCTCGACATTCGTCTCAACACAGCAGACGCAACGCCAAAGCAAATGAAGCAAAGGCCAAATTCCTAGCTTCAGGGTCTTGACGGCAACTCATATAAAGCCTGAAAGACAATCGGAGATCATCTCACACCAGCGCGGAGACCACCTCGACGATCGTCTCGATACAGCAGATGAAATGTCGTCCCAGCGTTTTTCCCCCAGCAGGATTCAGACGCGCCAAAGCAAATTAAGCAAAGGCCAAATTCCTAGCTTCGGGGTCTTGACGGCAAGTCATATAAAGCCTGAAAGACATTCGGAGATCATCTCGCACCAGCGCGGAGTGGTCACCACCTCGACGATCGTCTCGATACAGCAGATGAAATGTCACCCCAGCATTCTTCCCCCAGCAGGATTCGGACGCGCCAAAGCAAATGAAGCGAAGGCCAAATTCCTAGCTTCATGCGTCTTAACGGCAAGTCATATAAATCCTGAAAGACAATCGGAGATTATCTCGCACCAGTGCGGAGTGGTCACCACCTCGACGTTCGTCTCGACACAGCAGACGCAACATCACCAAAAGGAGCCACGGCAAAATCCCTAGTTCCAAACCTCGACGATTCACCAGAAACCTAGAGACAACCACGACATTCATCTCAATACAGCGGATGCAATGCAAGCAAACGAAGCGAAGGCCAAATTCTTAGCTTCAGGGTCTTAACGGCAAGTCATATAAAGCCTGGAAGACAATCGGAGATTATCTCGTTCCAGTGCAGAGTGGTCACCACCTCGACGTTCGTGTCGACACAGCAGACGCAACATCACCAAAAGGAGTCACGGCAAAATCCCTGGTTCCAAACCTCGACGATTCATCAGCAACCTAGAGACAACCGCGACATTCGTCTCGATACAGCAGACGCGATGCCAGCAAATGAAGCAAAGGCCAAATTCCTAGCTTCAGGGTCTCAACGACAAGTCATATAAAGCCTGAAAGACAATCGGAGATCATCCCACACCAGCGCGGAGTGGTTATGACTCATCGAGGCTCTCCAAAATGAGCCTAACCTCAAGTAAAAAGCGGCATGACAAAATTCCTAACGCTTGCTCTTCCGACAGTCAAACTGCCTAGGAGGATTGCTTGAAGATGTCTTGTCCAGCCCCAGAAGGGATCGGAGACACGACAATCGCAAGGCTACTCGAACAGCAAAACTGCCTATCGAGGAATACATCAGACGATGCGGCGGTACGACGGACAAAACCCTAAGTACCACAGACCCTAACGGACCTCTGTCGTAAATATCAGAGGTTAACTGTGACGTTAGGATATTCTTGCAAGAAATGCTCGATTTGTCTCGACTCGTGAGGAAATTAGTGTCTTTGCGAGAAATGCTCGATTCGTCTCGACTCGTAAGGAAAAGTCTTAGGCAGCGGGAATTAAAAAACTTGTTTCCTAAGCACTGGGACCCTGCAAGTCGATCCAAAATGGTCTCTTGAATACTATCCACGGGTCACACTCTCCAAAGTCGAATCTCGACAAAGAGGGAAACAACCGCTTACGGGTTCTCTCGACTCGTAGGAGGGAAAATTCTCTTATAAGATCCTTACGACTTATAAGAGAAAACACACTTAGGAGTCCTCACGACCACTAAGGAGAAAATACACATACGAGATCCTCTCGATCCGTAGGGAGAAAAGTCTTTGTGAGACCCTCACGGCTCATAAAGTTGAAAAGTCTTAGGCTACAAGGACCCTAAACTTGTCTCCTAAGCCCTCAATTCCGTGATTACTCATAACTTTGCACTACTTCACCCACGTATATACTTATGTGGGCAAAGTAGTGGGGGGCATTTGTTCCCGCCAAAAATTTCTGTGCAGAAGAGTCCAAGGTATCAGATGGCAGCGATACGCTTAAAGAAATGCGAACCAGTATCTTCCGGCCTGTATTTTGATAAACTCCCGAAATAGGAACAGCTAAATTTTGATGATATTGGAAGCATCTCGAAAAATCCTTCGATTTGATATATTATGAGCTTCATAATTCATCCGGAATCAAAAGTTATGAGCAAATATACTATGCACTGTTCCCTGATTAAAAATCAGGAATTACCTCAATGAGTTATCACGTGCTCATACGCGATCAATGGTCACGTGTAGACACGTGATGGTTAAAACTTCATCGAACAGAGGCGAAAACAAACTGCTAAAAAATAACTCAATTGAGGGTCACGTGCTCACACGTGACCAATAGTCACGTGCCAGCACGTGACAGGCTTTGAAAGCCTTACAGCTTAAAGGAATTTAATTCTAAAAGTCAGAAAAAATACCTCAACGAGGTATCACGTGCTCACACGTGACCAATGGTCACGTGCTCACACGTGATGGTTAAAACAACAAAATAAACAAGTGGCCGTTAAAGAACTCAATTGGGGGTTACGTGCTCACACGTGACCAAGGGTCACGTGTCAGCACGTGACTGGCTTCGAAAGCCTTACGGTTAATAGAATTAAATTCTAAAAGCTTCTAAATCTTTCCAAATGGAAAAGGATTATGGGGACCGTTGGATTAAAGATCCAAGGGTGATTAAATATCATCAATTTATGGAAAAATCCTAGGCAAGGAAAGATTTCCCCTAAATCTCACCGGAAATAACAAACAGAATATCTTTGGATTTAAAATCCAACGGTGAATAAAATTCATTGTGTGATCTAAAGGATCATATTAATTATGAAATCAATTAAAATCTTTCAATGAAAGATTCACAAAACAAATTGATTCTTTTCTTTCTCCTATAAATAGGAGCCAAGAAAAGAAGAGAAGGAGGGACCTTTTTGGAGGGAAGAACAAAGAGAGGAGAATTTAATTCTCAAGAGAGAAGAAAAGAGAGGAGAATTTAATTCTCAACAAAGAAAACCCTAGGTGAGAAAAGAAAGGGAATTAAAACTTTAAAGAGAGAATCTAATTCTCAATCCAAGAGTTTAACTCTTATACAAAAAAGAACTTAGTTCTGTCTCTGGTTGAGAATCTGCAAAGTGCACATCTCCCCATGAATTGATAATTTAATTCTCATTGGGTTGAGATCCTGCCATGTAGATCTAAAACATAGAGGATGAATTGAGTTTTGAGAATTTAATTCTCACAGAATTATAGGAATTTAATTCCTTTGAGATAAAGTTAGGGTTTAACCCTATATTATAGAAATTTAATTCCTTGAAAATGAACAGAAACAGGGTTTAACCCTAATTGAAAACTTGATTATCTAATACTCACAGGAATTTAATTCCCTTAAAAAAGAAATTAGGGTTTCACCATATGCCTGAATGAGGAATTTAATTCCTACAGAAAAGAAATTAGGGTTTAACCTTATCTGAGAATATAATTCTTCAGAAGAAAACAGGAATTTAATTCCTCTAAACTTTATTGCTAGGGTTTAACCCTATAAAGAATTTAATTTTTAAAAGATAAACAGATCTTTAAAACATATAAAGAATCAGAATCACGTGTTACCACGTGACCTCTGTAAAGATCCACAGAAAAGAGCTTTGAGGCAATGCCTCACGTGCCCTATGTGACCTCTGGGGCACACAGAGAAAAAGGCAAAAGAAACAGAAAAGAGCTCTATGGGGCTCTCACGTGCTACCACGTAACCCCTTGGCTGAAGTTCTGACAGACAAACACCCAAATTCCCATCACGTGACAGCACGTGATGCTCTAAAGTATTCAATATTTTTGGCAGAACAAAATAAAGGGAAGCAGGGCGCTCTCACGTGCTACCACGTGACCCCTCTTGCCTTAGTGTTTAACACTAAATTGAAACCTCTGTATCCAGTGTTTAACACTGATTTGCCTTAGTGTTTAACACTAATTTAAAATCTCTGTATCCAGTGTTTAACACTGATTTGCTCTAGTGTTTAAACACTAATTTGAAAAACTTTATTTGCAGTGTTTAGCACTGATTTTTTTTAGTGTTTAACACTAATTTGAAATCTCTATTCCCAGTGTTCAACACTGTTGATCTCTAATGCTTAACACTAGCTCTAGCCCAATTGGCTAAGTTTCTAGAGGCAAAGTCTCTCCTTCAATGAGCCAACAGATTGGACTTAGCCCAAGCTGGCCAAAAGTCCTCAATTCAAACTTAACTGGGCTAATGGGCTCATAATATAATTAATTGGTCTTGGCTCCAAATTGGGCCAAAAATCATATAATCTACCTTGGTTTAAGGGTACATCTCTTCACTCCTTTGATACTTGGCGTTGTAATTCCTCAACGTCTTCAAAGAGGTGACGGGACCCGATGACCACACATTGATACGGACTGTAGGGTCCTTAAACTCATGGACTATGAGGTCCTTAACTTTGACCGGGATGTCTTAAAACTAACACCGGATTGTGGGGTCCTTAAACTCATGGACTATGAGGTCCTTAACCTTGACCGGGATGTCTTTAAACTAACGCCAGACTGTGGGGTCCTTAAACCCATGGACTATGATGTCCTTAACCTTGACCGCAATGTCTTAAAACTAACAACAGAATATGAATTCCTTAACCTTGACCGCAACGTTTTAAAACTAACAACGGACTATGATGTCCTTAACCTTGACCGGGATGTCTTAAAACTAACGCCGGACTGTGGGGTCCTTAAACCCATAGACTATGATGTCCTTAACCTTGACCGCAATGTCTTAAAACTAACCTTGGACTGCAATGTCCTTAAACTACCTATTGACCGCAATGTCACTAAACTAAACAACATGGCTCCCTTAATTGCTCTCTTGTTGGTTCTAAACGATCCCGTTAAGTTGATCTTAGTCTAAAAACTAGACTAACGTATCCTTAACAAACGTTTAAGTCGATCTTATTCTCAAATGAGGCTAACGTATCCTTAAACCCAAACCCCCAAATCCAAATCTAAGATAATACGGATTTGGAATAGTCCACGCCCTACGGACGACGACATAACTCAGTCTCCGTATACAATCCACGGGCAACCAAACACAGAACAAATACACATGACACGAAGTGACCATCTGGAGAAGGAGAAAGTTGTTACCGCAATGCGATAGCATAATTAACTGCAGGGGCTTGCGCCTGCAGGGAAGGGCGTCCCCACAATCAAAAAACCCCTCAAGCGAGGGAGAATCTGACAAAGTCTGCTACATCGGACGCATCCGTTTAAACCTTCGATACATGGTGCCATAAATCAACTTGGCATCTTCGGAGAGGTAAACGGATAGCACCAATTAGCATCTGTCCCGAATTTCAGGCAAGACGTCTGTCGTGCCATCTTTCGGAGGAGAACAGATTCTGGCACGCCCGGTGGGCCCTTTTCCTCTTTCCACTCCACACTTCGTGTGTCATGTTTTTCCCGCGATCAAATAATCGCGGTGTGTATGTTTTTGGTTGCCCTTAGGGGAGTGGATATTGAAGCCGACATTTCGTCTCTCTGAAGAATGGCATTTGCTCCCACCCTAGCAACTCTGGCTCTGTCATATCCGGCGGAGTCAAGTATGTGTCATTTGCAGCCTCAAATCTCTGCAATCCGGCTCTTCAAGAAATCAACGGGCTTCTTTTTGGGTCGATGCTCCCACCTCCCACCCTTGAAGCCTCAACGCCGATGGTGAAAGGCCAGAGGATGTCTGTCGTCCACAGGCAGGCTCCCTAAGCAGCAGTCTTGCCGACGGAATCGGTCCTCAAACAACTGGCACATGCCAAAGACCAAGGTCGACGCAGGGGGCCGAATATTCAAGCTCTTCAAGAAATCAATGGCTTCAAACTACACTAACTACAACAGCAACTCTCGCTCTGTCCCATCTGAAGGAGTAACCTACGGGCCCCAAGCGGCCTCCCTTTTCACTATGCCAGTGGAGCAGGTAACTCAAGCTACCACTGGGCTATTCTTCGGGACCATGCTCCCGCTAACGAGCTTCAGCGCTCCTGTACCATCGCAAGAAGCTCCCAAGAAGTCGTTTTCAGCGTTCCTGTGCTTATTTACGCCCTACTTTGCATTATACTATATATAAGCACACACAAAAAATTGTGATAATAAAAGAGTAGAAAGTGAAAAATTATATTTAAAAGATAGGAATAGTTTAAGAAAAACAAGAAAGTTAGATGTTTTCTTAAATGAAACTAGTAATAAGTAGTTATGAGCTGTTGTCCCAAGGGTTAGTAAGATGAAGGAAATTACTAATCTGAGGATAAAAATAAACCTGAAAAATAGTTCCTATTCTGGAAGCAAAAAATTTGAACGTTGATACCCTACTATACGCACTTACACACATCTTGAAACTCGGGATAGTAGAGGATACCTTGAAATGCTCTTGTCTAAAAGCCAAAGTATGAAAAAAATAAAAGTGGAGAATAAAAGATAAAATGGTGAAAAGAAAAATGAACACTGGTTTTGTTATCACCGAGGCAGCAATAAAAAATATAGCGAGTGTGCTTTATCACCTAGTGCCGTAGACCAACTGGTTTGGGAGCCACTGCTAAGCCTTAGGTGTTGCAAGACGAGGAAAAACACCTAATTAGCAAGCACATGAGTAATCGGTCGGTTAGTATCTCAAGAAGTATTAACGGTCGCATGAGGAATGTGTGAGAAAATTCCATCTAAATATCTATTAAAAAGTACTAAGGTAGATGGACAAGAGTATGATTGCTTGAATTGAATTCTCTGAGTGTAGAGTTGTCCAGTTCACACACGTAGGGGTATATGATCAATGTTTGGAAGAAAGGTAGGAATGAAAACTAAAGGCGATGTTTTATTGAGGGATATTGTGATTTCTAACATTTTTTCGTGACCATTAAGATAGGGCTCATAGAAAATGAAAAGCTGGTATAGTTGAAAACTCTTATTTTCAAGTTCTTTCTTTTATAGTTCTTATCTTTATGTAACTTTCACCATCTCTCTTTTATTATAGGATTTTGTGGGTGTAATCCGCTGAAAACCCTCAGGAGACAACACTCCTCCTACTAGGGATATGCCACTGGCGCCGAGTAAGGAAGGCTGGGGGCAACTCTCCTCCTGGACTGACTCCGCCGACTCCAACGGCGGAAATTGATGCTGCTATTCCAACTGGGAACAGCTTTGAACTACTTAACAAGGTACGCAGGAATTCGCCAACTGCTGTGCTGAAAAGATCTCCTCCTCCCCAAGGCGAAGCTGGAGCAGCCCCCTCAACGGCTATCCTCTGAAATTTACAAAGTTTGGCAACGTGTCCAAGAGTCAGTGATCGATCAAGACTATCTCCGCTGACAGAAAAAGATGAAGGTTCAGTAGGAGAAGGACTACACAAAGCCACAGAAAGTGACAGCTGGCTGGGTGCCCGCTGCAACGGCTCCCTCAACGTCAATCACTCAAAAGAAAAGGAGGCCGTAAAAAGCCCCTGTGAACATGGCGAACCGTAAAAGCGCTGAACACAAACGCCCTAAGTCTGGGGGCATGGTCGTCCATACCGTTTACATGGTATCTGGGAAGGAGGATAGCCGCGCTTCAACGGGCCACCGACCACTCACCCGATCCGTGACAAAAGCCCAGGAGCAACAACAGAAGCTTCAAGAGATGCTGACTACAATGGCCGCACTCACCGGGCCAAAAGAAAGTCCGGAGGCATCATCAGAGCAGCGTCACGAACAAGAAACTGATGCTGACTTCTTACGCAGAGTCCTCGAAAAGAAGGACAGAGAAGCCGCAGAGCAAGCGGCTAACATAAAGCAAATGCGCTCCTCTTCCAAGATATGGTAGGGATGATGCTACAGCTAGACCCTCCAGTTGAAGACCCTCCGATCATTATTGAAGACGATAGAGGGGAGACATCTAATCCTCCTCCGACTCTTCCAACAGCCAAGGAAGAAACCATTTCCAAGACCACCCTAGATGATTATATTGCTCAGCAGATACGAATTCATCAGTAGAATGAAGCGGCTGGGCAAATTGTTAGAACCGGACGACCCTACCCGGGCTGGTATGACCAAATCAGTTACCCTCCAGGATATACGATCCCTAAATTCCATGTGTACAAGGGGACAGGGAATCCACATCAGCATGTCGCTCAATTCAGGGCCTTATGCGGCAACACTGGAGGCGATGACAAACTGTTGCTTTGCCAATTCGTCGGCAGCTTAGCAGAAACGGCCTTTAAATGGTATTCGGAGCTACCTAACGACTCTGTCAAAACAGTTGCGGAGATGGAGCTATTGTTTACACAAAGATTCGCGAGTGCTAGTGAACGCACCCCGATCACGGTATTAATCAATGCCAGAGTAAAGCCGGGAGAGACGTGGGTGCAGTATGCAATCCGGTGGTGGAACCTATGGTCGAAATGCGAACAGCGCATCGAAGAAGCGCCGGCAGTGGGCATGTTCGTGGGCACTCTTGACCCTCAAGCGACCATCTCGCAATTCATGATGTTTTTTAAGCCAACTACTTTCCAGGCCTTGATTGACAAGTTGGCCCAAATGGATCAGATGGGTCATAGACCATCTCCTTCAAAGACGGATCCTCGAAATGAGAAAGGGAAAGCGATCGTCGTCGCCAATACTCAACAACAGCCGAGCAACTCAAAGCCAGTTGTTCGCCAAAACAATATGCGTCCACACCCATCCCTCGAGGAAAGACTGGGATGTCCTTACTTGTTTCCCCAGGATAAAACGAGAAAACTGTTTGAGTTGGCAGTGCGCAATGGATTCATCAATCTGCCGAGTCCGAAATGTCCGCTACAGCCAGGCGATGTCAACAATTCTAATTACTGCCCTTACCACCAAGTATTGGGCCATCCGATCGATAACTGCTACGTTTTCAAAAACTGGGTTGAAGACTAGTACCAACAGGGTAAGTTCGCGCTGTCCTAAAACTGGAAGGTGAGCCCGCCACAGCCTCATGCTCCTAAAAAGGTGGACACGCCGGGGGCATCATGCTCATTCATAGGGAAAGCCCCATAGACCGAAAAATCAGTAAACTAGAAATTCGCCTCAAATACGGCGACGGTGGACCGAAACGTCCTTAAACTAATGATGGACCACTATGTCCTAAAACTGGATAATGACCGAAACGTCGTTAAACTACTACCAACCTGCAGCATCCCCAGGCTGACGTGGTAAGAAAAAGGGTATGTCCATAAGCAAAATGGGCACGGATGAAAACCCGAAAGGGCTCCGTGAGTAAAAACAGCAGGGCTACCGGCGAGTCTTGTGAAAACCTGAATGGGCGCAACCGCGTTAGAAAAAAAGAATAAAAAAAATAAAAAAAAAAGAAGACGGTATGTCCATAAGCAAAATGGGCACGGATGAAAACCCGAAAGGGCTCCGTGAGTAAAAACAGCAGGGCTACCGGCGAGTGTTTTTGAAAACCCGAATGGGGGCAACCTCGTTAAAAGACACTTACAGGGTCCTCTCGGCCTTGTAAGGAGAAACCGCCCGCGTGAGATCCTTACGACTCACAAGGGAGCAACACACTTAGGGATCCTCACGATTCCTAAGGAGAAATTACACTTGCGAGATCCTCATGACTCGTATGGAGAACTCTCTTATGGGACCCTCACGGCTCATAAGATTTGAAAGTCTTAACTTACAGAGATCTGAACCTGTTCTTAAGCAGCCCCCACAACCTCCGATATAGCCCTACAAGCGGCTCGTTACTGACCCTTGTATACAATCCACGGGCGCGAATAAACATTTCCCCAGCAAAGTCCCACCCGTGACTAGGGATATGTCCATATGGTGAACAACCCTTGTAAGTCCTCTCGACTTATAAGGAGAAAACCCTTTTATAAGATCCTTACGACTTACAGGGGAACATACACTTATGAATCCCCACGAATCCTAAGGAGAAACCACACCTACGAGATCCTTACGACTTGTAGGGAGAAATACCTTTGTGAGACCCTTACGGCTCATGAAGTCAAAAGCCTTAGTTGACAGAATCCTAACCCTGTTTACTAAGCCACCTTTGTTCGACATCGACAGAGGCAAATGATGATTCGCTCCTGGCAATATCCCAGTTGTAGCAATGCTGATGCCTAAATCGGTATCAAATTCCAAGCTCTTTCACGGCAAATGATGATTCGCTCCTAGCAATATCCCAGTTGTGGCGATGCTGATGCCTAAACCGGTATCAAATTCCAAGCCCTTTCATGGCAAATGATGATTCGCTCCTAATAATATTCCAGTCGTAGCGATGCTGATGCTAAGATTGGTATCAGATCCCAAATCCCCTACTCGCGAGAAAAAATCAGCGAGCCAAAAAATAATGCATACCAAATAGCCGAAATGATGGGGCAACTTGCAAACAAAATCAGCAAGTAAAAATGTATGCATGCAAAATAGCCGAAATGATTGGGCAACTCGCAATAAAAAGCAGTGAGTAAAAAGAAAAATAGCCGAAATGATTGGGCACCGCGAAAAATAGCCGAAATGATTGGGCAATCGCGATTTTCGCAATATAAAAAGCTGAAATGATAGAGCATCGCGGAAAGAATAAAAAAAATGAAAGAATGAAATTTTTTGCCCTACAGGTGAGATCACATCGATCCCTGTATACAATTCAGGGGCACAGATAAAGTGGGAACCATACCTTCCCAACAGGCTCCATCAGAAAGCGAAGCCAAATCTCGACGGTTCATAGACAATCTAGAGACAACCTCGATATTTGTCGCAATATTGCAGACACAATGTCAACAAATGAAGCAAAGGAAGATCCCTAGCTTCAGGGTCTCGACTTCAATATCGACAATTTAGAGATCACCAACGGCGTTTCTCCTCACTCTAACCAGATGCAGACGTGACGTCAACAACCGACCTCAGAGTCGCAACGATACGGAGCCATGGCAAAGTCCCTAGTTCCAAATCTCAATGGCCACATCCACAACCTGGAGACCAACAACGGTGTGCCTCCTCATTCCAGCAGGACACAGATGTTACACCATCAAAAGGAGCCACGGCATAGTCCTTAATTCCAAATTTCGACGGTTCACAGACAACCTAGAGACCATCTCAGCATTCGTCTCAATACAGCAGACGAGATGTCAACGACGGCATTCCTTCGCAGTCCAGCAGGATACGGATACAACGCCGACAAAAGACCACACGGTCAAAACAAAGCAGAGCGGCGGCAAAATCCCAACTCCACCTCAGCATTCTTCTCGTTACAGCAGACGAGATGTCAACGACGGCGTTCCTCCACAGTCCAGCAGGATGCAGATGCAACGTCAGCGAAAGACCCCATGGTCGAAACAAAGCGGAATGATGGCAAAATCCCAACTCCACCTAAACATTCGTTTCGATACAGCAGACGCGATGTCACTGCAGCGTCCTTCCTCCAGCAGGGTTCGGACGCGCCAAAGCAAACGAAGCGAAGGCCAAATTCCTAGCTTCAGGGTCTTGACGGCAACTCATATAAAGCCTGAAAGACAATCGGAGATCATTTCGCACCAGCGCGGAGTGGTCACCACCTCGACGTTCATCTCGACACAGCAGACGCAACGCCAAAGCAAATGAATCAAAGGCTAAATTCCTAGCTTCAGGATCTTGACGGCAACTCATATAAAGCCTGAAAGACAATCGGAGATCATCTCACGCCAGTGTGGAGTGGTCACCACCTCGACGATCGTCTCGATACAGCAGATGAAATGTCGCCCCAGCGTTCTTCCCCCAGCAGGATTTGGACGCGCCAAAGCAAATGAAGCAAAGGCCAAATTCCTAGCTTCAGGGTCTTGACGGCAAGTCATATAAATCCTGAAAGACATTCGGAGATCATCTCGCACCAGCGCGGAGTGGTCACCACCTCAACGATCGTCTCAATATAGCAGACGAAATGCCACCCCAGCGTTCTTCCCCCAGCAGGATTCGGACGCGCCAAAGAAAATGAAGCAAAAGGCCAAATTCCTAGCTTCAGGGTCTTGACGGCAAGTCATATAAAGCCTGAAAGACAATCGGAGATCATCTCGCACCAGCGTGGAGTGGTCACCACCTCGACGATCGTATCGATACAGCAGATGAAATATCACCCCAACGTTCTTCCCCCAGCAGGATTCGGACGCGCCAAAGCAAATGAAGCAAAAGGCCAAATTCCTAGCTTGAGGGTCTTGACGGCAACTCATATAAAGCGTGAAAGACAATCGGAGATTATCTCGCACCAGCACGGAGTGGTCACCACCTCGACGATCGTCTCGATACAGCAGATGAAATGTTACCCCAGCGTTCTTCCCCCAGCAGGATTCGGACGCGCCAAAGCAAATGAAGCAAAAGGCCAAATTCCTAGCTTCAGGGTCTTGACGGCAAGTCATATAAAGCTTGAAAGACAATCGGAGATTATCTCGCACCAGCGCGGAGTGGTCACTACCTCGACGTTTGTCTCGACACAGCAGACGCAACGCCAAAGCAAATGAAGCAAACGCCAAATTCCTACCTTCAGGGTCTTGACGGCAACTCATATAAAGCCTGAAAGACAATCGGAGATCATCTCGCACCAGCGCGGAGTGGTCACCACCTCGACGATCATCTCGATACAGCAGATGAAATGTCGCCCTAGCATTCTTCCCCCAGCAGGATTCGGACGCGCCAAAGCAAATGAAGCAAAGGCCAAATTCCTAGCTTCAGGGTCTTGACGGCAAGTCATATAAGCCTGAAAGACATTCGGAGATCATCTCGCACCAGCGCGGAGTGGTCACCACCTCGACGATCGTCTCGATACAGCAGATGAAATGTCACCCCAGCGTTCTTCCCCCAGCGGGATTCAGACGCGCCAAAGCAAATGAAGAAAAAGGCCAAATTCCTAGCTTCAGGGTCTTAACGGCAACTCATATAAAGCCTGAAAGACAATCGGAGATCATCTCGCACCAGCACGGAGTGGTCACCACCTCGACGTTCGTCTCAATACAGCAGACGCAATGCCAAAGCAAATGAAGTAAAGGCCAAATTCCTAGCTTCAGGGTCTTGACGGCAACTCATATAAAACCTGAAAGACAATCGGAGATCATTTCACACCATCGCGGAGTGGTCACCACCTCGACGATCGTCTCGATACAGTAGATGAAATGTCGCCCCAACGTTCTTCCCCCAGCAGGATTCGGACGCGCCAAAGCAAATGAAGCAAATGCCAAATTCCTAACTTCGGGGTCTTGACGGCAAGTCATATAAAGCCTGAAAGACATTCAGAGATTATCTCGCACCAGCGCGGAGTGGTCACCACCTCGATGATCCTCTCAATACAGCAGATGAAATGTCACCCTAGCGTTCTTCCCCCAGCATGATTCAGACGCGCCAAAGCAAACGAAGCAAAGGCCAAATTCCTAGCTTCATGCGTCTTAACGGCAAGTCATATAAAGCCTGAAAGACAATCGGAGATTATCTCGCATCAGTGCGGAGTGGTCACCACCTCGACGTTCATCTCGACACAGCAGACGCAACATCACCAAAAGGAGCCACGGCAAAATCCCTAGTTCTAAACCTCGACGGTTCACCAGCAACCTAGAGACAAGCACGACATTCGTCTCAATATAGCGGATGCATTGCAAGCAAACGAAGCGAATGCCAAATTCTTAGCTTCAAGGTCTCAACGGTAAGTCATATAAAGCCTGGAAGACAATCGGAGATTATCTCGCACCAGTGCAGAGTGGTCACCACCTCGACGTTCGTCTCGACACAGCAGACGCAACATCACCAAAAGGAGTCACGGCAAAATCCCTGGTTCCAAATCTCGACGGTTCACCAGCAACCTAGAGACAACCACAACATTCGTCTCAATACAGCAGACGCGATGCCAGCAAACAAAGCAAATGCCAAATTCCTAGCTTCAGGATCTTAACGAAAAGTCATATAAAGCTTGAAAAACTATCGGAGATCATCCCACACCAGCACGGAGTGGTTATGACTCATCAGGGCTCTCCAAAATGAGCCTAACCTCAAGTAAAAAGCGGCATAGCAAAATTTCTAACGCTTGCTCTTCCGATGGTCAAACTGCCTAGGAGGATTGCTTGAAGATGTCTTGTCCAGCCCCAGAAGGGATCGGAGACATGACAATCGCAAGGCTACTCGAACAGCAAAACTGCCTATCGAGGAATACATCAGCCGATGCGGCGGTACGACGGACAAAACCCTAAGTACCACAGACCCTAACAGGCCTCTGTCGTAAAGAGCAGAGGTTAACTGTGACGTTAGGATATTCTTGTGAGAAATGCTCGATTCGTCTCGACTCGTGAGGAAATTAGTGTCTTTGCGAGAAATGCTCGATTCGTCTCGACTCGTAAGGAAAAGCCTTAGGCAGCGGGGATTAAAAAACTTGTTTCCTAAGCACTTGGACCCTGCAAGTCGATCCAAAATGGTCTCTTGCATACTATCTACGGGTCACACTCTCCAAAGTCGAATCTCGACAAAGAGGGAAACAACCGCTTACGGGTCCTCTCGACTCGTAGGAGGGAAAATTCTCTTATAAGATCCTTACGACTTATAAGAGAAAACACACTTAGGAGTCCTCACGACCCCTAAGGAGAAAATAAACCTACGAGATCCTCTCGATCCGTAGGGAGAAAAGTGTTTGTGAGACCCTCACGGCTCATAAAGTTGAAAAGTCTTAGGCTACAAGGACCCTAAACTTGTCTCCTAATCCCTCAATTCCATGGCTACTCATAACTTTGCACTACTTCACCCACGTATATACTTACGTGGGCAAAATAGTGAGGGGCATTTGTTCCCGCCAAAAATTTCAGTACAGAAGAGTCCAAGGTATCAGATGGCAGCGATACGTTTAAGGAAATGCGAACCAGTATCTTCCGGCTTGTATTTTGATAAACTCCCGAAGGAGGAACAGCTAAATTCTGATGATATTAGAAGTATCTCGAAAAACCCTTCGATTTGATATATTATGGGCTTTATAATCCATCCGGGATCAAAAGTTATGAGCAAATATGCTATGCACTGTTCCGTGATTAAAAATCAGGAATTACCTCAATGAGGTATCTCGTGCTCATACGTGATCAATGGTCACGTGTAGACACGTGATGGTTAAAACTTCATCGAACAGAGGTGAAAACAAACTGCTAAAAAATAACTCAATTGAGGGTCACGTGCTCACACGTGACCAATGGTCACGTGCCAGCACGTGACAGGCTTTGAAAGCCTTACAGCTTAAAAGAATTTAATTCTAAAAGTCAGAAAAAATACCTCAACGAGGTATCACGTGCTCACACGTGACCAATGGTCACGTGCTCACACGTGATGGTTAAAACAATAACATAAACAAGCGGCCGTTAAAGAACTCAATTGGGAGTCACGTGTCCACACGTGACCAAGGGTCACGTGTCAGCACGCGACTGGTTTCGAAAGCCTTACAGTTAATAGAATTAAATTCTAAAAGGTTCTAAATCTTTCCAAATGGAAAAGGATTATGGGGACCGTTTGATTAAAGATCCAAGGGTGATTAAATATCACCAATTTATGGAAAAATCCTAGGCAAGGAAAGATTTCTCCTAAATCTCACTGGAAATAACAAACAGAATATCTTTAGATTTAAAATCCAATGGTGAATAAAATTCATTGTGTGATCTAAAGGATCATATTAATTATGAAATCAATTAAAATCTTTCAATGAAAGATTCACAAAACAAATTGATTCTTTTCTTTCTCCTATAAATAGGAGCCAAGAAAAGAAGAGAAGGAGGGACCTTTTTGGAGAGAAGAACAGAGAAAGGAGAATTTAATTCTCAAGAGAGAAGAAAAGAGAGGAGAATTTAATTCTCAACAAAGAAAACCCTAAGTGAGAAAAGAAAGGGAATCAAAACTTTAAAAAGAGAATTTAATTCTCAATTCAAGAGTTTAACTCTTATACAAAAAAGAACTTAGTTCTTTCTCTGGTTGAGGATCTGCAAAGTGCACATCTCCACATGAATTGAGAATTTAATTCTCATTGGGTTAAGATCCTGCCATGCAGATCTAAAACATGGAGGAGGAATTGAGTTTTGAGAATTTAATTCTCACAGAATTATAGGAATTTAATTCCTTTGAGAAAAAGTTAGGGTTTAACCCTATATTATAGAAATTTAATTCCTTAAAAATGAACAGAAACAGGGTTTAACCCTAATTGAAAACTTGATTCTCTAAAACTCACAGGAATTTAATTCCCTTAAAAAAGAAATTAGGGTTTCACCCTATGCCTGAATGAGGAATTTAATTCCTACAGAAAAGAAATTAGGGTTTAACCCTATCTGAGAATATAATTCTTCAGAAGAAAACAGGAATTTAATTCCTCTAAAGTTTATTGCTAGGGTTTAACCCTATGAAGAATTTAATTCTTAAAAGATGAACAGATCTTTAAAACATACAAAGAATCAGAATCACGTGCTACCATGTGACCTCTGTAAAGATCCACAGAAAAGAGCTTTGAAGCAACGCCTCACGTGCCCCACGTGACCTCTGGGGCACACAGAGAAAAAGGCAAAAGAAACAGAAAAGAGCTCTAGGGCGCTCTCACGTGCTACCATGTGACCCCTTGGCTGAAGCTCTGACAGACAAACACCCAAATTCCCATCACGTGACAGCACGTGATGCTCCAAAGTATTCAATACTTTTGGCAGAACAAAATAAAGGGAAGCAGGGCGCTCTCACGTGCTACCACGTGACCCCTCTTGCCTTAGGTTTAACACTAAATTGAAACCTCTGTATCCAGTGTTTAACACTGATTTGCCTTAGTGTTTAACACTAATTTAAAATCTTTGTATCCAGTGTTTAACACTGATTTGCTCTAGTGTTTAAACAGTAATTTGAAAAACTCTATTTGCAGTGTTTAACACTGATTTTTTTTAGTGTTTAACACTAATTTGAAATCTCTGTTCCCAGTGTTCAACACTTTTGATCTCTAGTGTTTAACACTAGCTCTAGCCCAATTGGCTAAGTTTCGAGAGGCAAAGTCTCTCCTTCAATGAGCCAACAGATTGGACTTAGCCCAAGATGGCCATAAGTCCTCAATTCAAACTTAACTGGGCTAATGGGCTCATAATATAATTAATTGGTCTTGGCTCCAAATTGGGCCAAAAATCATATAATCTACCTTGGTTTAAGGGTACATCTCTTCACCCCTTTGATACTTGCGTCGTAATTGCTCAACGTCTTCAAAGAGGTGACGGGTCCCGATGACCACACATTGATACGGACTGTGGGGTCCTTAAACTCATGGACTATGAGGTCCTTAACCTTGACCGGGATGTCTTAAAACTAACGCCGGACTGTGGGGTCCTTAAACTCATGGATTATGAGGTCCTTAACCTTGACCGGGATGTTTTAAAACTAACGCCGGACTGTGGGGTCCTTAAACCCATGGACTATGATGCCCTTAACCTTGATCGCAACGTCTTAAAACTAACAACGGACTATGATGTCCTTAACCTTGACCGGGATGTCTTAAAACTAACGCCGGACTGTGGGGTCCTTAAACCCATGGACTATGATGTCCTTAACCTTGACCGCAATGTCTTAAAACTAACCTTGGACTGCAATGTCCTTAAACTACCTATTGACCGCAATGTCACTAAACTAAACAACATGGCTCCCTTAATTGCTCTCTTGTTGGATCTAAACGATCCCGTTGAGTTGATCTTAGTCTAAAAACTAGACTAACGTATCCTTAACAAACGTTTAAGACGATCTTAGTCTCAAATGAGGCTAACGTATCCTTAAACCCAAACCCCCAAACCCAAATCTAAGATAATACGGATTTGGACTAGTCCACGCCCTACGGGCGACGACATAACTCAATCTCGGTATACAATCCACGGGCAACTAAACACAGAACAAATACGCACGATACGAAGTGACCATCTGGAGAAGGAGAAAGTTGTTACCGCAATGCGGTAGCGTAATTAACTGCATGGGCTTGCGCCTGCAGGGAAGAGCGTCCCCACAATAAAAAAACCCCTCAAGCGAGGTGGAATCTGACGAAGTCTGATACATCGGACGAATCCGTTTAAACCTTCGATACATGGTACCATAAATCAACTTGGCATCTTCGGAGAGGTAAACGGATAGCACCAATTAGCATCTGCCCCGAATTTCAGGCAAGACGTCTGTCGCGCCGTCATTCGGAGGGGAACATCCTATTTATTTTAAAATTTCTTAAAATCTGTTTGAAAATATTTTCTACAGCCTACAATGATTTTCCATAATGAAATTATTCTTAAGCCAATGATATCACATATTTTAAAACCCCAGAAAATCTTTTACAATTTTTCCCCAAACAGCTTCCCTCACCCAATCAGAACCCTCCTTTCTTTCGACGCCGGGCCCTACCTTCTTCTCTCTCTCTTCCTTTTCTCCTTCTCTCTCTTCCTCGTCCTCGCTCACCCCCGCTACCTGACAAATTCCTCTCTACTCCTCTTTCTCTCTCCTCTCGTTCTCCCTCTCTCTCTCCTCTCGCGCCCGCTTCTCTCTCCTCTCGCGGTGCGCGAGAATCCCATCACCCCCACTCTATTCTCACCTCCCTTATACATCTTCTTCTTCTGTTTCTCTTCTTAAAAACCCATGCACGAAAGAAAGAAACCCAGCCAACTCCCGTCGCCTCTTCTAACCCTAACCCTATTCTTGCTCCACACCACCGCTTCCTCGCCTCCTCATCGCCCTCGTCTCCATTTTATTCTCTTTCTCCCTTTCTCCCCGAGTCTCTCTCCCCTGCACACACCCGACGAGAACCTGGGAACCCAACGCCGACTTCCATCGTCGCCGACCACTCCCCATCGCCATCGCCATCTCCCCCTCTCCTCTGCTCTCCATCCATCACCCAAAACCCTGCTTTACAAACCCCCTGGAACCAGCCTCGAGCCCAAACCCTAACCAAACCCTAGCTCTTCTTAAACCCTTCGTCGGCGCCCCACCACCGTCGATCTCGCCACCACTGCTAGCACACCCCTGCACACAACCAGTAAGCTATCCTTCATTCTTTTTCTTCTTCTTCTTTTCCCGTTCTCTTCTTTTCTATTTCTGTATCTATTTTCTAGCATGTGAGTTCTCTGTTGTTTTAGATCTCCGGAATCCGGTCGGGCCGTCGACGACCCCGACGATCCAGTTAGGACCTCTGACCCGTGTGATTCAACTGTTCGTCGTTTGGACTCATTCCGTGTACCGTGCGCACGTCGCGACTTTTCCCGCCGACGCGAGACGTTCCGTTTTCCATATTGCGATCCGACGAGGCAAGTGAAACTTGCTACATACTTTTCATACTATTCCCATATAAATTTATCTATTTGTCTCATTAAATCTATAGACAGAACCTAGAGCCACGAGTCCCAAGTTAACAATATGATGTTCCGTTTACATATTTCAGATCTAGAACTTGAAGCTTAACTGTTGCATTTAGTTGACTATACCTAGTAACCACAGTTACATTCTAATCACATAATAACTATTGTACATAGTCCATGATACCCTTTTCTCTAGTTTTACTCTATCAGACATCCGTGCGCATCTTTAACCGGTTTTAGTTATAATTGCATCCATTGAACATATTATACATGTCATTGCATCCCTAGATTACTTAATGCTTATTAACCTGATTTTAACATCCATATTTGTTATACAGTATTCATATAATGTTGAAACCATCTCTTAAACACAAACTGATAACCGTACAGCTAAGTAGTTTAATCTGCACATATTGCTTAACCTATTACATGTGCCAATTTATTGTGTTGTTGATACCCATGCTTGTTTATTTATAACCATGATTATGTTATTTGATTATGAGCACCCATATGATATCTTTTACACCCTGACATGACTTGCTACACACATATTACTTGACCCGACATGGTACCGTACACTACTTGACTTGACCTGATGTACCATGGCTTGACCTGTTACCTGATCTTGTGTCTAATGCCAACAAACCTGACATGTAGTCCTTACGGACCGTTCCTGTTGTCTATCCAGACAAACCTGTACCTACCTGCTCCTGTGTTGGCATTAGTTCTTGATTACTTAAATACCTGACTTGAACACATATAACTTGGGGGTATGGGGAAATCAATGATGAAACCTGACTTGTAACTCGACAGTTCGATACCTGTTCTGATCAGTCTTACGGGCTAGGCCAGCCCCGGGGTGATGATGCTGACATCACTCATCTATACATGCTACCTTTTACTGCCTAGCGGCACGTCTCGGATTCAGCCCGAGAATCTTGACCGTGGTCCCGGGCACGCACGGGATACTATTAAGTTACATCGATGATTCATCAAATTGATTTCAAAGACTTGAGAGTAGATAACCCAATAGACCAATTTAGCTTACTCACCGCACACTACCCTTCACTGTCCTGATTTATATTGCTGTTACACCTGCTTTACCATTTATGATTATACTTGCATGTCGTGTTACCCTGTTTATATTTCATTGCTTGATGACATGACGCGCTGACATCTGGATTTTGCATAGCCCAGATTCCGTACCTTTGCTGCAGTCCGAGCAGGAGTACTTCAGCCAGCAGGCTGAGCAGTGAGGTTTCAGTAGTAGTTAGTTCCTTTACTTTTCAGCATTTTATTCCTGATGTGAGCCCGCATTATGGGACATCATTCCAGTTATTCTTGTATTGGATCTTTTGCTTCCGCATTATTATTATTCTTGAATCATTCTATTTTGGCTCATGGACATATATTAGATAGTTTATTTTGTGTTCTTGATATCTCTACAGCCGTAATGTAACTGTGGATGGATACTTCCTACCCACAGGTAGCATGGTTGGCTATGTCACATGCCCATCTTAGCGTACTCTGGGAAGCAGGGCGTGACATGGTTCTTTTAGTATCAGAGCCATAGGTTAATCGGGTTTGATTCTTTTGTAGTTTGGTATTGGACCCAATACATGAATCAGAATACTCATGATTAGGAAACATGTCCTGCCACCTTGCCGTTTACCGTTCTTGAATCTAACTTCCTCCTGATTATACTTTTACGGTATGCAAACTTCCTTTGCATATCGATTTGAAACCTGATTCCTTGTTATCTCTAGAACTTAGGCGACTTGGGTGGAGTTATGTAATTGCAGCTATGATACCGCGGCATGGTTACAATGCGGTACTCTATTTAAGTAACTCGGAGTTCTAGCCTTGATCTACATTTTGAATCTGTTATCATGCTAATCCTTGGGTGTTTTGATTTCAGGAATATGGCAGACAAGAATCTGAAGACGTACCAAAGGCGTGTTGACAAAGCCGCTATGCTTGGAGTAATACATGGGATGTTAGAGAATCAAAAGAGACAGACCGAGCTGATCCAGCAGCAAGCTGAATCGTTTCAGGAAGGTTTGCGGACCGTTCAGCAGTCCGTGAACAATGTTGGGGCCAGATCAGTAGATCGTGTGGGGACCGTAGCAGATTTCAGAAGACTGGGTCCGTCCGTCTTTACTGGCCTGGAGGAGCCGTTGCCAGCGGAGCAGTGGCTGGTTGACACAGAGAATCTACTCATTACAGCACAGATCCCAGATGATAAAAGGGCGGATGTAATACGCATCCAGTTGGTGGGTACGCCCGTGAATGGTGGCTTGTGGAGGAGGCCCGCTTGCCCAAGCCGATCAAGTGGGCAGATTTTTCAAAGAATTTCTTGGAGAAGTTCTTCCCGCGGAACGCATGGGAGGAAATGGAAGAGAAGTTCATCAGTCTAAGGCAGAACGGTGCACCTGTAGATGTACATGCAGTGGAGGGGACGCGGCTCAGTAGATTCGCTGGACCGTTGGTTGCCGATGATGCTGATAGGGCAAGGAGATTCATGCGCAGTTTGGATGCGGACATCCAGAGGTAGATTGTCTCCCTGGGTTTGATCACTTTCTCACAGGTACTTACGGCAGCCCGAGAACAGCAGAGCTTATCTGGGAAGACTGGGAGTTCACAGCAGACAGTAGTTACAATAAGGAAGCCGGCATTTGTACCAAACCGAGCTCATGGACGCAGAGGTATTCCAGTGGACCGTCGTGGTGTAACACCGATGAAGAAGCCTGTTGTCATTGATCGAAGAAGGAGCGTGATTTGTGACTACTGCCATTTACCTGGACACGTGCAAAAGGATTGTCGAAGGAGGCAGGGACTCTGTTTGGTTTGTGGAGCGGCAGATCACACTGTCAATGCTTGTCCGTCGAAGCTTCGCATGAGAGATGATATTCAGAAGCCACCGCAGAAATCGTTTTAGGGACAGAGGCAGCTGACTCAGGGACCCAACCAGGCTCGAGCTTTTACCTTGACGGCTGAGGAAGCTAAGGCTTCAGGAGAAGTTGTTTCAGATATTCTACTCAGTCATGGTTTTCCCGCATTAGCGTTAGTTGATTCTGGTGCATCCCATTGTTTTATGTCGTCCAAGTTTATAGCTACACACTCAATTACCTGCACGACCCTGTCTAGTTTCTGAGACATACATACTGGAAATGGGAAAATCATATCTAGTAGAGAGTGTAAAGATTGTGCAGTTGTTGTTTGTGGGCGGGAGCTTTTTGCAGATTTCTTGGTGATTGATACGGGCAGCTATGAAGTCGTCTTGGGAATGGATTTTCTCGGCACTTTCCATACTCACATTGATTGTAGGGCAAAGAAAGTAATTTTCCAGATTCCCGGACACCCCGAATTTATCTTTACTGGAGGAAGCAGTTCTGTCGGGCCAATTGAGTTTAGGGCTAGGCCGACGGCAAATATTCTTGCATCAATGGAGGTTGCTCAAGATGAAACACCAGCGGTTGTTCGAGATTTCATGGACGTGTTTGAGGATATATCAGGTTTGCCGCCGAAGCGAGACGTGGAGTTCGCAATTGATCTTATTCCTGGTGCAGCGCCAGTTTCTAAAGCGTACTATCCAATGGCACCAGTGGAGTTGGAAGAAGTTAAGAAGCAGGTTACTGAGTTACTCGAGAAGGGTTGGATTCGAAGCAGTAACTCGCCTTGGGGAGCTCCAGTTCTTCTAGTCAAGAAGAAAGATGGCACAAGAAGGATGTGCATCGACTATCGAGAATTAAACCGGGTGACTATTAAGAACAAGTACCCGATCCCTCGCATTGGCGAACTATTTGAGCAGCCTAGTGGCGCGAGGGTATTCTCGAAGCTGGATTTGCGATCTGTATATCATCAGGTCCGAGTGAAAGCAGAGGATATTTGCAAGACGACGTTTCGAACTCGGTATGGACATTACGAGTACTTAGTGATGCCCTTCGGAGTAACGAATGCACCGGCAATATTCATGGACTTGATGAACCGAATCTTTTCACCATTCTTGGACCAGTTTATTGTGGTGTTCATTGACGATATTCTGGTCTACTCGAAGAGTATTGAAGAGCATGCTGAACATTTGAAGATCGCACTGCAGACGTTGAGACAAGAGAAGTTATATACAAAGATGAGCAAGTGCGAGTTTTGGCTGGAAGAAGTAAAGTTTTTGGGGCATGTTGTGTCTGGCGATGGAATCGCCGTCGATCCCGAAAAGATTGCAGCAGTTCGTGATTGGCCGATTCCGAAGGATGTTGCGGAGATAAGAAGTTTTCTTGGACTCGCCGGGTATTACAGAAGATTTGTGGAGAACTTTGCTCGTCTGGCGGAGCCGTTGACCAAGCTTACGTGCAAGGAGGTACCCTTTGTGTGGACGGATAGGTGTGCGTCAGCTTTCGAGGCGTTGAAACAGAAATTGATTACCGCTCCTATTCTGACCGTGCCAGACAGTTCCGGAGGATTAGTGATTCACAGCGACGCATCTGGGAAAGGATTGGGATGCGTTTTGATGCAGCATGGGAAGGTTGTAGCGTACGCATCGAGACAATTGAAGACCCATGAGAAGAATTACCTAACTCACGACTTGGAGCTTGCGGCTGTGATCTTCGCTTTGAAGATTTGGAGACACTACCTTTTGGGCGAAAGGGTCGAGGTGTTCATTGATCATAAAAACTTGAAGTATGTGTTCATGCAGAAGGAGCTTAATATGAGGCAGCGTAGATGGTTGGAGCTGATGGCTGACTACGATCTTGATCTTAAGTACCATCCGGGGAAGGTTAATGTTGTGCCGGATGCGCTCAGTCGGTTGCCAGCTGTTCAGACGTTGACTGCTCAGAAGGAACTCATTGAAGACTTTCGAAGATTTGATTTAGAGGTTGTGCTACCGCATTCTTCGGGACAGTTGATGCAGCTGCAGGTACATTCATCGTTGATCAAGAATATTAAAGCAGCGTAACCGCAGGACCCTAGATTGCAAAAGTGTCGAGAACAGGTTGAAGCTGGACTTCGAACTGACTTACTGATCCATGAAGATGGTTCGTTGAGATATGGTAGCCGTTTGTGTGTGCCAAAGGGAGATATTCGCGAAGAGCTGATGAAGGAGGCGCACAGTTCAGCTTATTCCATACATTCGGGAGGCACGAAGATGTACCGAGACATACGACAGCATTTCTGGTGGGAAGGCATGAAACGGGAGATTGTTCGCTTTGTGGCAAAATGTTTGGTGTGTCAGCAAATTAAGGCTGAACATCATTTTTCTTAGTCGAAAGAAGCTGCTAGCTGAGGGTTGCTGGTTTATTGCAACCACTTCCGATTCCTCAGTGGAAGTGGGAACATATAACTATGGATTTCGTGACAGCTCTACCGCGGAGTCCAAAAGGCAACAATGCAGTTTGGGTGATTGTTGATCGTTTGACCAAGGCAGCTCATTTCATTTCTTTTCGGGTTGGTCAATCAACAAAAACTTTGGCAGAGCTGTAAATGCAGGAGATTGTAAGATTGCATGGAGTACCTGTGAGCATCGTGTCTGAACGTGACACTCGGTTCTTATCACACTTCTGGAGGAGCTTACAAGAAAGTTTGGGGACCCGATTGAAGTTTAGCACCGCTTATCATCCTCAAACAGATGGCCAGTCGGAGAGAACGATCCAAACTCTTGAAGATATGTTGAGAGCTTGCATGTTGGACTTCAAGGGTTCATGGGAGGATCATCTACATTTAGTGGAGTTTTCTTACAACAACAGTTTCCAGGCAACGATTCAAATGACTCCATTCGAAGTTTTATATGGTCGCAAGTGTCGTTCACCTGTTTGTTGGGACGATGTCGGTGAACGAAGATTGTTGGGACCAGATTTGGTTGTGCACACGGTTGAGAAAGTTAACACTATCAGGAATCAAATGAAAGCAGCACAAGACAGACAGAAGAGTTGGGCGGATACGTCGAGAAGACCTCTAGAGTTCGCCGTGGGTGATTTGGTATTCTTGAAGATATCACCGACTAGAGGGGTGATTCGTTTTGGAAGTCGAGAAAAGCTCAGTCCTCGATTCGTTGGACCCTTTGAAATTTTAGAGCGTGTTGGTGAGGTAGCGTACCGTTTGGATTTACCGCAATCCTTGGCAAATGTTCATGACGTGTTTCACGTATCTCAACTCCGTAAGTATGTTCGAGATGAAACACATGTGTTGGATCATTCGGAGCTGACTGTACGAGAAGACCTGACTTTTGAGGAGCGACTGGTTGCGATTGTGGATCGAAGAGAAAAGGTTCTTAAGAACAAGGTTATCCCTCTTGTACTTGTTTCTTGAGGTAGTCGCTCACATGGAGAGTCCACTTGGGAACGAGAAGATGAAATCCGACAGAAATTTCCCCATCTTTTCTTGTAGTGTTGGTTGTTTATCCTTTGTGTTCTTGGAATTTCGAGGACGAAATTCTTTTGTAGTTGGTATAATGTAACAACCGAGTTCTGTTATACCAATTCCTGTTTCCATATGTGATGTTTGTGGTAATTTACTTTGTATTCGACTCGTTTACTTGAGCTCGTTGTTCCCTAGTTATAAATTTACCTAACATTTCATATTGTTGCATATAACAATTTAAGTCATTTAAAATAATTTAAAAATACATGACATGGCCTGCTTGATACCCCTAACCCTGTGGTAGTGTCCTTACATCGTGTTCTCGTCCCGTTAAGTGAAACGGACGTGTTTGGACGACTACGCGCACGTGCGTGCGTCCGTTCTTGGGGGTATGCTTTTTTATTACAAAATCCTTCTTTTTGATTTTTGGAACTTGCTAATAATTTTCATATTTCAAATTCAAAATTTTTGACCCGACCCAGGCGCAATTCTGAAATATTTTTTATTCCGCCAAATCCTATTTATTTCAAAATTTCTTAAAATCTGTTTGAAAATATTTTCTACAGCCTACAATGATTTTCCATAATGAAATTATTCCTAAGCCAACGATATCACATATTTTAAAACCCCAGAAAATCTTTTACAATTTTTCGCCTAACAGCTTCCCTCACCCAATCAGAACCCTCCTTTCTTTCGATGTCGGGCCCCACCTTCTTCCCTCTCTCTCTTCCTTTTCTCCTTCTCTCTCTTCCTCGTCCTCGCTCACCCCCGCTTCCTGACAAATTCCTCTCTCCTCCTCTTTCTCTCTTCTCTCGTTCTCCCTCTCTCTCCTCTCGCGCCCGCTTCTCTCTCCTCTCGCGGTGCGCGAGAATCCCGTCACCCCCCACTCTATTCTCACCTCCCTTATACATCTTCTTCTTCTTCTGTTTCTCTTCTTAAAAACCCATGCACGAGAGAAAGAAACCCAGCCAACTCCCGTCGCCTCTTCTAACCCTAACCCTATTCTTGCTCCACACCACCGCCTCCTCATCGCCCTCGTCTCCATTTTATTCTCTTTCTCCCTTTCTCCCCGAGTCTCTCTCCCCTGCACACACCCGACGAGAACCTGGGAACCTAACGCCGACTTCCATCGCCGCCGACCACTCCCCATCGCCATCGCCATCTCCCCCTCTCCTCTGCTCTCCATCCATCACCCAAAACCCTACTTTACAAACCCCCTGGAACCAGCCCCTAGCCCAAACCCTAACCCCTAGCTCTTCTTAAACCCTTCGCCGACGCCCCACCGCTGTCGATCTCGCCGCCACTGCTAGCACACCCCTGCACACAACCAGTAAGCTATCCTTCATTCTTTTTCTTCTTCTTCTTTTCTCGTTCTCTTCTTTTCTATTTCTGTATCTATTTTCTAGCATATGTGTTCTCTGTTGTTTTAGATCTCCGGAATCCTGTCGAGCCGTCGACGACCCCGACGATCCAGCTAGGACCTTTGACCCGTGTGATTCCACTGTTCGTCGTTTGGACTCATTCCGTGTACCGTGCGCGCGTCGTGACTTTTCCCGCCGACGCGAGACGTTCCGTTTTCCGTATTGCGATCCATCGAGGCAAGTGAAACTTGCTACATGCTATTCATACTATTCGTATATAAATTTATCTATTTGTCTCATTAAATCTATAAACAGAACCTAGAGCCACGAGTCCCAAGTTAACAATATGATGTTCCGTTTATATATTTCAGATCTAGAACTTGAAGCTTAACTGTTGCAATTAGTTGACTATACCTAGTAACCACAGTTACATTGTAATCACATAATAACTATTGTACATAGTCTATAATACCCTTTTCTCTAGTTTTACTCTATCGGACATCCGTGCGCATCTTTAACCGGTTTTAGTTATAATTGCATCCATTAAACATATTATACATGTCATTGCATCCCTAGATTACTTAATGCTTATTAACCTGATTTTAACATCCATATTTGTCATACAGTATTCATATAATGTTGAAACCATCTCTTAAACACAAACTGATAACCGTACAGCTAAGTAGTTTAATCCGCACATATTGCTTAACCTATCACATGTGCCAATTTATTGTGTTGTTGATACCCATGCTTGTTTATTTATAACCATGATTATGTTATTTGATTATGAGCACCCATATGATATCTTTTACACCCTGACATGACTTGCTACACACATATTACTTGACCCGACATGGTACCGTACACTACTTGACTTGACCTGATATACCATGGCTTGACCTGTTACCTGATCTTGTGTCTAATGCCAACAAACCTGACATGTAGTCCTTACGGACCGTTCCTGTTGTCTATCCAGACAAACCTGCACCTACCTGCTCCTGTGTTGGTATTAGTTCTTGATTACTTAAATACCTGACTTGAACACATATAACTTGGGGGTATAGGGAAATCAATGATGAAACCTGACCTGTAACTCGACAGTTCGATACCTGTTCTGATCAGTCTTACGGGCTAGGCCAGCCCCGGGGTGATGATGCTGACATCACTTATCTGTACATGCTACCTTTTACTGCCTAGCGGCACGTCTCTGGATTCAGCCCGAGAATCTTGACCGTGGTCCCGGGCACGCACGGGATACTATTGAGTTATATCGATGATGCTTCAAATTGATTTCAAAGACTTGAGAGTAGATAACCCAATAGACCAATTTAGCTTACTCACCGCACACTACCCTTCACTGCCCTGATTTATATTGATGTTACACCTGCTTTACCGTTTATGATTATACTTGCATGTCGTGTTACCCTGTTTATATTTCATTGCTTGATGACATGACGCGCTGACGTCTGGATTTTGCATGGCCCAGATTCCGTACCTTTGCTGCAGTCCGAGCAGGAATACTTCAGCCAGCAGGCTGAGCAGTGAGGTTTCGGTAGTAGTTAGTTCTTTTACTTTTCAGCATTTTATTCCTGATGTGAGCCCGCATTATGGGACATACATTCCAGTTATTCTTGTATTGGATCTTTTGCTTCCGCATTATTATTATTCTTGACTCATTCTATTTTGGCTTATGGACATATATTAGATAGTTTATTTTGTGTTCTTGATATCTCTACAGCCGTAATGTGACTGTGGATGTATACTTCCTACCCACAGGTAGCATGGTTGGCTATGTTACATGCCCATCTTAGCGTACTCTGGAAAGCGGGGCGTGACAGGACTACTCAGAAAGCTAGATAAATTTTCTCTTTTTCCCCCCATTTTTTCTTTGAGAAAAAAAATGAGAAGACAACACATGCACCTTATTGAGTTTGGATTATCACATTGGAGGAGATATGAGGTCGATAGGGTTGAATCAAAATCACGGACCCTAATAATTTGGATGCGTGTACCCTCTCGCACAATCGAACTGATGGAGGTCCTTTTCGGGTCTCCGTCAGATGTTGTCTTCCGTCGATCTCCTGGTGGATTTTGGATGTGATCTTCTGTTTCGTGTGGGTCTCAATGGATTTGAGGAGATTGGTGATTTGAGGAGTTTAGCGCTGAGTATCTGCAAAGAATTCCCGGGGTGGTTTGGTACCACCAAGGACCCTCCGATGATCAAGTTAGTAGAGTCAGGAATGGCTTACTTGACCCCTCTGTGATGGGGGATTTTATAGCGGCGGCAGCACGCAGCAGCAGCAGGCACAAGAAACTCGCCGACAGTTACGCTCCCGACGTCATGCCCGCGTAGAGAGCGGATCGCCCATTAATGGGGATCGTGATGGCGTGGAACGTGGGATATTGCTGGCGGAGATTCTACGCATGGCGAGATTTGCGGAGCGGCGGTTACGCCTGTGAGCGGTGGAGTTGGTCGGTCGAAGGGACCGAGGAATACGACCTCGGCGGGAGGGCTTGGGAACGAGCAAAAGGGCCGGTATCTTGGTCCTGTGGTAGCTCAGGGGTGAGCTGAGAGGCCTAGGAGGCCAATTTGCAGGGGGCTCTGAGGTGAGCCAGCTTGTGCTTGTAGGTCGGGTATAGGGATGGCCTGGTCGGCCCCTGTGGACCCTCTCTTCTGAGTTGCCCCACGTGTCCTGATATAAGGGAACACCAATATAGAGCATCATCATTAGCCCTCCACTCTTGTCCCGACCAGCTGGCGGGTCGGGTCAAGAGTGGACTGCCGGGCCGCCCAGGGTGCGCTCCCTCCTAAGATTTCATCGGGCGTGTCCCTGAGCAATCCATTTTCTTCGTAGGGTAGGAAGCTACCCGCTGCGGATGCGCCTGGCAGGAAGCTACTCAGCGGCCTCATGAGGAGGGCTTTGGACCCACTCCGTTGATGGGCAGGAGGATGCCCGCTGGGGATGTGCCGAGCAGGAAGGGACTCGGCGGCCTCGCGATGAGGGCTTCAGATCCTCAGCGTCTGATGGCAGGAGGCTGCCCGCTGGGGACGATCGAGGAGGGAAGCTGGTCGGTTGATCTTGGCGAGGGCCTTGATCCCTGGCGTTGAGAGTAGGGAAGCTACCGGCCAGGGATAGTCGAGTCTGGGAGGACTTTGATCCTTAGCATTGGAGGGGCTGTAAGAAGCCTGCCAAGGATAGCCGGGCAGCGAGGCTGCGTGGTTGCCTCTTGGTGAGGGCTTCGATCCCTGGCGTTGCAAGTAGGGAAGCTATCGGCTAGGGATAGCCGAGCAGGGAAGCCGCTCGGTTGTTTCTGGGAGGACTTTGATCCTTGTCTTTGTTGGGTAGGAAGCTACCCGCCGGGATGCACCAAGTAGGAAGGGGCTCGGCGGCCTCGCGAAGAGGGCCTCAGATCCTCAGCGTCTGATGGGTAGGAGGACGCCCGCTGGGGATGCGCCGAGCAAGAAGGAACTCAGTGGCCTCGCGATGAGGGCTTCAGACCATCAGCGTCTGATGGGCAGGAGGATGCCCGCTGGGGATGCGCCAAGCAGGAAGGAACTAGGCGGCCTCACGATGAGGGCTTGAGATCCTCAGCATCTGAGGGGCAGGAGGATTCCCGCTGGGGATGCGCCAAGCAGGAAGGAACTCGGCGGCCTCGCGATGAGGGCTTCAGACCATCAACATCTGATGAGCAGGAGGATGCCCGCTGGGGATGCGCCAAGCAGGAAGGAACTCGGCGGCCTCACGATGAGGGCTTGAGATCCTCAACATCTGATGGGCAGGAGGATGCCTGCTGGGGATGCGCCGAGCAGGAAGGAACTCGGTGGCCTCACGATGAGGGCTTCAGATCTTCAGCGTCTGATGGGCAGGAGGATGCCTGCTGGGGATGCGCCGAGAAGGAAGGGACTCGGCGGCCTCGCGATGAGGACTTGATCCCTGGCGTTGTAGGGTAGGAAAGCTACCAGCCAGGGATAGTCGAGCAGGGAGCTGCAGGGCTGCCCTTTCGTGAGGGCTTTGATCCTTGGCACTGGCCGTTTGAGGCCTGCGAAGGATGGCCGAGCAGGGTAGCTGCTCGGTGCCTCTAGGAGAGGGCTTTGATCCTTGACGCTGGAGGGGCCGTGAGAGGCCTGCGAAGGATGGCCGAGCAGGGTAGCTGCTCGGTGCCTCTTAGCGAGGGCTTTGATCCTTGACGCTGGAGGGGCCGTGAGGGGCCTGAGAAGGATGGCCGAGCAGGTTAGCTGCTCGGTGCCTCTTGGCGAGGGCTTTGATCTCTGGTGTCGTGGGTAGGCAACTACCAGCCTAGGATGACCGAGTGGGGTAGCTGCTCGGGTGCCTCTTGCGAGGGTTTTTGATCCTTCAGGACGGGGACCGAGTAGGGTTACTGCCCAGTGCCTCTTGGTGAGGACTTTGATCCCTGTCGGTTGTGGCAAGAAGCTATCAGCCGGGGATAACCGAGCAAGGACTCGACTGCCTCTGGGAGGACTTTGGTCCTTAGCGCGGGAGGGGCTGTAAGAAGCCTACCAAGGACCCTTGGCCGGGCAGGGTTACTGCCCGGTGCCTCTTGGCGAGGGCTTTTGTCCTGAAGGATAGCCGAGCGAGGGATCCTCGGGCTCGACTGCCTCTGGGAGGGCTTTCTGATCCCTGGCGTTGCGGTAGGGAAGCTACCCGCCAGGGATAGCCGAGCGAGGGATCCTCGGGTTCGACTGCCTCTGGGAGGGCTTTCTGATCCCTGGCGTTGCGGTAGGGAAGCTACTCGACAGGGATAGCCGAGCGAGGGATCCTCGGGCTCGACTGCCTCTGGGAGGGCTTTCTGATCCCTGGCATTGCGGTAGGGAAGCTACCCGCCAGGGATAGCCGAGCGAGGGATCCTCGGGCTCGACTGTCTCTGGGAGGGCTTTCTGATCCTTGGCGTTGCGGTAGGGAAGCTACCCGCCAGGGATAGCCGAGCGAGTGATCCTCGGGCTCGAATGCCTCTGGGAGGGCTTTCCGATCCCTGGCGTTGCGGTAGGGAAGCTACCCACCAGGGATAGCCGAGCAAGGGTCTGGATCGACTGCCTCTGGGAGGACTTTCTGATCCCTGGCGTCACGGTAGGGAAACTACCCGCTAGAGATAGCCGAGCGAGGGTCGGGCTCGACTGCCTCTGGGAGGACTTTCTGATCTCTGGCGTTGCGGTAGGGAAACTACCCGCCAGGGATAGCCAAGCGAGGGTTGGGCTCGACTGCTTCTGGGAGGACTTTCTGATCTCTGGCGTCGCGGTAGGGAAGCTATCTGCCAGGGATAGCCGAGCGGGGTAGCTGCTGGGCTGCCTCTTAGTGATGGCTTAGATCCTTAGCGGTGGAGGGGCCGTAGGAGGCCTGCTAAGGATAACCGGGCAGTAAAGCTGCGCGGTTGCCTCTTGGCGAGGGCTTTGATCCCTGGCGTTGCGAGTAGGGAAGCTACCGGCCAGGGATAGCCGAGCAGGGAAGCCGCTCGGTCGCCTCTAAGGAGGACTTTGATCCTTAGCGTTGGAGGAGTCGTAGGAGGCCTGCTAAGGATAACCAGGCAATGAAGCTGCGCGGTTGCCTCTTGGCGAGGGCTTTGATCCCTGGGCGAGGTGGTCCTCGAGCCGCCGTGGCGAGCCCCTTCTGTACGACCCCATCGAGGGAGGGGGTGTCGGTCATGCCTGAATCTTCAGGGTGATCGCTTGCCATGTGGATGGAGACCGAAAGGCCAACTTTGTTTTTTGTGGAGTTTCTGTTTTCCCACAAACGGCGCCAACTGATGGAGGTCCATTTCGGGTCTCCGTCAGATGTTGTCTTCCGTCGATCTTCCGGTGGATTTTGGAGGTGATCTCCTGTTGCGTGTTGGTCTCAATGGGTTTGAGGAGATTGGTGATTTGAGGAGTTTAGCGCCGAGTACCTGCAAAGAAGTCCCGGGGTAGTTTGGTACCACCAAGGACCCTTCGACGATCAAGTTAATGATGAGATCCGAGCAGAGTAACGGCTTAGTAGAGTTAGGAATGGCTTACTTGACCCCTCTGTGAACGGCTTAGCAGAGTAACGGCTTAGCAGTGTAGCGGCGGCAGCACGCAGCAGCAGCAGGCATGAGAAACTCGTTGGCAGTTACGCTCCTGACGTCACCCCCGTGTAGAGAGCGGATCGCCCATTAATGGGGATCGTGATGGCGTGGAACGTGGGATATTGCTGGCGGAGATTCTGCGCATGGCCAGATTTGCGGAGCGGCGGTTACGCCTGTGAGCGGTGGAGTTGGTCGGTCGGAGGGACCGAGGAATACGGCCTCGGTGGGAGGGCTCGGAAACGAGCGAGAGGGCCGAGGTATCTTGGTCCTGTGGTAGCTCGGGGGTGAGCTGAGAGGCCGAGGAAGCCAATTTGCAGGGGGCTCTGAGGTGAGCCAGCTTGTGCTTGTAGGTCGGGTACAGGAGTGGCCTGGTCGGCCCCTGTGGACCCTCTCTTCTGAGTTCTGAGGCACGCCATCTGCCACGTGTCCTGATCTCAGGGAACGCCAATATAGAGCATCATCACGACCACTCTCCTTCTCATAGCTCTAAAAATATATTGGATAAATTGTCAAAACCCCCTGGCCAAGTTTCCCGCGGACAAAAATCCCATGTCCATGAGGCGCACGTGAAAAACCCCTGAAAAAGTTTTCAGTTATTAAAAACCATAACCTATGATATTTAGTAGTCACCTGTTATATTTAGTTTGCCTGCTATATCTAAACAGTTGCTTGTGATATGTATGAGTTAATTAGATATAGCAGTAAACTATGTAGATATCGTAAGAAAAATTTCAAGGGGCTTTTGAACATGCTGCTGCGGTCCGGAGGTTTTTGTCATTAGGAAAATTGGCTTTTAATTTACACAAAATATATATTAAAAAAATGTGCCGGTTCGAGATCGGGTTCGGGTTGAAACCAGAGAGAACCAAAGCTAACCCGACTTCACCATCATCATCGAGATCTGAGAAGGAAGTCGTCGCTTTTGCTGCCGTCTGAGTTCCAATAATCTTTACCAAAGAGATCGTCGTCGTCATCAGAAGCAGAATCAGCAAGCATTTTTGAAAACTCTAACTCTCTCCTCGCAGCGAGTCTCTGATCAGCTCTCTTCAATTTCAGGTACTTATAGATTTTATATTCATAATCTCTATTCTGCTTTTAAATTCGCAGTCCATATAAATTTCATCAACATTAAACTTAGAGTTAGATCAAACTTTATACCAAATCCTTCATCTTGGGTATATAAAAGTCCATCCAATGATTTTTAGACGATGCTCCTTACAAAGTACCTACAAATTTACATCTCTTTCTTCATTGTTTACTCCATAGCCAATTTCTAGAAAGATCGATTACTTTATGCTGCTTGTTTTGAGCAGAGTTATTTGAATTAATGTGATGAAGTTTGATGAAGCACAATGATCTTGGCGACGCCTGGGATTTCGTTTTCAATCTCTTCACATGAGAAGTCGTGGCATCGACCACCAAATAGTGCCCGGTATTTGAAGGTGAATCAAATCAGTTTAAAGGAGGAGATTGGGGAAGCTACCTCAACAAGGTGCCATGCAAGTAGAAGGTTAGTTGATTAAATCTTTGAATTATGTAAAAACAAAACAAAAACATAAACTTATTCTCTTGGTGCAACTCTACTACTTTTTGTTGCAACACTATCAAGTATAAATGGTATTTGGCATTGCAGTTTGGGCTTGGTTTTCGTGAAACTTTCTTATGTATGCTATGTTCGCATATAACTCCATAAGTTGTAGTTGTCACTTATCTGGAATTAGCTCTCCAGCATCCATGAAATGAAAAACCGAGTAGTTTATAGTCATACGAATTTAATCATTTAAGTTTAACAAGTTTGAGATCTACTAGTTGTTAATCATTATGAAAATTATCCATTTATTCCATCATTCTTTGTCTCCAAAATTTCATAAATCTCAAATAGTTTTCTATTCGTTACCAATTTCATCTGTGGATCAATATAAATAAGCTGCATATTCAGTAGAATTATGGAATGGAAACATATGGAATATCATCAAATAAGATGTGATATTTTAGGTGACATGTTGGACCATGTCCGAAATATTCGCCGGTAGGTCTGATACATCTGCAAAACGTCTTGAACAAAAAATGTCAGCATATTATAGTGGCAAGGCTATGGAAAAATAATGAGATTTTGGATGATCCATCAATTGTATAGGCCGATAATTAAGATAACGGAAAACATTGACCGGCGTTTAAAGAAGGGTTCGAAACTCATGCATTGCCAGCCAGTGTTGTTCTAGATGTATCTGTCTATTATATTTAAATTTTGTATATGTCTATTATAGTCAGGGAGACGACTATGCCAATTGTATCTGTCTATTATATTTAAATTTTGTATTATTGAAAATACTACTTCCTCTGTCTCACAATACTAGCCCTTTTTTGTACCCCCGCCCCCCCCTCCCCCTCAAATTATCTGTTTGGGAATGGAGTTAAGTTTTCTAAATTCGTGTTTCCATAAAGTTAGCAAAACTTAACTCCAAAATGCTAACTTTGTCTTGTTTGACATTCATTTTGGAGTTGAGATAACTGCAGTTATCTAAACTCCAAAGTTGATATAACACGATTATCTAAACTCCATTTTTTTCCAAACACATCTCTTATAACATAACTAGAGCTTATTTATTAAATGGAGTTTGGGGCTTGCAAACCATAGTTTGCATCCCTTCTACCTCCACTTAGAAATGAATTCTAGTTATCCTAAATCCATACCCAAACAAGGCCTCATAGGTTAAATTAGGTATTTCCACATCTATGACATATTAGATTTTAGAAAAGCTATACTCTTCTTCATAAGTGTGCAGGATGAAAAAGGGCTACTATTGTGGAAACAGAGGGAGTATGTCTTGTTGTTGCAGACAAAACTTTAATAATTTTCTGTCACTTAGAAGTTAGATGCTTCTCTTTTACAGGATTGCTGTCCTCCCTTAAGTTTCTTTCCTTTTTCCTTTTCTTTTGATTTAGTAAATGCTGTAACCATCATCTCTTAAATCTTCTATGTTCACAATACTTGATTTATATTAAAATTAGACATTTTCGATTGTCACTTTTGTGAGCAGGTGTGAATGCTTTGATCTCCACAAAGAACTTGTTCCTTACAAACAGGCATGGTCTTGGCAGAAGTCGGTGGTAAGAAGGAAACATGAATTGGTAGACAGAGATGAAGATCACTCCGACACGCTGTTTGTTCTTCAACATCCGCCAGTGTATACATTAGGGACCGGTAGTCTTGAGAAGTACTTGAACTTTGACATTCAAAATGCTCCATATGATCTATACAGGACCGAGCGTGGTGGTGAAGTCACATATCATGGGCCTGGACAGGTACTTGTATCTTTAACAATCTCATAAATGTTTGTATGTGTCTTTCATTCTAATATGATCAACAGTATAGTTGTCTGCATTGTTACAAACGCGTGTATATTCACATGCCTGTGTGCAGTTCCTGTCGATTATTTACATTTTTAAGCTCAACTACCATTATTCCGTATTCATTTACAGTCTATTTTCCCCCTTAAAATTTATTACGTGTCAACTGATTATATCTTTTGGTCACATATAAATAGATGGAAGATGTCACATCCAGCCATGTGACTCGCATTCATTATTTTTTGGAATGTATTTCTTTTTAAGTTAACAATACTGTAAATATAAAGTGGATGTGCTGTCCCTTGTGTTCTATATCAAGTTGAGCATGGATTTGTCAACTATTCAGTGCAAGTATCTTGTGAATCATTTTGTGCCTACTGAAAGTCTAAACTGCCAAGCTGTAGTACTCTGCAGTAAGTTTACTGCTGCTTTATAAATATTTAAACTTCAATATCCTATAAAGCACTTCCGATGCGGATATTTCTTTAGATCGGGTCGGGTGGGTAGGGCATTGTTTGCAATTACATTCTTAATTTGTGCAAGTTGGCTAGGGAAACACGCTTCTGCTCATTGGTTTCGTGTCTGCTTTAATGGCATCTGATACAAGGAGGTGCATTGGTCATAGCACCAGCTAGATCTCTTGTATCCCTTTAGTTATTTGATAATATTTCGTCATTACATCTCATTTGACAAAAGTTATGTATTGTTGTGTTTTAGAGCTTGGATGTCTTACCGCCATCCATACGGCTTTTTCTCATATTATCATATAGCATGTCCTTATGTTATGAATCCTTATCTTGTTTTAGATATCGAGCACAACACTCCTTGGACACTCTTCTGATACTCGTTGGACTCATCTTGTACACGTCTTGGATTTTTAAACGCACTTGTAGTTGTGGGCATTTTGTGTACACTTTTTTCCGGACCTCCAAAGATGCTATTAACTATATCGAATAAATTTTCTTTTGGTATCATCCTAAACACTATAGTATTGGAAAATAGAGTTATATGTTGTGTAATATAATATACAAAGTCGAATAGAATTATATGCTGCTGAAGCTTCCCCCCTTTGAACATGTGTTGATCTGTCTTTGCTAAGTCTTTCGAAGACTGAACAAATTGCATATACATTTGAAAATGCCAACGGTCAAACCAATGTGAGAACCCCAATGAGTGTGTTCTGCCTGCTGCAAACTGCCAAGTTGATTCAATCCTCTTCCAGTCCCTGAGCCCATGATTTCTGCTGCTTGATCAGCTCGCAACTCATCATGCCGTTTGCAAGATGCACCAATTATATTTACTATAGAAGATAGATTAAATAACCGATAGATAGGAATTACTTCTCTTGATGCTGCAGCTAATGCTAATTGCAAATAATATGCCATACAATGAATTTTTAGAGATTGTTTCTGCAGGGAGAATTTTTTTTAGAATTCTGATTCTAATCACCCGTCTCCTCTTTCATAATGTAGTTCCCCAACTTTAGGGCATAAATCCAGAATCTGCTACCTGAACTAGTGAGCCAACCAAAATCAACTTTCAGATCTTGCACACAATTAATGCATAAGTTTTCATAGCTCAACTATATTACCTCTGGAGATTTGGCCTTACTTTGTATGAATTTCCAATTATCAAATATCGTGCTACATGGATTGAACATGGATACTTTGTTACCATAAATTGCTAAATCATTAGTGATTTGCGATTTGGAATGATTGTTCTCAATCGGGGAACACTAACTTCCAGATCAGAAGAATAATATTTCCGATCTAACCCATTAAGAACACAAGTTAAATGCGCATAAAGTCAATTTTGTGTTAATTTATGCTAAATTATATTTAATTCTTTTTCAAGAATTTAGGTAGATAGCAAAATAATTAAACTAGATATATTTGTATTGTACATGAGTTCATACACACACACGCACATGAAAAGGGTCCAAAAATACTTCATGCTAATCTTTCCGTTCTGTATAACCTTATCGAAGAAGACTACCCTATTTCACCACATTCCATAAAAAATGGTGTCCCACATTCCCATTTTTGTTCCATGTGCTGAAATGTTCCGCAGTCTGGGAAACATTGGATGGATATATTGTCATTGTTGCTTTTTCTATAACATATAACATGTTATCATCATCCTATTTGCAACTTCCTGTATTGCATTGATCTAGTTTAAAGGAAAGGAAGATAAAGGGCCTAAGCTTGTTGTCTGTGTATTACATTGATCTGTCCTGTAGTACTTTTCTATAATAATATGTTATCATCATTACATTTTTATTGAAATTGTAAAAATAAATTCCTTTTAATCCTTAATGTTGAAAAATTGCAAGGTAATAGATGATTGTGTCCTAGTTATATATCATGCCCTACACTATGATGCTATGCTTTATCAGTAAATTTGTATGGTGCTTCTCTTCGTGTCACTCTCTCATGTATGTCCTTCTTACATGACTACGAGCTAACTTGTAATCCATCGCTTTGAAATTTTTGCACTCCCGACATTTGTATTATATATTTATTTGCCATATTACAATTCATGAAATCCTGTTGGTACACCAATTTCCTAGAGTGTCATCCTTACCTCTCTTAAAAAGACTTGAATTCTTTTATTCTGGCATTTTGTTCAAGAATTTAGCCAAGAAACTTTTCAACTGTGCATAATGCCCATTAGAACCTGGCAACCTGCCTTTTGGTTGTAAAGCATTTACCATCTACGTGCTCACAATTTCTTTGTCTGTGCACAGCGGCCAATCACATTTGGTCTATTTTTAAAAAGCATGTACAATCTATGTGCTCACAATTTCTTTATTTGCGCACATCCACCCATCACATTGTAATAATTATGGCTATATGTTCACCATCCCTCTGTGTGCGCGCATGCGTGTTTGTTTAGTTCTTGACTTCTTGTCTTAACTAGTTACTGTGTCCCATCTTTGCAGCTTGTTATGTATCCTATTATCAATCTTCGATACCACAAAACAGATCTCCATTGGTACCTGAGATCACTTGAAGAAGTGGTCATTCGGGCACTCCAGTCAACATTTTCAATAAAGGCATCAAGGCTTGACAGTTTGACCGGAGTTTGGGTAGGTGTGTCCTTCCTCTCAGTCTCATCCAAATGCATTTGCAGCAAGCTTTTAGATACACACCATATTAATGATAAGAAAACAAAATGCAGCTAATTATGAGTAAATAATTTTTAACAGACCACCTTATATGCGTCAGCAATGAGTTTTATGTGTACTGTTGGTAGGCATGGGAGCTGTAACTAAGTCACAAGTTTAAAACACCAAAGCAACGTGGGAGATGAGGTAGATTTTATTTTTATTTTTATTTTTTGAGGGCGTTTTGGGGGTGGGGGGTTGAGGTTTCTTTTCTTTGGTTGGTGGAAAAGGGAGGAAGAAAAAGGAACGTTGGGTTGGGGGGGAGGGAGGGGTTATCGGGTCTCACATGAGTACAACCTTATAGCTAAAGGGGTTCATAAGTGGGAGCTTTATGTGTCAGAATGTTGCATGATATAGAAATTACATGCCAAAGTATAGCTAACATGAGAATGTTGAGATGTTTGAGCGAAAATATCTGACAAATAGGGTAAGAAATGAATGAATTCATAAGCAGTTAGAGACTATTTCCATAAAGGATAAAATGAGAGGGAACCGATTATTATGATTTGAATATGTGCAAGAGAGGCTGACAATAGCTTTAGTTGTAGCGAGGACTAGAGGTCGGCCTAAACACGAGGAAAGTGAAAAGGATGGGGTGCATTAATCAAATTGAGAAGATGGCAGCTCGATGATCCCGAAAGTTAGTGATAAAGGGTGCTGTTCTTGTTGTCTAAAACTGTTTGTGTATAATTCATTATTTTCTCTTTCAGAAAAGTGGTCCACATTAATTAGCTTCTGAATCTATGAAAAATCATAATATTTCCCCCACCAGCTATCAAATTTGCTATACGTGGCTATTTTACTTACTCTCAATCATCCATTATGAATTCTTCAGGAAACCAAAAGGTCGCTGCAATTGGTATTCGAGTTTCTCGGTGGGTAGCTTATCACGGGGTGGCATTGAACGTAACTACAGACTTGACTCCCTTTCATCACATTGTTCCCTGCGGAATACGAGACCGCGAGGTCGGAAGTCTTAGTCGAATTTTGGATGGGTCATCCCATGAAACAATAGGTTCAGGCAGCGATTTAATCGATGTCACTTATGGATCATTGTTGAAAGAATTCTGCGAAATTTTCCAGCTTTCTATCGATCACAGAATGATTACTGAGCTGGAGGTTCCAGGGGAAAACTCATTAAGCATGGTTGAAGAGAAATGAATTTACTCGGGCTTGATTACTGAGACACATCAACATGGGGTATCAATTCATTATTTATAGACAGATTCCAACTCTGAGGATAATATAAGTTCGTACCCGAGGCAGTCGACAACATTTCCGGCAAGCAAGTGCAGTTTTGGTGTAACTTTCATTTGTAAGATTGACTCCTTCATTACATATCTGATACTTCATTTGTATGATGCAACTTTAAAAAAAAGAATTAATTTAGTGATATTGTTTCATGAAGTAGGCAGATTCTAGTACTTCCTGTCAATCAAGGGCTTTGCGGGGCTGCAGTGTCCCCTCACATTGAGGGGGCATTTTGCAGAAAATCCCCTGGATTTTTCAAGGGCTTTTCTGCAAAATGACCCCTCAATTTGATGGACACTGCAGCCCGGGGGCTGCAGGGATCCTGCAGCCCCCTTTTGGCAGTCAATTATGGGCTTGCGGGCTGCAGGGACACTGCAGCCCTCTTTTGGCAGTCAATTATGAGCTTGCGGGGGCTGCAGTGTAATAGCATGTGGTGAAGTGATATATTCGAGTGAAGCAAGCATGATTTCTTTAGTTTTTGTGAAAAAAAGCAATGATTTTTCCCCTTAATTTTAGTTCTGATAGTTGATTATTTACGAATATATTTAGTTGCTATGATGAAAAAAATAATGATTTGTTTCTTAATTTTAGTTCAAATACTTGATTGCTTATGAATATGTAGGAGACTGCTTTTCTTGGCCTTAAAAATATGTGGTTGCAATTTGTTTAGAGGATGATAATATTGATTATTTACATTTGCTGTATTTTGACTTCTTTTAAAAGGATATTTTGGTAACTAAACTGCATTCTAAGTTTTGTAGCCTCCAGTGGATAACTTGTTCATCCCACAGCCAGGGCTCTAATCTAAACTCAACTCTGCTCTTCTCCAATGATCTCTGCTGCTGCTTCAACCTCCACTGTTAACAACTTCCTCTTACCTTCCTCATTAATAACCTCTAAAGCTGGCCGCTTCCATCAGCAATCTCCTCCCACTTTAGAGAAGAGTAGACGAAGCCATCGGCCAAACCTTCCTCGATTCACCTGCAGTGCTGCAATCACCCATTCGGAACCCGTCACATTCAACGGAGCATCTGACTTAAACATCAGACGCCTATGCAGTCAAGGAAACCTCGAAACCGCCCTTCAAATGACCCTTCATTTAGAAAACCAAGGAACCCCACCAAACCTCCAAACCCTCACTCTCGTTCTCCAATCCTCCGTCGAATCCAAATCATTACCCTTTCTACGGAAAACACATCACCACCTGTCAAAACACCCATCGAAACCCATAATTCCGATCAACACATTAGCCGCAATCTACTGCAAGCTCGGCAGCACTGAATACGCTAGCAAACTGTTGAGCAAAACACCTGACAACCCAAAAGGCAAGATTGATTCGAAGAGAAGAGAGGCATACGAGAAAGTGAGGGAACTGCATAAGGAGATAAGGGCGGCTGGATATGTGCCCGACACGAGATTTGTGCTGCATGATATCGATGAGGAGGCGAAAGAGAAGGCGCTCATGTATCACAGCGAGAGGCTGGCGATAGCATTCGGGCTTATCAACACGGCGCCAGGGAGCACGCTGAGGATCATGAAGAATTTGAGGATTTGTGGAGATTGCCATAATGCTGTGAAGTTTATCTCCAAGGTTGTGGCGAGGGAGATTGTGGTGAGGGATAACAAGAGGTTTCATCATTTCAAGGATGGTGTGTGTTCTTGTGGGGATTTCTGGTAAGGGGGGAGAGTTTTGATTGTGTGTAATCTGGTTTTAGAGCCAGTTTATTTCTTTTGTAGCATCAAGCATTTGCTACCAAGGAGCAGTAGGTCAGTTGGCATGACACTTCCCGCCCTCTTTCCTGCCGAAAGAGGGCGGGATTCGATCCCGAGGAGGAGTGACCACAATTTAAAGCTTTGGGGCAAATTTGTGGGTCTTTTGGGAGCTTGTGTGTGTTGTATACTTATGTATGTTGTGTGCGCAGATGTGGGCGTGGGTTAGTATTATGGTCCAATTCAAAAGAAAAAATCAAGACATGCTGATGTATGGCGGTTGTGTTGATATAGTGTATAGTTGGATGAATTTAGTTTTGTTGAAAAATTCCACTTTTTTCAAGATATTACAGTTGAGTTGGACTCATTTGGGGGCTCTGCAACATTTGCAAAACTTTTTATAACAATTAGGACCAAACTAAAACTTGCATTTGTACAGATAATGGGACTTCAAAAGCTTAGATTTGTTATTCAGATATCAGAAGTCCAAATCAAGCACCAAAAAATGGAACTCCTGCTGATATCTCAAGATATAAAAGGAGGTCGTATCAAGAAACAATTTCATCATATACTGCAATCACACCCAGTCTAAGGAGTAGCATGCCGATGTTGTTCGGTCTGCGACTTCCTTGGCTCAGTCACGGTCCTCTCCTGCGAATCACAAACTTTTGTCCCAAACTTACACCCAAACGTCCTGCCCGCCGATGAACCCCCATCGGATCTGGTCCACTCTCTCCTGCCCTTGCGTCCGACCTTATCAATGGCTTTCCTCATCCTCGAGCACTCCTTCAACAGCTCCTCCACTCTACACTGCATGCTGTCCATGTCCAGTCTCAGAACTTGGTTCTCTCGGACAGCTGTTCGCCAGGTGTCGCCCTCTGGTTGGTGCTCATCTGGGGGCCCCATGGCTGTGTTTGGGGCGATGAAAGAGCCTGCGATGGCATGGCGGAGCTGGAGCTGCTCGAAGAAGAGGACTTGGACTATGGAGCGGAGCGGGAGGCGCTCGTTTTGGGTCGCGTGGGTGCAGGCCTCTAGGGTAAGCTTCCGGCAGTCCATTATGCTGCATACCTTGTCACGCTCTTCCTCTGATAGCTGCCGGTGAGCCTGAAAACAAAGAATATAACAGAATGAATAGAACAGAATGAAATAGCTGTGGGTGAGCCTAAAAACTTTTTGCGCTCAATTTGTTTGCAACTTGAGACATTCAACTACAGCATTTAGTAAGGCTCCACACATCCACTATTAATCTACTCTTATTGCTTATAACAAATTTTGCATACAACATACGTCACCTTATCAATTAATGACTCAATTGACTCAGTCGATATGACACCTTCCCTCCTGGAAGGGTGCAGGATTCGATTCCAGTAGGGATGTGGCCACAATTTAATGCTTTTGTGGGTAGTTGGGTGCACGTGTGTTATGTGCTTGTGTGTTGTATGCATGGATGTGTTGTGTGAGTGGGTTAGGGTTAGGCTTACGGGCCAGTTCAAAAATATTAAATCATGTTATCTAAATTAAAGTTTGGTTGAATTGTATGACATGATGCAATAATTCACATTGCTTGGATTGTAATTTTGGAGTTGGGATATGAATTAAATATCGGTCATATCGGTCAATATACCGTTTTTTAGGTTCCTTATGACGATATCACTCGATATATTGGTCATATCACTATATGAAGCCTCTGTCGGATACGACCCCTATCCGATAATTAAAACCTTGATTGGGATTCTATGTTTTTCTCAATCCAACACAAAACTGTCTGAAACTCATTCATTCATTCTTCAGTTTTTTTCCAATCTAATAGTTTACTTTTGCAGCAACTCTGCTTCTCTTAGCCTCATCAACAGCCCAATAGAGCCCATAATGCTACTTAGAGAAAAGTTAATCCAAAAATTTGAATTTACCTTAAGATAGATATCAACGGCCCGATAAAGCCCATCATCGTAGACCCGCGCATTCTCCGGCGGCGCCATCGCCAGCTCGCAGAACTTCGCCGGCCTCAAATTCACATCCGAAGCGATCTCCGCCAGATACCCATCCACCAGCCTCGCCACCTTATTCTCACCCTCCGGTGACATCACCGCCTCCTCCCTTTCCTCCTCCGCCGCCATGATCGCCGACGACCTCTCCTCGATCCCCGCCAAATAATACCCCAAGATCCTCTCCACGCTCTCCACGTCATACAGCGTCTCATCTTGATGATACGAATAGCTCGGCATCAGCAGATCGTCGATCGTCGCTTGATCCAACTGCATCGCGATCTTCCGCTCTAACGCGACCCTCGATTCCTCCGATGCTTTCAAGATGTTGAGGGTTCGAAGCAACCTGAAGAGAAACTTGGTGGTGTTGCTGCTACTGGCGGCGGAGGATTTCTCAAGTGGCAGATTCGTGATTATCGTCTCCAAGAGTTCCTTTTGTTGATCGATCTCGGAGGTTGATGGAGGCGGAGCGAGGTGGCGGCTCGATCTCGAGACGCCTGGGATCGATCGCTTGGCGTAAGAGATTAGAGATCCTTCGATGATTTCGGCGCTCAGATCTTTCTCCTTCATGGCGGCGATCACGCGCTTGTAGATTGGGAGGCTGAGATCCGCCAGGTCTTCGAACCAAGGATCGGATCCGCCGTTGATGCTCCCGTTCTTTCGCCGGACGCCGGCGGCGGCAGCGATCTCTTCGGTGATCGGCCAGCCGAAGAGCGAGCTCGCATCGGACGCGCTCGTGCGAGCGGCGATCGAATCGACGCAGCGCTGCACGATGCCGAGGCCCTCAGCGAGAGGCAAGAGGTTTTCGCAGGATTTTAGGGCTTTGATCGATCCTCTGAGGCTTCGAAACACCGATTTGGCGAGGAATCGCTCGGTCAAATTCACTAGGTTGTTCACGAAGAAATCTTCCGTCATTTCTAGGTACTCGGCGGCGCAGCGGAGGGCGGCGGCGTTGCCGGCGGTGAGATTGATCTTGACGCCGTAGCAGTATTTGGCGGCGAGTTCGAATGTCTCGGCGCCGCCGGGAAAAGATTCGAGCTTGAAGTGATGAGGGAGCTCAAACTCTTCAATCTCTTCGTCCTCTTCCTCGTTCGATCGAGCTCTAGGATTTTGCTCTCGCTCTGTGATCAGATCGTGGAACTTCTTGCTCTTCGACATCAAAGGGTACTGAAAATCACAAAACAGAGGTGAAATTTAGGAACATTTTTCTCACAAATTTAAGAAAATTTGACTGAATGCTTACCTTGTGGAAATGAAAGCTCATATCATCGACTTCGATCTCGACATCGCTAGGCAATCCAGTGACACAGAACCAAGCTTGCCCTTTGGAATCCGCCATTTTTCTTTCCTTCTGAGATTTTTGCCCTAAATCTGTTCGTAAATTCATAAGCCCTAATAAATTTTTGCGTTATTTTAAGAGGGGGATTCCAAATGAGCAAGAGGGACAAAGAGCGTTTGAACAATCCACCGAAAAAGCAGTTATCAATTTATAATGCTTGTTACTAAAAAAAATGTATATTACTTTACTAATAATTTTGGCTTTGCTGCGGGTATCACTCATCAATGCAAAGAGATAACAAAAGGTTGGTTTATTAATCATCCTGAGCTTTTAAGGCTGCCAACCTAACGCTGTCCCTTTCTGCTGGAATCATAATTTATCTTAGCTTTGTCTTGAAATCCATAAAAATTAATGATATTTGGGCTGTTGTTGTGTCGCTTGGTTCTTTTGCTGGTGCTCATCACTGTTCCTGGGGTTATTTCCCTTTTATCTTTGGAGGCCTCACATCATCAAAACTTTGCAGGCTGTGTTCACCGAGAGAACCACCATTTCATGGGCAGCACATGAGCGTCGCAATAGGAAGAAATTGCTTGTAATCCAAAAACATGACGAGAACTAGAGGTATGTGATGGAGGCATTGATCTCCTTCAGATGTTGTCTTCCGTCGATATGTCGCGAGTATTGATAAAAGGTTGAAATTGGTGTTGAAAGTTGTCTTCTAGGACGTGTGGATCTCAATGGCTTGATTTTGAGGTGAAGCCGAGCTACCTATAAAGAAGTCCCGGAGTGGTTGTACCACCATGGACCCTCCGACGATCAAGTTAGCTGAGAAATTTGAGCAGAATAGCAGCTTGTTGAATTGGAATTGCCTTATCTGAGTCGTCTGGGAGAGGGGTTTTTATAGTGGTCGCATGGAGCGAGCTGGCGTGAGATCTTCGCCGTCAGTTACGCCCCTGACGTTACGCCTATGTGAATGATGGGATCCCTCCATTAATGAAGAGATACGCTCGTTAATGGGGGATACGACGGCGTGGAACGCGGGATGTTGGGTGGCGGATATCTCGCTTCTGGCGAGATACGCGGAGCCGTGGCAGAGGCGCTTGGGCTCTGCGTTCTTGGTTGCTCGGTAGAACCGGGGAGGCTTAGCTCGGCGGGAGGCTCAAAAGCGAGCAGGAGGCCGAGGAAGTTCAGTTTTGTGATAGCTCGGAGGCGAGTTGGGAGGACTGAGGAAGCTCAGCGTGTAGGAGAGCTCGGAGGCGAGCAGATGGTTATTTATAAGACGAGCATAGGAGTGTTCTGGGAGGCTATCGAAGGCCGGGTCAATCCTCATGGCGAAGGTCCGGGGAATGCCTTCAATATATCGTGTTTGCTCATGTCCCGTAAGCCTCGGGACGCGTCATCTATCACGTGTCATGATCTGGGGAATTCCCACTTATGAGTATCATCATTAGCCCCCCACTCTCATCTCGACCTATTTATAGGTCGGGTCGAGAGTGGTCTGATCGGTTTTCTGGGTTCAGCCCGTTGCCAAAAATCTATCGGCGCGGATTTCCGGGGCGACTCGGTGTAGGGCGGTTGCGTCGTTCAGATTTATGAGCCCGCGTGGCGTATCCCGGGTGCTTGGATCTCCGTGCGCATCTTTGATGACATCAGCGGATCAGGGAAAGGATCGTGTATTAAAGAGGGGGCGCCGATTCGTTCGCACGTCTGTTGACGTGCAGGCCACGTGTCCGACACGGATTGGTGGATGCGACAGGCTATCGTTGTCGCCTGCGGCCGAAGGGACGTCTCCAATGGTCGTTCGACATGTGGGACTTCGACGGCTGGCAGACGCGACGCTTTGTTTTGGCGGGAATTGATCAGGGCCGTCGGATGCTTCCCCTTGAGTTGTATAAATAGGAGGGTGATCCCTTAGGGTTAACACTTCCGCCATTATTTTCCTTCGTTGCGAGAGATTACTCGGCGTTCCTCCTTCTTTTAGATCAGATCTCCTGCATCTTTCCTCGGCGAAACCTTCCTTTTGAATCAGGTTAGAAATCTTTCTCTGAGAAGTCTGTAGAGGTTGTGAGGGTCGAGTCGGGTGATGAGGTTCCAGTTGTTGGAGCCGAGTCTAGGGTGTTTTCTCCCGCCTCTTCGGCTTCCTCATCTGCGTCGGGTTCCCTCCATAGAGTTAGGGCTACCCGTGCCGCTCGTTGCCAGGCGACGGCAAGGGCTTCTAAAGTGCGCATCAGTAACGCTCGCGATGCGCCCTCCATCTTAAGAAATGTGGACGAGCTTACCGAGATTCGGGCTCGTTTCCACATTCCCCCTAGCTATTCGTTTCGTTTAGCTAGGGAGGATGAAAAGGCGGATCAGGTGCAGGGCAAGGAGATTACCCTGTATTTGGATGCATTCTGGGCTGGAATGCGTCTGCCCTTTCCAACCGAAGTATGTGGAGTAATTCTTCGCTTCCAGCTTGCCCCGGGCCAGCTAGTGCCGAACTCGTGGAGAATTCTCCTCGGATTCCTGGTCCGGTTGAAACTTGACGACATCCCTTTTAGCCTGACCCTTCTTACTTACTTCCTCTTTTACAAAAATCACCCTGGCACCCGTAAAGATGAGCCGAGCTGGGTGTATATTTCTTTCAAAAAACGCAAGGGAGGGGCGGCCGGGTCGGGAGTAGTAGTCGCTCCTTCTTCCATTCATGAATGAAAGGAGAAGTTTGTATTCGTCGAGCCACCCGAGGGCGAGGATTGTCCTGTGCATGTACAGTGGCACAGAGCCGACTGCCCACGGCGAAGCAGTTGTCCTCTCTTGAGGCGAGGGCGGTGTCCATATGGGAGTCGATCCAGCGGGCTGATGTCTTGCTTTCGGAGTAAGTCCTTAGCTGGGTCGGGCTCAGCCTCGCGTGCTTCGTGGGTAAGTTAGGAGCTTGGACGGTCTGTTTAGACTTGAATAATTTCCTTTTGCCCTTCTTGCATCACTAACATTTATGTGTATTCTTCTTTTGCTGGACAAATGGACCGATCCGGGATCTTAGCTGCCATAGCCGCTACGTCCCAGAAGAAGGCCGGGGGCGTGAGCTTGTCCCGAGCTCGGCCCTAAGACTATCTCCACCGGTGAGGCCTTCCGCATCGCCCTAAGCCCCTGATGACCGCCACGGGGGTAGCCAGAAGCACGCGCGAGACCTGGAACCCCGAGCGAGGGAGGAGGAAGGAACCGAGGTTCCCCTCAAGAGGAAAAGGACGGTCTCCCGTGCGCCGTCGACTGAGATCCCTGAGGGGATTCCCGTGCAGGAGGGGGATGTCTACTTCGTGGTCCCCTTGGGGCTTTCCATCACCGACAGCTTACTCGCGGACATGGAGCAGTCGACCGGGGGCAAGATTCTTCGGGGGACCCTAAAGGCCCAAGCGGCCGCCATTGCTCAGGAGGCAGTTCAAGTTGGTCTCCGTTTAAGTATTATCTTAAGTGCCCTTTCTTGGTCTGAACACCTCTAAATCCATCTGCTGCCTTCCTTAGGTCCTCCAGCATTGCGCCCTAATCGTCAACATAGAATCCGAGGAGATTGCCCCGGCCATGAGGAAGGCGGGGGAGTCGTATTCGAAGGTGGAGGATCTACGCCTTCAGCTGCGGCAGGAGAAGGAGAAGACAACCGCCCTCGAAACCCGGTTGGCCGTTGGGGAGCTCACGATCTCTAAGTACCAGGAGCCCCACGACTTCTGAGAGAGTCCCACCGAGCCGTCGAGGTCAAGTTGGAGGAGTTGGGCAAGCGCTACACCGTAATGAAGAAGGTGAAGGACGCCAGTAAGAGGGAGACCGAGGCTGCGCTTGAGGCGGCGAAGATCGCCGAGCTCCGAGCTTGCAAGTCGGTGGACATGTACAAGGTGCCAGACCAGTTCTACGCCGACATCGACGAAGCCTCTGCCATCATTTGGCACGAAACTCTTGATGCTGTCAAGGCGTTAATGCCGAAGTTTTCCGACGTTGAGCTCCGCACTCGGGTCCCGCTTTTGGTGGACACACCGCAAGTGGCTGGCGCTGGGGGAGGGGCTGTTACGGAAGTAGCAGCTCCGGCCCCTGAGGGCGGTTCCGAGCAAGGCGAGATCCGGGTAGAGCCTGCAGCCTGAGCTTTTTGTTTTTCCCTTTATTTTTTCTTAAATTTTGTAAGCTTCCGGGCACTTTTGTAAGGCTGAGGAGCCCAGAATATCTTGTAAAGACTTTCGAAACATGAATAAAACTGGGTTTATTTTCCTCTGCTTGACTGTGTTTCTTATGTGAGTACTTGAGCTTGTCGGTCTTTTCCTCGATTCAAGTGTTAGGCCGTAGGTCGATGACCGGCCTTTTAGATGACGATCGCGCATCGAGTATAAGTCAATTAATCGCCAAGTGCTGGAAGGTCGGTGCCCTCCCACCCCCGGAGTCGAGGTGGCGATCGTTCCCCTCAGTGTAGGAAGGTCGGTATCTGCCCATTCCTTAGAATCGGACCAATGACCACGTCTCTTAGCGTGAGTTGAACATGTTGGGCTTCCCTTGCACCTAGTCTAGGGTTTGTAGCATCACACATGCCACTTTAAAATTTTAGAGAGGTGCAAAGCAAGCAAACCATGAATCATGCTAGAATTTCTAGGGTAACAAGTTTGTATCATATACAAAGAAGTAAAGAGATAGGGATTACAACCTTTGTAGTCCGTTCCTTTGCTTCATTAGCTCCGTGTTGAGGTCTCTTCGCTGCGATCATCATGAACTCCGACTCTCGAGAGGCTCCATGAAGAGAATGATGCACCTTGCTTGAAGACTTCACTAATCCAAGATGATCTACCTTGAAGAATCTCAAACCCAAGCTCTTGCTTCACTAATCAAGTATTAGCAAAGCAAACATCCTAATCTAAGTGGCCAGAATAGATGAGGATGATGATGTAGGAATTTTGCTCTCTTTTGTTTTCAATTTCTCACTTATAAACATCACAAATGAAAAAGCTAGTGAAGGTTTTCTTCATGAAGCAAGAAGAAAAAGATGAAGCAAAACCTTTTGTGATGAATAATGAATTATTGTTGTGGTTACAAATCAACCATGGGTTAAGAATGAAGCTTAACCCTTGTAGAGAATAAACTAGGGTAAAAGATTTGGGTTGGGTTAAGAAATATCTACACAAAAGATCAAAGCAAGTGACAAAAGTCAAAGCTTCATGAAGCTTCATGGAAGCTTCATCCAAGCTTAACCCTAATCCAAACCCTAACCATGTTTAAACTCTATAAAGCATGTTGCATTTGTAACCCTAACTTGTTACAATATTATATATCACATATATAATGTATTTTGTAACAAAAGAAAATAATACAATTAACATATATCGCATATATATCAATGTATTATCCCGTGAGAAAATGAATCAATAAAGCGAGCTTATATTAGTTAATGTAAAGTAATATATCACTTATATAATTATACATTAAATTATCGAATCAACACTTGATCCGATAACCCGGCTATAATACATATAACCGACTAATATAACATGTACCATTTCATCGAATCAACACTTGATCCGATGACCCGGCTATATCACATATACCCGGCCGATATCTCATATCGTGAGAATAGAATACAGTATCACATACTCGTATTATTCTCGGTCCCGTACATATCACATATGTGCTACTACTCCGTTTTTTCTGAGCCAGGAAACCTTTGTGTATGACTCTAAAGAATCGTCAATACGCCGGCAGCAGGTGATGATCATATCAAATACCCACAAGCTGCAAGCGGTCAGCTAAACGTAACAGCTACCCAGGTATTGAGCGATCAGAAGATCAACAAGCAAGTATGTATATTCTCCTGCGAATCCAATCAGTAACACTCCCGTACAGTCCGGTCTCTTCATCTGATATGTCGCATATCTCGCCTAGGGGTGGTAAACGTCAGACCCCAGTAGTTTGATAAGTCGTGTCGATATGAGGTTCATAACAGTTCGAGAAACTACTGATAACACTTACCAGTAAATCTCAGCAACCCTGGCCAGAGATTTCCAGTTATAGCCAATCGAACACAGCGCAACACCAACTCCCAATACCGGGAGAGACGAAACCCCTCCTATTGCTCATTGCCTCCACGTGATTCAGGACTGTACCCAAAAGCCACCGTTTTGCACGCCCTCTTGGACGTGGTATGATGGAAATCAAAGCACAGTGGGAATCACACAAGACTTTATGACGATCTTGGGTCTACAGACTAACCTGTACCAGTGTCACCAGAGAACTGCCTTCTGACTTGAGGTATAATACCATCTGGGAGTTCTCGGCTAGTCCGTTCAGTGTACCCAGTCTCCACTGAGCACCCGTATACTGTCTCTGATGTCAAACACTAATGGATATGGGATCATCCATCGCCCATCTACATGGGTCGAGAAGCATACGCTAGTCCACTTTGGTATATCGATGCCCTATCTCGATACACCTACGACTAGGAATATTTGAAGGATATACTTAGCGACTACATTGTCCCCACTAGTATGATCTGCATCATAGTCCTGATAGTCAAGTACTCATCCTAAGGGTTTTATCAACATGTAACATAGAGACTATCAGAGTACATGTTAAGATAAAGAGCAACCAAATAGCATAGTATCATATCGAGCAAGAAAGTCCTCCATATATATGTCCAAGCATCCACTACAATATACATCGTATGTACAGTAATGGCCTCTAGGGCATACATATCACTAACAATCTCCCATTTGCACTAGGGCCATCTGTTGTGGTATCTCATACCTAACAATCAGCTGTGGTTGAAATATCTCGTACTCAACCATCCCATAAAAGTCTCTATTGGGAAATAGGCCTTTGTGAGTGGATCCGCGCTGTTGTCCTCTATGTCTACTCTCCTATCCTCGATCTCCCTGGAGATCAACCATCTCCATGATCAGGTGATACTGCCTAAGAATATGTCTGGATCTCTGATGGGACAGGGGTTCCTAGGCATAAGCCACAACTCCATTGTCACACAATGGCATGAACGAAGTTCATCTCATGAACTAATATACTGCCTCTTTAGTAGCATCCTTGGCAACGATGTATCTAGCCTTTAATCGTCTAGTTTGTCACGGTATCTAGCTTGGAACTCTTCCAACATACCGTCCCTCCACTGAGGGTAAAGACAATGCCTGTGACTGACATTCAGTCGACCTTATCACCCTGGAACCATTCCAGTGATTCTCCCCAGGATCGATTGATACCATCTGACTACACCTAGTGAGAATCCTAACATCCAATTAAATCTATCTCATAGACCCAAAACCCAGGATTCAGGAGGTATCGATCCTATATGGAGAATCCTTGTGATAAGAGGAGATTGACCGAGCGTAGCATAGGAAACTCCTTCCCTATCATGAGTATGTCATCCACGTACTATACGAGGATCACCACCATACTCCCTACTACCTTTTTGTATATATTAGGTTCATCTACCATTTTGATGAAGTCAAACTCTTTGACTACCACATCAAGACAGACGTTCTAACTCTGCGATGCCTTATTTATCCCATAAAACAACTTCCACACATTTCCGCTGCTCCCACTGTCTACGAAACCTTTTGGCTGTGTACTTACAAACGCTCTCTTCTAAATCATCATTTAGAAAAGCAGTCCTGACACCCAACCGCCAGATATCGTAGTCATGGTATGTAGCAGTGGAAAGTAGGATCTGGATGGACTTAAGCGTTGCTTTGAAAGTCTCATCTTTTCCATATACACCAAGTAATCTTCTCAAGATATACTTGCTCCTGATGGGGATTTAACCCTTCAGATAAAGCAACCAAAGTCCATACTTTGTTGGTGTATATGAATTCCATCTCAAATCGCTTAGCATCCCGCCATTCTCACAGAGTCCCCACTCTTGATGGCCTGCTCGAAACTAGTTGGGTCATCATCTCATGATGCAATCCTCGCTCCTACTGTCATAAAGAAACCGAAGTATCTCTCAGGTGGATGAGGAATCCTACCAGATCGGCGGAGAGGCTGTGGTTCGTTGGAAACTATTGAATCCTCCGGGTTTACCAAATCATCAGCAGCAGTTTGTATAACTGGAACTCCTTCCAGTTCTACCTCATGACCACTAATTTCTTCACAAGAAATTCCCTTTCCAAAAGGTGGCATGCTGAGAATCAAAACACCTTTTGTTCCTCAGTTCGGTAGAAGATATTCCCTTGCGAATGCTTGGGATATCCAACAAACTTCCACATACCTGACCTTGCCTCGAGCTTGTCTGGATCATGCTTTTAACATAGGCCGAACGACCCCAAATCTTAACATCCTTAAGAGATGGGCTCTTCCCATACCATATCACATATAGAGTAGTAGGCACCTGATTTAATTGGAACCCTATTCAATAGGTATGCAGCTTCACAGGTGCATAACACCCAAAAGGAAATAGGCAACTCAGTAGTACTCATCATAGAGCACACCATATCACATAGGGTGCGTTTGCTCTGCCCCGATACACCGACGTGCTGTGGTGTTTACGGAGGAGTAATGCCGAGAGAGAATCTTATTCTCGTTTAGAATAGTCCAGGAATTCCGTGCTCAAGTATTCTCCTCCCTGATCACGTCAAAGGAAATAATACTTATACCTGTTTTGGTTCTCTACTTCTAACTTATATTCATTGAATTTCTCAAAAGCTTCAGACCTGTGTTTCAACAGGAACATATGTCCGAATCTTGAGAGATAATCAGTGAGTGTAATGAAGTACAAAGAACCGGTCCAGAAATATGTAGACAGGGGACCTTACATACATCATCATGTATCAATCCCAACAGTTCACTAACTCTTTCTCTGTTTTTAATAAACGGAGCTATGGTCATCTTATCTTTGTGACATGACTGGAAAGTTTCACAAGATGTAAATTTAAACAGATTTAAATATGCATCTCTATATAACTTGGCTAGTCGGGTCGCATTGATATGACCTAATCTGCAATGCCTCAAGAAAGATTCGTTCATTTCTAAACTCTTCCTCTTGTGTGTGTTCTGTATGTCAAGAACCATGGTTTGATTTAGAACGTATATGCTTTTAGACAACGTGCCTAAACCGATCAACTCTTGATATAGGAAATGTTCAAAATATTATCCATTAATACAAAATTATATCCTTCTTTACTAAATAAAGAGACTGATATGATATTGTATATCAGGTTCGGTATCTAATAATATTCGTTCAGAATCAATGTATTTGGTAATACAGGGTGATAACTGCCAACATACTTGGCTGCAACACTTGCACTATTTCTAACTCTTGAAACTTATCATCCGTTCTCAGTTCTTTACCTATCTATAGCCCACGTAACATATTACATATGTGGGATCCTGATCCGGTATCTCATACCCAAGACGTAAAGGATACTGAGAAACAGTTCTCGGTAATGAACACACCCGAAGATGCATCAACATGTACTTTCTTCGTTTGGGCGGTACGGGAATTCTGGTAATCCCCTATTTCCTAGTCGGTCTTATAACAATTATAAGTTGGAGCGGGACCAATGTTCCCTAGCACAGTATAACAAGCGGGTTCGGTCAATACATTCGTATTATTATCTTGATTAAAGCGTGACATGGTCGCTACCTGGAGAGAGAAAGAAGAAAACACTCAGCGTATGCTCTTGCAAAATTAGATTGGTTATTAATATATCTAATTAGGATGGCTCCCACTGTTTTAGTCAAATTTTCCTTCAAACCCTAAAAGGAAAGACTAGCCGGGATTAATTACACCCTACAAGTTTGCCAATCTTTCAGCCATGCCAGTGTCGGTACTTTGAGGGAGGTTCCCCGTGCTTTCGCACGGACCTAATTAAAATAAACCTCGTTTTCCCAGGAGCGTAACCCCTTTAACACCTTTCTAGACACCTACTTGATCGGCTATTTGTAATGTGTAAAACTCTCGCAGGAGTAACTCTTACTCGCAGCGGGTATCGGGATCCAACTATCTCATAGGAGGTATGCAATCTCATTGCAAATTTCAACACTTGAAATTCCCAATAATATTTTGCCCCTACGAACTTATGACCTTGGCTAAGGTCAACAAATCATAAGTGCTAGCCAAGTTCAACCCGTCATTTCCCGATTGAATCAAACCCACCCGCACGACCCTTGGCTAAGGTCAACAAAGTCGCACGACTACCCTAACTCAATCGCATTATATGCTTTGCAGATAAGCACTAATTAGCTACCGCACACTACGCCTTGGCTAAGATCAACAAACGTAGCACGAATACTTACTAGTACTTATCTGAAATGACGGAGGGCTACGACAGGTTTTTAAGAAAACCATTTGCGTAATGAACTTGATATCGTTGTAGAATCAAATGATTTAAAATGGAGTGTTTTTTAGGCCTTTGCTAGTTTTGCTAAAGAGGTCACTCCCGGTGAAGGGATCTTGGCTCTTTCCTTATCGAATAAGGTGTAGGATATTTCACAAATACCACTATGCAAAGCAAAAACTATAGAAGCAATCAGAAGACAAACCGAGTGTGTAGTATCTGCCAGTTATTGCTAAAGAGGTCATTCCCGGTGAAGGGATCTCGGCTCTTTCCTTATCGAATAAGGTGCTGGATGTTCTACAAGGAACACCGCTATGCAAAGTAAGAACTAGAGCTACCTGTTTTTGAAAATTTGATTCCACAACATCTTTAGATTTTTTTTATTTCATTAATCTCATTAATGAAGTCCCATTTTTATTGTGCTTCACAAGCATCACATTTGAAACGAAATCAACAATATATAATATATATCTCATATATATAATATAAGCATTCGTCTCAGGCAGTAATATGATCTCATCACAGAACATTGCAGCAGAAGAATATATATGAAATATTGGATATACTAGGAGATCCGTGTTTTAATACGAGCCTGTATAAAATACGGATTTCACGGTCGCGATGAATAGCCAATCCCACAACCCTAGACCCCTACGAGAGCAGCAAGCAACCCTACCAATTCTAGAGTTAGGAGACCCGGTCTCGACTTCTCGAGATGGTCTCCCACTGGACCCTAGAACCCGGTTACTTGTGCTCCCCGCCTTGGGTCTATCCTAATGCGGAAAAGTAAATAATATACAATGGTGACAGCATCCTCAACCCGGAAGTGCCCCAATAAAAAAATATCACATACAATGAATTTTACATGAATGAAAATGAAAAACTCTCATCTCACATAAAACCCCCGGCTATTCAAAATACGACGATCCAATATAACATATCACAGCAACACATAAAATCACATGTTATCAACGTAAGTAAATATGCGTATCCCAATTGTCGTTGATGTATAGCAACGAAAATGGCGATACACCACATATTACACTTACGGTCACAGAAAAGAAAGTGTAAAACTGCAACAGTTGGAATCCGCAACCTCCTTAGACATCGCATGCCTAACCAAATGAATTCCTTAGACATCGCATGCCTGACAATTATAAACCCCGCATTTTAGTCTCAATATCGAAAACACTTTTCAATATCTAGTCGGGCAATTCAACAAGATTCCCGACATCCTGATCGAATGCTCGTCGGAAACTTTAGTAGACGGCCACACCCCTGATACCGTCGACGAAGTGCACTAAGGCGGAACACCGCTACCGCGAGCACCCGAACGGATGCTTTTGGTGACGGGGTTCTCCTACAGTCACTTGGTCGAGGCTATAGGGCGTGGCTATCTATTAAGTTTACCCGGCGAGTATCCGCGTACGCTACATGATTGCGACGGACTTTTGATCGCATCAAAATCCCATGGCAACCGATCAAATGAGACTAAATTGCTAGATTTATAACATTTAAATTAGTTATTTCATAACTACTTATGGATTCCAAATATTGTATCACATTCCAGAATATCATGACGATATTTAACATTTCGATCGAATCAACATATACCCACGTTTTACCCCAAGAGCTCAACACTTGAGCAAAGTCAAAACACTCAATAAACGTGCCACGGTATCTATGGTCCAGCCGTAGAAGGAGTTAACCAACGCCCCACCTATGACACCACGGAACTACGGCAAATCCGAAGGTTCGATCACGGTTCCATGGGCATAGAATCGAGTTAAGGTTATTATAGTCTTTTAAGGGGTCCATAGGGGTACTTGCACTATTTTACGAGTACAATCAACAATTACAACACTTGGAAATTTCAGTGGGGTACAAAATGTAGTGTGCGAAGTTCGATCGAACTGTTAAAAATAGTCAAGGTTATCAATACAGTGTTAAATAATACGACTACGAAGTACTACGAATTAGCCCCAGGTCAAATCAATCATCACATGAAAATTGGGCTAAATAAACAATACTAGGAAACCCAAAATGGAGTCAAATGAGCACAGGAGCAATACGGGAGCCAGAGGAGGTGGTGGGGCCGGCCTGGCCGGAAATTCCTCTGAGGTGGCCGGTCCAAAACCGATGACCCCCCCTATTTCACCTGTGTTCATATTTTGGCCCATAGCCCATTCTACACCTGTTTGAAAAAATTTTAAAACACTTTTTTAAAAATTTCCAGAGAGCAAAATAGGGTATTTTTTTCGAAGTGGTTTTCGTTTTCGTAATTGTTATAACACTGTATCTAGAATTCTAGTTTGGCTCTGATACCACTGTTGGGCTTCCCTTGCACCTAGTCTAGGGTTTGGTAGCATCACACATGCCACTTTAAAATTTTAGAGAGGTGCAAAGCAAGCAAACCATGAATCATGCTAGAATTTCTAGGGTAAAAAATTTGTATCATATACAAAGAAGTAAAGAGATAGGGATTGCAACCTTTGTAGTCCGTTCCTTTGCTTCATTAGCTCCGTGTTGAGGTCCCTTCACTGTGATCATCATGAACTCCGACTCTCGAGAGGCTCCATGAAGAGAATGATGCACCTTGCTTGAAGACTTCACTAATCCAAGATGATCTACCTTGAAGAATCTCAAACCCAAGCTCTTGCTTCACTAATCAAGTATTAGCAAAGCAAACATCCTAATCTAAGTGGCTAGAATAGATGAGGATGATGAAATAGAAATTTTTCTCTCTTTTGTTTTCAATTTCTCACTTATAAACATCACAAATGAAAAAGCTAGTGAAGGTTTTCTTCATGAAGCAAGAAGAAAAAGATGAAGCAAAACCTTTTGTGATGAACAATAAATTATTGTTGTGGTTACAAATCAACCATGGGTTAAGAATGAAAGCTTAATCTTTGTAGAGAATAAACTAGGGTAAAGGGTTTGGGTTGAGTTAAGAAATATCTACACAAAATATCAAAGCAAGTGACAAAAGTCAAAGCTTCATGAAGCTTCATGGAAGCTTCATCCAAGCTTAACCCTAATCCAAACCCTAACCATGTTTAAACTCTACAAAGCATGTTGCATTTGTAACCCTAACTTGTTACAATATTATATATCACATACATAATATATTTTGTAACAAAAGAAAATAATACAATTAACATATATCGCATATATATCAATGTATTATCCCGTGAGAAAATGAATCAATAAAGCGAGCTTATATTAGTTAATGTAAAGTAATATATCACATATATAATTATACATTAAATTATCGAATCAACACTTGATCCGATAACCCGACTATAATACATATAACCGACTAATATAACATGTACCATTTCATCGAATCAACACTTGATCCGATGACCCGGCTATATCACATATACCCGGCCGATATCTCATATCGCGAGAATAGAATACAGTATCACATACTCGTATTATTCTCGGTCCCGTACATATCACATATGTGCTACTACTCCGTTTTGCCTGAGCCAGGAAACCTCTGTGCAGGACTCTAAAGAATCGTCAATACGCCGGCAGTAGGTGATGATCATATCAAACACCCACAAGCTGCAAGCGGTCAGCTAAACGTAACAACTACTCAGGTATTGAGCAATCAGAAGATCAACAAGCAAGCCTGTACATTCTCCTGCGAATCCAATCAGTAACACTCCCGTACAGTCCGGTCTCTTTATCTGATATATCGCATATCTCGCCTATGGGTGGTAAACGTCAGACCCCAGTAGCTTGATAAGTCGTGTCAATATGAGATCCATAATAGTTCGAGAAACTACTGATAACACTTACCAGTAAATCTCAGCAACCATGGCCAGGGATTTCCAGTTATAGCCAATCGAACACAGCGCAACATCAACTCCCAATACCGGGAGAGACAAAACCCCTCCTATCGCTCATTGCCTCCATGTGATTCGGGACTGTACCCAAAAGCCACCGTTTTGCACGCCTTCTTGGACGTGGTATGATGGAAATCAAAGCACAGTGGGAATCACACAAGACTCTATGACAATCTCGGGTCTACAGACTAACCTGTACCAGTGTCACCAGAGAACTGCCATCTGACGTGAGGTATAATACCATCTGGGAGTTCTTGGCGAGTCCATTCAGTGTACCCAGTCTCCACTGAGCACCCGTATACTATTTTTGATGTCAAACACCAATGGATATGGGATCATCCATCGCCCATCTACATGGGTCGAGAAGCATACGCTAGTCTACTCTGGTATATCGATGCCCTGTCTCGATACATATACGGCTAGGAACATTTGAAGGATGTACTTAGCGACTACATTGTCCCCACTAGTATGATCTGCATCATAGTCCTGGTAGTCAAGTACTCATCCTAATGGCTTTATCAACATGTAACATAGAGACTATCAGAGTACATGTTAAGATAAAGAGCAACCATATAGCATACTATCATGTCGAGCAAGAAAGTCCTCTATATATATGTCCAAGCATCCACTACAATATACATCGTATGTACAGTAATGGCCTCTAGGGCATACATATCACTAACAGAACAATAGCTAAGTTGGAATTGTTCGCCGTTGACTGATTCATCCTTGATGTAGTTCCTAGACCCTCATCTTGGGATGGTAGGACTTTATTACTCGGAGGTTTAGCCGAGCAGGGATCTGCGCGGTTTCCCCTTGGTAGGGTTTCGATCCTTAGCGTCGGCGGGTAGGAAGTTACCCGCTAAGGACTGACCGAGCAGGGAAGCTGCTCGATGGCCTCTTGGTAAGGGCTTTAGATCCTTGGCATCGGTGGGTAGGGAACTACCTGCCAGGGATTGACTGAGCAGGGAAGCTGCTCGGTGGCCTCTTGATGATGGTTTTAGATCCTTGGCGTCGGTGGGTAGGATACTACCCTCCAGGGATTGATCGAGCAGGGAAGCTGCTCAGTGGCCTCTTGGCGAGGGCTTTAGATCCTTGGCGTCGGTGGGTAGGGAACTACCCGCCAGGGATTGACCGAGCAGGGAAGCTGCTCGGTGGCCTCGAGATGAGGGCTTTTTAGACTTCTCTTCGCCTTCATAGGGCGTCGTTCAATCTCCCTTGACTCATAAAATCTGGAAGAGTGACCGTCGCAGACAACACGTAGAAGAAACGTACAGGAAAGACGCAACGCTCCGTGGTTCGCGTCGTTCCAACTTCCATTGACCGCTTAAGGGCTCGTAAGGATTGGCATGGTCGCCACGTGGCAGCTCTGTATTGAGAAATTTGAAAATATCCCGTGATTCGCATTGTTGCGCGCGCAAATTTCGGCCTTTAGGGATTCTGTTAGGGCTATAAATAGCGAAGGCATGTTGGTTTATTTTAGCCTTGCGTTTCTGAAAATGGTCGGACGTCCGTGTGTGCTCACCAGGAAGATCATTTCTCGCGACGATATGTATCTTTACAACCTCGACCGATCCGAACAGACGTACGAGGCGGTGATAGACCGCGTGGAGGGCCACTTCGGATGCCTTCTTCCATGGCGATCACCACTCCTCCAAGTGCTTATTTATGCGATCTGGAGGTGGTCCCCGGGTCTGCACAACGTCTTGTCTCCGCAGTTGAGGGATGAGACGATCGAGAAGTTGCATTCGTTTAACCATCTCGGCCTGATCTCGAAGAGCAGGTGGGACCGATCAGCGAGCCTTCTTCTGGAGTGTTTCCAGAAGAGGCTGATCGTTGATTTTTGTCCGGCGGGTGGCGCTTCCGAGGTAGTCGAGGAGGCTAGGGCTCGGCTGGCGGAGATTTGGTCGGAGTACCACCAACAATGCTTTCTCAATCCCCGACCTCCTTTGCTGTAATTTTTGTAAGGCTGAGGAGCCTATAATACCTCTTAATGAATAAAATTCTTCTTTTCTGATGTTTTTTGTCTTCTTTTATCCCTTAGCATTTTTTACGGAATAAATTGTAGGAATTATATTTAAGAAAATATCTCACGAATCGACTCCTGTTGAAGCAGCATCTCTATACACTTCTTATGTCAGAAAACTCTCTAATAAAATATCACGTTAGTGAGTTTAATACGATCATTACGGATTTGGATAAGATCGACATTAAGATAGATGATGAATATCAGGTTCTTCTCTTGTTATTGTGTTCGTTGCCACCCTCATATAAGCACTTCCGTGGCACCATAGTTTATAGACGAGATACGATTTCAATCAAGAATGTCAAGGAGAATTTGATGAACAAAGAGAAGATCGATAAGGTGGCTTCTACCAAATCGGATGGTTCATCGTCTGACTTATTTGTTCGAGGGCGGGTGAAGAAGAGATATCCAAAAGCAAATAGGAAGAAGTCGCGGTCAAAATCCAAAACTAAAAACGTTACCTGCAATTATTGTGAGAAAAAGTGGCACTTCAAGATTGATTGTTTTAAGTTACAGAACAAGTTAAAGCATGAAGACAAATCAAAGAAGGAGTTTTCGGTTGAAACGAGTATAGCGGAAAGAGATCTTCTTATGGTCCTCGAAAACACACAGCGATCCAAGGATGAATGGATCATGAATTCGGTTTGTTCTTACCACATGTGTCCCAATAGGTATTTATTCACCACGTATGAGTTCATTTATGGTGGAGTGGTTTTGATGGAAAACAATAGCTCATGCCAAGCTATTGGTAAAAGGACAATCCAAATCAAGATATTCGATGGTGTCGTGAAGAGATTGGCGGAAGTCAGGCACGTACCTGACTTGAAGAAAAATCCCATCTCTTTAAGTGCACTCGACGATAAGGGTTACAAATTTTCCGCTGAAGGTGAAGTTTTGAAGGTAACCAAAGGTGCTCTCGTTGTGATGAATGGCTTGAAAAAAAGGTTCTTTTATTCATTACAGGGTTTGACGACTTCCAGATTGGCGATTATTTCATCATCTAAATATATGACAGATTCGGAAACTACCAGATTGTGGCACATTAGGCTCGGGCATATGAGTGAGAGAGGTATGGCCGAATTGTCGATGCAGGGTCTACTTGGTAGCAAGAGTATGACGAAGCTGGAGTTTTATGAACATTGTGTTTTGGGGAAGCAGAAACGTGTTAGCTTCAATTCGGCGGTGCAAGACACAAAATGTACTTTTGATTATATCCATTCGGATCTTTGGGGACCCTCTCTGGTTGCTTCTAAAGGAAGCGGTGCCAAGTATATGCTTAACTTCATTGATGAATTTTCGAGAAAGTTTTAGGTCTACTTCTTAAAACACAAAAGTGATGTATTTACTATATTCAAGCAATGGAAGACATTGCTTGAGAAGCAGATAGAGAAGCAGATCAAAAGACTGAGGACGGACAACGAGTTAGAATTTTGCGATGGAGATTTCAACAATTTCTGCAAAAACAAAGGGATGGTTCGGTATCATACCGTTGTCAATACACCATAGCAGAATGGAGTTGCGGAGCGGACGAACCGAACTCTTTTGAAGAAAGCGCGGTGCATGTTGTCCAACGCATAGCTCAGAAAGGAGTTTTGGGCAGAAACAGTAAATACATCGTGTTATATTGTGAATCGGTCATCTCATTTATCGCTAGGTTGTAAAACACTGGAGTAGGTATGGTCGGAAAAATACGCTGATTATTCAACACTTAAGGTGTTTGGTTGCCTCGCTTATGCACATTGCCGTGAAGGCAAATTGGATCCTCAAGCGAAGAAATATATATTTCTCGGTTATGCTACTGGTGTGAAGGGTTATAGATTGTGGTGTTCAGATCCAAAATCGTCTAAATTTATGATTAGCAGTGATGTGACGTTTGATGAATCGGCTATGTTAAAACCGAACAATAAAGAATCTCCAATTGAAGACGATTCGAAGAAAGATGAGCCGAGAGTTGATATTGAGATCGGTGATAGCTCGGGTTCGTAGGAGATCTCTCTTTCACTATCGTCTAAAGAAGCTCAAGAGGAGCAGTCCCAAGATGAGGAGTAATTGCTCGCTTGTGACCGAAAGAGAATGGACATTAGACCGCCACAAAGATATGGCTATGATGACCTAGTGGCGTATGCGCTATCTGTTGCAGAGACGGTTGATACTAGCGAGCTGACAAGTTATAAAAAAGCAATCTCATTCGATGAAGCAACTCGTTGGCCAGTCGCTATGACTGAAGAGATTGAGTCTCTTCACAAGAACAAAACTTGGAAGCTCGTGAAGTTCGAAAGAGGAAAGAAGATTGTTGGCTGCAGGTGGGTTTTCAAGAAGAAAGAAGGTGACCAAGAGACGGTTGATATGAGATATAAGGCATGGTTGGTAGCTAAAGGCTATTCGTAGGTGCGGGGAGTTGACTTCAATGAGGTATTTTCTCCGGTCGTTACACACACCTTTATACGTGTCTTGCACAATTTGGTAGCTATGCAAGATTTGGAGCTTGAACAGCTCGATGTGAAGACCACATTCTTACACGGTGATTTGGTGGAGAAAATCTACATGCAACAGCCCGAAGGTTTTGAAATTGAAGATAAAGAAGACCGCGTTTGCTTGCTAAAAAGTCTCTTTACGGTTTGAAGCAATCACCTAGACAGTAGTATAAGAAGTTCAACTCCTAGATGAAAGAAATAGGGTTTACGAGGAGTATGGACGACAATTGTATCTATATAAAGAAACTCGCCGATTGTTCTTTCATATATTTGATACTTATGTTGATGATATGTTGATAGCACTAAAATATATGGTTGATATTAAGATTTTGAAAGAACAGTTGAAAGGAAAGTTTGAGACCAAGGATTTAAGAGCGGCCAAGAAAATACTTGGTATGGAGATCAGGCTAGATCGCAAAGGAAGAAAGTTTTACTTGTTTCAACAGCGATATATTGAGAAAATTTTGGAGAGTTTTGGCATGGCAGACACTAAATCTATAAGTACTCCGTTGGCAGCTCATTTTAAACTTTCAGCTCGTTCATCACCGCAAATAGAGAATGAGATTAAATATATATCGAATGTTCCATATGCGAGTGCGGTGGGTAGCGTTATGTATGTGTTCGGCACGATTTATTACATTTTAATACCGCCCATTTTCTACCATTTTGTCAATAAATAGTGCTATTTAATCTATGTCTGCTCATTAGTACAAATTACAGGTACACTGGCAAAACACCGGAGATGATACACATCATGAACAGAAATAACGGTTTTTAGCCAGAACTGCAAACAGGATAGATAACAGGTCAAGTCATTGAGTTTTGCAAATAAATTAAGTTGTGTACAATTAATAATTGGTTTTGGTCCAACATGATCAAGTGTGAACTAGAGTTGGATCATATGCACCAAGGGGGCATGAACCATCACCAAGTAGGCAAACACCATCATGGTGCCTTGCAAGTGGATACACAAGTGGATTGTGCTATGATTTGTAATAAAAAAAAGTTGATGTGAGGTGTGAACACAAGGCCACTTGATCACTTCCCTTGTTCATATCTCCATATTGCATCCAAGTGGGAATTAAAATATATTGCAACTACAGAGAGATGCTCAAGAGACCATAAGACCACAGACCAAAGATGGGTACCATCCTCCATTTCTGTAACAACCCCAATCTTTCTGTACGAAATTTATCAAAAATACAGAAAGGAGTACATAAGCCTGAGCACAAGTTATAAATTTGATTTGCTTTTGAATAGCAAGAAACAACTTGTAGCTCACTGGTAAAGCTCTTGCACTGCTGCGACGTAACCCCTATGATCGAATCCCCCCAGCCACATATATTATATTGTATTTTTCTTTTAAACTTTTAGAAGCCCAACAGTTTGCACATGCACTATACGTAAAATGAAAAGACACAGAATAATCAAACACGTGAACTGAGGTATACCAACAGACGATGACATGTGGCCAAGATCCTATCACCCAACTCCCCCATCCAACTGGCGAGATTACTCTCTGGCCCGGCGACGCCGGCCCCTCCGTAGGGGTTGGTCCCCAAACTTCAACTCCACATCCCTTGGCCTTCCCCCTTAACCCATGTACTGTTTGTTTTTATTAAAAATAAACAGAGAATTAAAAAAGGGCATTGAACCAAAATTTTAATGCATTTTTAATTCATTCTTCATTACCCCAAAACTCTAATTTTCCCTATAAATACTACACCACATTTCACCCCCCCTCATTTAGAATTTCCTCACAAAAACTCTATAAAATTTCCAAGTTCTCAAGTTGTGCAAGTGGAGTTAGCAAAGGGCGAAGTTTCGAGGAGATTCCGGCGACGAAACGACGCCCCGACGGTTTCATAGTCTTACCTTACCTCCCCTCTATCCTTGTAGCTTGCAAGTCCCCTCTCCCCTCATCTTCTACTATTCTAAAACTTTTATTTTTCAAACTCGTCGGAAGCGGAGTTATTCCGACTTTCGACTCTCTTTTCTTTAAAAACTCCATTTTTCTTAAACAATAAATCACCATATCTTCTCATAATGTTTAATAAACATAAATAAACACATTAGAACAAGTTTCATCTCTCAAGAATCTTTTATGCAACTTTTATCGCATTTATACGGTAAAATACCACATACTTTACATTTCGACATAATTCAACATATTCCCTTGTATTACCTTTAGAAAACTCACGGGGTAAGGATCTACCTCATCACAACACACATATTGGACATAGCATGATGAACTTTGGAATTCTAGATTATGGGAAATACGCTTTTACGAATAAATACCTTAAAGAATTAAAAACCGTTTTTTTTAAAAGAGTGTTAATTAAATTCCTTACAAATACGCCTCTACAACCCATTTTGGGGAACCCCGATCGGGATGGTGCAGATTATCGCACATCCTTAGGCCTAGTAGAGCGAGATGCAGACCTCCGTAAGGAGCAATCAATCTCGATGGAATTTTTAATGCGATTTTTAAGAAAATGTGATTTCTAAAAAAATAAATAAAATTATTTTTATTAAATATATAAATATATATATGAATATTATCAAAAGATCTATTATACAAATATTCCATTCTTTCTAAATCAAAAGAATCACAATTACATGAAACTACCATTTCAATACAATACAAATTCCAGTATTTCAATAAAATACCATATACAATGAAAACTAGGTTCTACTCACTAGAATTTTCACTTTTATAAAAGATACATCTATGAAAACCCTAAAGATGATAATTAAATGCTTGAGATATATTTTGAAAATATATCAAAACTATTTTTACATAAAATTCCATCAAGTTATACTAATTTACAGTATGGACCCTAGTAAATATAAGTTTAAGCGGGACCAATTCTCTTGAGCCTCGGGGAGCCGGAGAAAGTGGGTGCTTGCCTATTTAAGGTAGAAAAACTTAAAACGATATTATCAATATGGTAATTGTCTTAGAAAAATACACAAATCCTGCCGTCCATGTGCAGCAGTTACCGATAACACCAAAATTAATTCAGGACTTCAATTCTGTTTAAAATGTCGGACTCAGATTGAGTCTCAGTCAAATTTGGAATCAATCTATTCTTGAATATGATTCAAGTATAAACTACAATACAACATGAATTCATGGATTCCAGAATACAATCTATAACAACATGAACATGACCGAACCGAACCATGGATATATTCCGTTTACATGACAATCCATTTATATCCATTCCGTTTACTGATATCATGGTTTCAGCAAGTCTTCCATTTACTACAAGACAATACAATACCATCAGTACAATCAATACAATCAATATATTAAGACATTACGGTTTATAAAGGGGTAGACTGGTACGGAACATGTTAAAGGTGGCACGAGGTGGTCACTAAAGACGTAATTACATCCATGCCGTTGTTCCGTGGTATTTTCAACGGAGCCTTGTACTACGGGTTACCAAAGTCCACGGTGTAAGTTGGACACCTCTCGTATACACTGGCATATTCTGTACCAAGCTACAAACAACTGCGTTAATATTATAATCAAATATTACTAGTTATACTTTCTTTCTGTTTATTCTATTTCTGCCCATCTTTGGGACTTACCGAGCGATTGTTCGCTGGCGACGTTCTTTTTCTTCTTTCTTTGGAATGTTGTCAGGAGAACCCGACTCTGAGGAGCTCGAGACCATCCAGGAGGGCTTGGAGTAGTTCACAGAAGATCCCGAGCATTGACTTTACTTGTACATATTTTCATTTCAGTCATGCTATTGTTTAGGCATTGCTTTCCATCCATGTATTTACATTTCCAGTTGTACTTGTAAAGAATTTTTAATAAATAAAAGTTGTTGTTCAATTACATTTATTGTCATTTTTCTTGTGTACATCTACTTTATATTGCTTAAATATGCTCAGCATGTTTACTTTTGAATAAATACATAGCGGGTCTCGACGCGTCCCCTTACCGTACACTGGGAAGCGGGGCGTGGCAGGTTTTGTTGGCGGCCCTTGTGTTGGGGTCAAAATTTGCACCCTGGTTGACCAAGTCAAAGTCAAGGTCAACTCCAAGCCAGGTGGGACCAAGCCCAAGCAAGTGGGTCAATACCCGGGTCGAGCTCGAACACGAAGCGTCCGGCCTTTCGCTATACCAAAATAAAAAATCATGTAACGAATAATTTTGATATAATTTTTTGTGCATGAATGAATGCAAAATGGGCATAAAGCCAATTTTTTGTAAGCCCATATCTTATGTGCAAAAAGAAATGGCACATGAGACATGGGATGGGCAAAATGCCATTTTGCAAAGCCCAAGGGGCTATATGTAAACATGTAAGCCTATATAAGGCAACATGATGATGAATAAAGACATACAATTTTCATTCCCCAAAAAAAAATTAGGGTTTGTGCCTCTTTCTCCTTTCTCAAGGGCCTAAAACCCTCTTCCTCTCTTTCAAATTAAATCAAGAGTTTAACTCTTCCTTTCTAAAAAATAAATAGTTTTTCACCACAAAACCCACAAAGGGGAGCTTGGATCTCCAATCAGATCTCGAAAAGGGAAGACTTTTAAGTCTCATCCCCTTTTCTCCAAGGTCCCGCCGATCAAGAGAAGGAAGAAGGAGACCCATATCCAAAAATCTAATTTTGGACAGATCCAAGGCTCAAAAGAAGATCAATAAATCCTCAGGAGTTTAACTCCTTTCTAGATCTGTTGGAATTTAACTCTATAAATTAGTTTCTGTTAGGAGCTCAACTCCAAAAACCTCTTGGGAGTTCAACTCCCCAGCCTAAGGGCTAGGCCCCTTCCCGCGGGTGTTTCCCGTGATCACGTGTGCGCCACGTGATCCCGGGACGCTAAGGCACCCGTCGGTCACGTGTGCGCCACGTGACCCCGGGGCGTTAAGGCGCCCAGTGGTCACGTGTGCGCCACGTGACATGTAACGCCCCACGCCTCAGTACAGATGGTATTGTCCGCTCTGGACGAAACCGCACGGTTTTTCCCTTTATAGCGAACCGGACCCGACCAGGGGCCACTTCCCAGGAGGTCACCCATCCCAAGACTTCCCTGGCCCGAGCACGCTTAACTACGGAGTTCTCAAGCTCCTGTAGTTCCGGTTCACTTAAAAGGCGCCTCTGTAATTGAGGGTGGTATCATTATATTTATAATGCAGTTCGGTCCTCTTTCGGAATGTGGACCCGATCCCATTGTTCTGAAATGGCTCCCTCACTCAGATCACCAATATGTCCGCAACAGACCGCACTGAGTATGGACAGAGCAGATCACCATGATGTCTTAAGACCGCACTGCTCTGGGGTATTACATTCCCCCCATCTAAGAACAATGGTTCGTCCTCGAACCACAGACCTACTGTTGAGGGACCTCCATGGGCCACCATAAATGTAACGCCCCACGCCTCAGTACAGATGGTATTGTCCGCTCTGGCCGAAACCGCACGGTTTTTTTCCCTTTATAGCGAACCGGACCCGACCAGGGGCCACTTCCCAGGAGGTCACCCATCCCAAGACTTCCCTGGCCCGAGCACGCTTAACTACGGAGTTCTCAAGCTCCTGTAGTTCCGGTTCACTTAAAAGGCGCCTCTGTAATTGAGGGTGGTATCATTATATTTATAATGCAGTTCGGTCCTCTTTCGGAATGTGCTTTAAGGACCCGATCCCATTGTTCTGAAATGGCTCCCTCACTCAGATCACCAAGATGTCCGCAACAGACCGCACTGAGTGTGGACAGAGCAGATCACCATGATGTCTTAAGACCGCACTGCTCTGGGGTATTACATTCCCCCCATCTAAGAACAATGGTTCGTCCTCGAACCACAGACCTACTGTTGAGGAACCTGCATGGGCCACCATAAATGTAACGCCCCACGCCTCAGTACAGATGGTATTGTCCGCTCTGGCCGAAACCGCACGGTTTTTCCCTTTATAGCGAACCGGACCCGACCAGGGGCCACTTCCCAGGAGGTCACCCATCCCAAGACTTCCCTGGCCCGAGCACGCTTAACTACGGAGTTTTCAAGCTCCTGTAGTTCCGGTTCACTTAAAAGGCGCCTCTGTAATTGAGGGTGGTATCATTATATTTATAATGCAGTTCGGTCCTCTTTCGGAATGTGCTTTAAGGACCCGATCCCATTGTTCTGAAATGGCTCCCTCACTCAGATCACCAAGATGTCCGCAACAGACCGCACTGAGTGTGGACAGAGCAGATCACCATGATGTCTTAAGACCGCACTGCTCTGGGGTATTACATGACACCGGGCGCTAAGGCGCCCATGGTCATGTGTGCGCCACGTGACCCCGGGCGCTAAGGCGCCCATCGGTCACGTGCGCGCCACGTGACCCCGGGCGCTGAGGCGCCCATCGGTCATGTGTGTGCCACGTGACCCCGGGCGTTGAGGCGCCCAATGGTCGCGTGTGCGCCACGTGACCCCGGGCACTGAGTGCGCCACGTAACCCCAGGCACCATGCACGCACATGCTACGCACACGTCTTTAAGACGCTTTTTCCCTTCCTTTTTTTTGTGCACTCCTTACTAAATGTGTCTCCCCCGTTAGAAAAAATTTCTAACGAGACGCTGCCCCGCACCCCGCAAGGGGGCTGCTAGCCCCTTTAACCCCCAGCCAGCTATCCGGGTAGCGGGACCCCCGTAAAAACTCTGCGGGGCCCCTGATATATCCAAAACCCCTTTTAAAACACACACACACCAACGCACTGCACATTGAGTTCACATGACCTGTTTAACCCGTCAATCGGAGGTTCCTTCGCTCCAAATGCGAGGGGTAATTAACGGCAGCTTTGTCCGCGGCTGGCGAAGATTTGGATCCCCACAATCAATAAACCCCGGCCTACCTTAGGCAGGGGGAATCTGTACTGCGCCTGACAAGTGCGCGCGTATATTCCCATCTCAATGGGGTGATGAAAAACACCCTACAGATTCTGGCACGCCCGGTGGGACCTATCTTTCCTCCCATATTTCGGGTTAAACGTTCGTACGAACTCAATCAATATACATATCTATGTCCATACTAAAATAATGCTCTTTCATGCAGGTTTTCGAGCGATCAATTTCCAGCAATGTCTCCAAAGATGAACTCAGCTCCCATCTCATACACGATGAAGATGGACTCCAGGACGGTCCTCTCAGCAAGTCTCGGACGACAGTGGGAAGAACCGTTGCTACAATTTGGGTTTATTCTGTTTGTCTCAGCTAATGCCATCCCAGCTCCTTAAGCTCCGGTAACAGGCAAACCGGTCTCAAAGGGGAAAAGGCCGAATGTCATAGTCGCGAGGGCGCCCCAACACAAACGCATGTCGGTGTTTGAACGACTTTCCTTAGCCCCAGCTGGGGGCAAGGCCATCAACACCAGCAAAGCAACAAGGCATCTCGGGCAAGCTCCAGCGGCGCCTCTGACAACTGCTCGACTGGGTGTCTTCTCAAGCCTCCCCATCACTCAGCCTATGGGAGCTTCCTGAAGAGCAGAAGCCTACCAAGCGCTCAAGGCAGAGAAGCTGAGGCAGAAGCGGCTCAGATACAGAGCCAACAAAAGGGCTAAGGCTTAGAATTTATGAATTTCCAAAGCCCGGACTGCTCCGCGAAATCAGCCGCCAAAGATAAAGAGATGGCTGGGTATGCGGTTCGCACTGTCTACATGGTCGGACATGAAGAAACAAATCCTCCTTTTCTTCACAGCCATGGTGATGATATGATTGATGCAAACCAGCATCGGCTCGATCTAAGTGATGAATAGCCCGCTCAGGCCGATAAGCCAGAGGAGCCCATGGTTCCTGTGGAATTGAGGTCAGGCAATAAAGATGACTCGGTTGTCATAGCCGGAACTACAGAACAAGCATTATTCCGATGGCTTCAGAGGCAGCTTCACGACAGGGATGAGAAGTTAGCCAAGGTACAGTCCAAGGTCGAAGAATTGGCAAACGTCGCGGCAGATCTCGTGACCCAAGTCGCCCGATTGCAATTACAGTAGAATCAAATTTTGGTTCATGAGCCAGGGATTGATACCCGGAGGCAGCCAACTGATACCCCCTTCAACCTAAGAGCGTAGAGCCTTCGCGAAAAACGGACGCAATCAGCCTCCACTCCCTCCGATACATACGCCCGGGGGGGGGGATCGCCTCTGAAAGAAAAACTGGAAAAAGTTTATTCCTTCAAAAGGGAAAAAGTCCATAAGATATTCAGGGACGCCCTAAGAAACGGTCTACAACTGCCAAAATCAAAGAGACCGCAAGAAGCGAATATGACCGACGACCCAGAATATTGCCCCTATCACAGGGTGATAGGTCATGCCATTGAGGATTGCTTCGTCTTCAAAGATTGGGTCGAAAGGCAATACAAGACGGGAGAGATAGAACTGTCTAAAAGCGTGTTGGCGAACAGTCAAGCTACGACTGCCGATTCCATACAAATGGAGACCGAAGCCTTTCGGGAACCCAATCCTCCTAGACATGTGACACTATTTGAAAAGGGCGAACCAAAGGCTGATCGGCCTCAAGAACCAGCATCAGTAAGGGCACCTACTCTAATGGAGAGAAAGAAGAAGGTGTACTCCTTAAGGAGGGATGAGGTCCCAATATATTTGAGGAAGCCTCGAACAACGGTCTGCAATTGCTTATTTCGAAAAGGCCACATGAAATGAATATGACCGGCAATCCCGTATACTGCCCATACCATAGAGTGGTGAGTCATACCATTGAAGACTGCTGTGTTTTCAAAGATTGGGCAGAGGACCAATACAAGCTTGGAAAAACCTCACAATTCTCGGATGTATCGGCAAGCCACAGAGCTAGGTCATCAACACAGCTCCGCCAAGATCAAAGTTCAAGGAGCTGGGATAAGCAAAGAGGACCACCACGTCGTTAAACTGTGAATGATCGACCACCATGTCATTAAACTGGGAATGTAAAATATATATGTGTGTGTGTGTGTGTGTGTGTGTGTGTGTGAATAAACAAAAAAAAGTGTAAATAAAAGAAAAAATAAAGAAAAGCCGAAATGATGAGGCAGCCGCGAATAAAATCCGAAATGATGTGGCAATCGCGATATTCACGATAAGAAAAGCTGAAATGATAGAGCAATAGCGGTATAAAAAAACGGCGAATGATGAGTCGCTCCTGGTACCATATTCTAGTGCAGCGATGCAGACGCCAACCGAAATTCAAATTCCCAAAATTCTCCCGGCCCTATGGTTAGTCCCTAAATTGACTACCATATACAATCCACGGGCTCAAATAATTCTCATCATACTTATGCCCCACTGCAATCACCAGTCCAGCGGTCGGTCCCCGCCCTTGGAATTATAGTCCATTGGAAAGACCCACTCATGTGTCCTCACGATGCATGAGGAGAACAAACCTTCGTGGGATCCTTATAACTCACAAAGGAGAAACACACTTGGGAGTCCTCACGACTCCTAAGGAGAAAATACACCTATGGGATCCTTACGACCCGTAGGGAGAAAATGATTTTATGGGACCCTCACGGCCCATAAAATTGAAAAGCCTTAGGTGATAGGGATCCAAACCTGTCTCCTAAGCCATCGCTCCCCAATCCCCAAGTGGCGAATGATGAGTCGCTCCTGGTACCATATTCCAGTGCAGCGATACAGACGCCAACCAAATTCCAAATTCCAATCCCTAAATGGCGAATGATGAGTCGCTCTTGGTACCATATTCCAGTGCAGCGATGCAGACGCCAACCAAATTCCAAGCGCAAATCCCAATGGCGAATGACGAGTCGCTCCTGGTACCATATTCCAGTGCAGCGATGCAGACGCCAACCAAATTCCAAATCCCATACCCCAATGGCGAATGATGAGTCGCTCCTCGTACCATATTCCAGTGCGGCGATGCAGACGCCAACAAAATCTCGAAATTCTTTCGGCCCTACGGTCTGGATCATACATCCTGCAAAACCGTATACAATCCACGGGCGTAAAACGATCCCCATCTCTCCCAAGTCTTACTGGTGAGACCACATTCAAAGTCCCTAAAAAAATAAAAATAAAAATAAAAATAAATAAAAATGGTATGTCCACAAGAAAAATGGGCACGGATAAAAACCCGAAAGGGCTGCGTGAGTAAAAATAGTAGGACTACCGGCGAGTTTGTGAAAACCCAAAAGGGCGCAAGCTCGTAAAAAAGAGATGAAATGCGCTCGCAAAGTCCTCTCGACTTTGTGAGGAGAAAATTCCCGCGTGAGATCCTTACGACTCACAAAGGAGAAACACACTGAGGAGTCCCCACGACTTCTAAGGAGAAAATACACCTACAAGATCCTTTCGACTCGTAGGAAGAAAATGCTTTTATGGGACCCTTACGACCCATAAAATTGAAAAGCCTTAGGTGATAGGGATCTAAACCTGTCTCCTAAGCCACCAATTCCCAAATCATCCCGGGGCAAATGATGAGTTGCTCCCGACATTATTCCAGTGCAGTAATGCAGATGCCGGAAAAGAAAGAAAAAAAAAACCAATTCCCAAATCCTCCCGGGGCAAATAGTGAGTTGCTCCTGGCATTATTCCAATGCAGCAACGCAGATGCCGACAAAAAAAATAATAATAATAAATCCCCAAATCCTCTCAAAGACAGATGATGATTCGTTCCTGGTATCATATTCCAGTTTAGCAATACTGATGTCAACCCAAATCACAATCAACAAGTTAACTTCAACTCCGACACCGCAGAAAGCGGAGCAAGTCAGAATCCAATCTCGACACCGCAAGAAGCGGAGCAAGTCAAGTTCACCCCTGACACTGCAGGAAGCAGAGCAAGTTAAATAGAGCGTCGATCGTCCATGTCGCAAAACGAGCAGTGCAGGTTTCCTACAAAGCAGGAACCAGATCACTCCGGGCCAGGGAAACGTCTACTACGGACACTCCTTCTCGGAGATGCGTCAAGCGTCGACCGTCCATGTCGCAAAACGGGCAGTGCAGGCTTCCCAGAAATCAGGAAACAAATCGCTCCGGATCAGAGCATCAACTGTCCAAGTCGCAAAACGGGCAGTGTAGGCTTCCCACAAATCAGGAACCAAATCACTTCAGCTCAGAGCGTCGACCGTCCATGTCGCAAAATGGGCAGTGTAGGCTTCCTACAAAGCAGGGAACCAAATCGCTCTGGATCAGAGCGTCGACCGTCCATGTCGCAAAAAGGGCAGTGCAGGTTTCCCACAAATCGGGAACCAAATCGTTCCGGATCAGAGCGTCGACCGTCCATGTCGCAAAAATGGCAGTGCAGGTTTCCCACAAATCGGGAACCAAATCGCTCCGGATCAGAGCGTCGACCGTCCATGTCGCAAAACGGGAAGTGCAGGCTTCCCAATAATCGAGAACCAAATCTCTCCGGATCAGAGCGTCGACCGTCCTTGTCGCAAAACGGGCAGTGCAGGCTTCCCACAAATCGGGAACCAAATCGTTTCGGATCAGAGTGTCGACCGTCCATGTCGCAAAAAGGGCAGTGCAGGCTTCCTACAAAGCAGGGAAACAAATCGCTCCGGATCAGAGCGTTGACCGTCCATGTCGCAAAAATGGCAGTGCAGGCTTCCTACAAAGCAGGGAACCAAATCGCTCCGGATCAGAGCGTCGACCGTCCATGTCGCAAAAAGGGCAGTGCAGATTTCCTACAAATCGGGAACCAAATTGCTCCGGATCAGAGCGTCGACCGTCCATGTCGCAAAACGGGCAGTGCAGGCTTCCCACAAATCGGGAACCAAATCGCTCCGGATCAGGACGTCGACCGTCCATGTCGCAAAACGGGCAGTGCAGGCTTCCTACAAAGCAGGGAACCAAATCGCTCCAGATCAGAGCGTCAACCGTCCATGTCGCAAAAAGGGCAGTGCAGGTTTCCCACAAATCGGGAACCAAATTACTTCGGATCAGAGCGTCGACCGTCCAAGTCGCAAAACGGGCAGTGCAGGCTTCCCACAAATCGGGAACCAAATCGCTCCGGATCAGAGCGTCGACTGTCCATGTCGCAAAAATGGCAGTGCAAGCTTCCTACAAAGCAGGGAACCAAATCGCTCCGGATCAGAGCATCGACCGTCCATGTCGCAAAAAGGGCAGTGCAGGTTTCCCGCAATCGGGAACCAAATCGCTCCGGATCAGAGCGTCGACCGTCCATGTCGCAAAATGGGCAGTGCTGGCTTCCCACAAATCGGGAACCAAATCACTCCAGATCAGAGCGTCGACCGTCCATGTTGCAAAATGGGCAGTGCAGGCTTCCCACAAATCGGGAACCAAATCGCTCCGGATCAGAGCGTCAATCGTCCATGTCGCAAAACGGGCAGTGCAGGTTTCCCACAAATCGGGAACCAAATCGCTCCGGATCAGAGCGTCGACCGTCTATGTCGCAAAACGGGCAGTGCAGGCTTCTTACAAAGCAGGAGCCAGATCACTCCGGGCCAGGGAAACGTCTACCACGGACACTCCGTCTCGGAGACGCGTCAAGCGTCGACCGTCCACGTCGTAAAAAGAGCAGTGTATCCCAAAAAGTGGGAACCAAAGCAAGTCGCTTCCACGCGAAAGAAGATCCATCAATTTCATGCACACGACTCACATATGTGGTGTGCAATGATTGATGGGGCGCACTTTGTTGGGGTCAAAATTTGCACCCCGGTTGACCAAGTCAAAGTCAAGGTCAACCCCAAGCCAGGTGGGCCCAAGCCCAACCAAGTGGGTCAATACCCGGGTCGAGCTCGAGCACGAAGCGTCCGGCCTTCCGCTATACCAAAATAAAAAAATCATGTAACGAATAATTTTGATGTAATTTTTTGTGCATGAATGTATGCAAAATGGGCATAAAGCCAATTTTTTGTAAGCCCATGGCTTATGTGCAATAAGAAATGGTACATGAGACATGGGATGGGCAAAATGCTATTTTCCAAAGCCCAAGGGGCTATATGTAAACATGTAAGCCTATATAAGGCAACATGATGATGAATAAAGACATACAATTTTCATTCCCCCCAAAAAAACTAGGGTTTGTACCTCCTTCCCCTTTCTCAAGGGTCTAAAACTCTCTTCCTCTCTTTTAAATTAAATCAAGAGTTTAACTCTTCCTTTCTAAAAAATAAATAGTTTTTCACCACAAAACCCACAAAGGGGAGCTTGGATCTCCAATCAGATCTCGAAAAGGGAAGACTTTTAAGTCTCATCCCCTTTTCTCCAAGGTCCCGCCGATCAAGAGAAGGAAGAAGGAGACCCATCTCCAAAAATCTAACTTTGGACAGATCCAAGACTCAAAAGAAGAGCAATAAATCCTCAGGAGTTTAACTCCTTTCTAGATCTGTTGGAGTTTAACTCTATAAATTAGTTTCTGTTAGAAGCTCAACTCCAAAAATCTCTTGGGAGTTCAACTCCCCAGCCTAAGGGCTAGGCCCCTTCCCGCGGGTTTTTCCCGTGATCACGTGTGCGCCACGTGACCCCGGGACGCTAAGGCACCCGTCGGTCACGTGTGCGCCACGTGACACCGGGGCGTTAAGGCGCCCAGTGGTCACGTGTGCGCCACGTGACACCGGGTGCTAAGGCGCCCATGGTCACGTGTGCGCCACGTGACCCCGGGCGCTAAGGCACCCATCGATCACGTGCGCGCCACGTGACCCCGGGGCGCTAAGGCGCCCATCGGTCACGTGCGCGCTATGTGACCCCCGGGGCGCTAAGACGGCCAATGGTCACGTGTGCGCCACGTGACCCCGGGCGCTAGGGCGCCCAATGTTCACGTGTGCGCCACGTGACCCCGGGCGCTGAGGCGCCCAATGGTCGCGTGTGCGCCACGTGACCCCAGGCGCTGAGGCGCCCAATAGTCACGTGTGCGCCACGTGACCCCGGGCACCATGCACCCACATGCTATGCACGCGTCTTTAAGACGCTTTTTCCCTTCCTTTTTGTTGTGCACTCCTTACTAAATGTGTCTCCCCCGTTAGAAAAAATTTCTAACGGGGCGCTGCCCTACACCCCACAAGGGGGCTGCTAGCCCCCTTGACCCCCAGCCCGCTATCCGGGTAGTGGAACCCTCGTAAAAACTCTGCAGGGCCCCCGATATATCCAAAACCCCTTTCAAAACACACACACACACACACCAACGCACTGCACATTGAGTTTGCATGACCAGTTTAACCCGTTAATCGGAGGTTCCTTCGCTCCAAATGCGAGGGGTAATTAACGGCAGTTTTGTCCGCGGCTGCCGGAGATTCGGATACCCACAATCAATAAACCCTAGCCTACCTTAGGCAGGGGGAATCTGTACTGCGCCTGACAAGCGTGCGTGTATTCCCATCTCAATGGGGTGACGAAAAACACCCTACACCATGCAGGTCAGTACTGCATGGAACCCTACCACGCAGATCAGTTCTGCATGGACATGCAGGTCAATTCTGCATGAAGTCCTAAGCAATATAACATAAGAATCAGCAACTAAAAATATTCTTTACAATTCATATTTCTTGAATTTTACAATTTCATATATTTTGAATCTATCCTAATCCAAATTTTTCTTTCAAGATTATGGATTCTCCAAACAACACTAGCACCAACTTCAACAACACACCACCACCTCTTCCGCTTACGCTTACCATCGTTACTCCGATCAATGAGCAGATGGTACAGCTTGAGGCGATCCACAGCCTCCTGGAAGGACAGCAGCAACAGACTGCTATTCTGATGAACCGTCCAGATGCAGAAGCACTCGAAATAAAGCAATTTCGGGCTTTGCACCCAAAACAATTTTCGGGAAAAGAGAGCCCTCTGAAAGCTGAAGAATGGGTTCAAAATATTAAGGATGATCTGGCAGCAGCGCAAATTCCATAGATCGCTTGGGTTCGAGTTGCAAAGCTGCAACTCACCGACAATGCCCGAGTATGGTGGAAGGCGGAAGAAAGCCGTCTTGACCAACCGATCGAATGGAGAACTTTTCGCGACATGTTCGACGCGAAATACTTTCCTGAGACAGTCCGATTTGACATAGAGCAGCAGTTCATCCACCTATAACAGGGTTCTATGTGGACCAAATTGGTGGATGAATATGACACTAAGTTTACTATGCTCGGTAGGTTCGCGGCACATTTGATACCAACTGCTGAGATCAAATCCAGAAGATTTTAGCAAGGGTTAGATCCGGAGATCCAAGCCGCCTTAGCTACAGGGGATTTCCCAACCCACGACCTGTTTTTGAAAGTTGTCTGAAGATACGAGGCAGTAGTGAAGAAGAAGGGCAAACCTCAATCTGTCGGAGTGAAGCGCTCTGCCATTCAGATGGCAGGAGGAGCCTCTTCAAGGCCAACTGTTGAACCCAGGAGACCGGAAGAAACAAATAACCGGCCAAGTCCAGATTTTTGCTTCTACTGCAAAAGGGATGGACACCTATGGAAGGACTGTAGGCGCGCAAAAGTCCTGTGCTTAGTTTGTGGTGCATCCAATCATGGAATTGGAACATGTCATTTTAGACGCAACACAGTTTCAACTCACAACACTTACCCGCAGCGACCATCTATCCAGGATCCTGCACCTCGTCTTGCACTCCCAGCTCTACCTCCACATGGACCTCCTGCACAGCCTAATCGTCAATTCCAACAGGCACTGAGGAACATGCCTCAAGAGCAGAGAAACATGTCCCAAGGATAGAGGAATGTGATTCCAGCTGTGAGGAATATACCTAGGCGTCAGGCTTTCACATTAGCAGCTGTAGAAGCCGAGACTGTAGACCAAGGTAACCCTGGTAATTCCCTCACCTCTTTTCCAATCTTACCAAAACTTTCGCATTCTTTCGTTCTTCCAAATATTTTTCATACACTATCAATAGTTCTATCACTAAATTGCTTTGAATCTATTATACTTTCCTTCTACAAATTTCGAGGATGAAATTTTTATAAGGAGGGTAGAATGTAACAACCCTAAACTTTCTGTACGAAATTTTTCAAAAATACAGAAAGGAGTACCTAAGCCTGAGCACAAGTTATAAATTTGATTTGCTTTTGAGCAGTAAGAAACAACTTGTAGCTCACTGGTAAAGCCCTTGCACTGCTGTGACGTAGCCCCTATGATCGAATCCCCCCAGCCACAAATATTTTATTGTATTTTTCTTTTAAACTTTTAGAAGCCCAACAGTTTGCATGTGCACTACACGTAAAATAAAAAGATACAGAATAATCAAACACGTGCACTGAGGTATACCAACAGACCATGACACGTGGCCAAGAACCCATCACCCAACTCCCCTATCCAACCGGCGAGATTACTCTCTGGCCCGGCGACGCCGGCCCCTCCATAGGGTTTGGTCCCTAAAATTCAACTCCACACCCCTTGGCCTCCCTCCTTAACCCCTGTATTGTTTGTTTTTATTAAAAATAAACAGAGAATTAAAAAAGGGCATTAAACCAAAATTTTAATGCATTTTTAATTCATTCTTCATTATCCAAACCCCTAATTTTCCCTATAAATACTATACCACATTTCACCCATCCTCATTCAGAATTTCCTTACAAAAACTCTATAAAATTTCCAAGTCTCAAGTTATGCAAGTGGAGTTAGCAAAGGGCGAAGTTCCGACGAAGTTTCGAGGAGATTCCGACGACGAAACGACGCTCCGACGGTTCCATAGTCTTACCCTACCTCCCCTCTATCCTTGTAGCTTGTAAGTCCTCTCTCCCCCCTCTTCTACTATTCTAAAACTTTTATTTTTCAAAACTCATCGGAAGCGGAGTTATTCCGACTTCCGACTCTCTTTTCTTTAAAAACTCCATTTTTCTTAAACAATAAATCATCATATCTTCTTATAATTTTTAATAAACATAAATAAACACATTAGAACAAGTTTTATCTCAAAATAATCTTTTATGCAATTTTTATCGTATTTATACGGTAACATACCACATACTTTACATTTCGACATAATTCAACATATTTCCTTATATTACCTTTAGAAAACTCACGAGGTAAGGACTTACCTCATCACAACACACGTATTAGACATAGCACAATGAACTTTGGAATTCTAGATTATGGGAAATACGCTTTTATGAATAAATACCTTAATGAATTAAAAATCGTTTTCTTTCAAAAGAGTGTTAATTAAATTCCTTGCAAATACGCCTCTACAACCAATTTTGGGGAACCCCGATGGGGATGGTGCGGGTTATCGCACATCCTCGGGCCTAGTAAAGCGAGATGCAGACCTCCGCAAGGAGTATTCGATCTCGATAGAATTTTTAATACTATTTTTAAGAAAATGTGATTTTTACAAAAATAAATAAAATTATTTTTATTAAATATATAAATATATATATGAATATTATCAAAAGATCTATTATACAAATATTCCATACTTTCTAAATCAAAGGAATCACAATTACATGAAACTACCATTTTAATACAATACAAATTCTTGTATTTCAATAAAATACCATATACAATGAAAACTAAGTTCTACTCACTAGAAATTTCACTTTTATAAAACATGCATCTATGAAAACCTAAAGATGACAATTAAATACTTGAGGCGTATTTTGAAAATATATCAAAACTATTTTTACATAAAACCCTCTCAAGTTATACTAATTTACAATAAGGACCATAGTAAATATAGGTTTAAGCGGGACCAATTCTCTTGAGCCTCGGGGAGCTGGAGAAAGTGTGTGCTTGCCTATTTAAGGTAGAAAAACTAAAAACGGTGTTATCAACACGGTAATTGTCTTGGAAAAAGACACAAATCCCGCCGTTCATGTGCAGCAGTTACCGATAACACTAAAACTAATTCAGGACTTCAATTATGTTTTAAAGGTCGGACTCGGATTGAGTCTCAGTCAAATTTGGAATCAATCTATTCTTGAATATGATTCAAGTATAAACTACAATACAACATGAATTCATTAATGCCAGAATGCAATCTATAACAACATGAACATGACTGAAGTGAACCATGGATATATTCCGTTTACATGACTATCCATTTATATCCATTCCGTTTACTGACATCATGGTTTCAGCAAGTCTTCCATTTACTACAAGACAAGACAATACTATCAGTACAATCAATATATTAAGACATTACGGGGTTTATAAAGGGGTAGACTGGTACGGAACATGTTAAAGGTGGAATGAGGTGGTCACTAAAGACGTAATTACATCCATGCCGTTGTTCCGTGGTATTTTCGACGGATCCTTGTACTACGGGTTACCAAAGCCCACGGTGTAAGTTGGACTCCTCTCGTATACACTGGCATATTCTGTACTAAGTTACAAACAACTGCGTTAACATTATAATCAAATGTTACTTCTGTCTATTCTATCTCTACCCATCTTTGGGACTTACCGAGCGATTGTTCGCTGACGACATTTCTTTTCTTTTATCTTTGGAATGTTGTCAGGAAGACCCAAATCTGAGGAGCTCGAGACCAGTCAGGAGCACTTGGAGTAGTTCACAGAAGATCCTGAGCATTGACTTTACTTGTACATATTTTCATTTCAGTTATACCATTGTTAAGGCATTGCTTTCCATCCATGTATTTACATTTTCAGTTGTAATTGTAAATAATTGTTAGTAAATAAAAGTTGCTGTTCAATTACATCTATTGTCATTTTTCTTGTGTATATCTACTTTATATTGCTTAGATACACTTAGCGTGTTTATTTCTGAGTAAATACGTAGCAGGCCTCGCCGCGTCCCCTTATCATACACTGGAAAGCGGGGCGTGACAATTTCTTGGCCGCAATTTTATTCTTCTTGGCCTCAATTTGCGGCCAAAACAGAGCCATTTTGGCTCGTCCAGGTTTGGTGGGTCCCTGGTGGTCTTGTCAGTCTATTTTTATTTGCAATTTTTGATATTAGGTTTCCTATATATAGCAGGTCTCAGATTAAGTTTTGGGTTGGCTTATTGAGTGAGAATAGTGTGTGATACTTGATAGTTTCTTCTTTCTCTCTCTTTGAGCTCTCACTTGAGTGCTCCATTAAGGAGATGAAGTTGTTATCTACCTTGTAATTCAAGTCCTCCATTTTGTGAATAAAAAACTTGCACATTCTTTTACTTTAACTCTTTGTTCTTGTATTTTCTTATCTTGTGTTTTATTTTCTATTTTGTGATGTTTGTGTAATTCTTTTTGGTTGTGGTGATGGTGAGGACGTGAGATGAATGGCTTTGCCTTCTTCCATCTCTTGTAAATATTTAATGTGCTCAAATCTTGATTGTAACCTTAAGATTGCTAATTTGGATTGGTTTGATATGGTATGTGATTCTATGGTTACTTGGTAATCTCATCATATACCATATTCTCTCCAAGAAACCATGTTGCAATGTTAAAGTAGAATCACAATGGTGTTAAGATTGCTAAGTGTGAGATAGGGTATTTTGTTAACAAGTTGATTGACACATTTCTTCATTTCATATACCCTATACTATCACAACTCACTTAGCAAGTTTAATGCTAAACCATTTGCTCTCATGTGCTAACTTGTGTATTTGTTGTTGATGTATGCTTGCTAACCCTTATACTTAGTGTTGATATTTCAAGCTTGGACATACAAACGGTAAGTGAGAACAATACGGATATGTTTTGTTTCTAAAGTTGAACTTCGATATCTTGATGGTTTGTACTTTGCCACTGTCTTGACAAGCTATGCTTTCAACATAAGGGAGAAACAACTCATTATTAAGGGAGCATCGAAGAAATCGCCGCGATTCAACCATCCGAACCGGAACCACGGCCATTTTTCTTAACTTGTTCTATAATTTCCTATTTCTCTTAACTTTGTGACAAAACAAATTCTTTCTCTTTGAATTTTTAACAACAATCTCTAATCACCAATTCCCTATAGATCGATCCGTACTTGCCGGATTGCTACAACACGCCGTGCATTTGCGGTTTATAAATTTTAAAACTAGATCGAGCTCGCGTACGCCACTATTTCTAAAACCATTTCTTTCAAAACTATAAAGGCGTGCGCGGGTAAAGTCCTAACAAGTTTTTGGTGTTGTTGCCAGGGAAGCGGTAGTCATTAGGGGTTGTTATTTCCGGTTCAATTGTATATACCTACTAACAAGTTTAACTTTAACTAAAAATTTTCAAAACTAACTTTTCTAAATTTTGTTCTCTGTCTTTTTGATTTGCTGTGACTCTAGAATTAATTATAAAATTTTGCATATAACATTGGGACACTAATAGGACTTGTAGCACACAATACAAAGTTTGAGCTCCAATTCAAAGAGTTGGCCGCTGAAAAAATCACTTTGGCTGCAATTTGCAGCCCCATATGCTCCAAGTATTCCAAAATTTTGGTGTTTGCTTTTTTGACCTATTTTTGATCCATTTTTATATGCAAAATTTCACAATTGAGTGTGTGCAGCTAATTGGCTATATATATCGCTTTTGCACTAAATATCATATTTTCCGACATTTTCATATTTTAACGGAATTACGAGTAGTGATCGTGCGGAGCAACGTTCACTATCAATAACGAGGCGTTAGTGAAGTACAGTGCCAAAGATCCGGGTAGTCTGACTCGCGCAGACGAACATTCAAATACTCATGGATAACTTCAACGAGGGTTTTTAAACCAAAAATCATTTCGGTACGTATTTTTCTAACAGTTTCTCTTAAATCTGACGCATTTCATTATTCTATTTTCTGCAGGATTCTTCGAAAAATTTGCCACCAATAGAACAGGAAACCAACCGTGTTTGTTGCAGCGCTTAAGCCTAAAATAAAGTAAAGATGTGCTTGATTGTTTAATTGCTTAAATTCTTTTATTGATTACACATTTGTATCTTAATACGGACATTAAGAACAACAAACCCGACCAAGATACGGTAAAGGATTTCATCACCGTTTTTCGTGGCCCACAAATCACAAAACTGTATTCTTCCATACCCACAGTAATTTTAAAATTAATTAGAACTCCGACTTTAAGGATTCGCGCTCAATAGGGTAAGTTAATTGTGATTAGAACACCACTTAATTTTATATTGTTCAAGAGGTATCTACGCAAGAGTTAACGGGGCAACCGCCAAAAGAGAAAAGATTATTCTAATTAAGGAACTTCGCGAAAGCGTTGGACAACCTCCTCTTATCTCTGCACTTATCTGGCTTCGTGATCTGTATATCTTGAGTCCGTTTCTCGACAAAATTTTACTTCAACAATCAGGGTCTTGAGCAAGTCTAGTTGACTTAGTATGACATAGACCGTTAGGGGTGTGATATTATTTGTTTTTGTGATTTTGTGAGTACTTTATATGGGTGATACACAGTTCGATTCGATTCTTCATGATCCATATTCTTTTGTTTATACTCATATCCAATTCTTTTGTCCAAATTGCCAAGATCCTTCTTACATTGTTGAAAACTGTCCTTTCGTAAGGGGTGACCAACCGTACCACAATTTTGAAGTTCTTCCACCTCCTAACACTTTTGAACCCAATCCCACTTCAAATATCGAGCAAATAATTGAAAATTTAGAGAAAGAGGTCGACAAGATGAATACTTTAGCATCACTGCCATCACAACCCTCCCTTACTGAAACAATTGACACATCAATAGGGTATGATAGTGAGATGGATGCTAGGTTGACCGCTTTAGAAAAATGTATTGAAGTGATGATTGCATTCGAGAATCAAACAGTTTCGACACTAACCATATTCATACAACAAGTTGACTCCTTTGGCTAGAATCGATGAACAAGTGAAATATTTAGCTGTGCAGATTCTAGAAAGTGAGCACAGTCAATTTAAAACCAATAATGCCAATATCTGTCATCTAAGAAGTCGGCTGAATAAGATAAATGATCAAACAAATTTTGATGATTTCATAAATGATGATGATATATTAGATTTGACTGAGTGCTATAAGGACGAGCAAGAAAATCCTCAGAGTCGGTTGATTGATTCTAGATTTGGAAAGAAGTGTGTCATAAGTAAAATTAACCACAATCAATAACGGTGTCGCGAGTAGCTAGCCGAGATGAGTACGGGTCGTCCTTAAGGAAACATCGAACATTTTTCTTGTTTTAGACGAGTTGATTGAAAATAGGGAGAATAGTTTTTAGGTCTATGATATACGGATGTAGATTTTATGAAGAAGAGGCTTGTAGGGTTCATGGAATTTGGTAGTAATGAATGATTAATTAAAGATGACTCCTTTTATGTTTTAATATATTTAAAACTAGATCGATAGTGGTGAATGAAGATTAGGGTTTTTGGAGGGAATACGGTTCCCACTTTTAACCCTTATCTTTTCATTGATCTCTCATATATATCCTTTACCAAAACAATTGGTAATCTAATTTCAAATCGCGGTCGAGACTATCAATAAATTAGTAGCGCGCCCGATAAGAATGTTAACATTTATTTTACTAAAGTTTATAAACTTTAAAAGTTGTAAAAGAAATTAAGAGATTTTATCATCCATTGATCTACCTTAATCCTACGAACCCTATCAAGCGTGGAATTACTCACGCATGATTGAGATAGAAGAGAAGATGAAGAAGGAGATCATAATATAAATGCAGAAAGTAATGCAGAAAGTAAAATGTAAAGAACTAAACTAAAGATCTACCTTTTTATTAATCAACTATCAGTTACAAATCCGTCGAATTTAGAGTACAAGAACCCTAGTTTATGCTCCCGATCTCTGTCTCGTAGGAAGTAAATGAACAGCTGATGATCAATCTGGATACGTGGATCGTCTTGGACCTCTTGATGTCTTCGGTTTGATAATTTCAAAGTGTAGCTCTCGGTCCTTTAAATAGTCACAGAAGATACAAATCCTATATCCCATAAGTTAGGATATGCAGCTATCATCCAACCACCAAAATATCATATCTTACGGCTAAGATCTTGCCGCGGATCCGCGGCATAGATTGCATTTGGCCGCTAAACCGCGTCGGTTTAGTGGATTCATGAGTTGAGATTTATTGTGGTCTCTGGTGTTGACATTTGGAGATTTCTTAGATGTCTACATTCTGCATATTTTATTCTGAATCTCTACTGTTGCTAGATCTTGTGATTTGCTTCAATATTTCGGCAAATTTGATTCGCCATCTCGGATCTCCTTGATTCTAGACCCGAGCTAACATCTGCACAATATTTCAAACTATAGTGTTACTAATATTTGTTATATTATTGAGATATTATCCTAACCATTTTATATGATATGATATTTTAAGAATATTGATTAGGAATATTTGATATGATATGCATATTTAAATTACTATTATATTATATAAATATTATATACATATATTTTCCTTCATAATGTCAAGTATAGAATATAAATATATGATAAAGAGTATTTTGCAGATAAACCCACATATGTTCCATAATTACAATAAATACATTTAAGTACTTAACAAAAGTAAGAAAAATGTTCCATCAAGTATACAATTTTTCGACTGAACAAATACCCCCAAACTTAATTTTGATCGTCCCGAGCAAACTAGTTATTCAAGAGAAGGAGAAAAAACGAAAAGAAAAACCTACTACACTTTCGTAGGCAACACGATTGCACTTAGCACGTGCAACAAGCCGTTAAACCTCTAGGTGTGTCTAGTATGAGGAGTGTTGTCTCCTGAGGGTTTGTAACATCCTAGTTCATTTATACTAATTTCAGTTCTCGTATTTCCTTAATTGTGGTATTTTCCTGATTTATCGTGTTTTGGGTGCGAATAGTATTTTACATTTTACATTGCATTCGACCCGACCCGCTTGCTTGAACCTATTTGATTTATATTTATAGATTACCCTGAGTTGTTATATAGATACATGCATCTCATGTATACTGCATACTGGCATTTTACCTGGCATTGCATATTTTACCATATAACATTTTAGTTCATGTAAAATAATTTAAAATTGCATTTCATAGCCTGCATGGTACCCTTAACCCCGTGGTAGCATCCGCGCATCTTGTTATCGTCCCATTCAGTGAAACGGACGTGTTTGGATGGCTACACGCATGTACGTGCATCCGTTCTTGGGGGTATGCATTTTCGTTACCTGAGCATTCATTTTGAATTTTGAAAGTCACACATATTTTTCGTATTTTAAATCTGAATTTTTAGACCCGACCCGGGCGCGTTTTGAAATATTTTTGTATCTCGCCAAAATTCATTTTATTTAATTTTAAAATTTAGTTTAAATATTTTCATACGATTTCTTTAACAAACTGAAACCTCTTATCTAAAATTTTAAATCTAAAAATCTTTTAAAATTTTAAATCTAATTTCCTAACAAACCAACAACCCCTTTCTCTCTCTCTCTCTCCTCTGCATATATCTATTTATATATAATTTTTATTTATTTAATTTTTCTTTCTTTATTTAAATACACAACCTCTTCTTCTTACTTCTTCTTCTTCTTTCTTCTTTCTTTTTCTTGATCTTGTTTCTTGATTCCGGTGATCACCGCCGGAGCCGTGCTCGTCGCTGACGATTCGAGTGATCCAGTGAACGTACCTGACTTGCGTGATCACCCTCGTGCGTTGTTTGGAACAGTTCCGTGTACCGTACGCACGTCGCGACATTTCGCCGACGAAGGACGTTCCGTACACATCCGTTCTTGTTCCGTCTAGGCAAGTTAATTTTGCTACATGCTATATAATTTATTTTATACCTATTTAAATAAATACCATACCGATAGTTTAAATCTAGTGCCCCATGTTTAATTTTATAACGTTTAGATGTTCCGTTTGCATCTGTTTATATCATATTAAATCTAGATCGTGAAAACTTATCTTGTGACATACTAGATTACATTATACTGCATCCATATCATTTAAAATATATATCGTCGTAATATTTCTTATTATTATCTTTAATTAGTTTATAATCTGCATTTTATAATATTATACAATTGAAAATATTATAGTTTACACATGAAACGTCGTTGAAAAAGCGGATACGACAAATCTGAAATTTACTGTACACGTTACCTTATAAAATTCATTATAAATCATAAAAAAATCATTAGTATACGTTCTTTAGTTTGTTACGAAGCTAACTCAGAATACTATAACTCTATGAAATATTTACTTTCAAAATAAATTGTTTAAATAACATAAAATGAAAATGAAAATGTCTCTAAACTGCTGTCCAGGGAAATTCCAGTAGCAAACTTTCAATTTAGAATGTTCATAGCTTTTTGTAAGGACAACCTGAGATGCTTATACTTATAAACCTGAAAACCTTATTGAATTATCTTTGTTTTGGTATAAGGCACGTCCCTTTTGGAGAACGTTTGTTATTTTTAACCTATTTTACAAATTAGGGTGACGCTGAATTTCTGAACGGAACTTTCTTGTGCATGGTTAATCAATACCACTTTTATAGTTATTAATCGCTTTGAATATGCTATCCATATTAATATTATTATATCAATATTTATATCACATATTTCTTAGTTGTACATCCCACATTACCATTTTATAGTTTTATAACTTTTCGGATACCCGTTTGCATCCATTGCATTTAAGATACATATAATTGCATCCATAGATCACATTACTACATAATACTGTGATATTAACACTCCATGTTTATTAAATTTCATCCTAATTAATATTGGAACTATAAATGTAACCCTAATCGATAACTGTGCATCCATATCCTTGAAATTATATCTATTTGCATATCATATTACATGTTCCAGTTTATTGTTCTGATAGTACCCATGCTTGTTTATTTATACACATGCTTATGTTAGTTTGATTATGAGCACCCACATGACATCTTGTGCTTTCTGACATGACCTGTTACACTTCCTACTTGACATGACATGGTACCGTACACTCTTGACATGACATGACACCTTTATATATTACCTGGCTTGACCTGATGTACCATGGCTTTACCTATTACCTAATCTTGTGTCTAATGCCAACAAACATAACCTGTAGTCCTCACGGACCGTTCCTGTTGTCTATCCAGACAAACCTGCTCTTACCTGATCCTGTGTTGGCATTAGTTCTTGATTACGGAATACCTGACTTGACACATATAACTTGGGGGTATGGGAAAATCAATGGTGACTTGTAACTCAACAGTTCGATACCTTTTCTGATCAGTCTTACGGGCTAGGCTAGCCCCGGAGTGATGATGCTGGCATCACTCGTCTGTACCTGCTACCTTTTACTGCCTAGCGACACGTCTCGGTTTCAGCCCGAGAGTCTGTAGACCGTGGTCCCGGGCATGCACGGGATACTATTGAGTTATATCGATGATTCATCAAATTGATTTCAAAGACTTGAGAGTAGATAACCCAATAGAACTATTTAGTTTACTCACTGCACACTACCCTTCACTGCCCTGATTTACATTACCGTTACATCTGCTTTTCATTCATGATTATATTTGCATTACCTGTTACCCTATTTATATTTTATTGCTTGATGACATGAAGCGCTGACGTCTGGGTTTTGCATGACCCAGATTCTTCTACCTTGTTGCAGACTGATCAGGAGTATTGCCGCTGTTAGACGAGTGGTGAAGTTCCTGTCGGTATGTAGTTTCACTTCCATGTGTTTCATTTATTATATCTTTTGGCTTCCGCATATTGCTATTTCTTGACTCTTTTACTCTGGCTTATGGACATGTACTAGATAGTTAGTTTACTTTCCTGTTCTTGATATCTCTACAGCCGTAATGTGACCGTGGAAGGATTTTTCCTATCCACAGGTAGCATGGTTGGTTATGTCACGTGCCCATCTTAGCGTACTCTGGGAAGCGGGGCGTGACATGGTTCTTTTGGTATCAGAGCCATAGGATATAGGTTAATCGGGTTGATTCTTTTGTAGTTGGGTATTGGACCCAATACACGAATCAGAATACTCGTGATTAGGAACATGTCCTGCCACCTTGATTATCGTGATTGTTGAATCATATCCTTCTCTTTATCCTTTGTTTGGGGCGATATGCAAACCACTTTGCATTTCGACCTGAAATCTTTTTGGTTCTCTATTGTTTCTCCCTGTTTCTTGATTCTGATACTAGGATTTGGGCGACTTGGGTGGAGTTATGTAATTGTGCCCATGAACTGCAGCATGGTTACAATGCGGTACTCTATTTAAGTAACTTGGAGTCCTGGTCTTGATTCATTCCCTTGTTTCATGATCGTTATATTACCTTGCTGCTCTCGGTTTCATTGCTTACCAGTTATTATTTTATCGCCAGCTTGGATCATGTTTACCGTGCTTAATCCTCTTCAGTGTCTTGACTTCGGATGAAGTCATCTCAGTATCTCACTTCTTCATGTTTTCCCCGCATTAGGCTTATTCAATTCTGGTGCATCCCTTTGTTTGTTTTTGTCTTGGGAATGGATTTTCGTGGCACTTTCCATGCTCATATTGATTGTAAGGAAAGGAAAGTGATTCTCCAGATTCCCGGACATCCGGAGCTTGTTTTGCTGGAGGAAGCGGTTCTGTCGGGCCAGTCGAGTTTAGGGCTAGGCCGACAAATAATGTTCTTTCGCCGATAGAAGTGGATAAGGAAGAAGCGCCAGCTATATTCGAGAGTTTCATGGACGTGTTTGAAGACATATCAGGTTTACCGCCGAAGCAAGACATGGAGTTCGCAATTGATCTTGTTCCTGGTGCAGCGCCAATCTCAAAGGCGTATTACCCGATGGCACCAGTAGAGTTGGAAGAAGTCAAGAAGCAGGTACTGAATTACTTGAGAAGGGTTGGATTCGCAGCAATAACTCACCTTGGGGAGCTCCAGTTCTTCTAGTAAAGAAGAAAGATGGCATAAGAAGGATGTGCATCGATTATCGAGAATTAAACCGGATGACTATTAAGAACAAGTACCCGATCCCTCGCATTGGCGAATTATTCGAGCAACTCAGTGGCGCGAGGGTGTTCTCGAAACTGGATTTGCAATCCGGATATCATCAGGTCCGAGTTAAATCAGAAGATATTTGCAAGATTGCGTTTCGAACTCAGTATGGATATTACGAGTATTTAGTGATGCCATTCGGAGTCACGAATGCACCAGCGATATTTATGGACTTGATGAACCGAATCTTTTCACCATTCTTGGACCAGTTTATAGTGGTGTTCGTTGATGATATTCTGGTCTACTCAAAGGAGTATTGAAGAGCGTGCATAACACTTGAAGATCGCACTGTAGACATTAAGGCAAGAAAGATTGTATGCTAAGATGAGCAAGTGCGGGTTTTGGCTTGAAGAAATTTTTGGGCATGTCGTATCCGGTGATGGAATCACCGTTGATCCCGAGAGGATTGCAGCAGTTCGAGATTGGCCGATTCCGAAGAATGTTGCAAAGATAAGAAGCTTTCTTGGACTTGCCGGGTATTACAGGAGGTTCGTGGAGAACTTTGCTCGTCTGGCAGAGCCTTTGACCAAGCCTACGCGCAAGGAAGTACCATTTGTGGGGACTGGTAGGTGTGCGTCAGCTTTCGAGACGTTGAAACAGAGGTTGATAACCGCTCTTATTTTTACCGTACCAGACGGTTCCGGAGAATTGGTGATTCACAGCGACGCACCGGAGAAAGAATTGGGATATGTTTTGGTGCAGCATGGGAAGGTTATAGCCTACGCATCGAGACAGTTGAAGACCCATGAGACGAATTACCCAACTCATGATTTGGAGCTAGCAGCTGTGATTCTCGCTTTGAAGATTTAGAGACACTACTTTGGACGAAAGGGTCGAAATAATCACTAATCACAAAAGCCTAAAGTACGTGTTCGCTTAGAAGGAGCTAATTGTGAGACAGCGTAGATGGTTGAAGCTGACGGCTGACTACGATCTCGATCTTAAGTACCATCCGGGGAAAGTTAATGTTGTACCGGATACACTTAGTCGGTTGCCAGCAATTCAGACGTTGACTACCCAGAAGGAACTTATTGAAGACTTTCGAAGATTTGGCTTGGAGATTGTGCTACCGCATTCGTCGGGACAGTTGATGCAGTTGCAAGTACAGTCGTCGTTGATCGAGAATATTACAGTAGCGCAGTTACAGGACCCTAGATTGCAGAAGTTTCGAGAACGGGTTGAAGCTGAACTTCGAACGAACTTATTGGTTCATGAAGAGGGTTCGTTACGATATGGTAGTCGTTGTGTATGACAAAGGGAGACATCCGCGAAGAAGTTATGAAGGAGGCGCACAGTTCCGCATATTCCTTACATCCAGGAAGCACAAAGATGTACCGAGATCTACGGCAGTATTTCTGGTGGGAAGGCATGAAGCGGGAGATTGCCCGCTTTGTGGCAAAGTGCTTGGTGTGTCAGCAAGTTAAGGCTGAACATCAAAGGGTTGCTGGTTTATTGCAACCACTTCCGATCAATGGAAGTGGGAACATATAACCATGGATTTCGTGACAGCTCTACCACGGAGTCTAAAAGGCAATGATGTAGTTGGGTGATCGTTGACGGTTTGACCAAGGCAGCTCATTCATTCCTTTCGAGTTGGTCAATCAACAGAAGTTTTGGCAGAACGGTATGAGCGGGGGATTGTAGGATTGCGTGGAATGCCGGTGAGTATCATGTTCGATTGTGACACTCGTTTCTTAGCACACTTTTGGAGGAGCTTACAGGGAAGTTTGGGGACTCGTTTGAAGTTTAGCACAGCTTATCGCCCTCTAACAGATGGCCAGTCAGAGAAAGCGATCCACATTCTCGAAGACATGTCGAAATCTTGCATGTTAGACTTCAAGGGTTCATGGGAGGATCATCTACACTTGGTGGAGTTTTCTTACAACAACAGTTTCCAGGCGACTTTTGGGATGGCTCCATTCGAAGCTTTATGTGGTCGCAAGTGTCGTTCACCTGTTTGTTGGGACGATATCGGGGAACGAAGATTGTTGGGACCAGATTTGGTTGTGCAGACAGTTGAGAAGGTTTATACTATCCGGAATCATATGAAAGCAGCACAAGACCGACAAAAGAGTTGGGCAGTTACATCGAGAAGACCACTAGAGTTTGTTGTTGGTGATTTAGTATTCTTGAAGATGTCACCGACTAGAGGGGTGATCCGTTACAGAAGTCGACGAAAGTTTAGTCCCCGATTCGTTGGACCTTTTAAGATCTTGGGGCGTATTGGAGAAGTGGCGCATCGTTTGGTGTTACCGAAATCTTTGGAGAATGTTCATGACAAGTTTCTTGTATCTCAACCCCGTAGGTATGCTCGAGATAAAATATATGGATTAGACCTTTCGGAGCAGACCGTACGAGAAGATTTAACCTTTGAGTAACGACCGATGTTGATTGTGGATCGAAGGGAAAATGTTCTTAAGAATAAGGTTATCCGTCTCGTACTTGTTTCTTGGGGAAATCGCTCGCATGGAGAATCAACTTGGGAACGAGAAGATGAAATCTGACAGAAGTTTCCACATCTATTCTTGTAGTTTATTGATTGTTTATCCTTTCTTGTTCTTGGAATTTCGAGGACGAAATTCTTTTGTAGTTGGGTATAATGTAACATCCTAGTTCATTTATACTAATTCCAGTTCTCGTATTTCCTTAATTGTGATATTTTCCTGATTTATCGTGTTTTGGGTGCGAATAGTATTTTACATTTTACATTGCATTCGACCCGACCCGGTTGCTTGAACCTATTTGATTCATATTTATAGATTACCCTGAGTTGTTATATAGACACGTGCATCTCATATATACTGCATACTGGCATTTTACCTGGCATTGCATATTTTACCATATAACATTTTAGGTCATGTAAAATAATTTAAAATTGCATTTCATAACCTGCATGATACCCCTAACCCCGTGGTAGCATCCGCGCATCTTGTTATCGTACCGTTCAGTGAAACGGACGTGTTTGGATGGCTACGCGCATGTACGTGCATCCGTTCTTGGGGGTATGCATTTTCGTTACCTGAGCATTCATTTTGAATTTTGAAAGTCGCACATATTTTTCGTATTTTAAATCTGAATTTTTAGACCCGATCCGGGCGCGTTTTGAAATATTTTTGTATCCCGCCAAAATTCAATTTATTTAATTTTAAAATTTAGTTTAAATATTTTCATACGATTTCTTTAACAAACTGAAACCTCTTATCTAAAATTTTAAATCTAAAAATCTTTTAAAATTTTAAATCTAATTTCCTAACAAACCAACAACCCCTTTCTCTCTCTCTCTCTCTCTCCTCTGCATATATCTATTTATATATATTTTTTATTTATTTAATTTTTCTTTCTTTATTTAAATACACAACCTCTTCTTCTTACTTCTTCTTCTTCTTTCTTTTTTCTTTTTCTTGATCTTGTTTCTTGATTCCGGTGATCACCGCCGGAGCCGTGCTCGTCGCTGACGGTCCGAGTGATCCAGTGAACGTACTTGACTTGCGTGATCACCCTCGTGCGTTGTTTGGAACCGTTCCGTGTACCGTACGCGCGTCGCGACATTTCGCCGACGAAGGACGTTCCGTACACATCCGTTCTTGTTCCGTCTAGGCAAGTTAATCTTGCTACATGCTATATAATTTATTTTATACCTATTTAAATAAATACCATACCGATAGTTTAAATCTAGTGCCCCATGTTTAATTTTATAACGTTTCGATGTTCCGTTTGCATCTGTTTATATCATATTAAATCTAGATCATGAAAACTTATCTTGTGACATACTAGATTACATTATACTGCATCCATATCATTTAAAATATATATCGTCGTAATATTTCTTATTATTATCTTTAATTAGTTTATAATCTGCATTTTATAATGTTATACAATTGAAAATATTGTAGTTTACACATGAAACGTCGTTGAAAAAGCGGATACGACAAATCTGAAATTTACTGTACACGTTACCTTATAAAATTCATTATAAATCATAGAAAAATCATTAGTATACGTTCTTTAGTTCGTTACGAAGCTAACTCAGAATACTATAACTCTATGAAATATTTACTAGCAAAATAAATTGTTTAAATAACGTAAATTGAAAATGAAAATGTCTCTAAACTGCTGTCCAGGGAAATTCCAGTAGCAAACTTTCAACTTCGAATGTTCATACCTTTTTGTAAGGACAACCTGAGATGCTTAAACTTATAAAACTGAAAACCTTATTGAATTATCTTTGTTTTGGTATAATGCACGTCCCTTTTGGAGAACGTTTGTTATTTTTAACCTATTTTACAAATTAGGGTGACACTGAATTTCTGAACGGAACTTTCTTGTGCATGGTTAATCAATACCACTTTTATAGTTATTAATCGCTTTGAATATGCTATCCATATTAATATTATTATATCAATATTTATATCACATATTGCTTAGTTGTACATCCCACATTACTATTTTATAGTTTTATAACTTTTTAGATACCCGTTTGCATCCATTGCATTTAAGATACATATAATTGCATCCATAGATCACATTACTACATAATACTGTGATATTAACACTCCATGTTTAATAAATTTCATCCTAATTAATATTGGAACTATAAATGTAACCCTAATCGATAACTGTGCATCCATATCCTTGAAATTATATCTATTTGCATATCATATTACATGTTTCAGTTTATTGTTCTGATAGCACCCATGCTTGTTTATTTATACACATGCTTATGTTAGTTTGATTATGAGCACCCACATGACATCTTGTGCTTTCTGACATGACATGTTACACTTCCTACTTGACATGACATGGTACCGTACACTCTTGACATGACATGACACCTTTATACATTACCTGGCTTGACCTGATATACCATGGCTTTACCTGTTACCTGATCTTGTGTCTAATGCCAACAAACATAACCTGTAGTCCTCACGGACCGTTCCTGTTGTCTATCCAGACAAACCTGCTCTTACCTGATCCTGTGTTGGCATTAGTTCTTGATTACAGAATACCTGACTTGACACATATAACTTGGGGGTATGGGGAAATCAATGGTGAAACCTGACTTGTAACTCAACAGTTCGATACCTGTTCTGATCAGTCTTACGGGCTAGGCCATCCCCGGAGTGATGATGCTGACATCACTCGTCTGTACCCGCTACCTTTTACTGCCTAGCGGCACGTCTCGGTTTCAGCCCGAGAGTCTGTAGACCGTGGTCCCGGGCATGCACGGGATACTATTGAGTTACATCGATGATTCATCAAATTGATTTCAAAGACTTGAGAGTTGATAACCCAATAGAACAGTTTAGTTTACTCACTGCACACTACCCTTCACTGCCCTGATTTACATTATCGTTACATCTGCTTTTCATTCATGATTATATTTGCATTACCTGTTACCCTGTTTATATTTTATTGCTTGATGACATGACGCGCTGACGTCTGGGTTTTGCATGGCCCAGATTCTTCTATCTTGTTGCAGACTGATCAGGAGTATTGCCGCTGTTAAACGAGCGGTGAGTTCCTGTTGGTATGTAGTTTCACTTCCAGGTGTTTCATTTATTGTATCTTTTGGCTTCCGCATATTGCTATTTCTTGACTTTTTTACTCTGGCTTATGGACATGTACTAGATAGTTAGTTTACTTTCCTGTTCTTGATATCTCTACAGCCGTAATGTGACTGTGGAAGGATTTTTCCTATCCACGGGTAGCATGGTTGGCTATGTCACGTGCCCATCTTAGCGTACTCTGGGAAGCGGGGCGTGACAGGGTTTTCAGCGGATTACACCTACAAAATCCCATAATAAAAGAAAGACGATGAAAGTTACATACAAAGATAAAGAACATATAAAAGAAAGAACCTGAAAAGAAGAGTTTCCAACTACACTACCTTTTCGGTTGTCATGAGCCCTATCTTAATGGTCAAGAAAAAATGTCAGAAATTACATCATCTCTCAATAAAACATCGCCTTTAGTCTTCCTCCCTACCTTTCTTCCAAACATCGATCATATACCCCTACGTGTGTGTAATAGACATCCCTACACTTAGATAATTCAATTCAAGCTATCATACTCTTGTCCATCTTCCTTAGTATTTTTTAGTTGGTGAACATTATCAGATGGAATTGCTCACACATCTTTCATGCGACCGTTAATACTTCTTGAGGTACTAACCGACCGATTACCAAATGTGCTTGATCATTTAGGTGTAATATCCTTGTCTTGCAACACCAAAGGCTTAGCAGTGACTCTCAAACCAGTTAGTCAAGGCATTAGGTGATAAAGTACCCTCGCTATATTTTTTTTGCTGTCTTAAGTAATTACAAAATCAGTGTTCATTTTTTTTCTTCACCATTTTTTTTATATTTTTATTTTTCTTCATACCAAGGCTTTTAAACAAGAGCATTTCAAGGTATCCTCTACTATCCCAAGTTTCAAGATGTATGCAAGTGCGTATAGTAGGGTATCAACGTTCAAATGTTTGGTCTAAAAAATAGAGACTATTTTTCAGACTTATTTTTATCCCCAGATTAGTAATTTCCTTCATCTTACTAACCCTTGGGACAACGACTCATGACTACTTATTACTAGTTTCGTTTAAGAAAACATCTAATTTTCTTGCTTTTCTCAAACTATTCATAACTTTCAAATGTAATTTTTCACTTTCAAACTTTCATTATCAATAAAAAATTTTGTGTTTATATTTATGATAATGCAAAATAATGCGTGAATAAGCACAAACCTCCTCCAAACCTGTTTGCAGCAGTGTCCTCACTAATGTCATCTTTTAAGCTCAAAAAAACTGTAGACTTGGGAGGAAAAGTTATTAAAGGGGATAAAAAATAATGACAGTGAAATCCTCCTCCGAACTTATTTTTGGCTCACAATTTTGTAAAAATTTATTTTCAAGAGCCAAAATATTTTTCTTCCCCCCTCAAGACTTGAGTAAAATAGTATTAAACATTTAAAATTATGAGGGGGGTTAAAATTATTGGTCTATGCAAAGCTTTATAAAGACTAAAAGTCAACACCAACCATTCAAAGATTTTATCAATGTAACGATATAGTTGGTGGAAGATCATAGATGTGCAGAAATGGATAGGGGATAAGAAGTGTAATAGAACGGGTTTACGTCTCGGTTTGAAGAGACGAAACAATGATGATGGATTATTCGTATTCTCGTTCTTGATAAGAAGAAGGGGTGGCGGCTCAACTTCTTTGGGTAGGGGTTGATTCATCGCAACTCCCATGTCTTCGAAGAATTCGAGTTCTTCGGCGAAAATGTCTTCAAAGTTTTCATCGATATTCCGAATGATAATCTCATCGGAAAGAAAGGTATGATCCTCGGATTTCATAAAAGGTTCATATTTAGCGTTAGATATTGAACCGGATAGCTCGAATAACTTATTCGACAAGTCAAAGGATTCGGAGTTAGGTATGGACTTGTCGATAGAAGGGTCCTCATGTGTATAATAAATAGCAGGATCAAACAACAACACACTAGTGGAGTCGAGATAAGTATCGTGAAGCTCTTCAAGTTCGCTGCTGTCGGACTCTGTCGTTTCGACAGAACATACATGAGCATAGGGTTCGGAGGGTTCACTTCCCAACCTGTAAATGTTAAGCTCAATTAATATCTTCCCGAAGGATATGGTCATAGAACCATTTCGACAATTGATTATTGCGATGGAAGTCGATAGAAAAGGCTGACCTAGAATCACCGGGATTTATTTTCGGGGGTTTGCTACAGGCTGTGTATCAATAACTATGAAGTCCACAGGGAATATAAATTCCCCGACTTTGATTAACACGTCCTCTAGCTCACCCCTAGGTTGGGTGATAGATCGATCGGCCATCCGAAGAGTGCAGTGTGCCGGTTTTAACTCTCCGATCCCTAATTGCTCATAACTAGAATACGGAAGCAAATTAACACTCGCACCTAAATTGAGTAGAACACGATTGATAGTTTTACCCCCAATAGAAATGATATTGTAGAACACCCGGGGTCCTTTCGTTTCTTGGGTATTTATTGGGTAAAAGCAGTGCTCACATTACTCGCTACGAAAACTTTTTTAGGCACTTAAATTTTCCTTTTCCTAGTGCATAAGTCTTTAAGAATTTTCGCATAGGACAAAACTTGTTGGATAGCATTTAGGAGAGGAATGTTTATGTTAACTTGCTTAAAAATTTCCATAATCTTCTCTATTTGTAGACTTGGTCTGTTGCCCCTTAACCTGTGTGGAAAAGGAGCTTTATCAATAAGAGTTGGGTCCAACTTAGGAGAAGTTTGTGGAGATGGAATGGATATCAGAATTGGAGTTGGGATCATTTTAGGTTGACCCAAGAAAGTGGGCTGAGGGTTCGAGTCTAGTGGAAAACGGAGAATAGGCTTGGAAGAAGTTGTTGGATTAGACGAAGGAGGATCAGAAGTAGAAGCCAGAGAATAGTCTTGGAAGAAGTTGTTGGATTAGACGAAGGAGGATCAGAAGTAGAAGCCAGGGTTTCATTAATATCATTAACATCAACCTATTCAACGACTTGGTTATTCAGCACTCTTCCCGATCTCAACGTGGTTACGGCACACGCATTATGACTTTGTGAGTGGCCAGGTAGAGGTTGAGATGGAAGTTTCCCTTTCTCTCTCTCGCTCATCGCGGCATTTAACTGTGCAAGTTGTGTTTCTATCGATTTTATGCTTTCACTGTGGGAAGCAGTGTGTTGCACTAATGTTTGGATAGAAGACATTAAATTTGCCATCGTTTGCGTGGATTGTTTAATGAACGTTTCTAAGTTATGTTCGAGCACAGAGGTTTTATCAGTACCGGCCGTTGAAATATTATAAAGATCAAAATTTTTGGCTAGGTTTTGAAAAGGTTGCGATTGAAAGAGGTGCTGATTTTGTTGTGGTGGCTGCTGTTACTGTGGGGGAGGCCTTTGATAGTTGCTTGGGAACTGGTTTTGATTTTGAGTTTGGTTTTGGTTCCAAGCAAAATTAGGATGATTCCTCCATCCCTGATTGTATGTGGAAGAATAAGAATCGTTTCTAGGTCATTGCTGAAAAGTAGTATTAATTTGTTCTTGACCTTGAAACGGAGAATTCAAAGGACATTCTTCCGTTAAATGCGATGGGTCGGAACAGCAACCACACATGGTTTTGGGAAGCGCAACCTGGTGTAGAAAGGCTGAAGAGACTTTGATTTCTATGGTTTCGAGTTTCTTTTGCATCGCGGCCATTTTGGCTTTCACTACGATGGAAACATTGAACTGATGGATACCTGCCCTAGATGAAGTTGGTTTAACGGTTTCCTACTGTAAGGTTTGTTCGGCGAGATCTTCCAGGAATTACCAAGCTTCACTATCGTCTTTAGACATGAAATGATATTGACAAATGGTTTCAAGCATCTGTTTTGTCGTTGGATTAACGCCCTCGTATATAATTCGGCAAAGTTGTCATCTATCGATTCCGTGATGAGGACATTGGACAAGTAGATCTTTAAACCGTTCAAAGCATTTCCAAAATGGTTCGCTGGGAAGTTGGGTAAACTTGTTAATCTCACTTCGAACACGGGCGGTCTTATGATTGGAATAAAATTTCCTAAGGAATGCTATAAAGAATTCAACCCATTTGGCAATAGAGTATGCGGCAGTGCTATAAAACCATTTTTCTGCTAGATCGCACAAGGTAAAAGGGAGAAGATGTAATCGCATAACATCCACAGAAAGTTGTGTAGTGCCCATCATTGCGCATACGTTTTTGAATTTGGTTATAAAAACGTATGCGTCTTCGGATTCAAGCCCGTGAAATTTGGGCAACAAGTTGATGAAGTGGGGTTTAATTTCGAAATTATCCCCATTGGCTGGTGGAATAGATAGACAAGCAGGAAGGGGACCGCGTATCGGGTAACATTTTTCTTGAAGAGAGATGCACGGTGGATTCTGTGCACCTACGGATGGTGGCAGGGGTGTATTAGTAAAATTCGATGGAGAACCGTCCATCTCGGTCGATGTGGTGGGTGGAGAGAAAAAAGAAGATGAAGAAGTACCGACGTCAGAGTCGATAGCAGAAACGCGGACAAGACGGGTACTAGAATCCCGTGTCCAGCCGATCATGCACTAAGCGGGTTTAGCGCAAGTGGCAGCGTGTGTGAGAATGATTTAAATGGTTTGTTTTTAAAAAGTGTCGGATGTGAGGCTTGACTCAACAAATCACAAAATGCATAATCAACCCTAGAACTAAGGTCACCTAGGTCAAGCACTAGACCGCTCCTAGACTTCCAAAGGACAAGCCGCAGGATAAATCCTCTACCACCTCTTTATCACTCTTGTGTCCAGGTAAATGGGAGGTATCCACTACACGAATCACCGAAAATAGCGGGCCTAATTAAGTAACCACTTTTCTTAGTCACACTTGCTTAGACACCACAAGAGAGAAGCGGATAAGTGATAGATTACCCACGACCTTCCTCTGTCCTAATTGAGCGCGACGGTCCTTAAAGTCTTGGTCTAGATATTTTTTAATTAATGTAGGGTTATGCAGATACTCGTTTTGTGATTTGTGGGGACTAGGAAGGGTGATGAAACCCCACATAATCTGAATTTTGGTCTTACCCCTTAAAGTCCATTTTAGAAATATGCAAATAAACAAACAAATATCAAAACACGCAAAAAGATTTTTGAGCTGCGATATTTTGCAAAGAATCCTACAGAAAATTATATTATTGGATTTCTAGAGGAGAGATAAAGATATGAGGAATATACCAGAAGATTTTGGGGGCACAACACCACCAACCCGCCGGCCAACCGCGGCCAAACGCACAATATTGCCGCGTTTCTGCGGCGCTTTGGTGGGCTTGTTTGCTGATTTTTTCTTCAGTAGCTTCCAATTCTCCTCTGGGCTTTGATGGATGTCCCTGAATCTCTATTTTCTCGCTTCTGTGACTCCAGATTCCCTTATAAAAATTCGCACAATAATCGCTAAATATGCAAGTTGCGGTTTTGGTTCTCTTTTATAATATGTTTTCTGGATTTTATAAAAATTCAACACGAATAGCAAGAAAAAAAACTACGTACGTATCTCCGGCAATGGCGCCATTTGATTGATTCTAGATTTGGAAAGAAGGGCGTCGTAAATAAAGTTAACCGCAATCAATAACGGTGTCGCGGGTAGCTAGCCGAGATGAGTACGAGTGGTCCTCAGGAAAACATCGAACCTTTTTCTTACTTTAGACAAGTTGATTAAAAATAGAGAGAATAGTTTTTAGATCTACGATGTACGGATGTAGATTTTATAAAGAAGAGACTTATAGGGTTCATAGAATTTAGTGGTAATGGATGATTAATTAAAGATGACTCATTTTATCTTAATAGATTTAAAACTAAATCGATAGTGGTGAATGCAGATTAGTGTTTTTGGAGAGAATATGGTTCTCACTCTTAACCCTTATCTTTTCATTGACCTCTATTGATGTAGCCTTTACCAAAACAATTGTTAATCTAATCTCAAATCGCGGTCGAGACTATCAATAAATTGGTAGCGCGCCCGATAAGGATGTTAACATTTATTTTGCTAAAGTTTATAAACTTTAAAAGATGTAAAAGAAATTAAGAGATTTTATCATCCATTGATCTATCCTAATCCTACGAACCCTATCAAGCGTGGAATTACTCACGCATGGTTGAGATAGAAGAGAAGATGAAGAAGGTGATCATAATGTAAATGCAGAAAGTAAAATGCAAAGAACTAAACTAAAAATCTACTTTTTTATTAATCAACTATCATTTACAAATCTGTCGAATTTAGAGTACAAGAACCCTAGTTTATGCTTCCGAGCTTTGTTTCATAAGAAGTAGATGAACAACTGATGATCAACATGGATGCATGGATCGTCTTGGACCTCTTGATCTCTTCGGTTTGATAATTTCCAAGTATAGCTCTCGGTCCTTTAAATAGTCACAGACGATACAAATCCTATATCCCATAAGTTAGGATATGCAGCTATCATCCAACCACCAAAATACCAGATCTTATGGCCAAGATCTTGCCGCGGATCCGCGACATATATTGCATTTGGCCGCTAAACCGCGACGGTTTAGTGGATTCATGAGTTGAGATTTATTGTGGTCTCTGATGTTGACATTTGGAGATTTCTTAGATGTCTACATTCTGCATATCTTATTCTAAATCTCTGCCGTTGCTAGATCTTGTGATTTACATCAATATTTCGGCAGATTTGATGCAACATCTCGGATCTCCTTGATTCTAGAACTGAGCTAACATCTGCACAATATTTCAAACCATAGTGTTAGTAATATTTGTTAAATTATTGAGATATTATTCTAACCATTTTATATGATATGATATTTTAAGAATATTAATTAGAGATATTTGATATGATATGCAAATTTAAATTACTATTATATTATATAAATATTATATGCATATATTTTCCTTCATAATGTTAAGTATAGTGTATAAACATATGATAAAGAGTATTTTGCAGATAAACCGACATATGTTCCATAATTACAATAAACACTTTTAAATACTTAACAAAAGTAAGGAAAATATTCCATCAAATGTGCAATATTTTTGATTGAACATCGGTCTATACCGAATTATTACGGCAAGAAATTTTTTTAGGAGACTTGTGAATTTGACGAGTATGGTGTCATAATAACGTTTGACGAAATTCACAATCAGAAACCCACAACTTATGTATCACCGATTGATATAATTTTGGGTGAAACTTTAGAGTGGGAACCTACATTTTTAGATGATATGGACCTACTCATATGTGAATATGATGAGGGAAAACTTGTATTGGGAGATGTGAGCCTTATTAAGGAGAATATGATTGTGGGGGATTATAGGGAGGAAGACAATCTTGAGAAACATTCTTTCATGCCGAGTTTTAAGGAGATATTTGCGGATGAACTTGATATTCTTTGTGAGTTTGAGTTAGGATCATTTTGGGAACATCCTACAGACCTTTCTTTTGCTGAACTTTTTGAAGATGAACTTTAGTTTTTAAACAAATCTGACCTCGAAACTCAACACATGCTTCTTGAACATACAATTCATTCGAGCAACAATTCTTTGACTCCGTCAAAATTTCGTCTTCACATTCAACGTTTTTTATCTCTACTTTCACGCACCCATGCCCTTTACTAATAACTAACCACACCACTAACATGTACATTTTCTTTTTCTTTTTCATATACTTTTTCTTTTACCAGCTCGGATCTTATATCAACAAAATTTTTGAATGGCTGGTACTAATTTCTAGACTAACGCAATCTTTTAACTTGTAAATACTGTAATTAGCTCTTAGATTTTCTTTTTTTGTGAATAAAAACTCACCCTGATATCTAAGTCTAGCTACTGGAGACGGGGGCAACGATGAGGACATCGTAAATCTCCGGTTTGGAGGTGAGCACCCCGTTTACTTTTTGCGCATCATGTGTAAATTCTGCATTGCATATATATTAGAAAAACCATAAAATTTTGAAAATTTTTCAAAACATAAAATCTTGGTCATCAAGATAGCTAGCGAGAAAAGATAGACTCGCAGTCTGACGGTTTAGTTGATAAGATAGAAACAGCTATATCTTTTTCGAGAAATGGAAAACCTGAAAGATAACCCTCCTTTAAATTTAACCATAGCTAATATACGCCCTTTATATATCACTTTACACATGTCATGAGTTTTTGAAAATTAGATGAAAAGTCTGAAATGTCTTTAAACTTTTGTAAAAAATTTTAAAATTTTTTAGGATCAAACGGCTTTGTTCTGAATTAAGTAATATCAAAAATAGTTCATGAAGTAAAGTGGATATGAAGGATATTATTGAAAGATTTAATAGAGGCTAAAAGCATGAAAAATAACCCATCTGGAATCTTGTTGGAGTGATTGCACACCTTATCCACACGAATACGTCTTTGGGATGAAAAAGAAAAACTGGCAATATCTCCATTCACACTGCTTTCATAATATTTTAAACGCAACAAAATAATTCTTTTATTTTGTGGCCTTGGTAGCTTGGGCAATTAAGTCTTAGAGGTGTCTCACACCTAATGCCCTAAAACCATCTGGTTTGGGAGTCATTGACTCAAAGCTCACTAAGTCTCCAATCGTAAAATAAAACAAGTCAAGTAAGTGTCCTTTTCGAGTTAAAAGTCCTCAAGGTTTTTTGTCGGAGAATAATCTTGGCTAGGACAATTTTTCTATTATAAACAGTTTTTTAGCGGAGATATGAAAGTTTTATTTATAAAGATGATAAGACTTTTTGCACTATCACGAAAGGTGTGTATGAACTAAGACAGGTAAAAAATAGGAGTGAAGAATAAGACTTAGTTCTCTGTTAAAAATGATAGAAATTCTGACTTGAAACTCAACTGGAGAACGAAACTTGAGAAAATCTTAAGTCTTTTTAAACTTGTGTGATCCTTTAGAAATCTTTCCTGGTTCGTAATTGTGACATAATGACCCTAATCAAAGTTCTTAAAACTTAACAACACTATTCGCACAATCACGTAAAGACGTATATGAACTTATGTTAAATGAGATGTGAGGAGTGAAAAATAGGGCTTGGACGTTTCTAACTAGGGTAATAGAACTTCTAATTTTGATACTTAAAACTTAAGATTAGAATCAACGGTTTCTTCATGAAACTAACTTGACGGGATTTTGTGGGTGTAATCCGCTGTATACTCTCAGAAGACAAAACTCCTCCTATTAGGGACACCTAAAGGTTTAACGGCTTATTGCACGTGCTCAGTGCAATCGCGTTTCCTGTGAAAGTGAGATTATGATTTTGTTTTGCTCGGGACAAGCAAAAGATAGATTTGGGGGTATTTGTTCGGTACGATTTATAACATTTTCATACCGCTCATTTCCTATTATTTTGTCAATAAATAGTGCTATTTAATCTGTGTCTGCTTATTACTACAGATTACAGGTACACTAGCAAAACATTGGAGACGATACACAATATGAACAGAAACGACGGTTTTTAGCCGGAACTGCAAACGGGACAGATAACAGATCAAGTCATTGAGTTTTGCAAACAAATTAAGTTGTGTACAATAAATAATTGGTTTTGGTCCAACATGATCAAATGTGAACTAGAGTCGGATCATATGCACCAAGGGGGCATGAACCATCACCAAGTGGGCAAAGACCATCATGGTGCATTGGAAGGGGATACACAAGTGGATTGTGCTATGATTTGTAATAAAAAGAGTTGATGTGAGGTGTGAACACAATTCCACTTGATCACTTCCCTCTCTATTCATATCTCCAGATTGTATTCAAGTGGGAACTAAAATATATTGCAACTACAGAGAGATGCTCAAGAGACCAGAAGACCACAGACCAAAGGTGGTCCACATCCTCCATTTCTTGGCCGCAATTTTATTCTTCTTGGCCACAATTTACGGCCAAGACAGAGTCATTTTGACTCGTCCAAGTTTGGTGGGTCCCTGGTGGTCTTGTCAGTCCATTGTTATATGCAATTTTTGATATTGGGTTGCCTATATATAGCAGGTCTCAGATTAAGTTCTGGATCGGCTTTTTGAGTGAGAATAGTGTGTGATACTTGATTGCCTTTTCTTCTTCTCTCTTTGAGCTCTCACTTGAGTGCTCCATTAAGATGGTTGAAGTTGTTATCTACCTTGTAGCTCAAGTCCTCCATTTTATGAATAAAGAACTTGCACTTTGTTTTACTTTAACTCTTTATTCTTGTGTTTTCTTATATTTTTCTTATCTTGTGTTTTATTTTTTATTTTGTGATGTTTGTGTAATTCTTTTTGGTTGTGGTGATGGTGAGGATGTGAGATGAATGGCTTTTCCTTCCTCCATCTCTTGTAAATGTTTAATGTGCTCAAACCTTGATTGTAACCTTAAGAATGCTAACTTGGATTGGTTTGATATGGTATGTGATTCTATGGTTACTTGGTAAGCTCATCATATACTATATTCTCTCCAAGACCCCATGTTGCAATGTTAAAGTTAGAATCACAATAGTGTTAAGATTGCTAAGTGTGAGAGAGGGTATTTTGTTAACAAGTTAATTGACACACTTCTTCATTTCATATACTCTATACTATAACAACTCACTTAGCAAGTTTAATGCTAAACCACTTGCTCTCATGTGCTAACTTGTGTATTTGTTGTTGATGTATGCCTGCTAACCCTTATGTTTAGTGTTAATACTTCAAGTTTGGACATACAAGCGGTAAGTGAGAACAATACAGATGCGTTTCTATTCTAAAGTTGAACTTCGATATCTTGATGGTTTGTGTTTCGTCACCGTCTTGACAAGTCATACTTCACGACGGAATCAACACAAGGAGGAAATAACTCATGATCAAGGGAGTGTTGAAGAAATCACCGTGATTCAACCATCCGAACCGGAGCCACGGTCACTTTTCTTAACGTGTTCTATAATTTCGTATTTCTCTTAATTTCATGACAAACCAAATTCTTTCTCTTTAAACTTTTAATAACAATCTCTAATCACCAATTCCCTGTGGATCAACCCATACTTGTTGGCTTGCTACAACGTACCGTACACTTGCGGTTTATAAATTTTAAAACGAGACCAAGCTCGCGTGAGCCGCTATTTCTAAAATCATTTCTTTCAAAACTATAAAGGCGTGCACGGGTAAAGTCCCAACAGTATGCCATGGTTTGTACACGACCCGACATTTCACACACCGTTAGTTTTGTTAGTCGCTATATGGTTTCGCCTGGTAAGGATCATTGGCAGGCTGTGAAATTGATATTACGATACCTTCGAGGTACGTCTGATGTGGGGTTGGTGTTTGGAAGGAACGATGAAAATTTGGTTGGATTCAACAACTCTGATTATGCGGATGATCTTGACAAATGCAAATCGATTACCGATTATGTGTTCTCCTTAGGAGGATGTGTTATCAGTCGGCGTGCTTCTTTACAGCCTACGGTAGCGTTGTCTTCGACGGAGGCAGAATATATGGCCGTTGTTGCGGACGTTAAGGAGACGATCTGGTTGAAGAGGATATTTTCGAAACTTGGTATTCCAAAAGATACCATAATAGTCTACTGCGATAGCCAAAGCGCTATTCACTTGTCGAAAGATCAGATGCATCATGATAGGACGAAGCACATCGATGTACGGTATTGACGAAGAGATTATTGTTAAGAAGGTTGGCACAGCGGATAATCCAGTCGACATATTGACGAAGTCTCTTTCAGTTGCTAAGTATAAGCATTGCTTAAATTTAATTAGAGTGCATAGCACTCATTGAGCCCTTGAAGGGTTTTATAGTGAAAGTGAAGCTGTTATTATTTTGATGGAGGAGTTTTTGGAATGCGAGGCAAGGTGGAGATTTGTTATGTTTTCCTCGCATTCAACCCTGAAGATTTCCCTAAGATTCGGCGTTATCACGAAACAAAAATTCGAGTTTATCTCTCATATTAGACGACAAAAATTTAGTACAGACGTCTGCCATTGCTCTGTCATTCTGGAGTTTCAGTGAATTCCTCGACAGACGTATGTCTATCTGTGAGAAGCCATTTGTCGTTATGGGTAGAGAGTTGGAGTTTTGGTAAATATCTTGACAGACGTTTGTCCATCTGTGGGCGCAATTCCGGGCGCAAATTTTCTTAATTAGGAAATTAGTTTTTTGGGAATATCTTTTGTATACTATTTATATGATAGTTTGAAGCAACTCTAGATTGATGATGGCAATTTGATTATTTGAGAGAACCTATTATATTATGAGAGTTATTGGGTTCTATGAGAGGGAGTTGTATTCTTCATTGATCTATACTCCTCCGATATTTGATAATTAATAAAGTTTCGCCTTCGCCTATTTGTTTTGTGGTTAGTATTTATATTTCTATCTTCTTTGTGATTTGTTCTCTTCTCTTTATCGTTTTTGGTTTATGCTTTGTGATTGGCTTATTTGCAACACAACCAAGCTATATTTTTGGGTGTGTTCGGAGAAGCTGTGTGAAATCATGGTTTTGTAATTATAGCATATTTGGATTACCTAAATCAATTGTTGTATATATTACAAATAGTTTTAGAAACTTTATTTGGCCGGTATAAATTTTATAACAAATGTTGTATAATTTGTTGCATACATTACTAAATATTTGGTGTTTTTCTTATTCTAACTTTGTTTTTCTCGGCGGCACATTAAATGTTTGTTGATGTTCTAGCTAGATGGAAGACCACCTACAATATTTGATTGAGCCATAAATTTTCTCTTTCTCTCTCTGATCATTATGATTAAGGGAAATGATTAAATCGAACTGTAAACGGTTGAAAAACTGGTGCTATAAACACTGTAAGTAATAATCTGTGGCAACATGTACTGCAACCATGTAGTTGAAAGTAAGATGAGAAAAAAACTACCCTAAAAGGGCTTGCATGGTGCAAGCCCCTCTAGGGCCATTGGATGGGCTCCCCTTGCAAGTGGGGGGGAGCCCATCCAAGAGCTATGCGAGGGCTTGCACTTATGCAAGCCCTTGAATAGTAGTTTTTTCCGTAAGATGATGTCAAGTTTTCTTTTCCTTGATATCAAAAATACTCCTGTAGACATAAATATTCACTAGTACAGAGTGGGTCTTTCGTAATGGTTGAAACCATTACCTAAACACATATTGGTAACGGTTTCAACCATTACACAATCGTTACGAATACTCCTATCATCAGAAAGTATGATAACGGTTACAACTGCTATGATAGATTTAATTTGGTAACTGTTGTAACCGTTGCCATATAGATTGCCGTTACCAATATGTAGCAGATATCTAAAACATATCAGATATCTGCTACCTCTATGATAACGGTTCCAACCGATACCATAGAGGGTGTCGTTACTAAATGTAGCAGATATCTGATATATTTCAGATATCAATGCCCAGTATAACCGTTACCAAAAAGGTATCGGTAACGGTTACCAATTTATACACATATTTTTTCTTAAATCTGAAAACCCTGCGTGCTGTCCCCACGTTGCTTTCATTTACAATCAGCAATATGAAATAATAATAACACCAAATCTCACGCAATTATAATAATCAACAAAAAACATGATTCGATTTGCACATAATTATAATAATCAACAAATAATATAATCAATATATCGCACGCAATTATAAAAAAATATATGTACAAATAATATAATCAATAAATCAGCAAAACAAATGTTTATATCTAAGGTCGTTGGGACGATCCATCTCCATCGCCGTCCCGTGACCTAAAGAGGGCACCTATCTCGTCCCGTAACACCCGCCGCATGGAATCCTCTTGCTGTTGCGTCAGCTGCTCGACCCGCTCCGTAAGCGTCTGCAACTGCTGATGAACCTTTTGTATTGCTGTAGGGATTCTGTAGCACCACTACAAGGGTTTGGTAGCATCACACATTCCGTATTTTAAAATTAGAGGGTGCTAAATAATCTAATCCTAGGAATCGAACTAGAAAAGCTAGGGTAACATGAAGTAGTATCGCATAGAGCAAGTCATAAAGCACTAAGTTAAGAGATTACAACCTTTGTAGTTCTCTTTACTTGACTCCTTGGCTCCTTGAGAGTTGGAACGGGCTTGCTAGAGATCTTCTAAGTCCACGATGATCCACCCGGAGTCCTCTTTGTCCAAGCTCCTTGCTCCACTTGATCAAAAAACGAAGATGAAGCTAACACTCTAAACTAAATGGCAAGACTAGTGTAGAATGATGATGTGGTTTGTTTTCTCACTTCAAAACCCTATCTTTATCACTCTCTCACGCACAAGAAATCTCAAGAGAGCAAAAGAGAGGAGGAAGAAGATGATGGCAAGAACAAGAGCTCAAAAGAGATAATGATAAAAGAAAAATGAGAATGAAATAATAATATATATTAAATCACTCTCACTTGTAACCATGGGTTAATAAATATTTAGGTATTTATCATTGAGCAATGAGAGCCATAGAAGATTAACTCATGGTTAATGCAAGGTTAAGTGTAGGATGAAGGATAAATATCAACCATGAATTAATTCTATTTCAATTTAACTCAAAGACAAATATAAAGATAATTGCTACCATGCGAGTCTTGTATTGCCACCATTTGTGTATCAACAACCATGATACACACAAATGTATGCATGTATGTGTGCATGCACATCAACATGTGCATCAACATGAACATATGCATACATGCATGCATACAACAAAAGAAAAGGGTTTAAAAAGAAGTGAGCTAAAAGTCAATGTTAAATCAACACTTAATTTAACAAACCGGTCATATCTCATACGACCCGACCAATAGTAAACGCCCGATTAATATACGGTATCACATACTCGCATTTAATCGGGTTCCCGTGCATATCTCATATGCACACCACATCGTTTCACCTGGGCTAGGAAACTCTTCTGTAGGACTCTAAGATTCATCAATACGCCGGCAGTGGGTGATGATCATATCAAACACCCCCAAGCCACAAGAGGTCAGCTAAACGTGACGGCCACCCGGGTATTGAGCGATCAGAAGAAAACAAGCGAATATGTCAAAACTCCCGTCGAGCCAACTGGCAACACTACCGTACAGTCCGGTCTTTTTGTCAAATATGCTGCATATGAAGTCTAAGGATGGCATCGTCGACCCCAATAACTCAATAAGTCATGCCGATGTATGGCCTATAATCAGTTCGAGAAACTACTGATAACACTTATCAATAAATCTCATCAGCCCTGGCCAAGGACTTGCTGATATAGCCAATCGAGCACAACGCAACATCAACCCCCAATACCGGGAGAGACGAAACCCCTCCTATCGCTCATTGCCTCCATGTATGTCGGGACTGTACCCAAAAGCCACCTGTTTGCACCACTCAGTAGAGTCGTGGTAGGGTGGTAATCAAAGTACAGTGGGAGAACACACAAGACTCTATGACGATCTCGGGTCTACAGACTAACTTGTACCAGTGTTACCTGAGAACTGCTATCCGACGATAGATATAATATTATATATGAGTTCTCGGCGAGTCCGTTCAGTGTACCCAGTCTCCACTGAGCACCCGTATACCCTCTCTGATGTCAAACACCAATGGATATGGGATCATCCATCGCCCATCACATGGGTCGAGAAGATATACACTAGTCTACTCTGGAATATCGATGCCCTGTCTCGATATTCCCATGACTAGGAACATTGAAGGATGAACTCATGGACCACCCAGGCCCCACTAGTATGATCTGCATCATAGTCCTGAAAGTCAAGTACACATCCTAAGGGCATTATCAACATGTAACAGAGAGACAGTAAGTATACATGTTAAGATAAAGAGAAACCAGATAGCGTACTATCATATCGAGCAAGAATGTCCCAGCATCCACTATAATATACATCTCATGTACAATAATGGCTTCTAGGGCATACATACAACTAACAACTGCGTCACCTGCTCCGTGAGCAATCGAATCGTCTCTGCCGATGCAAATGCCGCATTTGCCTGCGTCTGGGCCACATCGTGCTCGTGGACGGCCTCACACCTGGAAAAGAGGCGGTGGGCCCCAGGACCAACCCCGCACTCATACTCACCGTGATACCCGCCGGATAGCTTGTTAAAGACAATGGCAATGGCAGCAATCAGATCGTCGGGGCCAAGTTCTAAGAGGGTCGTCCTCTCTTGAAACTGGCTCTGTAAAGAGTATATATAGATATGTGTTAACTTAAAATACATAACCGACTTGATTATATGAAACTTACCATATACTCACCAGTGCCCTTGTGTAATGCAGCCCATCCCTTGGTAGGAGCGAGTTGGCAGGATCTTTCTGTTTCTGCGATAAAATTAGGATTTATTTTAATATGTAATTTGAGACAAAGAAAACATATATTTTTAAGCTTCGAACCACTCACGAGGTGGAACCGTGCGCTGGCCTACGTATGCTTCCCTTGGATCCGGACAACACAGGATCTCACACTGTTGTTTCGGTTCTGTGTGTTGCGAACCGACTCTGCCTTACAAATATAAAAAAGATTATATTATATTTCAGAATATGATTTCATGTTATATTGTTATAATCTTAAAAATTAAATTTATACCCGAACATTGGCGTGAGAATAATACTCGACCAGCCGCGTCGGGTCTCGGAACATCCAACGTTATGATATCCATCATCGGCCCTCGCTCCACCTCAGTCGCCGTGACCCAGGCATCGTAATGCTTCTTTACTTTATTTCGGTGTCTTCTCTAGATATTCTGACACTAGTCTATGACCCAGGTAAAGGCGCGACGTGCATCGAATGGCATATGCACACTATGCTCACCAGGAACGTCGATGAATCTATAATGTTGACAGGTCTGAAATTACAAAATTTTAAATATATATATATAACGACGATTGAAATTTAAATGTTTAAAAGGATACGTGATACCGTGTCCGACTCAAAAAATTGCCGAACAATTGCGGTCTCGCGCAGGTCCCACCTAAGATGGAGCGGGTACTGACTGTATGTACGGATCTTGAATCTCATATAATCCCCCTACTTGGTCGACTTAGGACCAACAGGTACACCCACCGCATTGAACATCAATGTCCAGGATCCAACACCATCGGCCGGCCTGAAGCAGGCATGCCTAGTACGACCACTCTTCCTACCACTGCTAAAGCCTGCAAAAAGACACACACACACAGTATTATAATATTCAGAGTGTATATATATATATATATATATATATATATATAGCATTTGACAATTTTGAATTACAATCGTTATTTAAAAGCTTTAAGCAATAACTATTATACATACCCCTGTTATCCCTGGCGTGCTGCTAGAACCGGCGCTAGAAGACATCCCGCCAGTAGAGGTAGGCGCTCCTACAAACAATAAAATGTTATATGATTCAATAGAATTTAATATACAACTAAAAATTCAATAGATAACCACATTGTAATGATGTATTAAATTTTAAATGAGTAAACTATATACCGGGTACAGGAGTGACTGGGGTGCCCGGGTCTTGTGGGGCGCTAGTAGGGGTAGGCGGATTTGCCGGGGCTGCTGGTGCGCTAATGGGGGTAGGCAGATTTACTGCGGCTACTGGGCTGCCTCATCGGTGGCTGGATCTACTGGGCCTGCCCTAGAGCTCTGGCCAATCTCGACTAGATGTGTCTTCTTCTGACATTTTGGTATGCCTGGTTCTATCATCAGACCCTACATATATATTCAAATATTATTTCATTACTTATAATTATTATACAATTTAAAACATTTATTTCAATTTATTTACCTAACACGTTTCATCGGTACATTAGTTGAAGATTCATTAGATGGATTCTCAAAATCTTGAGCTGTGACAATCAATTGGCCGATATCACGTCTGAAGGGTTCCTCAGCATCGCAGCAAGGTTTCGGGAGGTATCGTCCATGCCAATTTAAAATTTTGCCATTCTAGATAACCCTAACCATGAATCTTTAACTAGAGATATAAACAAAACTACATGTTAACAACTTAACAACTAAGTGATTAGGGATTACAACCTATGTAGTCCGTTCCTTCACTTCATAAGCTCCGAGTTGTGGTCCCTTCGCTGCGATCATCAAGCTCCCGGACTCTAGAGAGGCTCCATGAGGTGAATGATCCATACTTGCTTGAAATCTTTACTATCCAAGATGATTTATCTTGAGGAGTCACAAACCCAAGCTATCTCTTTACTAATTAGGGATTAGTGAAGCTAACACACTATATGGCTTGTATAGAAGAGGATGATGAAGTAGGAATTTTGCACTCTTTAGTTTTCTTTTTCTCACAATGTGTCACGCCCCGCTTCCCAAAATATGGAATACAAGGGTGATAAGGCCAGGCATGCTCCTACGATCAAGGAAAAATCCTGTCGTAATCATATTTTGGCTTCTAGCATTATATGGTAATCAGTAAAATACAATAGGGTAAAGAGAAAGCAATCACTAAAACTATCGGATATAAAGAAATCTGAGCTCAATAGAAGTAACCAAAAGGGCAACTAACCAGGAATATCAATGGAGAAATGTAACTGGTTCAGTGGTCTGGATCTTCATGGTCGGTCTTCTCGAGATCAGGCGGATCTACCTCTATCACTGAGCATGCATACTCAGATCGTCAGGGCAACACAATAGCAATATTATAATAATAACAAAGAGACAAGGAAATAAAATAATAACGGTAGAGATGATAAATGCAAGCAATCATTATGTCAATAACTGATGCAATGTATGATCTGTGTCCCTATCGGTCTCTAGTCACTTTTGAAATCGAGATGCGGAAAAGAGTGATCATGTTTAATGAGGGTCTCGTACGTACCCGAGACTACGGCCCACGATGCCCGGGACATAACCCTGTCAGCCGGACCGCTAGGTCCAACATAATATATAAGAGTCGCTGTTCGAATGATCATCCTCTAGAATCGCTAACCCCGCTAAATACAATTTCCTTTCCGCTTCGATTTTCCCTTTTTCCCCAGGTTTCACTATCTATGAGGATGGTCTAGTTGTATACAAGTACGCACCAATAACACGGTTTTATTCACTGTTCACTGTATTGTCACTATCACGAACCATTCACTTTTCACTGGCGTACTTGACACTCCTAAACCGATACCATTCATGCTCGACAATGCATTGTAAACTGAAACTTAATAATGATGTGCACTATCACTAGAGATATTGCAGTCGGGTAAAATATGTGCATTTATGCCGCTAAACATTCATGTGCAATGCAAGTTATTATGTGTCTTATGATCTTATAAAAATCGCATTAAATCATACGTTCAGAATTTAATAGAATGATACAAAAGTAGTAATCAGTAAACTCAGTAGTAAGTTCAAGGAAATTAGTTTCAAGTCAAACGGGTTTCGGGTTCGCAAATTACAGTCATTTCATTTTAAGTGTTCGCTGCTGGAAATTCAGTTCCTGAACTGAAAGTTTATTTCGTAACACAGTTTTCACCCTGTTGGGATCAAAATTAGGCGATACTATAGTCGAACAATATTTAGTTTTATTAGTTAGGTTTCCAAATCATCTGACGGATTGACAATATCAGTTGTGTGCTTGGATTTACACATTATTTAAGGTCTAGTTGTATTTTCTGTCCCTACTCAGGACTGCAGTAGGTACAGATGGTTTAAAATGTGATTAAAATAGTAAACGGTGATAAAAATGAGTGAAATCACTTTCTATAGTCAGCTAACGGATTTATATTCGCTACGGTATAGGGTTCCGCATAATATAATTTTCATACAGAAACGTGAAAGCATTTCAATTCGGGTATCGACAGCCAATACTGCTCTGGACTGCAGTCCATAGCCGCAATCCTCCCCGGTTTTCATTATCATGACTCATTAAAATTTAATGGAAAAATTTATATTACAGTAGGTTATGACGTTAGATTTGATATGAATCCAGGAACTTCACAATTCAATCTATACATAATTTATTATAAATTTTACGAGTTAGCATGTACGAAAAGCTCAGATTTTACGACAGAAATCGGGACACTATTTTACGTGAGCAAACGACATTGTTTTGTAACCAAAATCTCAAAGGATATTCATTATTACTTGGGCCCTCTGTTATGTTTACTTTCCATCATTTTAAAGGGGTTTTCAAAATACGGTTTGCATCGAACACTTATAATAATATTGAATCGCAATCAAAATGATTGTATAATAGCATGAAGCAAGTATGTAAAACTTGCCTGATGACGTATCAACGATGATACGACAGCGACATGGCACGGTGGTGAACTACGGCAATGGCAGCGGCAACAACGCGATCACGACTCGTGCACGGATACACACGGCTAGGGTTCGAGCTTGGCCTCGGCGATGGAGACGGAGCTTGGTAGCGCTGTGGCAGCGACCAGGGCTCGGGTCAGCGGAGAAGGGCTTGGGCTCGATGGTGGTTCAGGCAGCGATGGTTCTGGGTCGGTTGGTGATGATTACGACGGCTAAGGAGATGGGTTTTGGATAGGAGGCAGTAGGTGTTGGTCAGGGTTGCGGCTTGGGAGCTGGTGGTGGAGTGAGGTGGTGAAGGGAGGAGCTCGTGGTGGAAGGAGGAGGTCATAGTGGCCGGAGGTGGCTAGGCTTGGTGTGCAGTGAAGGGGGTGGCGGTGGACACGGTATCGCCGTTGAGGGGAGCTCAGTGTGGAGGAGCTTGGTGAGGTTGTTGTGCTTGGGGTCGAGGGTGAATGGGGCAATAGGTTAAGGCTTGGTGGTTGAAGGCAAGGGGGTCGGCAATAGAGGTTGGTGGCCGGAGATGCTCACGGTAGAGGCCAGCGGCAAGGGTGTGTGTGAGGAGCTCGGGTGGGTTTGCAGTTGGATGGAAAGAGAGAATGAGTGGGATGGCTCGGGTGAAAGAGTGAGGGCGGTGGTGGAGCTGGGCTCGACTTGAGTCGTTGGCGGTGATCGTCGGAGTTGGCGGTGGAAGTTGCAGCTGATGAAGTTGGGGGGAGAGAGATGATGGCGACGATGATGATGATGATGTCGCGGAGGAGGGGTGTGAGGTTGGTGTGGTGATGGGGGTGATGGTGGTCGCTCAAGGTGGTGGAGGGGTGCTGACATGGTGAGCTCGGTGATGGGAGAGGGATGAGGTGCTCGGGAGAGGAAGTGGGGTTGACGCTGGTGATGGAGCCCGTCGATGGAGAGAGGAGAGAGAGAGGTGAGGTGGTGAGCGGAGAAAGGGGGGAAGGCGAGGGTGATGTCGGCGGTGGTGGCGATGGCGACGAGGCGAGCGCGGGCACGGGCATGGGTTCGAGAGAGGGAGCGGGAAAGAAAGTGAAGGAGAAAATAAAAGGAGAGGGAGAGAACGAGAGGAGAGAGAGAGAGAGAGTGAACGTGTGTAAGAGAGAGAGAGTGACAGACGTGTGTGAGAGAGAGAGATAAAACGTGTGATTTGGTTTAATGAAATTTTTAAAGAAGAGAGAGAGATAACAGGGAAAAATATTAATTAGAATTTATAGGATATTATGATGGGATTCACTGTGATTATTGGGAATTTATGGTGGAGATTTGGGTTTGGATTTGTGAGAATTCAAAAAGAAATGAGAAGGGGTAATTGTTTCGGCTTGGGAAAAGATATGGGTCGGGTCTTGGACTTGGGAAAAATATAGAGGGGAGGGAAAAATGAGTGGGCATGGGCCTTGGGCAGTTGTTAGGGTATTAAAATTTTCCTAGAGAGTAATATTGGGAAAAATATTTGGATGGAATAAATTAAATAGAATAAGATAGGAAAAAATTATCATTAGAATACGGATAGTGGAGTACAAATAAATTGGGTATTACATCATATCCCCCTTACAAAAATTTCGTCCTCAAAATTAAAAGAACGAAAAGAGAGAAAGAAACGGCGATACAAATGGCTACCCGAAAAGATGTGAGAACCGTGAACGTATACCCTCCTCACGTTCCCAGGTAGATTCCCCAGGTGAACGGCCGCCCAACTCTTCTGTCTGTCCTGGGCCGTCTTAATACACTGTCTGATCATCTGGAACTTGTCTACCGTCAACTTGAGGCGTGTACCCAGACTCTCCTGTAAGCTCTTCCCAAAAGTGCAAAATGAATCTAGTGTCCCGATCTGATACTATACTTACCAGAACTCCGTGAAGTCGCGCTACCACTTTCATGTATTTCTCCGCAAGCGACTCGGTCGATTGTCCCATCCGGAAGGGTATAAAATGTGCTGCTTTCGTAAGACGGTCGACGATAACCCAAATAGCGTTTTTGCCTCTTGGGCTCCGTGGTAAGGCAGTTTCAAGGTCCATAGTGATGTGCCCCCGTTTCCAATCGGTATCGAAAGCGGTTGCAACTGTCCGGCTATTCTCCGGTGTTCAGCCTTTACTTGCTAACATACTAAGCACTTGGATACCAACCGTGCAATCTCTCTCTTCATTCCATTCCACCAATAGTGTTGTCTCAGATCTCCATACATTTTCGTGCCTTCCCGATGCACAGAATAAGCTGAACTATGAGCCTCAGCTAGTACTTCTTCTCGAACATCTCCCTCGGGAACGCAGAGTCTGCTACCGAATTTCAAAGAACCGTCTCGATGTATGAGTAAGTTTGTCCTTAGTTTGGCTTCCACCCGCTCTCTGAAATTTTGTAATCAGCGATCATTAGCTTGTACAACCTTAATGCGATCTACAAATGAAGACTGCACCTGTAACTGCCAAAACTGCCTGATTGCACTCGGTGTAACATCCTCTAGTTCGAGCTTCCGAAAATACTCAATGATGCTCCTTTGCCTGGTCAACATCATGACCGCTGGTTTGCGACTGAGGGCGTCGGGTACAACATTTACTTTTTCTCGGATGGTACTATAAATTCCAAGTCGTAATCCACCCCTTGTTATAGCCATTGGCGTTGTCTCATATTCAATTCTCTATGAGTGAACATGTATTTTCAGACTCTTGTGATCCGTATACACTTCCACCTTTTTGCCCAGTAAGTAATGTATCCAGATTTTCAATGCGAAAACTACTGCGGCTAACTCCAAGTCGTGTGTTAGGTAGTTCCCCTCATGATTCTTCAGCTGCTGTAAGGCATAAGCAACTACCCGACCGTTTTGCATCAGAACGCAGCTTAAACCTTTCCCTGAATCATCGCTGTGTATCACCAAACCATCTGAATCGTCTAGCACTGTAAGAATAGGTGTCGTGGTAAATTTCTGTTTCAGTATCTCAAAAGCCTGAGTACATCCCTCTGTCCATACGTAAGGCACTTCCTTCCAAGTCAGCTAAATTGGGGGTCGGATGATTACAAGGTTCAAGGATGAGATAAAATAATTACTTGTAATACGGGAAAGAAATGTTGTAAGAAGGATCAATTTATGAATCAAGCGAGCTTAAAGATACAATACTTCAAGAAAAATTTGATTGAACTAGAACTTTATTATTCAGAAAATATTGACAGAGTACAGTTGAGAGATAAACGTGGCCCTAAACTATACATCGTTTTTATTCGGCCCTAAGAAAAGAAAATAAGCCGCGTCAGTCGCGATTGTGCACGTTCAACAAGTTGCGATAAGTTCTCGCGCTAAGATGGAGGCGTCCATTCCCATAGTGCCTTGCCGGGATAACAGCTTGAGGTTCTTCAGCCTCAAGTTTCTCTTCACTCGAGATTTCATCATCCGATTCCTCCTCGGATGGAGCTTCGTCTCCAGATTCCTCCCTTATAGGGTTTTCTTCTCCTAGCTCTTCCTCTTCGGCGGGAGCTTCCTTATCGAAATCCTCTACCATATGTCCTGCCTCTTCCGGGTCCCTTTCTGGATCCTCTTCCATAAGGTCTTCCTCAGGATTCTCCTCTTCAGGATCCTCATCTGGTTCCTTCTCTACTATATTTTCCTATGGATCCTCTTCTATTGGGTCTTCTTCGGGATCCTCTTCTTCGGGGTCCTCTTCTGGGTCTTCCTCTTCATCGTCCGAATCATTAATCATATTGATCTCTGAAATCGCGACATCGACTCTCTCGTCCTCGGATTCGCTGTCGTCGAAAATGACCTGTGGGCCATCAATCTCGTCATCTGAACTCACTAATATACAGTCGAAAGAAACGCAGGACCGAGTGTTCTCATCAGGAAGCGGTGCTGCCCCAGGGTTGGCCATGGCCTGAAAAATAAGGGTCATGATCAGATAGTGTAACACGAAAGAAAATAACGATTAATGATACGGAACACGAGGAAAAGATAAAGCAGATAAGATTCAAAACATGAACTCGAATGGTGATTCACAAGTAGTATATGAAAGTGGAAGCAAGGAAACAAAGTATGATTCAAGGGACCCCTAAATTGAACTGCAATCTTATTCTAAAACCGGCGCTCTGATACCGACAAAACCATGTCACGCCCCGCTTCCCAAAATACGGAATACAAGGGTGACAAGGCCAACCATGATCCTACGATCAAGGAAAAATCATGTCGTAGTCACATTTCGGCTTCTAGCATTATATGGTAATCAGTAAAATACAATACGAGTAAAGAGAATGCAGTCACTAAAACTATCGGATATAAAGAAATCTGAGCTCAATAGAAGTAAGCAAAAGGGCAACTAACCAGGAATATCAATGGAGAAATGTAACTAGTTCACTGATCTGGATCTTCACGGTCTTCTCGAGATCAGACGGATCTACCTCTATCACTGAGCATGCATACTCAGGTCATCAGGGCAACACAATAGCAATATTATAATAATAACAAAGAGACAAGGAAATAAAATAATAACGGTGGAGATGATAAATGCAAGAAATCATTATGTCAATAACTGATGCAATGTATGATCTGTGTCCCTATCGGTCTCTAGTCACTTTTGAAATCGAGATGCGGAAAAGAGTGATCATGTTTAACGAGGGTCTCGTACGTACCCGGGATTACGGCCCACGATGCCCGGGACATAACCCTGTCAGCCGGACCGCTAGGTCCAACCTAATATATAAGAGTCGATGTTCGAAAGATCATCCTCTAGAATCGCTAACCCTGCTAAATACAATTTCCTTTCCACTTCGATTTCCCCTTTTCCTCCAGGTTTCACTATCTATGAGCATGGTCTAGTTGTGTACAAGTACGTACCAATAACACGGTTTTATCCACTGTTCACTGTATTGTCACTATCACGAACCATTCACTTTTCACTGGCGTACTTGACACTCCTAAACCGATACAATTCACGCTCGACAATGCATTGTACACTAAAACTTAATAATGACGCGTACTATCACTAGAGGTATTGCAGCCGGGTAAAATATGTGCATTTATGCCGCTAAACATTCATGTGCAATGCAAGTTATTATGCGTCTTATAATCTTATAAAAATCACATTAAATCATACATTCAGAATTTAATAGAATGATACAAAAGAAGTAATCAGTAAACTCATTAGGAAGTTCAACGAAATTAGTTTCAAGTCATACGGGTTTCGGATTCGCAAATTACAGTCGTTTCATTTTAAGTGTTCGCTGCTGGAAATTCAGTTCCTGGACTGAAAGTCCATTTCGTAACACAGTTTTCACCATGTTGGGATCAAAATTAGGTGACACTATAGTTGAAAAATATTTAGGTTTATCAGTTAGGTTTCCAACGTACCCAACGGATCGACAATATCCATTTTGTACTCGGATTTACACATTATTTAAGGTCTAGTTGTATGTTCTGTCCCTGCTTAGGACTGCAGTAGGTACTGATGGTTTAAAATATGATTAAAATAGTAAACGGTGATAAAAATGAGTGAAACCACTTTAGATAGTCATCTAAAGGGTTTATCTTCGCTATGGTATAGGGTTACGCATAATATCATTTTCATACAGCAACGTGAAAGCATTTCAATTCGGGTATCGACAACCAATGCTGCTCTGGACTGCAGTCCAGAGCCGCAATCCTCCCAGATTTTCATTACCATGACTCATTAAAATTTATTGTAAAAATTTATATTACAGTAGGTTATGACGTTAGCTTTGATATGAATCTAGGAACGTCACAATCCGATCTATACATAATTTATTATAAATTTTACGAGTTAGCATGTACGAAAAGTTCAGATTTAAATCGGGACACCATTTTACGTGAGCAAATGACATTGTTTTGTAACCAAAATCTCAAAGGATATTCATTATTACTCCGGTCCTCTGTTATGTTTACTTTCCGTCATTTTAAAGGGGTTTTCAAAATACGGTTTGCATCGAACACTTATAATAATATTGAATCGCAATCAAAATGATTGTATAATAGCATGAAGAAAGTATGTAAAACTTGCCTGACGACGTATCGACGATGATACGGCAGCGACGCGGCAACGACGCGATCACGAATCGAGCGCGGATACACACGGCTAGGGTTCGGGCTTGGCCTCGGTGATGGAGACAGTGCTTGGTGGCACTGTGGCAGCGACCAGGGCTCGGGTCAGCGGAGAAGGGCTTGGGCTCGATGGTGGTTCAGGCAGCGATGGTTCTGGGTCGGCTGGTGATGATTACGGCGGCTAAGGAGATGGGTTTTGGATAGGAGGCAGTAGGTGTTGGTCAGGGTTGCGGCTTGGGAGCTGGTGGTGGAGTGATGTGGTGAAAGGAGGAGCTCATGGTGGAAGGAAGAGGTCGTAGTGGCCGGAGGTGGCTAGGCTTAGTGTGCAGTGAAGGGGACACAGTGTCGCCGTTGAAGGGAGCTCAGTGTGGATGAGCTTGGTGAGGTTGCTGTGCTCGGGGTCGAGGGTGAATGGGGCAATAGGTTTAGGCTTGGTGGTTGAAGGCAAGGGGGTCGGCAATAGAGGTTGGTGGCCGGAGATGCTCGCGGTGGAGGCCGGCGGCAAGGGGGTGTGTGAGGAGCTCGGGTGGGTTTGCAGTTGGATGGAAAGAGAGAATGAGTAGGATGGCTCGGGTGAAAGAGTGAGGGGGGTGGTGGAGCTGGGCTCGACTTGAGTCGTTGGTGGCGATCGTCGGAGTTGGCGGTGGAGGTTGCAGCTGATGAAGTCGGGGAGAGAGATGATGGCGACGATGATGATGATGATGATGATGTTGCGGAGGAGGGGTGTGAGCTTGGTGTGGTGATGGGGGTGATGGTGGTCGCTCAAGGTGGTGGAAGGGTGCTGACATAGTGAGCTCGGTGATGGGAGAGGGATGAGGTGCTCGGGAGAGGAGGTGGGGTTGACGCGGGTGATGGAGCCCGTAGATGGAGAGAGGAGAGAGGGAGGTGAGGTGGTGAGTGGAGAGAGGGAGGAAGGCGAGGGTGATGTCGGCAGTGGTGGCGATGGCGACAAGGTGAGCGCGGGCGTGGGTTCGAGAGAGGGAGCGGTAAAGAAAGTGAAAGAGAAAAGAAAAAGAGAAGGAGAGAACGAGAGGGGGAGAGAGAGAGAGAGAGAGAGAGAGTGAACGTGTGTTAAAGAGAGAGAGAGAGAGAGAGAGAGAGAGACGTGTGTGTGTGTGAGAGAAAACGTGTGATTTGGTTTAATGAAATTTTTAAAGAAGAGAGAGAGGGGTAACGGGGAAAAATATTAATTAGAATTTATAGGATATTAAGATGGGATTCACTGTGATTAATGGGAATTTATGGTGGAGATTTGGGTTTGGATTTGTGGGAATTCAAAAAGAAATGAGAAGGGATAATTGTTTGGGCTTAGGAAAACATGTGGGTCGGGCCTTGGAGTTGGGAACAATATAGAGGGAAAGGAAAAATGAGTGGGCATGGGCCTTGGGCAGTTGTTAGGGTATTAAAATTTTCCTCGAGAGGAATATTGGGAAAAATATTTGGATGGAATAAATTAAATAGAATAAGATAGGGAAAAAATTATTATTAGAATACGGATAGTGGAGTATAAATAAACTGGGTATTACACAATGTTTAATCAATTCATCACAAGCTAGAGACAAAATGAGAGAGCAAGAAGAAGATGATCAAGTGATGAATGAATTATTGTTGTGAGGTTAGAAATGCAACCATGGGTTAAGAATGTTATGCTTAACCCTTGTAGAGAATAAACCATGAGCTAGGGTTATGGTTAGGTTAATAAATATCTTAGAAATATCAAAAGGGTGGACTTAGTCAACTATGATAAATATCTTAGGATAAATCCACACATTTTGAATTATCCAAAATAAAAAGTAAACCCTAATCTTAAGCCTAGCATGGTTTAACTCTCATATACCCTAGTTGCATTTATAATCTAGTATGTTACAATTATACATATCACATATATAATTATGTAACAAAAGAAAAGAATACAATAAACATATATCATATATATGTTAAATGCATCCAAGTGTAAGAAAATGAAATACTTAAGTGAGCTAATATTAGTTAATGTAATTTAATAAATCAAATATATAATTTACATTGAATTATTAAATCAATACATGATTTAATAATCCGGCTATTGAACATATAACCGATTAATATCAAATGCAACAATTTATCGAATCAACACTTGATCTGATAACCCGGCTATATCACATATAACCGACTAATGTCACAAGTCACGAGAATAGAATACGATATCACATACACGTATCAATCTTGGTCCCACACATATCACATATGTGCTCCTACTCCGTTTCGCCTGAGCTAGGAAAGCTCTATGTAGGACTCTAAAGACTCGTTAATACGCCGGCAGTAGGTGATGATCATATCAAACACCCACAAGCTGCAAGCGGTCAGCTAAACGTAACAGCCACCCGGGTATTGAGCGATCAGAAAATCAACAAGCAAGCCTGTACATACTCCTGCGAATCCAATCGGTAACACTACCGTACAGTCCGGTCTCTTCGTCTGATATGTCGCATATCCAGTCTAGGGGTGGTAAACGTCAGACCCCATTAACCGATAAGTCATGTCGATATGAGGCTCATAACGGATCGAGAAACTACTGATAACACTTACCAGTAGATCTCCATATCAGCCCTGGCCAGGGACTTCCAGTTATGGCCAATCGAACACAGCGCAACATCAACCCCCAATACCAGGAGAGACGAAACACCTCCTATCGCTCATTGCCTCCATGTGAATCGGGACTGTACCCAAAAGCCACCGTTTTGCACGTTCTCATGAACGTGGTAAGGTGGAAATCAAAGTACAGTGGGAATCACACAAGACTCAATGACGATCTCGGGTCTACAGACTAACCTGTACCAGTGTCACCAGAGAATTGTTATCTGACGATAGGTATAATACCATCTAGGAGTTCTCAGCGAGTCCGTTCAGTGTACCCAGTCTCCACTGAGCACCCGTACACCATCTCTGATGTCAAACACCAATGGATGTGGGATCATCCATCGCCCATCACATGGGTTAAGATGCGTATACGCTAGTCTACTCTGGAGTATCGATGCCCTGTCTCGATACACCATCGATTAGAAATAATTATAGGATGTACTCGTAGACAACCTGGCCCCACTAGTATAATCTGCATCATAGTCCTAGTAGTCAAGTACATATCCTAAGGGCTTTATCAACATGTGAGAGTAAGACAGTAATACAATACAAGACAAAGTGAAACCAGATAGCATATTATCATATCGAGCAAGAAAGTCCTCTCTATATATATCCAATCATCCACTATAATATACATCATATGTACAATAATGGCCTCTAGGGCATATGCATAACTAACAATCTCCCACTTGCACTAAGGCCGGCTATTGTAGTATCTCATACCTAACATCCCGAAGAGTCTCTCAAATTGTATCTGCGGTATGGCCTTCGTGAGTGGATCCGCAGTGTTGTTCTTCGTGTCAACTCTCCTGACCTCGATCTCGTGGCGATTAACTATCTCCCGGATCAGGTGATACCGCCTCAGAATATGCCCGGATCTCTGATGGGACCTGGGTTCCTTGGCCAAAGACACAGCTCCATTATTATCACAATACAAAAGTATTGGATGTTCAATGGACGGAACCACTCCAAATTCAGTTATGAACTTCTTTATCCAGACAGCCTCTTTGGCAGCATCGTTGGCAGCGATGTATTCAGCTTCCATCGTCGAGTCTACCATGGTTTCCTGTTTGGAACTCTTCCAACACATCACCCCTCCATTGAGGGTAAAGACAAATCCCAAGTGTGACTTAGAGTCATCCTTATCACTTTGGAAACTCGAATCAGTAAAGGACTCCACCTGGAGTTCTCCGTTACCATACACCAAGAACATCTCTTTTGTCCTTCTCAAGTACTTGAGAATGTTCTTCACAGCTGTCCAGTGACTCTTTCCTGGATCTGCCTGATACCTACTCACTACACTTAGTGAGTATGCTACATTGGGTCTGGTACATAGTATCGCGTACATGATAGAGCTTACTGCCGAAGCATAGGGTATCCTTTCCATGCGAGCTCTCTCCAAATCAGTCTTAGTAGACATCTCTTTAGAGAAAGTGAGTCCAGAGATCGTGGGTAAATTCCCACACTTGGATTCTTCCATACCAAATCTCTTTAGTATGGTGTCAATGTACCTGAATTGGGACAATCCTAGTATCCGTTTAGATCTATCTCTATAGATCTTAATTCCCAAAATGCAAGAGGCATCACCTAGATCATTCATTGAGAATCTATGTGATAAGAAGAGCTTGACCGAGTGCAGCATAGGAACATCATTTCCTATCAAGAGTATGCCATCCACGTACAATACGAGAAAGACAACCTTACTCTCTGCCACCTTCTTATAAATACAAGGTTCATCTACGTTATCGATGAAGTCAAACTCTTTGACTATAACATCAAAACAGATGTTCCAACTCCACGATACCTGCTTTAATCCGTAGATGGATTTAAGCAGCTTGCACACCTTTTCGCTGCTCCCACTGTCTATGAAGCCCTCTGGCTGAGTCATGTACACGCACTCCTCAAATCACCATTTAGAAAGGCAGTCTTAACATCCATTTGCCAGATTTCGTAGTCATGGTATGTAGCAATGGTAAGTAGGATTCGGATGGACTTAAGCATAACTACTGGAGAAAAGGTTTCGTCATAATCCACACCTGGTCGTTGATGAAAACCTTTTGCAACAAGTCTAGCTTTGAAAGTCTCAACTTTTCCATCTACACCAAGTTTCTTCTTAAAGATCCATTTGCTCCCAATGGGTTTTACCCCTTCAGGAGCAACTTCTAAAGTCCATACTTTGTTGGTGTACATGGATTCCATCTCAGATCGCATTGCATCCAGCCATTTCACAGAGTCCCCACTCATGATGGCCTATTCGAAGCTAGTCGGGTCATCATCTTCCACGATGCAATCCTCGCTCCCACCATCAATGAGAAAATCATAGTATCTCTTAGGTGGATGAGGAATCCTAATAGATCGGTGGATAGGCTGAGCTTCGTTGGGAACTATTGAATCCTCCGGTTCTACCAAATCTTTTTCTGTAGTTTGTGCGGTTGGAACTTCTTCCAGCTCTACCTCTTTGCCACTAATCTCTTTTGCAGGAAATTCCTTTTCTAAAAAGGTGGCATGTTGAGCAATAAACACTTTTTGTTCCTCACTAAGGTAGAAATGATATCCATACGAATTGCTTGGATATCCCACAAACTTGCAAAGAACTGATCTTGCCTCGAGTTTTTCCGGATTTTTCTTTTTAACATAAGCCGGATAACCCCATATCTTAACTCGTTTAAGAGATGGTCTCTTCCCATTCCATATCTCATATGGAATGGTAGGCACCGATTTGGTTGGAACTCTATTCAATAGGTATGCGGCTGTCTCAAGCGCATACCCCCAAAACGAAATAGGCAACTCAGCAGTGCTCATCAAAGAGCGCACCATATCTAATAGGGTGCGATTCCTCCGCTCCGATACACCATTGTGCTGTGGTGTATATGGAGGTGTAAGCTGATAGAGAATCCCATTCTCTTTTAGATAGTCCAGGAACTCATTGCTCAAGTATTCTCCTCCTCGATCAGATCGAAAGATCTTAATACTTTTACCCGTTTGGTTCTCGACCTCGTGCTTATATTCTTTGAATTTCTCAAAAGTTTCAGACTTGCGTTTCAATAGGAACACATGTCCGTATCTTGAGAGATCGTCAGTGAATGTAATGAAGTACGAAGAACCATTCCTGGCATGTGTAGACATGTGACCGCATACATCACTATGTATCAGTCCTAAGAGTTCCATAACTCTTTCTCCGTATCTACTAAACGGAGTTTTGGTCATTTTGCCTTTGAGAAATGAATGGCAAGTTTCATAAGATGATAATCCGAACGGATTCAAATATCCATATTTATGTAACTTAGCTAGTCGTGTCGCATTGATATGACCTAGTCTACAATGCCATAAGAAGGATTCGTTCATTTCTGAACTCTTCTTCTTGTGTATGTTTTGTACATTAAGAACCGTGGTTTGATTTAGAACGTATATGCCATTATTTAGCGAGCCTGATCCAATCAACTTTTGATTTAGGAAGATGTTCATAAGATTATCCTGCACTACAAAATTATATCCTTCTTTACTTAATAAAGAAACTGATATAAGATTGCATAACAGGTCGGAATGTAATAGCATTCATTCAGAATCAATGTATTACGATTTGGTAATATAAGGTGATATTCGCCAACTGTTTTGGCTGCAACATTTGCACCATTCCCTACTCTTATGGAATGATCACCCTCTCCCAGTTCTCTACCTTTCCTAAGCCCACATAACATATTACATATATGTGATCCCGATCCGCTATCTAATACCCAGGACGTAGAGTGAACTGAGAAACAATTCTCAATAACTAACACACCCGAAGAAGATGCATCAACATGCTTATTCTTCATTTAGGCGGCGTGGGAATCCGGATATGTCCCTATTCTCTGCTCAGTCTTATAACAATTATAAGAAAGATCAAAACCAACGTTCCCCTGCTCAGTATAACAAGCGGGTTCGGTCAATACATCCATATTATTATCTTGATTAAGGCCTGATATGGTCGTTACCTGGAGAGAGAGAGAAGAAAATACTTTAGCGTATGCTCTTGCAAGATTAGATTGGTTATTATATTATCTAATCAGGATGGCTCCCACTGTTTTCATCAAATCTTCCTTCAAACCCTAAAAGGTAAGACTAGCCGGGATTAATTACACCTTACAAGTTCGCCAATCTTTCGGCCAGGCCAGTGTTGGTACTTTGAAAGAGGTTTCCCGTGCTTTCGCACGGACCTAATTAAAATAAACCTCATTTTTCCAGAGGCATAGCCCCGTTAACACCTTTCTAGACACCTATTTGATCGGCTAATTGTCATGTGTAAAACTCTCCCAGGAGTAACTCTTACTCGCAGTGGATATCGGGATCCAACTATCTCATAGAAAGTATGCAATTTCATTGCAAATTTCAACACTTGAAGTTCCCGATAATATTTTGCCCATAGCAACTCATGACTTTGGCTATGGTCAACAAATCATAAGTGCTAGCCAAGTTCAACCCGTTATTTCCCGATTGAATTAAACCCACCCGTACGACCCTTGGCTAAGGTCAACAAAGTCGTACGACTATCCTAACTCAATCGCATTTTATGCTTTAGCAGATAAACACTAATTAGCTACCGTACACTACGCCTCGGCTAAGGTCAACAAACACAGCACGAATACTAACTAGTCTCTATCTGAAATGACAGAGAGCTACGACAGGTTTTTATGAAAACCTTTTGCGTAATGAACTTGATATCTTTGTAGAAATAAGTGATTTTGAAAAGGAGTGTTTTTTAGGCTTTTACTAGTTTCACTAAAGAGGTCACTCCCGGTGAAAGGATCTCGGCTCTTTCCTTATCGAATAAGGTGCTGGATATTCTACAAATACCGCTATGCAAAGCAAGAACTATAGAAACAATCAAAAACAAAACCGGGTGAGTTGTAGTATCTGCTAGTTTCACTAAAGTGGTCACTCCCGGTGAAGAGATCTCGGCTCTTTCCTTATCGAATAAGGTGCTGGATATTCTACAAGGAATACCGCTATGCAAAGCAAAAACTAGAGCTACCCTTTTTATAAATTTGATTCTACAACATCTTTTAGCTTTCTTTTTCTTTCATTAATCTCATTAATGACGTCCCATCATTTATGCTTCCTAAGCATCATAGAAGAAACGAAAATACAACGTACGCTTATGCCATCCGCATTGGCCACAGTGTCTCGTTATGCATCGTTAGGTTACTTAACTAAGGGCATACCGGGGCGGGACTAGTGCGGGTGCAAAACATAAACAACGTTTATTATATATCATATATATACAATAATAAAGCATTCGTTTCAGGCATATAAAATGATCACATCTCAGAATATCAGCAGCAGAAGATAACATATGAAATACTGGATATATTAGGAGGTCCGTGTTTTATTTTGAGCCTGTATAAAACATGGATTTTACGGTCACGATGAATAGACAAACCCACATCCCTAGACCCCTACGAGAGCGGCAAGTAACCCTCTCAATTCTAGGGTTAGGAGACCCGGTCTCGACTCCTCGAGATGGCCTTCCACTGGACCCTAGAACCCGGTTACTTGTGCTCCCCTCCTTGGGTCTATCCTAATGCGGAAAAGTAAATAATATACAATGGTGACATCATCCTCAACCCGGAAGTGCCCCAATAAAAGAATATTACATACATTGAATTTTACATGAATGAAAATGAAAAACTCTCATCTCACATAAAACCCGTGGCTATTCAAAACACGACGATCCGTTATAACATATCACAGCAACACATAACATCACATGTCATCAACGTAAGTAAATATGCGTATCACAATTGTCGTTGACATATAGCAACAAAAACGGCGATACACCACATATTACACTTACGGTCGCAGAAAAGGAAGTGAAAAACTACAGCATTTGGAATCCACAATCATCTTAGATATCATAAACCCGAAATATCACATATTACGGATTTCATGCCTATCTATATGAATTTCACATATTGTATCACATTTCATATAATTAGACAATTTTAAACTTTCCGATCGAATAAACAAACACCCAAGATTTCCCAATTGAGTTCAACACTTGAGCGAAGTTCAAAAAGTCCCAGAACATGCCACAGCTCCTATGAACCAGCCGTAGAAGGATCAACCAATGCCTCACATGTAGCACCGCTGAACTATTACAAACCCTAGGGTTTAGTGGCGGTTCTGACGGTCGCATAATCGAATTAAGGTTTCATTCTTCTAGAGGGTCCACAGAATCGCTTGCATGATTTTCTGAAAGTTTTAAACTAAGGAATAATCCAACACTTGGAAAAATTTCCAGCAAGGGAAAAAGTGAGTTATTGATATCCGTTCGAACTTTTTAACACCGTCTAAATAACCTGAAAACAAACTAGAATTACGAATACAAAACACTTCGAATTTCCTCTGTAAAAAGATAACATCACATGCAAATTTAGCAAAAACAAACAACACCTGAAATACCAAACCCCAGAGACTGGAACGCCTTAAAAAATTGGACCCTGAACTCCACCATATGGCCGATCTGACCGGATATTTTGCTATGGTGCTCAGCCAAAATCCGAGGGGAGGTGCCCAATTTTCTACAGTGTTCATACTATATCACATATAACATTCTGCACTTATTAAAAAAAATTTTTGGCATTCAGAAAATTTCGACAGAAACTAGGGTTCGTATTCGGGTGTTTCGGAGTTGTTTCGGTTTCGTAATCCTACACTTATCCGTCTAATTCTCTAGCTAAGCTCTGATACCACTGAAGGGTTCCTCAGCATCGCAACAAGGTTTCGGGAGGTATCGTCCATACCAATTTAAAATTTTGCCGTTCTAGATAAGCCTAACCATGAATCTTTAACTAGAGATATAAACAAAACTACATGTTAACAACTTAACATCTAAGTGATTAGGGATTACAAACTTTGTAGTCCGTTCCTTCGCTTCATAAGCTCCGGGTTGTGGTCTCTTCACTGCAATCATCAAGCTCCCGGACTCAAGAGAGGCTCCATGAGGTGAATGATCCATGCTTAGTTGAAGTCTTCACTATCCAAGATGATCTAACTTGAGGAGTCACAAACCCAAGCTATCTCTTCACTAATTAGGGATTAATGAATCTAACACACTAATCTATATGACTAGTATAGAAGAGGATGATGAAGTAGGAATTTTGCACTCTTTAGTTTTCTTTTTCTCACAATGTTTTATCAATTCATCACAAGCTAGAGAGCAAAATGAGAAAGCAAGAAGAAGATGATCAAGTGATGAATGAATTATTGTTGTGAGGTTAGAAATGCAATCATGGGTTAAGAATGTCATGCTTAACCCTTGTAGAGAATAAACCATGAGCTAGAGTTAGGATTAGGTTAATAAATATCTTAGAAATATCAAAAGGGTGGACTTAGTCAGCTATGATAAATATCTTAGGATAAATCCATACATTTTGAATTATCCAAAATAAAAAGTAAACCCTAATCTTAACCCTAGCATGGTTTAACTCTCATAAACCTTAGTTGCATTTATAACCTAGCATGTTACAATTATACATATCACATATATATAATTATATAACAAAAGAAAAGAATACAATAAATATATATCACATATATGTTAAATGCATCCAAATGTGAGAAAATGAAATACTTAAGTGAGATAGTATTAGTTAATGTAATTTAATATATCAAATATATAATTTTACATTAAATTATTAAATCAATACTTGATTTAATAATCCGGCTATTGAACATATAACCGACTAATATCAAATGCAACAATTTATCGAATCAACACTTGATCCAATAACCCGGTTATATCACATATAACCGACCAATGTCACAAGTAACGAGAATAGAATACGGTATCATATACACGTATTAATCTCGGTCCCGCACACATCACATATGTGCTCCTAATCCGTTTTGCCTGAGCCAGGAAACCTCTATGTAGGACTCTAAAGACTCGTCAATACGCCGTTAGTAGGTGATGATCATATCAAACACCCACAAGCTGCAAGCGGTCAGCTAAATGTAACAGCCACCCGGATATTGAGCGATCAGAAGATCAACAAGCAAGCCTGTACATACTCCTGCGAATCCAATCAGTAACACTACCGTATAGTCTGGTCTCTTCATCTGATATATCGCATATCCAGTCTAGGGGTGGTAAACGTCATACCCCATTAACCGATAAGTCGTGTCGATGTGAGGCTCATAACGGGTTGAGAAACTTCTGATAACACTTATCAGTAGATCTCCATATCAGCCCTGGCCAGGAACTTCCAGTTATGGCCAATCGAACACAGCGCAACATTAACCCCCAATACCGGGAGAGACGAAACCACTCCTATCGCTCATTGCCTCCATGTGAATCGGGACTGTACCCAAAAGCTACCGTTTTGCACGTTCTCATGAACATGGTAAGGTGGAAATCAAAGCACAGTGGGAATCACACAAGACTCTATGACGATCTCGGGTCTACAGACTAACATGTACCGGTATCACCAGAGAACTGCTATCTGACGATAGGTATAATACCATCTAGGAGTTCTCGGCGAGTCCGTTCAGTGTACCCAGTCTCCACTGAGCACCCGTACACCATCTCTGATGTCAAACACCAATGGATGTGGGATCATCCATCGCCCATCATATGGGTCAAGATGCGTTTACGCTAGTCTACTATGAAGTATCGATACCCTGTCTCGATACACCCTCGACTAGGAACAATTATAGGATGTACTCGTAGACTACCCTGGCCCCACTAGTATGATCTGCATCATAGTTCTAGTAGTCAAGTACATATCCTAAGGGTTTTATCAACATGTGAGAGTAAGACAGTAATACAATACAAGTTAACATGTTTAAACAAAGTGAAACCAGATAGCATACTATCATATCGAACAAGAAAGTCCTCTCTATATATATCCGAGCATCCACTATAATATACATCATATGTACAACAATGGACTCTAGGGCATATACATAACTAACAACGTCTTACTAACGTATTGTTCAACGATGCAGAAGAGTGATCATCGGTACGTTCAATAGAAGGACTAAGTCGTGTTAGCGCCTTTTCCTCGTCACTCTCATCGTCAGATACATTCAATGTCGGCACATTATAATAATCTCTCGGTTTCCAACGACAAGCAGCACTCCAGTCGACCTTCTTCAAGTTCCAAGAATAATATATTTGTGTTGCCATTGAGAAAAAGATAAAGTTATCATATTCGCAGGCTGTCCGCTGGGTGTTAACAAAAGTGAGACCGTGTTCATCGATCTTAATACCCCATTCAGACTTGGTATCTTATCATCTACATTGGAATATATAAAATGGGACTGCCATATGCATGTATGATACTGCTATAACTTTCTCAACAACACCGAGTAGGGTTTTTCTTTGTCGTCGACGGTTGCGACGCCACTATTTTGTGTAACTCTAATACGTTCCATCGTTTCGATCTCAAATTTATAGCTGGAAACCTCGTACCTGTTGTATAATGTAGCTGCAGTAATTGGACCGCTTAAAAAGCCGTGAACCTCTTTTTCAATCTGCTCTCCACGATTCAATTGTCCGTCGACTTCTTGTTTACACCAAGCGACGAAAGTGTGTCTTTGTTATTTTTCGATTCTATCTGCCCACCAACTAGGATTCAATTGCTCGAGTTTTTTTTTGTGCGAGCTGTTCGTAATTTACATAATTTAGATTAGTTAGATTAAATTTAATTTCGAACGTTTAAATGGATGAAATTATTACTTACTCTGCATATGTAGTAAAACATTCACTAGTTAGCAAGATATACGCAAGTACACTTCTAATGATATCGTAAAACATGTTTTTTAGTTTTCCTGCTCCAATTGGACCGTCAGGCACATACGGTGGTTTGTTCAACTTCTTTCTAACATCAACATTCAGGAAACGAGCACAGAGAGACATGATTTCTTTCAAGAGATAACCTTCTGCAATCGAACCTTCAGGGCGATGCCTGTTGCGGATATAGTTTTTTAAAGTTAATAGGTATCTTTTGAAAGATTATATATATTAATTTACAACGATGATGATTTAAAATTTAAATAATTAATAATAAATATTTTCATATCTCTCGATTGGATACATCCAAAAGTAATGCATTGGACCGCTAATCTAGACCTCGGTTGCCAGATAGACGGACATATGAACAATAATGTCAAAAAATGAAGGTTGAAAGATAGTTTCGAACTTCCAGAGGATCAAAAGAATATCTTTTCGGAGCTTCACTATCTCATTGACATCTACATTTTTTGAACACAATTGGCGAAAATACGTGCAAAAGTCGTTAAGTACGAGACCAACTTCTGATTTTACTGATGCTCTGAGGCATAATGGAAGAAGATGCTGTATCAGTATATAGTTATCATGGCCCTTAGGTCCTACGATTTTCCCGTTTTCTACCTATACCTGTTTGGCAATATTTGATGAGAAGCCGTCGGGGACTTTCAATTCTTTCAACATCCGTAAGAATCGCCTCTTCTTCTCTTTGCTCAGGATGTAGATTGTTGGCGGAATCTCATAATGACCCGGTTTACCGATCACAAGCCGAAGTTACAATTCTTCTCTAATGGACAATCCATCGAAATCCGTCAAATCACGTGGGCTTTGAGACTGTCCTTAATTTTTCCATCCTTACATAGCAGAAAATTGATGACGCGCTCAGAGACACCCTTCTCGATATGCATGACATCTAAATTGTGGCGCAGCGGTAGATCAGACCGGTACGAAAGTTGAAATAAACCGCTTCGCTTCTTCCAACCAGTTGGGCATATCATTGTATCTTTGTTTTGTGTCTTTCCAAATGTGATATTATGATAATATCTTCATTGTTGCAGTATGTCGTTACCAGACAATAGTTTAAAGGCCTACCGGTCTCCGTCTTGGCACTGAACATTTATCCGTTCCGTCTGAATCTGTGAAGTATAGGCAAAAAATGTCGGTGACCCATATACGACTCTTTCCCACTAAACTTCAAGCGTACGTGGCTCATATGAATATGACAATAAGAGCACACATGTTTACCATGAGTTGTCCACCCTGACAGGATACCGTAAGCAGGAAAACTATTAATTGTCCATGACAAAGCAGCACGCATATGAAATTTTTTTTTATCATGTGCATCATAGGTTCTCACGCCAGGTTCCTACAGTGACTTTAACTCATCGATCAAAAAATGAAGGTACATGTCGATGTGTTTCCCAGGCAACGAGGAACCGTCGATTTAAAGCGTCACCGTAAAATAAAATTACGTCATAGCCCTCCATGGCGGCAAGTTGTATATTGTTACCACAATGGGCCAAGTAAATGTAAGTACACCCACCGTGAACTATCTCAAATGGACTGAAACCGTTGCTCTCAATTCGTAGCCTCACTTTACTAGGGTCTGCGTTGAACGTAGGATGTTTTTCAACTAAAACTTTCCATGATATCGATTCGCTAAGATGACTCATTTTTCCTTCTTCACGAGGCGCTTTATGGTTCCACTGTATTTCGGGCGCCATCCACTCACACATAAATAACCATTGCAAGCTCGGTATTAAGAATTTTCGTGGGTACATCACTCGAATGAGAGGTTTTCTTAGGCTTGAATCGATTGGTCCCGCACATGGGGCAGTTTCTGAGTGTGGCATGTTATTCGAGACAAAATACAGTCATTCTCGTATGCATGGATCTTCTCACACTTTAGGCTGATATTTGTGATTATCTTTTGCGACTCGTATCAGTTCGGCGGCACTTCATTTCTGTCAGGAAAAGCTTCCTTCAGTAATGCTAGGAGATCAATGAAAGACTGGTTACTCTATCTGTCTTACACTTGATCTGAAAGAGACGTACGAAAAAGGACAGTTTTGAAAACCCTTTACAATTTGGATATAGCGAGATTCTTAATTCAGCCTTGTACTTCTCCAATAACGAGAGTCCAGTGCTTTCCGTATCATCAGGAAATCTCGCGGCATTTATAAGCCCATCCATGTCATCGATCGGCACGGATACAGAATTATTTTCTTCGATGGTTTCGTCTTCTTCAAATTGTCATTCTTCCTCGTTTTCTTCTACTATCCCTTGCCATTTTTCGGTTTCCGTTTCAATAAATTCGTTTTCCGTCTCTTGCATCCATGCCTCATCTTCCGTTACAACGACTTCTTATTCTCCGTGAATTGCCCACATACTGTAATCTCTAACGAAACTGTCTTTAACGATGTATAACTCAACTTCCATCTTTTTGGGCAATCACGTATTCATACACTTAGAATAAGGACATAAAATTTTGTACTCTTTCGATAACCCAAGATGTGTGTAGGCAAAATCGGTGAAAAAATAAACACCGTTAAGGAAAAACTCATCCACTCACGATAGAGTATCGACATACATCCAATTTTTGTTGTGGAGGTACGGAAGTGTCATATTGGAACAGTTTGGATGAAGTAAGGTTCCTATAGACAAGAGTCGTGGAATTAAGTTCTTGACAAATACGCGATAGACAGATACTAAGAAGCGTTAGTATTATGTTTAATTGAAGATTTGGTTAAGTTTAGTTTCAATTGACGATTTAGCTATAAACTAACCCCCGAATATGCTCTTTTTAAAGTATAAGAAGAGAGGTCTGAGGATGAAGAACAAGAAAAGGATTTAATGCAGAACGAGGATCAGAAAGAAGATTAGCCGGGACCATTCTCGGCAGCTATGAAGATTATCAAGGACTGAGAGCAAATGCTCATAGCTCAGGAGTTGGATTCTTCTTCCAAGAAATATTTTGATGATATTAACGGTTCTTTATATGATGTCGATGGTAACGAATGTCGGGGGTAAGCTTCTATCCCATTAAGAATGTATAGAGTATACACCCATTCATTTGTGATTTCATTCATTTCAAGAAAATTTCGGCAGTACCTCCCCACTGTTCTCCGATTACACTGTAATAAAAAATGGTCATTTCAATACTGTCAAACAACATTAAAATGAACATCTAATCTATCTTTATACACGGAGAACCAGCGTAAAGGTACCGATGAAATATCTCAAAATGAATGAAAACACGAGTGAGTAGGCGTGTTTGCTTTATACATTCCTAACTTGTCTACGTTGGACAAATTTATCGGTTATTATACGATAAATTTTCTTGTCGCATAGACTACACGATAGTTGTTAGCACCGAATGATACCATTTGATGTTGACAACCTTTGTGTGTTCTATATCACGACCAAAACGAACGTATGTTAGCCGATAAATGGGTTTTAAGACACGTAATTTAGTTTTGATTGACGATTTAGTTTAGGTGTATATATGGTTTTAGTGTTAATGTTCAGTTGACGAATTTGTTAAATTTAGTTTCAATTGACGATTTAGTTTAGATGTTTGTGTATGCTAAGCGGCATGTATTCGGATACGGGACTTGATACCTTAAAATTTTTCCTAAACACTATAAATTTGCTTAATTTTGCTCAATTTTACTAATTACACTAAAATACCCTTAGCTATTGCTATTTTTTCACTAAACTACCTTAAAAATTTTCCTAAGCAATCTATTTCTCCAATTTTACTAAATTACATTAAAATACCTTTAACTATTGTTGTTTTTCACTAAACGACCTTTAAAATTTTAACTAAACAATTCATCTCCTTAAATTAACTTGATTATTATAAATTTCACTAAAATACCCTTACCTATTGTTGTTTTTCACCAAACTGTTATTAAAATTTTTACTAAAAACCCTCATTTTCTCAGTTTTACTTTTTTACACTAAAATACCATTTACTATTATTGCTTTTTCACTAAAATACTCTTAACTATTATTGATTTTCACTAAACTATCTATAAAAATTCGATAAATTACCCGAAACCTAACCCTAACACTTAACCCTTAGTTTAACCCTAACCCTAACCCGGCCCTAACCCCTAACCCTAACCCAAATCCCCTACCCAAACCCTAATTCTTCATATAACAACAACAACAACAATAACAATAGCATCAGCAACAATAACAACAGCAGCAGCAGCAACTAACTCAGACAAAATCCTAATTTTTACAAATTAAACCAAAAAATTAAAATTAAACCGGTTTTGTACTTACCTTTTGATGACCACGGAGCAGAGCAAGTTTCGAGAGGCGGCGGCGAGTTCGAGCTCGAGAGCGGCGGCGACGAAGACGGCTAAGAGGTGGCCACGAGAGGCGAGGCGAGGGTTACGGAGGCGAGGATCGGCGGTGGCGAGAAGAAGTGGCCATGAGAGAGGCGCGGAAGATTTTGGCTTCAAAATTTTTGGGAGAGGAAAAAGAAGAGGCTTGAACAGGGAATTAGGGAAAATTAGGGTTTTTTCTCGGATGGGTTGTAGGGCCCGCCACATATTGGAATTGATAGCGGTTGGAACCGCTGCCAAAGTTATAGCAACCGTTACAAGAAATTGGTAACGGTTGAAACCGCTACCAATTACTCGTTACTGTTACCCATATTTGTAGTAGTGATTGTGCCATGTCATGTCAACATGACCTATATTTCAGATTTCAAGTGCAATACATTCAAGGCAAGAGAGAAAGATATGACAATATTCAATCACTTTTCAGATGTACATCCGGACCCAAATAACGATACACCATTAGAATTATTTTATCATTTTAATTGTTTAGAACACTAATGTCGCATCTACATGAAATAAACCAATTATTATAATTATTATGATATATTTTACATGTAATATATCATATGCTTTGGTTGCGTCATTTTTATTGGATGCTTGCTTGTTGAAATCCACACACATATGAGCCAGAGGAGTTGGAGCAGTGGGGGACCAAACAGGGTGGCCGTCTTTGTATCCTCTCTAAAAAAGGTGAATGCTTGCCTCAAACTGTGTCCTTTTTCATTTGACCCATTTTTGCATCATGGAATCATTTGCTTGCACTACTCATGAGTGGTTATGCATGACTCACAGCTTGCATCCCATTGCTGGTTTCGTCATTGAGACCAAATTTAACCATGCATTGATCTGCATATTTTTCAGGCGAAACAATCGAATATTGCATCTTGAAGTATCTCGTTCCAAAGAAAAAGGTAGGCGTCCCATCGTTCCAAAACTATTTAATTTAGAGGCTAAAAGAAAGATATAGATAGCAGCCAACATGCTATAAGTTGGCCAAAATCGTCTAGCTATTCATTTGTGAGATCTTTCGGAGATAAGATGTTCAAGACGATGCCATGAGGTATGAAAGGTTGTAGCCACCCGCACCATAAAATTCTAACCTAGGTGGTGGAAGGTCTTTGATCATGTGTCATGTCATTCACGGAGATTGTCTCGAATTAAAATTTATATATAATCAAGGAATCAGCTTAGAACCTCTACTGATATAATGCGAATTCGATAGATGTTGTTAATTTCAGTAATTGTTGGTCTCTTCCTTTTATTAAAAAAATTTAAGAAATAAAAAAGTCTTCATATCTACAATCTACAGTGTAGGTATATGAAGCTGTCAATATCATCAATATAGTATAACATCGCCTCCCCTCCACCCCACCCCACCCCCATCTCTCTCTCCCCACATACGTCTAGCCATCAATTAATACACAAGCCATCTCTTCCAATTTCAAGAGATGCCTCTATAATTTTATTCTTAAACCTTAATACTTAAATCCAAGTCATAAAATATCTACCATGTATCCAACTGCAAAAAGACTAACTCAATCTAATCCTAATTCCACTTGATTCAATCCCAAGGGGGTTACTGGATTTACGACTTGGGTTAAAAGTAATTTTAAACTTATATAATGAATCTCTTGCACTGTTTGCAATTCCCAACTTCTAGGGATATTTTCTGGAATTTCTGAAACTTCCGGGTTTGATCGGAGAAAAAGGAACCTTGCTGAGTCGTGCTTGATCAAGTTGAATTAATCGACAAATTACAGTTTTAAAAGCAGAACACACCGCTTGATGGTTGCCCATTGCCACACCTTCATAATTACACGCATGCTATGCACCAAAACTCTAGTTTGATAGTCCTTTTTTAAAGTTGGACGAATCATTTATCATGTTAAGCTTAACAAAAATATGGATTTTGTGTCCGTTTGAAACCCTTACGATCCCAGTATGAGTGTAAAACCTTTCATCATAATCAACTTTATTTTCATTTACTGTATCTTGGTTTGGCTTAATTGATCTCCTCTTTCACTTTGTAAGGATCGACAACAAGCACAAAAATGACGAAGTTTGGCCAACAAAAAGGAGCATCACTGCATAAAAGAAAATCAGAAAAGTGAAAGAAGGGAGTGAATATTATTCATCACTCAAGCACTAAATATCTCCAAATTGAAAAACACAACAACAGTGTGCCAACTTTAGATTGACAAGCACTAAAACACACAATAATAATTAACAACATCAACCAGCATTGATATTCTCCTACACTTCTCTCTTTCTTCCCCAAAGGCTTTATTTATTACAAATTTCAAAGACACCACGTCCCTCCCTTTTTCTTTCAACTCCATAGGCTTGAAATTCATCAAGCAGCTTGTTCCTTTCCTGCAAAGAAATCATATGATCAGTGTCAGTTAAAAGTATCTCTCGCAAAACTTATCAATGAATGCTCTCTCTTCACCTTTGCGTGAGGCTGTGGCATCTGCAGTAGTGGTGGTTTCACAGGCTGCAGCAACTCCTGGCCAAGACTTGCACATGCAGTGCTTCCCTTTCTCGATCCCATTATAAACAGAGGCGACATGCTTCCCACATCCACCCCATGAGGTTTTCTTGCATTGCTTGCATTCTACTTTGTAACACATCTTTTCGATCTAATTAATTTTATTTCCTTTCTTGTATGCACATCTATTATCTTTAAGTTGGCCAGCATTTATAATGGTTGCTGGCTGCTCCTTGTTCTTCTCGCTTGGTGATGTTATCGAATAGACTTAGCATTGATGGCATGATGGCATGCATAGTGAGAGTCATTGTGAACATCGATCCCTTGAGCCTTTGTGTTTGAGAAATCTGTCGTCAGCGGCTGCTTTCCAAAAATATATTGGGAGTAGGTGTTGGTTGAAGATTGGGTAAATGTTAAAAAGGATATGGATAAGATTGATGGGGGGCAGTGTCTGCAGGCTGTGATGAGAATGCCAACGTACACATATTTTTTGGGTTGATTCTACGTCTTAACAAGAATTGGGACAAGTTTCATCCAGTATATCCATTTGAAGCCAAATTGTTAAAAAAAACGGCTTATCCATTGTTTGTGGTGTCATACATGAATGGTTGAGATGGAAAAAAACCAACTCTTAACTTTTAGGTTGTCATTTTTCTTTTGTTAAATCTTAACTGTACGTCCGTGTATCACATCACAAACAAATTGCTTTTACAATATATTTCATTAGTATGTTGCACATGCGATGCATGCTTGTATATTTTGACGTCACAAATATTTGAAAAGATTATTAAAAAATTAATTGAAGAGATTGGAACGCGGGAATGAGTGAGAATGTGGAGAGTTACAGAGATAATAGAAACCTAAAATCTTTCAATTGCGGCGAGTTTGTTATAGGTGAATAGTAACAATAAGCCTAAAGTCTTTGTATTTTATTTTTTATTTTAAGTATAATATAAATCAAAATTACCAATTTTTGGCACATCAGCATTACTGACATGACAGAAAATTAGAGGGTTTTTTTCTGCACGTGTCTGTACACCCCCTCTTTTGACATTAATATAGTAAAGATATAGGGATTCTACAAGAAATTGGGCTTCTCAACACTTGATGTTTTGCACATGTCCTGTGTATTTTTGTTATTTGTTATTATAATTAGAAATCTCTTAGATGATGTCAGTGGTAACAAAATATAAAAAAAATGTTATGCAAGAGAGTATATATTAAATACGAGTGTAAATATATATTGGTTAATTGCTTAATAATATCATAATATTGCATCCTTTCTGCAGAATAATACCAAATTTTTTTCTCCCTGCCTTAAATACCATAATGTTTAGAGTTCCCTAACGATGTTAACAAAAATTACAAAATGACCAAACTACCACTAGTTGTATGTAGATTTAAAAAATAAAAAATTAACCTTAACCCTAATAACTTAACTCTAACCCTTACCCTAATTAGTTAAACCTAACCCAAATCCATGGTCAACACCTCTGCCGCCACATCGCCAGCTCCGCCGGCTCAGCCTCCATCTCGTCCCATAGCCACCACCGCTCCGCTCCATGGCCACCATCAACCTTCACCGCATTTCCATAACCGTTGCATTTTCTGCCTCTTCCCCTTTCCATCACTATTCCCCCCATAGCCATCATCAACCTTCTATGACCACCACCTCCTCCGTCTCTTCCTCATCGACGCCTCTGCCTCTATAGCCACGACCTCCGCCTCCACCGACACCACCTTCTTCCCATCGCTCCCATGGCCACCATCAATCTCCATCTCGCTCCCATAGCCGCCATTGCTCCCACCATTTCCACCTTCGTCCCCATCAGCACCATCTTCTCCATCTTTGCTCCCTTTGTCATCATCCCTTCCCCATCACCCCATGACCATCGCTTCCTACATCTCCACCCTCTTCACTGTCGCTTTCTCCCAATCACTCCCATGGCCACCACCTCCGTCCCACCCCAATCGCCGCCGCCGCTCCGCCCCCTTTGTCACCATTAACGGCCCCATCTTCTCATTACCAAATCTTAACAAGGTAGAGAGTGAAAGAAGAAAGGCAAATGTTAGGATTATTTATTTTTTGTCTTTTTTGAATTAAAGGATACTAGCAAAATTGTCCAAAAATACCCACGTGCAAGGCACGCGAGCAATTTTTCTAACGGTTGGTTAACGGAAGATATTATATTTCTAACAGAGCAAAACATTATGGTATTTAAGTGCAATGAAAAAAATATTGTGGTATCATTTTGCAGAAAGTGTGAAACATTATGGTCTTATTAAGCAATTAACCCTGTAATATTAAAAAGCCATGGAAGAGTATTACATGAAAATTTAGAATACTATGAAAAGAGGAGTTATGTTTAAGGTTGCATTCGGATTGGATACGGATCGGGCATAAGAATTATCATAACCGTATCTACTTTCTAGTTTCGAATACATGTACAAATATGGTCCGGTAAACAATGGTCATATCCGTATCCGGGAGAAATGGATACGGATACGAAGCAAATGTTAAAGAGACAGATACGGATACGAAGCGGATATTTGTATAAAAACATATAAATGTGAAGAGGAAATGTTGATATATTTCATTGAATGTTTATTTAATATGACTTAAAAATATTTGATTGAGACAAATTTACATGAAAATGAATAATATATGAATAAATAAATATGCTAAGAATATGCTAAATATAATTAGCGTATTTTAAAACAGACAATTTTATTAAAAAATTAATGGAACTATATGTCATAATATTCTTTTAAATGCATAAAATATAAAATAATTTAAAACCGTATGGTTTAAAAAGGCATTTTAAGGAAAAAATTAATGTAAAATGATAAATTTTCTTGTATTTTTCTGTGGATATCCGGATACGTTCCTTATCCGTATCCGAATCCGGATAATTTTGCTAAAACCGTATCTATATCCAGAAAAATATTTAAATATATATATGTATCCGGCCAGATATCAAAATCTGTATCCGTATTTGATTGCCATCCAGAACCGGATCTGGATGTGATGGAGGTCCTTTTCGGGTCTCCGTCAGATGTTGTTTTCCGTCGATCTTCCGGTGGATCTTGGAGGTGATCTTCTGTTGCGTGTGGGTTTCAATAGGTTTTGAGGAGATTGGTGATTTTGAGGAGTTTGCGCCGAGTACCTGCAAGGAAGTCCTGAGGTGGTTTGGTACCACCGAGGACCCTCCGACGATCAAGTTAACACAAGATCCGAGAAGAGTAACGGCTAGGTAGGGTGAAAAAAGCTTACTTGACCCCTCTGTGATTGGGGTTTATATAGTGGCGGCAGCACGCAGTAGCAGGCGCGAGAATCTCGTCGGCAGTTACGCCCCCGACGTCACGCCCGTGTAATGAGCGGATCGCCCGTTAATGGGGATCGTGATGATGTGGAATGTAGGATGTTGCAGGCGGAGAATCCGTGCATGGCGAGATTGACGGAGCGGCGGTTACGCCTGTGAGTGGTGGAGTTGGTCGGTCGGAGGGACCGAGGAAGATGGCCTCGGCGGGAGAGCTCTGGAATGAGCGGGTGAGCCGAGGCATCTTGGTCCTGTGGTAGCTTGGGGCGAGCTGAGATGCCGAAGAGGCCGATTTGCAGGGGGCTCTGAGGAGAGCCAGCTTGTGCTTGCAGTTCGGGTACAGGGGTGGCCTGGTCGACCCCTGTGGGCACTTTCTTTTGAGTTCTGGGACACGTCATCTACCATGTGTCATGATCTGGGAGATCGCCAATATAGAGCATCATCATTAGCCCCCCACACTTGTCCCGACCAGCTGGCGGGTCGGGTCAAGAGTGGACTGTCGGGCCACTCGGGGTGAGCTCCCTCCTAAGGTTTCGTCGGGACGCGTCCCCGGGCTGTTAGCTATCTTTTCTGCCAGCGAATCAGGGCGAGATCTCTACATTTAAGGAGGGTGCACCGGTTCGTGCATCCTGTCATTGAAGTGACGGTTCGCGTGTCGAGCATCGGTTGGCCGATGCGACGTGTGCAGACCTATGGCGTCTGATGGGATGCGGCCCAAGGTGGGAGCGACAAGTGGAGCGATCGGAGCCATTGGACGCGGGGAGGCGCTTTGGTGGGAGATGAAGGGCGCTGTTGGATGAGGGCAATTGCTGTAATAAATAGGGGTGTGGCCCACCCCAGGGCCCCTACTCCTTCATATTTCCTCGCTCTAAGTCCTGGTTGCTCGGCACTCGTCTTCTTTCTTCTGCTTTCGTTTCCCGAGGATCCCTCTTCTCCAAGTTAGATGTCTTCTTTCATAGAATCTATAGATGTCGTAGGAGTAGGTTCTAGGGACCCTCTAGTTGAGCCCGAGTCTTCCCTGGGAGCAGGGATCAGATCCTCTTCCCGGGATTGTGCGGCGGGGGCAGCCCCCAGGGAAGAGGCGGTATACGCTACCCCCAGCGCGTCTTGTTGGGTAAGGCATGAGGACGAGCTTGCCAATGCTCGGGCTCGCTTCCACATCCCTTCACGTTATACGCTTCGTCTGGCCAAGGAGGGAGAGAGGGTAGACCAAGTATGAAGTAGGGAGATTGCCCTGTACTTGGAAGCTTTTTTAGGTGGAATGCGCCTGCCTTTCTCTTCCGAGGTCGTCGAAGAGCTGAACTTCTTCGGGTTAGGCCCTGGCCAGTTAGTGCCGAACTCATGGAGGATTCTCCTCGGGTTCCTAATCTGCCTGAAGCTACAGGCAGTTCCCTTCAGCCTCTCCATCCTTGATTCTTCTCTTATTTTCAAAAATCATCCTGGGGGTTGAGCGGGCGACCCGAGGTGGGTCTACCTCTCTTTTAGAAAGAGACAGAGGGGCGCCGCCGGGACAGGGGTTGTAGCCCAGCCTTCTTCCATCCACGACTGGAAGAAAAAGTTTAACTTCATCGCGCCGCCCGAGGGCGAGGACTGGCCTGTGCCCACCAAGTGGTCGAGGGAAAAATGCTTGCCGGGGAACCAGTCCAATGACCCCGCCGTGGTGAGAGTGGAATCGTGGGAGCCTGTCCCCCGATTTGATGTGCTGCTGTCTGAGAGGGTCCTGAGTTGGGCCGGGTTCAGCTCCGTCGAGTTCGTCGGTAAGTTAGGCTTGATTTTTGGCTTTTATATTGCATGTGTCTCTGACTTCTTTGCATCTGGTTTTGTGCAGGACCCATGGACATGAATGAGCTCCGAGCCTCCATGCGCCAGCCGAAGAAGGTCACGAAGGCTGGAGGCGCCAGCTCTTCCCGTTTGAAGCCTGCCCCGGATCCTTCGGCCTCTATCCCAGTGCCTCCGGTGGCCGCGTCCCTTGAGCGTTCGGAAGCGGATCCTGCCCCGGGGCCTAGCAAAGCACCGGACCGGAAGCGGGCTCGAATTCTGGAGGACCCGGTCCTGGAGGAGGAGACCGGCTCTCCATCGGAGCCACTCAAGAGGGGTCCTCGGAGGTCTCCTCGGGGCCCGCCCTTGCCGATCAAGGTGGGGGGGGGGCCTCCGGTTCGCTGTGCCCTCGGGGCTATCTGTCGCGGATAGCCTGCTGCACGAAATAGAGAAGTCGGCAGGGGCAGGGTCCCCGGGGGGACCTTCAGGGCCCAGATGGCGTCCATCGCCCAGGAGTCCGTGCAGGTAAGTGCTCGGTTGTTTGTGTGATTTGGTGCTTCCTTCATCTTCCTGACCTCTTTCTTATTTTTTTCAGGTCCTCCAGCACATCGCCCTTGCCTTACGCATGGAGGCCGAGGTGATATCCCCTGCGATGAAGGCCATAGACTAGGTTGCCTTGCTGGAAGAGAGCTCCATGCAGGAGCTGGACGTGGCGATGGCGAGGGTTGCCGCCCTGGAGGGCGAGGTGGAGGCCGGGAAACGGGAGGTTTCCCGGCACCGTGAGGCCGCCGTGGATGCCGAGGTCAAGCTTGAGGATGCTCAGGCGCTCGCCGGCAACATGAAGAAGATGGTGACGACCCTCCGGAAGGAGCTGGGGGCGACGGTCGAGGCGGCGAAGCGGGCCGACCTTTCGACGGCGAAGGCGGTTGAGGGCTACAAGAAGTCGAAGGACTTCTACAATGACTTAGCCGTGGACACCACCCGCATCTGGCATGAGGCCCTCGACGCCGTTAAGGTCCGGATGCCGGAGTTCGCTGATGAAGAGCTTCGGGCCGAATACCCCTTCGTGGACGCCGATGAGCAGGGGGAAGAGATTCCTAACGAGGAGGTGGCCGAAGACCCTGCTCGACTCATGGTAGATATCGGGGACCCCGAGGTCATGTCTGGCCCCGAGGCTTAAAGTCCCCGTCTTCCTCCTCTTTTTATTTTGCCGTTTCTGGAATTTTTGTAAGCCTCCGGGAAGTCTGTAAGGCTGGGGAGCCCAAAATACCCTTTGTAAAGACTTCGGTTTTGGTAGTAAAACTTTTTGTTTCATCGACTTGCACTTTATCTTTTGTTTGTGAAGAATGCTTGTAAAATATCCTTGCTTGCACCGTTGGGCTTTTATGTCAGGTCGGCTATCTGTCTAGCGATCGTTCATCGAGTTGATTTCGATCACTTGCCGAGTGTGCCAAGCGCTGCTGAGAAGTAGGCGTCTCCATGGCCCCGAAGTCGAGGGGGATCACTCAGACCTGGATAAACCTGATGTCTCTTGTTAGGGCTTCGGATCCGCTGCATGTGATGGGCAGAGGGATGTCCGCCTTAGTTGTGCCGAGTATAAAGAGGCTCAGCGGCCTCGTTATGAGAGCTACAAACCCGCAGTGTCTATTGGGCAGGAGGATGCCTGCTGGGGATGACCGAGCAGGGAAGCTGCTCGGTTGATTTTGGCAAGGGCTTTGATCCCTATCGGTTGTAGTAGGAAGATACCAACCGGGGATAGCCGAGCAAGGGTCGGGCTCGACTGCCTCTGGGAGGACTTTGGTCCTTAGCGTTGGAGGGGCCGTAGAAGGCCCGCTAAGGATAACCGGACAGTGAAGCTGCGCGGTTGCCTCTTGGACAGGGCTTTGATCCCTGGCATTACGAGTGGGGAAGCTACCGGCCAGGGATAGCCGAGCAGGGAAGCCGCTCGGCTGCCTCTGGGAGGACTTTGATCCTTAGCGTTGGATGGGCTATAAGAAGCCTGCTAAGGATAACCAGACAGTGAAGCTACATGGTTGCCTCTTGGCGAGGGCTTTGATCTCTGGCATTACGAGTAGGGAAGCTACCGGCCAGGAATAGCCGAGCAGGGAAGCCGCTCGGCTGCCTCTAAGGAAGACTTTGATCCTTAGCGTTGGAGGGGCCGTAGGAGGCCTGCTTAGGATAGCCGAGCAGTGAAACTGCGCGGTGGCCTCTTAGCGAGGGCTTTGATCTCTGGCGTCGTGGATAGGCAACTACCAGCCTGGGATGACCGAGCGGGGTAGCCGCTCAGATGCCTCTTGCGAGGGCTTTGATCCCTGACGTCATGGGTAGGGAGCTACCAGCCGGAGATGACCGAGCAAGGGTCGGGCTCGGTTGCCTCTTGCGAGGGCTTTGATCCTTCAGGATGTGGACCGAGCAGGGTTACTGCCCAGTGCCTCTTGGCGAGGACTTTGATCCCTGTTGGTTGTGGTAGGAAGCTACCAGCCGGGGATAGCCGAGCAAGGGTCGGGCTCGACCGCCTCAAAGGAAGACTTTGGTCCTTGGCGTGGGAGGGGCTGTAAGAAGCCTACCAAGGACCCTTGGCCGGGCAGGGTTACTTCCCGGCACCTCTTGGCGAGGACTTTTGTCCTGAAGGATAGCTGAGCGAGGGTCGGGCTCGACTGCCTCTGGAGGGCTTTTAATCCCTGTCGGTTGTGGTAGGAAGCTACCAGCCGGGGATAGCCGAGCGAGGGTCGGGCTCGACTGTCTCTGGGAGGACTTTTTGATCCCTGGCGTTGCGAGTAGGGAAGCTACTGGCCAGGGATAGTGTTCATATCAGATTTTTGCATTTTCATACCGCCCAATTTTTATCACATTGCATATCGGTAGATACTCTTGAGCCGTGTTTGCTAGTCAATTGCAGGATGCAGGTTTTCGGTTCTAAAATGGTGAAATTCATGGAAAACACGACAAACCCGGGTTCCTGCCATTGACAGATAAAACACGGATCTCCGCTCTTTATCCTTCTGTTTCCACACACCAGTTTAAGAGACAAAATGGCAAATCAATGTCATTTTCATGCACAAGGCTCAAGGAAAACACAAGATCCAAGAAATCTACGCGAAGCTCGAGACAATCATGACAAAAAAGTCCACATCAAATCACCTTTCCATCAACAGAAATTCTGGAAGAAATGTGGAAGTATTTTCAGAAAACACATATGCCAAACTACAGACAACATCAGAACAGGGGGGCCCACAAAATTCGAGGAGTCAACTCCTCCATTAGGCCGCGGAACCGCGGCCTAAGCATGCTTAGGCCGCGGATCCGTGGCCGTATGGTGGCGGCAGACAAAACTTTTCCAGGGGTGTTTTGGTCTTTTTATTTGTGTTCTGGTGGTTGCCCTAGGTTTTCATTTTTCAGCCTATAAATAGCCCAGAACTTTGTGAAGGAAAGGGTCCATAATCTTGTATTTTCTTTTCTAGGTTTAGTTGTGTTTCTTCTTCCTCTTCTCATCTCTTCTCCATTAAAACTTGTAGTGAGCTTTGTGAGTGAAGAATGATGAATAAAGAAGACTCTTTTGCTATTATATCTTGTCTTGTTCTTTTATAATTGCTTGTAATTTTAATTTGTTAACTAGTTGTTGTTATTTCTTGTTGTTTCTTTCTTTTCTCTTTTCCTTTATCATTAAAACAACCATGATGCTTACGCTTGATCCTTGCTAAGGTGAGGTCGCAAATAGCTAGTTGTTCTCTTCTAATCTCTTCTTTCTATCTTCCTCTTTTGTTTTGTTTTCTTTTCATTATGATGTGTGAGTAGTTTCATACTTGTTAGGGTAGGATAAGAGAAGTTTGAGAGAAGGAAATCTCTCTCACTCTTTCCTTTCCCAACAACTTAATTCGACTCCCGTTAATTGAACCACAATCCGCTCCTTACGGCACCCTATCCTACATGATAGCGGTGATTCCGTAGTGAGACCGGTTGTGGTTGAATTAACCGGAGGTTATGGCTAAGAGCCAAGAACGGATGGACAAGCACCAAAAGGAAGAACTTATGCGTTGGAAAGCCTAGCTTATACTCGCAAGTTCCTTCCTAGTCGTGCTAATCCCCGTTGTTGCCGATTACCGTAACACCGATATTAAGAAGGGCAACGAAAGATGTGGGAGACTCCTAACTCAAACTAACCTAATCCTAACCCTAACAAGCTCTCTTTACATATTATTTTACTATTTAATTAATCACAACAAAATCTGGAAAACTGGACTTAACTCGTTAAAGCACATAGAAAAAGATTCCCATCTCCCTGCGGACGACCCGTACTCAACCGGCTAGCTACAAGCGAAACCGTCTTGATTGCGGTATTTAACTAAAACTTGAACACGCAGAATCGCTAACAATCAAATGACGCCGTTGCCGGGGAGACGGTAGTTTATTTCTTTGTGTAATTTCGGGTTAATTTTTTTTGTGCAAGTGTGCAGGATAATACGGAATTCGAGTTCAGTGCTAAAGACGTGGGATATTTGAAATTCAAGTACAGTGCCAAAGACGTGGGAAGATAGACCCACATCTCGCGGCTACACCGCGACGGATCGAAACGAAGCAAACGGTCTACTGTAAAAATCTGGAGCTGTTCCAGTGAGCAAATCAAGATTCAAAACATCCAGACAAGCAGAAGACTCCCAGACCAGCACACAGGAAAAAATTGGAAACCCAACCTCTCTATTCCGCCGCGGAACCGCGGCCTAAGCAGGTGTTTGGACGCGGAACCGCGGCCATTTGGGGCCTTCAGGGTTTCAAATTTTTTGTGAGTTTTTCTGACTTCTCTCCCACTCCTCTGGACTCCAATAAACTGTGTTTTCTGCAGATTTCTTTGCGCAAACTCTCTTCTCCCTTCCAATAAACTGTTCTTGTGCAGGATTCTTTGCGCTGCGCTAAAAATAAAAATTGTTTGCAGTTGATTTGTTACCGCTTTGCATTCTTTAATACGGACTTAAGGGGCTTGAAACCAATTCAGATTGGGTGGGGATTTCATCACCCTTCCGAGGACCCCAAAAATCACAAAAGCATATGCATTGTCCATTGTAATTAAAAAATACTAGACTTCAGCCCTAAGGACTTCGCGCTCATTAGGAGAAGTTAAACCGTGTTTAGAACCTCGCTTAACGGTATATTGTTTACGGGGTGTCTAGGAAAGTGTTAACGACGCAACCGCCAAAAGAGAAAGGGTTATTTAATTAAGGAACTTCGCGAAAGCGTTGAAAAACCTCCCCTTATCTCTGCACTTACCTGGCCTCGTGATCAGTGTATTTTTAAGCCTGTTTCTCGACACAGTTTCGCTTCGACAATCAAGTTCTGGAGCAGGTCTAGCAGACCTAGGAGACACTAGATCTAGGTGTGATTGTGCATATCTTGTTTGTGATTGCTTAAAACCGTAAGTCCGTACATATTTCTGTAAAGCTCTTTCTAAAAAAAAAAAAAGAAAAAAATCAAAAACTTTTATAAAAACTTGCCCTTTGTCGCCAAAATCCATTTTTCACCCACCACCCTTCGTTTCTCCATCGACGTTTTCTTACCCTCACCTTCTCCGCTTTGACTATACTAAACTCGTTTAGTGTATGTCCGCTTGGACTCGGGACACTAGCGCCCGCCTAGTCCGCGTTACGTTAGTCGCTACCGACTACGCGATCGACTCAGACGTCGATACTCCGTCCACTCCTCTTTCACCCCTTCCTTTGCCGGCCAACTCCGACGTTGACCGGAATTCTGTTCATACATCTTCACCTTCACCTTCACCAACCTCTTCTTCCGCGATGTCAGGATTTAATCCGAACATCTCTTTGACTACCCCTGGATTGGCTCCACCTCCTACGGAGACCAATAACCCACCACCACCGCCTGTTGTAGCGCCGCAGCGAATCGCGCTCCAGGATCGTTTCTATCCCACCCGATCTGCACTTCCCACCTGCCTTTCTCTTCCACCGGCCAATGGGGATAATTTTGAAATTAAGCCCCACTTCATCAACATGCTTCCACGATTTCATGGGCTTGAATCTGAAGATGCCTATATCTTCATCAACAAATTTCAAAACGTCTGTGCCATGATGAAAACCACCCAACTGTCGGACGATGCTATACGCCTACGGGTCATTCCGTTCACTTTATGCGACCTAGCTGAAAAATGGCTGTATAGCACCGCTTCCCATTCCATAACCAGTTGGGACGAGTTTGTTAAAGCGTTTCTCAAAAAGTTCTATCCGAATCATAAAACCGCAAGGATTCGCAATGAAATCAACCAATTCTCTCAGCTTCCTTCTGAACCCTTCTGGAAATGCTTTGACCGGTACAAAGACCTTCTTGTTCAGTGTCCTCACCACGGTATAGAGAAATGGCAACTTTGCCAAACCTTATACGAGGGCCTGAACCCAGCAATGAAGCAGTTGTTGGAAACCATCTGTCAGGGCCACTTCCTATCCAAATCTGACGAGGAAGCGTGGCAATTCTTTGACGACCTTGCGGAGCAAACGCTACAATGGGAGAGCACCAGACCGACTTCTTCTTCTTCTACCTCCACTTCTACCGGTCAGTCTAGGGTAGGAATTCACCAACTTGACGTCTCTATTGCGATGAAAGCTGAAATGGCTGCGATAACAAGAAAGCTTGAAGCGATAGAGAGCAAATTTTCTTCTCCTGCCCCTGTTCTCCCCCTTCGTACCATTTGCGCTTGTTGTTCCGATCCTTCTCACTTGACCGAAGAGTGTCCTTACAATCCACCATCGCAAGGACAGGATCAGGTTAATGCTGCATTCCAGCAAAGACCGAGAAATGATCCATACTCTTCCACCTACAATCCCGGTTGGAGGAACCACTCCAATTTCGCCTGGAATCAGAATCAGAATCAATTCCAAGGCAACAATTTCCAAAGGCCCCCTCCGCCGCAACAACAAGCGCAACAACAAACTCAGTTTCAGCAGCCCTTCCAACCCCAACCTTTCCAAAATCAGACGAACAACTTTGCACCCAACAATTCTTTTCCACCAAACAACTTTGTTCCGTCAAACAACGATAAGGTTTCCTCGCTCGAACGAAGTCTGGAGGCGTTCGTTAAACAATCGACTCAGTCCACCGCCAACATCCAGTCTTCCATTCAGTCCTCAGTGCAACACACTGCCGCTCATGGGCAAAGCATCAAAACCATCGAGGCCCAGATTGCACAACTGAATGCGGCCTTAAGCGAGCGAGAGAAGGGGAAGCTCCCGTCCCAGCCACTCCCAAATCCCAGTCACCCACATAATGCACATGTTGCTCTTGAACAACAGAACCATAATGTGAGTGCCGTGACCACACTGAGATCGGGAAGGATGCTGCAAAACAACATTGGCAAACGGATCAACGATGACACCCGGGCCGCTGCTCCTTCTTCTTCTTCTTCTTCTTCTTCTTCTTCTTCTTCGTCTTCTGAGCCTATTCTCCGTTCTTCACAAGGCTCTCCTTCCTCTTCTTCTGCTCTGAACGGACCCACTTCTCACTCCACGAAAACACCTGTTCTGGGATCCGTTCCAACTCCACAATCTCCTCCTCCAGCATTAGACTCAACCAATTTTCAAAATGTTCCATTTCCAAACCGGTTGAGGTCTAATAAACAAAATCCTCAAATGGAGAAGATTCTGGAGTTATTTAAGCAGGTTAACATTAACATTCCTCTTTTAGATGTTGTCCAACAAGTCCCATCCTACGCGAAAATCTTAAAGGACTTGCGCACGAAAAAGAGGAAGTCTCAGGTACCCAAGAAAGTTTTCTTGGCTAGTGCTGTGAGTGATGCCCTTACCCAATCTTTACCGCAAAAACGGAAGGACCCTGGCTGTCCTACGATTTCAATTACCATTGGGGATAAGAACATCAACCGCGCACTATTAGATCTTGGTGCCAGTGTTAACCTGCTTCCGTATTCAGTATACGAGCAATTAGGCGTCGGAGAGCTGAAACCCACGCACTGCACTCTCCAAATGGCCGACCGATCGATCACCCATCCTAGGGGTGAGCTAGAGGATGTGTTAATCAAAGTCGGGGACTTCATATTCCCCGTTGACTTCATTGTATTAGACACACAGCCTGTGGCTAACCCCCGGAATCAAATTCCGATGATACTCGGTCGCCCATTTCTTGCAACCTCAAATGCTGTGATCAATTGTCGCAATGGTTCGATGAACCTCTCTTTTGGAAACATGACGATTGAACTCAACATTTTTAGGTTGGGGAATCATCCCGCCGAACCTAATGCTCATATACTGGACGTCTGCTCGATCCAGGAGATCACCCCAGAAGAGTGTGAATTCGAGGAGTTTCTGTTTGATCACGATAATCTTGATGCCACTAGTGCGTTTCTCTTCGAACCTACTGCTGTTTCTGCGCCCGACAACGACTACGAGTGTTTCACGTTTTCAAACGATCTTAGCCGCGCACAACCCGAGTTTGAATCTTTCGAATTTCCGGATGAGTTACCTGAACCATCCGACTCGGTCGCCTACACTCGTTTCGAATCTTTGCTGGAGTCCTTTGAGTTCGAGACATCTGCACCAATCCTGCCTTCCATCGTTTCACCTCCAACGCTCGAACTCAAGCCTTTGCCGTCTCACCTTAAGTACGCTTACTTCGGTGAGAACGAGACCCTCCCTGTCATCATTTCGGCTTCTCTAGCTCCAGAGCAAGAGAAAGCCCTTCTCGTGGTCTTGCACAGCAACAGGCAAGCTTTTGGCTGGTCCATGGCGGACATCAAGGGGATTAGTCCCCTGATCGTTGAGCATCACATTCATCTGATGGATGATGCCAAACCAGCCCGGGATCCACAAAGACGTCTCAATCCAGTCATGAAAGAGGCTGTGAAGAAGGAGATCGTAAAATGTCTAGATAGTGGTATCATTTACCCTATCTCTGATAGCCAGTGGGTTAGCCCCATCCACGTTGTCCCCAAGAAGTCGGGCATCACGGTCATAACCAACGAGGCGAACGAGTTAATCCCTACTCGCACCCAAACTGGGTGGCGAGTGTGCATTGATTACAGAAAACTCAACGCCGCAACGCGGAAAGACCACTTTCCGCTACCTTTCATTGACCAGATGCTTGAACGATTGGCCGGACACGAGTACTACCGCTTTCTTGATGGCTACTCCGGCTATAATCAAATTCCCATCGCCGAAAAAGACCAGGACAAGACCACATTCACTTGTCCTTTCGGCACGTTTGCATATCGTCGCATGCCCTTTGGGTTATGCAATGCGCCCGCTACCTTCCAGCGGTGTATGATGGGAATCTTCTCAGACATGGTGGAAAAATTTCTGGAGATTTTCATGGATGACTTCTCCATCTTCGGCGATTCCTTCAACGAGTGTTTGCTGCATCTTGACGCTGTCCTTACCCGATGTAAGGACAAGAATCTCACTTTGAATTGGGAGAAATGCCACTTCATGGTGCGCGAAGGTATCGTCTTAGGACATATCATCTCGCAAAACGGCATAGAGGTTGACAAAGCAAAGATTGAGGTCATTTCCAATCTACCTCCTCCCCGATGCGTCAGAGATATCCGAGCCTTCCTTGGCCATGCCGGTTTCTATAGACGGTTCATCAAGGACTTTAGCAAGATTGCTAGGCCCTTGACTCTTTTGCTGGCCAAGGATACGCCATTCGACTTCAACTCGAGCTGTGTGACTGCCTTCGAGTCACTAAAACGCTCACTCACTTCTGCTCTCGTTCTTTCTTCACCTGACTGGACACACCCATTTTAGATTATGTGCGATGCATCCGACTTTGCCATTGGTGCTGTCCTTGGACAACACATCAACAAGATGCCGCACGTAATCTATTATGCGAGCCGAACCCTGAACGACGCCCAACTCAATTATATAACAACTGAGAAGGAATTCTTAGCTGTTGTATTTGCTTTAGAAAAGTTCAGGCCCTACCTCATCGGCTCTCCAGTCATTGTCTATACTGACCATTCTGCTCTGCGCCATCTTTTTGCGAAGAAAGATGCAAAATCTCGGTTAATCCGTTGGATCCTCTTGCTTCAAGAGTTTGACCTTGTCATTAAGGACAAACGAGGATGTGAAAACGTGGTTGCCGACCATCTCTCACGACTTCCTTCTTCGCCTTCGCTTCCAATTCCAATCAACGACGTTTTTCCGGATGAACAGCTCTTGACAGTATCTTGCGAATCCTGGTTCGCAGATATTGTGAACTATTTGGCCACGGGATTACTACCGACTGAATGGTCAAGTCAGGACAGACTTCGCTTCTTATCCCAAGTAAAACACTTTTACTGGGACGAACCCTATTTGTTCAAGTACTGTCCCGACTAGATTATTTGTCGGTGTGTCCCTGACGAGGAATTCAAGAGTGTGCTGTCATTTTGCCACGATCAAGCGTGTGGCGGGAATTTTGGCCCCAGAAAGACAGCTGAGAAGATCTTGCAATGTGGTTTCTACTGGCCACAACTCTTCAAAGACGCTCATGACTATTGCAAGACTTGCTCCCGGTGCCAACACATGGGCCGGATATCCCGGAGGAACGAGATGCCGCTCCAACCGATCTTGGTTGTGGAGATTTTCGATGTTTGGGGGATAGATTTCATGGGGCCGTTTCCCAGCTCTTTTGGGAACTTGTACATCCTTCTCACTGTTGATTACGTCTCTAAATGGGTCGAGGCTGTGCCCAGCCGGACTAACGACAACAAGGTTGTCGTTAGGTTCCTTAAAGAAAACATTTTCTCCCGTTTTGGGCACCCCCGAGCGATCATTAGCGACAATGGAAGTCATTTCTGCAACAAGACTTTCGAAGCCTTGATGCGGAAATACTCCATTAATCATAAGCTCTCTACGCCCTACCACCCCCAAACCTGCGAGCAGGCCGAAGTTTCAAATCGGCAAATCAAGCAGATACTGGAGAAGACGGTTTCCAAGAACCGTAAGGATTGGTCGCTGAAACTCACTGATGCCCTTTGGGCCTTTCGAACCGCTTATAAGACCGACCTTGGCATGTCTCCCTATCGGCTTGTGTACGGAAAAGCCTGCCACCTACCTGTCGAAATAGAGCATCGCGCATTTTGGGCGATAAAGGAGCTGAATCTGTCTCTCGAAGATGCGGGCAGCCAGCGGAAGCTGCAGTTGAACGAACTAAGCGAGCTTAGGGATGAGGCTTACGATAACGCGGTTGTCATTAAGAACCGAACGAAGGTGTTTCACGATAAACACCTTTTGCGCAAAACCTTCGTACCTGGTCAGCAGGTACTGCTTTTCGACACCCGACTTCACTTCCATCCAGGAAAGCTCAGATCTCGCTGGAAAGGGCCGTATTTTGTGCGGAATGTGTATCCGCATGGCGCTGTGGATTTGGAAAATCCAAAGGACGGTTCATGTTTCAAAGTGAACGGACACCGACTAAAACCGTACCTTAGTGCTGAACCAACAGAGGAGCTCCTGTTCTTACAGGAGCCGGTTTACCCTGCATGATCTTCCTCTGCCTACCACCAAACTTCGGTTATCCAGCCAAGAACAGTGGACACTGTTCCAAATAAGTTTGGGGGTATGTACAAACCATTTTGTATATATTTGTGTATATTCTTTTTCTTTTCTTTAAAAACAAAAACAAATAAAAATTGTGTATCGCTAACCGACATTTTTGACCCTTCAAATGATCTCTTCATGCAATGACAGTGAGGACACTGTCCAGTTTAAGTTTGGGGGTACGCTCGGTACGCATTTCTTACCTTCGCATTCATATGTATATTTTGCATCTGCATATTAAAATCCATAAAATCCATAAAAATCTAAAAATTTTCTAAAAACATAAAAACTTTTCTGTCAAGTTAGCTAGTGGGAGAACTCTGATTCAACATTTCGACGGTTTTGTTTGATAAAATAAGAATAACTAAATCTTATGTTTAGATTTTGAAAACCTGAAAGATAACTCTCCTTTGAAGTTAACTATAGCTGATATACGTCTTTACATCACACTACACGTGTCGTGAGTTTTTGGGAATTAGATGACAAGTCTTTTATGTTGAAAAACTTTTAAATGGATCAATGATTTTCTGAGGATCAAATAAGTTTGTTCGGAAATAAGTAATATCAAGAATAGTTTATGAAGTGAGTGAATATGAAGGAATGTTATTGATGCCTTAATTGGAACTAAGTCTGAAAAATAACCCATCTGGAAATTGATTGGAATGATTACACACCAAAACCCACTAAACTCGTCTTTTATCCAAAAAATAACTGAACTGCCGGTTATATCTCCGTTCGTATTAAATCATCTGATTTTCACGCCAAACTGTCTTTTGTTTTTAGACCTAGGTAACTTGAGTAATTAAGTCCGCTGGGGTGTTTCTACACCTAATGCCCTAAAACCAACTGATTTGGGTGCATTGGCCCAAACCTCGCTAAGAAGCCTAGAAAGTCCAGATTAAAACAAAGTCAAGCAAGTGTTCTCTCCGAGTTAAAATTCCTAACGGTTCTTTGTGTGAGAATAATCTTGATAAAAGACAGGCTTTTATAAAAATTTTAGCGGAGATATGAAGGTTTTATTCTATGATAAAGACTATTGCACGTTCACAGAGGTGTGTATGAAATGAAAACAAGAAAAAGGTGGAGTGAAAAATAAGCCCTAGTTTCTTGTTAAGGAAAATAGAAATTCTGAAGTTGAAACTTTACTGGAAAACGAAACTTGAAAAATGCTTAACTCTTTATAAAACTTGTGTGATCCTTTTAAAATTGTTATCAGGGCTTTATTGTGTGACATGATGACTTTATTCGACCCTTCTGAAACTTAACGACACTATTTGCACTGCACGTAAAGACATATAAAAGCTGTAGTTAAATAAGAAGTGAGGTGTGAAAAATAAAGGTTCGATAGTCTAGACTTAGGATTATAGAATTGTTATTTTCTGAAACAAAACTTTAGGGTTTGAATCTTAGTTATTTTACAAAACCAACTTGACCGGATTTTGTGGGTAGTATCCGCTGAAAACCCTCAGGAGACAACACTCCTCCTACTAGGGACACCTAGAGGTTTAACGGCTTGTTGCACATGCTCAGTGCAATCGCGTTCCCTGCGAAAGTGAGGTTAGGAAATTTTTTTGTGAATAAATTGGCTTTGCTCGGGACGAGCAAATGATAAGTTTGGGGGTATTTGTTCATATCAGATTTTTGCATTTTCATACCGCCCAATTTTTATCACATTGCATATCGGTAGATACTCTTGAGCCGTGTTTGCTAGTCAATTGCAGGATGCAGGTTCTCGGTTCTAAAGCGGTGAAATTCATGGAAAACACGACAAAACCCGGGTTCCTGCCATTCACAGATAAAACACGGATCTCCGCTCTTTATCCGTCTGTTTCCACACACCAGTTTAAGAGACAAAATGGCAAATCAATGTCATTTTCATGCACAAGGCTCAAGGGAAACACAAGATCCAAGAAATCTACGCGAAGCTCGAGACAATCATGACAAAAAAGTCCACATCAAATCACCTTTCCATCAACAGAAATTCTGGAAGAAATGTGGAAGTATTTTCAGAAAACACATATGCCAAACTACAGACAACATCAGAACAGGGGGGCCCACAAAATTCGAGGAGTCAACTCCTCCATTAGGCCGCGGAACCGCGGCCTAAGCATGCTTAGGCCGTGGATCCGCGGCCGTATGGTGGCGGCAGACAAAACTTTTCCAGGGGTGTTTTGGTCTTTTTATTTGTGTTCTGGTGGTTGCCCTAGGTTTTCATTTTTCAGCCTATAAATAGCCCAGAACTTTGTGAAGGAAAGGGTCCATAATCTTGTATTTTCTTTTCTAGGTTTAGTTGTGTTTCTTCTTCCTCTTCTCATCTCTTCTCCATTAAAACTTGTAGTGAGCTTTGTGAGTGAAGAATGATGAATAAAGAAGACTCTTTTGCTATTATATCTTGTCTTGTTCTTTTATAATTGCTTGTAATTTTAATTTGTTAACTAGTTGTTGTTATTTCTTGTTGTTTCTTTCTTTTCTCTTTTCCTTTATCATTAAAACAACCATGATGCTTACGCTTGATCCTTGCTAAGGTGAGGTCGCAAATAGCTAGTTGTTCTCTTCTAATCTCTTCTTTCTATCTTCCTCTTTTGTTTTGTTTTCTTTTCATTATGATGTGTGAGTAGTTTCATACTTGTTAGGGTAGGATAAGGGAAGTTTGAGAGAAGGAAATCTCTCTCACTCTTTCCTTGCCCAACAACTTAATTCGACTCCCGTTAATTGAACCACAATCCGCTCCTTACGGCACCCTATCCTACATGATAGCGGTGATTCCGTAGTGAGACCGGTTGTGGTTGAATTAACTGGAGGTTATGGCTAAGAGCCAAGAACGGATGGACAAGCACCAAAAGGAAGAACTTATGCGTTGGAAAGCCTAGCTTATACTCGCAAGTTCCTTCCTAGTCGTGCTAATCCCCGTTGTTGCCGATTACCGTAACACCGATATTAAGAGGGGCAACGAAAGATGTGGGAGACTCCTAACTCAAACTAACCTAATCCTAACCCTAACAAGCTCTCTTTACATATCATTTTACCACTTAATTAATCACAACAAAATCTGGAAAACTGGACTTAACTCGTTAAAGCACATAGAAAAAGATTCCCATCTCCCTGCGGACGACCCGTACTCAACCGGCTAGCTACAAGCGAAACCGTCTTGATTGCGGTATTTAACTAAAACTTGAACAAGCAGAATCGCTAACAATCAGATAGCCAAGCAGGGTAGCTGCTGAGCTGCCTCTAAGGAGGATTTTGATCCTTAGCGTTGTAGGGACCGTAGGAGGCCTGTTAAGGATAACTGGGCAGTGAAGTTGTGCGGGTGCCTCTTGGCGAGGGTTTTGATCCCTGGCATTGCGAGCAGGGAAGCCGCTCGGTTGCCTCTAAGGAGGACTTTGATCCTTAGCGTTGGAGGGGCCGTAGGAGGCCTGCTAAGGATAACCGAACAGTGAAGCTGCGCGGTTGTCTCTTGGCGAGGGCTTTGATCCCCGGCATTGCGAGTAGGGAAGCTACCGGCCAGGGATAGCCAAGCAGGGAAGCCGCTCGGCTGCCTCTATGGAAGACTTTGATCCTTAGCGTTGGAGGGACCGTAGGAGGCCTGCTAAGGATAGCCGGGAAGTGAAGCTGCGCGGTTACCTCCTGGCGAGGGCTTTGATCCCCGGTGTGCGTGTAGGGAAGCTACCGGCCAGGGACAGCCGAGCATGGTAGATGCTTGGCCGATTCTTCATGAGGTTTCGCCCGACCATCAAGCTGCAGGTATGGGGAACAAGAACGGTCGCGGCGAATGTGCGCGTAGCATGCGCATCGAATGTGTGGGGAGGCGAAGCGCCAGAGTCGCGTCGTTTCGACTCCGCCAGAGAAGGCTTAATGACCGCCGTGTGGCAGCGGCTTTGTGGGCGAAAAAGGGCGACTGTTGGGTTCCGTTGGGGCGCAGTGGGCTATATATAGCTGACGGAGCGCTGGTCCATACTTTCTTCATAAATAGATCGTTGAGTATGGAAGACTTCCCCTTTACCATCCCCGAAATCATCCATTTCGAAGACGTATACCTCTACGACCAGAACTGCACCGAGGACACGGTGCAGTTGGTCTATGGAAGCATCGAAGACCATTTTGGCCGGCTGCTCCCCCGGCGCTCCCCTCTGCTGCAGTTGCTGATGTACTCCATCTGGAGGGAATCGCTGGGGCATTACAACCCCTTGTCCGAGCAGCTCTACGATGAGGCCGTGGGCAAGCTGCGGTCTCTGAGGCGCTTCAGCTTGATCTCCGCAGGTCGGCTGGCTCGCTCGGTGGCACTCGTCCATGAGTGCTACGAACTGAGGCTTGAGGTCAATGCGCGCGCGCGCGGGGGGGAGGGATCGAGGGAAGAAGCTGGATCTCGTGAGGCCTCGGCTGGCGGTGATCTTTACTGAGTACCATGAGCAGTGCTCTCTGCACCCCCTTCCCTCGCTGCTGTAATTTACTTTTTCTTTCTGTATGTATGGCTGAGGTGCCCATAATACCTTTTTGAATAAATAAAACATTTCCTTCTTTTTTGTAATGTTCCATTGATCTTTTACTAAATTAACAACAGACCCTAGGAAGAGTTTACATTGCCCTTAAAGAAAGTACATGCTAATAGATGATCTTATTAGCTTGGCCCGAACTCCCCGGAGGCTTGTTAGTCTCCATGCTCGGCACCGGGTACGGGGTTCCCTGGGCTCCGGACTGATCATCTGTCGAAACGAGCATGATCTGGCCGATGGTCAGCTCGGCGGGAGGGGGCGCTGCTCCTGCTCGCGGTCGGCCTGCCGCTTATCCCTCAAGTAGGCGGCGAGGTGCCCTGACCGGATGAGCTCCTCGATGTAGTCCTGGAGTTGCTTACAATCCTCCGTGGCGTGGCCCAGCGTCTGGTGGAAGGCGCAGTAGGGGCCCCGGGTTTGCTTCGAGTCCTGACGCGTGATTGGAGGGAACTTGAAGAACCTCTCGCCCTGAGCCTCCTTTAGTAACACTGCGAGGGAGACGTTGAGCGGGGTGTACTCCTGGAAGTTCGGGGATAGGGCTGCTGACGCTCCGGCCTCTCTTCCTGAGCCCACTTCTTCTGGTCGGATCGTTCTGCTCGAGGGAGGTTCGCGTTCACCTCGGACTCGAGCTGGATCTCGCGCTCGGTCCACGCCTTGACCTCGGCCATAGTCTTAGGCTGCGCCAATGCAAAGGAGCGCAACCACTCCTTGTACCTAAGACCAGATCTGAGCGCCGTGATGACGGTTTCATCCCGGTGCTCGGGGACCTCGTGGAGGGCGTTGTAGAAGCGGGTGACGTAAGCTTTGAATGTCTCCTTGTCCCCGCTCTTAATTGTGAAGAGGTAGTTGACTGTGTGCTTCTGCCGACGGTTCCTGACGAAGTGGCCGAGGAACTGAGTAGCCAGATCGTCAAAGGTCGAGATTGAGCGAGGCTCGAGTCCTCGGAACCAATCCTGACCAGAGCGGATAAGGGTGGCTGGGAAGGCTCTGCACTGGGCGGCTTCGGAATGGTCCTGGAAGCTTATCCCCGCGGTGAAAGCTTCCAAATGGTCTTTCGGGTCGGTTTTCCCATCGAACAGAGAGACCTTCGGAGGCTTGCTGCGCGAAGAGACGTGAACAGCGAGCAGTCCCTCGATAAACGGCTTGGTGAGTGAGTCGGCGGCATACTTAGCCCCGTCACCCGAGAGGCGACCTTCTCGGCGCATGCTCTCAATCTTCTTCTCGAGGGCGTCGAGTCGGCCATGGTACCCTGAGAATTCGGCGCCTTGTGATTTTTGGCCTCTACTGTGGGAGATCTGCGTCTGGGCGCGGCCTCGGTTCCTCTCGATGAGGTTCCTCAGATCCCCGGGCGAGGTGGCCCTCGAGCCGCCGTGGCGAGCCCCTTCTGTGCGACCCCGTCGAGGTAGGGGTGTCGGTCATGTCTGGGGACAGGCAAGGTGACCAACATCTCCTCACGGGGGTGAGGGTCGCGAGGAGGCTTGAGGCGAGGCGCTCTGGCGACGGATCTTGGTGTGGAGCTATGGGGCGCGCAGCGGACCTCAGAGAGTATCGGCCCATGAGATCTATGGCCATAGGATGTATCCTGCCGGTGGTCAGCCGTGCTGGTGAGGGCAGAGTCTTCTGGAGGCGGAGGAGCGGCGATCTGGGGCCCTGGCCCGGTCATTTGGACGTGAACGAGCGCCTTCACGATGGACTGTAGTTGGTCTATTCTGCTGGCGAGAGCGTTGATGACGGTCGCCGGAGGAGATTCATCCGCGCCTCCGGTGAGGGGGAGGCGGCGGATGGTACCTGGATCTTCAGGGTGATCGCTTGCCATGTGGATGAAGATCGGAAGGCCAACTTTGTTTTTTTCGTGGAGTTTATTTCCCACAGACGGCGCCAACTGATGGAGGTCCTTTTCGGGTCTCAGTCAGATATTGTCTTCCATCGATCTTACGGTGGATCTTGGAGGTGATCTCCTGTTGTGTGTGGGTCTCAATGGATTTTGAGGAGATTGGTGGTTTTGCGGAGTTTGCGGTGAGTACCTGCAAGGAAGTCCCGGGGTGGTTTGGTACCACCGAGGACCCTCCGATGATCAAGTCAGCATAAGATCCGAGCAGAGTAACGGCTAGGTGGGGTGAAAAAAAGCTTACTTGACCTCTCTGTGATGGGAGTTTATATAGTAGCAGCAGCACACAGTAGTAGGCGCGAGAATCTCGCCGGCAGTTATGCCCCCGACGTCATGCCCGCGTAATGAGCGGATCGCCCGTTAATGGGGATCATGATGGCGTGGAACGTGGGATGTTGCCGGCGGAGAATCCGCGCATGGCGAGATTTGCGGAGCGGCGGTTACGCCTGTGAATGGTGGAGTTGGTCGGTCGGAAGGACCGAGGAAGATGGCCTCGGCGGGAGAGCTCGGGAATGAGCGGGGGAGCCGAGGCATCTTGGTCCTGTGGTAGCTCGGGGCGAGCTGAGAGGCCGAGGAGGCCGATTTGCAGGGGGCTCTGAGGAGAGCCAGCTTGTGCTTGCAGGTCGGGTACAGGGGTTTCCTGGTCGGCCCCTGTGGGCACTTTCTTCTGAGTTCTGGGACACGTCATCTGCCACGTGTCCTGATCTGGGAGATCGCCAATATAGAGCATCATCAGGATGCAACCCTAGTTATGTAGGTTTTCTTTTTTTTTAGGGGGGGGGGGTTAGGTTGGTAGGGGAGGCTTGGTGATGAGGTGCGCTCTAGGGAGTAAAGAGAGAACTGAATATCTTTTTTCACTTTTTTTTTGGAATTTTTCTTGAAAAAAGAGGACATATGAAACCCTTTACTTTGGGTTATAATAAGTAAAGATTATTTTACTAGTTATTATTTTACTTGATTGGATAAATTCTACCCCTTTACTCGCGAGTCAAACCCTAAAAACTACATGGCGTTAAGGCACCATTAGATTCACACATTAGCATCCATGATATATATAATAATCAGGAGCCTATTTGTTTTTTAGAGCCGAGAAAACTAGCTAGAGGTTTTTTCGTAAAGAAAGGTGTATGCTATACAAACTGTTAGGATTTTTACGTCTCAAACAATTTAGAAAACCAACACAGGATATTTGAGAAGAAAGAATAAAATAAAAGCATAATCAAACACATGAAATTCTTCAACTTCAATATGAATTACAAAACTTCTCTTTAACTCTTCTTCTTCTTCTTTTCAAAATACCCTAATCAATATATATTTATAGGTCTAGAAATCCTAAACCTAATTCTACTAGAATACCAATTAAGATCTCATCAAATTTTCAAAGAAATCTTCAATTTAATTCTCCAACAAACTTTCCAAAATATGCCAGAACTCGTCGACAGACGTCTGAAGCACAAATGCTCAGACGTCTGCCTACGCTCTAGATTTCTGAGTTCTTCTTTTTCAGACGTCTGAGACACATATCTTCAGACGTCTGACTGTTCTCTGTAATTCTAGAATTTGCATTTCAGACGTCTGAAGCACTGTGGCTCAGACGTCTGACGTATAATCCTGTTGAATACAAGTCAATTTCATAATAATCTCCACCTTGCCTTGTATTTAATAAACCGTCTTTTATATTCTCTTCACAATATCCATCCACGACATCTTCTGAGCTTTGCATAAAACTCCACCTTAACTCAAGTTTCCTCCACCTTATTCCAAACTTATTCTTCCGTACACATGCTTCCTCACAACTTGATATATGTCGCTTGAGGTTCTGACTCCTTTCATCACGACCCATTTGTAACATTTTGAAAATTATAAATATTATTTTATAATTTAAATATGGATATTATGAGTTTATGAAAATAATATCATGTATGTATATTGGGCTTTCGGATCCGTATCCGTAAAAATATAACTATTTTGGGGAAAATGAAAAATATGAAATATTTTAAAGATGGCGTGTATTTTGTTTTGAGAAAAAATATATGATTTAAATGAATTATGCATATTTTATATGGTTTTGTGATAGAGGGGGGGTGTATATTAGTTTATATCATACCCTCATGCACACCACAACACCCTCACAAATATCCTAACATAATATCCTATATATGTAACACTATCTCTCTTCTTCTCATTATTCTCTACGCAATATCTTCATATCTCACATATTCTCTAACTCTCTCAATCCTCATTCAAAGCCTAGCCTCTCTTCAACAAATTATTTGGGATCTTGATAGTTCTTTCACATAAATTGATCAAGATATCAAGATAGGCCTATATCACTTCAAAAATCTTCACCAAGTCATATCATGAGTCGAATCTCTCTCTTTAATCACCTAGGAAGGTAAAGAACCCCACTTTGATATGTCTTTATAACCGCTTCCTTGTTTACTTGGTGCATCTAGCATAAAGTCTTGGTTTTGTGATTTAGAGCTCTCTGTTGGGGTCAAAATTTACACCCCGGTTGGCCAAGTCAAAATCAAAGTCAACACTAAGCCAAGTGGGCCCAAGCCCAGACCAAGTGGGCCCAAGCCCGGGTCGAGCCCGAACATGAAGCGGCCGGCCTCCCCCACGCCAAAATAAAATTTTTGTAATAAATAATTTTGGTGTATTTTTTTTATTTTATGAATAAATGTAAGAAAAATGGGCATACAACCAAATTTTTGTAAAACCCATGGTTTATGTGCAAAAGAAATGAGCACATGAGGCATAAGATGGGCAAAATGCCATTTTGTAAAGCCCAAGGGGCTATATGTAAAGTGTGTAGCCTATAAAGGCAAACATGATGAAAATATCTATAACCACTTTTTCTTTCTCTAAAGGGTCTGTGGCTCCTTCTCCTTCCTCATCTAAAATCTTCTTCCCATTTTGAATTAAATCAAGAGTTTTACTCTTTTTTTCCAAAAATAAATAGTTTTTCACTATAAAACCCACAAAGGGGAGCTCAGATCTTCCATTAGATCTCAAAAAGGGGAGATTTTTAAATCTCACCCTCTTTCTCCAAGATTCGGCCAACCGAGAGGATGAAGAAGGAGACCCATCTCCAGGCTTGGGAAGATCCAGGGCCAAAGGGGAGAGAAACAAAGTGGCCCCCTTTGATCATTTCTAAAGATTTCTAGGAGTTTAACTCCATTCAAGATCTGTTGGAGTTCAACTCCAAAAATTAATCTCTTTTTAGGAGTTTAACACTAGAATTCAAATCGGGAGCACAGCTCCCAGTGTAGGGACAAAGTCCCTTTTCCTGCTGACGCCCAACGTCCGCGTGCCAAGCACGTGGGGTGCTGGCGCCCACTGCCCGTGTGCCAAGCACGTAGGGTGCTGGTGCCCAGCACCTAGCGCCTAGCGCTAACGCAAGCGCCAGCGTCCCAACGCCCATGTGCCGGGCATGTGAGGCTCCCAGCGCCAGCGCCCGCCCAAGCTCCCAGCACCCGTGTACTAGGCACGTGAGGCGCTAGTGCTCACGCGTCCTTTGGACGCCATTTTCCCCCTCATTTTATATACACCCCACACTAATAATATCTCTCTCGTTAGAAGAAATTTCTAACGGGGCGCTGCCCCGCACCCCGCAAGGGGGCTGCTAGCCCCCTTGACCTCCAGCCCGCTATCCGGGTAATGGGACCCCTATAAAAAACTCTGCGGGGCCCCCGATATATCCAAAACCCCTTCAAAACACAGTGTTGCACATTGAGTTCGCATGACCTGTTTGACCCGTCAATCGGAGGTTCTCTCGCTCCAAAAAACGAGGGAAAATTAACGGCAGCTTAGTCCGCGGCTGCCGGAGATTCGAATCCCCACAATCAATAAACCCCAGCCTACCTTAGGCAGGTGGAATCTGTAATGTGCCTGACAAGCGCGCGCATATTCCCATCTCAATGGGGTGACGAAAAACACCCTACACTCTCAAGATTAAATTTTGAATGTGTTTTGAGTTTTAGAACATGGTTTTCATGAAGCTTTTGATGTTAGAATTGAATCTGGTGTAGGTAGGGTTCCCTGAAAATTATTTAGCGAGTACTGTGATATGCTAAGGCCGGTAAAAGACTACCCTAGAAGCCCGAGCCCCTAACTCAATGTTTTGGCCACAATTTTAATGCCCAAGACTGCAATTTGCAGCCTCACTTTCAAGTTAGGTCTTGATTTTTGGTCTGTAGCTTCATCTTGTAGTAATTAAGCCGCTGTATTGGGGTTTTTGTTCCAAGTTTTTTTAGAGAAATTTGGGAGTATTTTAGTGTGGTTTTGGCGATATTTCCGGTTTTTAAAACTTGGTTCTATATATTTCTATATCTTAACTTGATCGTTCGACGTTTGTACGTCGACGTCAGGGTATTTAGTCGTATTTAGCGTATGTTGGCCATATATTCTAACCTATGTGCGCTTCGCTCATTTTAACGTTTTCGATTTGGATATTTATGTCGTTGTGTCATGATTTCGATTGTAGCTACAATCGCGGGGATTTCCGAGATGGCGAGGACGGGCGAGGCGATTGTGGGTTTCGACTAGATCGAGACGTCGGCGAGTAGATTTATATCTACGGAGGAAGTCGGATGGATGACGTATAGCACCCCTGCAACCAATTAACTAGGGTATCTTTACTATATCTAGTATAGTGTTATGTTAGATAACTTAGTTTATAACTAAGTTAGTATATATAATTTGTATCTACTAGTAGGATATATGTATGCGCGGTTATGTAGTTATATGTGATTATTGTGATATGCGTACGTGATTATAGATCTGTACAATATCGTTTGGGATATTGTTATGATGAGGATAGATTTCCGGATACGGCCGATATGTATTTGACTCGCAGAGTCTTGCTACATCCCGATTAGGATATTGTTATGTTTGTTAAGCTATACTCTTTTAAAAACCAACGATACATTTCCTACTTTTAAATGGTAATATCAAGGATGTACTACAAATTTCAAATGAATATCTATTTCAAAAACACTGTAGCCTTCTTATTTATAAAAGAACGTTTCGTTCTATTTTAAACTATAACGGTACAACTCATAAAAGTTAGCTACGTTTAACGATTATTCACGTCACGATTAGGATTACCTATTATATATGCTGATTGCGTTATTATTCTCATAGAACACACTGATAGAACACTGCACAACTACCAATAATTTCTATGTTGCACAAATCACAGATGCGCATGGTACATTACTCCTCATTGGTACTGCCATGACACTGTAGGATTTCCACGCTTGTTATTGTTAATGTTGTTATATGAATACGATGATTGACATACCCATGTGATAGCGATGCTCGATTTCTACCTTGTGATATACTTTTATTCACTTAGTTGGGAACTCACCCTCTGTGCCTTAGTTTGTTACAGGATTGACCGCTCGGATCAATAGCGGCTTGCGGCAAACTTCTTACTTCGGTGATTGTTTTGGTAGGTGGGTTATATGTTGGATCATAACCACCCGTTATATATGTATATTCTTTTATATCTAGTAAAAAACTCCATCGACCAAAACTTGTATATTTGTGAATTTAGAAGCAAGACTTAGATGTTTGTGTGTTTTTGGGCGTCGCACTCTTTTAGAGTCGACTTTATATTGTTGTTGTTTATATTTCGCTCTCTATTTCTTCGCCTTGGACGTCGTATATTATTTGCATGGTTGCTACGCTGTTTGGGCGTGGAAGCTAGCTTCCGGTGGGGATGCTTTATACATATTATGCTTTGTATGTAGTTTTATTCAAAATTTACAAAGGAGGTGCTGCCCGATTTTCAAACGATATAGGCGTTTCAAACAAATTTACTTACACTTTAAAAAGAAACTTGATTCCATTTAATAACCATTTTTAAAACTCCACCTCCACTATTTTCTTTAAAAGATTTAGATTCTGGGTTTTTGGCTTCCTTAGATCGCGTCGACATCTTTTGACGGTACGTGATCTAAGTGTCGGTCACGTGCCGCTTATGGGTTATGATAAAGTTGGTATCAAAGAATTAGGTTTAACTTTTATTCGAGTTTAGATTTGACTATATGGAGTCTAGGGCATATATTTTCATTACCTAGGCTTAATCTTATGGAACTTAGAGTTGACTTTAGGGGGTTTAATACCCGAACTTTGTAGGTTGACCTTGGTATGATGGGGTAGGTACTAAGTAGAGTGACATACCATACGTATGTTCCGCGGCATATTTACGATACGAGGCTTCGCCTAAGTAACCTTAGGATATTTATCTTGTGATCCTTTCTTCTATTCGTTCTATTGATCTATCCTTATCAATACTTGTTGGTTGTTTCAGTTACCATGTCTATGCGAGCCGAGAGGGTTACGGCTAGAGACGAGGTCAGGGCAGGCTTGTCTGAGATGAGGACTGACCAGGGTTATATCCCGGTGACATAGGAACATGTTATTTATCCTTTTATTATAGGATTTATCGTTTGGAGGTGAGTTTCTTTGGTTCCGTACCAGATGGTCGGATTATTGCTTGAGACTAGCCGGACTTGGAGGCCTGATGTTATTCAGCCTATTCCAGAGATCGTTGTGTTGCCTGCTGTTCAGACAGTTATACCAGCCATTGCTGAGATTATCGAGGTGTCGTTTCCAGAGTTCATGAAGCTGAAGCCGCCAGTGTTTGCGGGCATGGAGGCGACATGGGATTCGTAGTCATTCTGGGATAGGATGGCTAAGATATTTCGTTTGTTGTGATGCCCCGATGCGAGATCAGTGAAGTTGGCTAGTTTTCGTATGAGGGGTCTTTACTCAGACCTCGTGTGAGTCGATCGAGAGAGACCATGCAACGGGTCTTCCTCCAATGTCTTAGGACGAGTTCTCGAGGCGTACATAGCCAGATTTCTTCTGCGGAGTGTCAAAGATGCTGAATTCGTAGTTTCGTGTCTTTGCGTAAGATTCTGGGCATGATCGTAGTCGAGTATGACTTATAGCTCGCATAGCTATCGCGATACGCTCCCTACTTGGTCGATACTGAAAAGGAGTGGATTAAGAGATTCGTATGAGGTCTCAATGCACATTTGTTCTCCTCTATTAGTGCCAGAGATTGGATACGTATGTAGAGGCGTTGGATACAGTCACACTTTTAGAGGAAAATCTTGATGAGATTGCAGCTATTCCGGGACGGAAGCGGATTCATTAAGGAGTGCTAGCTTCCGAGCAGTTCGGCAGAGATGATATCGGCAGAAACCGTGGTGGGTTCTTTCCGAGATGCTATAGTGATAGAGAGTGGACCCAGAACCAGTTGTATGGTGCGTACTCAGAGGGCTAGAGGCCACCATTTTTGACGTATTACATTGATAGAGGCCAGGTTACTTGGCCAGGAAGTGTTCAGAGAAGCATCATAATGAGACCGTTTTCGTCACTATTCCTCACCAGGTGTTTATATCGAGAGGCAGTGGTATATGTGATCCGCAGAGAGAATAAGGACCCATAGACAGAGGACGACAGATCGTGGACAGAAGGCAAGTGGGAATCATTACTCTGCCAGCTCCGGGTGTACAGACACCTTTCGACATTGAAGAAGGTGTACTTCAATATTATTATTTTTATTTGTGTTTTTGTGATCCGAGTATCACATTTTCGATGTTGAAAAATGAATACTTCGACGTCCGTTGTTTTGACTTATGTGTTTTGATGATTTGAGGGTCATACATATAATTTTGTGCACATCAGTTGCACTTGTTTGAGATTTTCCATGGACTGTAGCAGCGCATGATTGATATTTTTTTGCACGCCTGTTGCACTTGTTTGAGGTTGTTCCCGCTAAAAAATTTGGCTCAAACCTTTCTGTTCCTTTAGAGGGCGGCGCCTCACGTGCAAAGCACGCGAGTACCCGCTGCAGATAGGATTAAATTCTATATCAGCGCTCTTACATGCAAAGCACGCGAGTACCCGCTGCAGATAGGATTAAATTCTATAGCAGCGCTCTTACGTGCAAAGCACGTGAGCACCGGCTTCAGATATGATTAAATCTTATGATATCCCCCACGTGTTAAACACGTGAGTTCCTTGCCGCATTCTTATGGTAGCGCTCATATGGAAAACACGTGAGCACCGCCGCCATATATATATGGCAGCAATCATGTGTTTCTCACGTAAGCTCCCCAATTTAAATTGGTCTTATCTGATAGAATTAAATTCTATGTGATAGAATTAAATTTTATGTGAGAAATATTTTCCCTGATCTTTCTAATATGAAAAGATTTTTCTCTAGCAGAGAATCTTTGGATTTAAATTCCAATGGTGATAAAACATATTACCAATTAAACCATCTGATAGAATAAAATTCTATGTCCGGAAAATATCTTCCTAATCTTGTTAAACTAACAAGATATTCATATAATATAATAAAATTCTATATTAGGAAAATATTTTCCTAATCTTATTAAACAAATAAGAATGATCTTCTCTGTAAAACAAAGAGCCTTTGGATTAAAAATCCAACGGTGAATAAAATTCACCGGTTGATCTTTAAGATCAATTTGGTTGATTATAAAATCAATCATGATCTCTCAATGAGAGATTTGCTCCAACAGATTGATTTTTCTCTTCTCCTATATAAAGGAACAAAGAGATTAAATCTACGAGAGAGGAGTGTTCATAACATAATTTTGCATTATTATATTCCCCATTCTTATTCATTTTACAAATAAACAGGTGCTTTTGATCCATGTCTGCTACATACTTGCAGGTTACAGGTTCTCGGAACAAAATAGCGAAATTGATGAAAAGATGATACAAAAGTGAGACTACGACCGACAAATGGAAGAATCTTGATCATGCCTACAGTTCGAGAGAAAATGAAGATCAATGAACAAGTTCACAAGTACAAAGGCAGTGCAAGGTTCAAGATTTCGACACGAAGCAAATGGTAAAATCTACAACATTATTCACTGTGGAAATCTGGAAGAAAACTAGAAGACAATCTGAGAAACCAAGTGAAGAAACAAGAATACAAATGCAAACAGAAGAAGTCCAGAGAAATGCAACCCAAGACCCTACTATTTGGCCGCGGATCACAAATTATCTTTTAAAATCAAATGGCGCCGTTGCCGGGGATGGCGTGTTATTTTCTTTTTGCAATTTCGGGTTAATATTAAATTGAAAAATCATAAAAACTGGAAAAAAAATATAAATTTTTTTTATCATCTTGTATTGTTTGAAGGGTGTTTCGTTTGAATTTTGCAGGACCGACGAACGAATTCAGATCTGGAAAAATCTAGAGAGCGAAACAGAAAACTGAAGATCTGAACAACTGAGGATCTGAACAACAGAGGAGCAGAAGAAATCTGGAGAACTGAACCGCCTTTACAACCGCGATTCCGCCGCGTGAGCCCTGCTCTGACCGCGCATCCACGGTGCGGTGGTGACGTCAGCAAAGGAAAAATCCTCTGTAAGCTTCTCCTCTCCTTCTCTGCAACCCTAATATCTCCTCTGTAAAATTTTCATGCAGGATTCTTTGCGCCAAAAAATTTCTCCCCTTCTCCAATAATTGATCTTGTGCAGGATTCTTTGCGCCGCGCTAAAAAAAATTGTTTGCAAGTGATTGTGTTTACTGCTTTGCATATTTTAAATTGACTTTAAGGGGCTTGAACACCAATCCAGATTGGGTGTGGATTTCATTACCCTTCCCAGGACCCCAAAAATCACATAAGGCATACTGCATTGACCATCAATTAATTTAAAAAAGATTAGACTCAGCCCTAAGGACTTCGCGCTCAATAGGACAAAGGAATAGTTGTAGGCAACGACCGTTGATCCTAACCTGACTTTGTGGTGCCTAGGCTAGACAGGTAGTGAAAGGTAACTTTAAAAGGCCCGTCTCACGGTGATTCGTGAGCGGATCCCTCATTTCTCTACTTGTGTTTACCTGGACACAATTGGCGATGAAGAGGCGGTTTGAGGTCCTACTTCTTGCTCTTTGGAACAGTTAGGAGCTGTCTAGTTGACCTAGGTGACCCTAGATCTAGGCCTGATTGTGCATTTGTGGTTGATTGAACGTGTGTCTAAGCCTTTTATCGAAAATCTTTTTTGCAAAATGCTCCACATAAAAAAAAACACAAAAAGAAAAAAAGAAATTTTTTTTACAAAAACTTGCAACTTGTCGCTAAGAAATCCGTGCACCCCACATTCTTTTTCTTCTCCTTTCTTACATCATGGGTACCCCACCTCCCAAAAATCTTGCCGAACTTTGGTACCCTCATCCAAACATTACTTCATATGCGAATTGTTTTGGTCGAATTATGGACGACCCCTCCATGCCCAAAATTTCTTTGAAAGATCGAATAGAAGCGTCTAGGAGAAACAGTTCGACTCCGCAATCCACTTTGTATAACCATTTCAACCTTCACAACCTTCTTACGTTGATACCCCTTTTTCGAGTCCTGTTGTAACTCCGAAACCCATGTCTGTCGCTGAACATATTGAACAATCTCGTAACCGATCTTTCACTCCTTTCAACACTTCTAGTTCTTGGGATCAACAAGTCCATTCACCTTTTTATCCAAATGTTGATCCTACTCCTGTCCAACCATTCAATTCCTACCAGTCCTACCCGACTTTCACACCTTCCCTAGACATTGCTTCTACACAACCATTTAGGAGTTTCACGTATCCAAACAACTTTGAATTTTTTACTGAAACCCCTTCACAACCCATGTCTAGTCTGGAACAGTCATTGGAAGCTTATATTGCAGCAACAAACCGACAGATGAGGAATTTGGATGCGTCCATTGCCGCCCTTATGCAACCTAATGACCCGGTAGCTAGTTTCCAACTAGCTCCAAAAATTTCAATGTATGATGAGACGGTTGGACAGAGTGAGAATTTGAGTGGTGAGAGTGAGTTCTACACACTTCCAAATCAAACCTACCCATCCTCAATTGAATCCCACAACTCCGGTTTTCAAACAAGTGTCCCAAATGATTCACCAGTTGAAAATAAAACGTTTAATAAGTTGTGCGACTTTGTAGTGCTTGATTTGCCAGATTGTGAAGGGTCCCTTTCGAGTGAAACCATCACCAATCCTTTTGACCTCTACACCTCCAATCTAGAACCTGAATTGATAAATATCCATGCTTTTGATAAGGTGTCCGAAAAAATTGATTTTCACTTGATTGAGGATATTGACGCAGGGAATATTTTGGATGATGAACCCGTAGATTTGACTGAAATTTTCTCTCCAATTCATCATCCCGAGTCATTAAATGTTTCTCCCAAACTTCATATGCGTTTTGATTTTGATGATAATTGCATGGACGAGATAACTTTTGAGGAGAATTATGAGGATAGTATTGAGGAGAGTATTGAGGATAGTGTTGAGGATAAACCAAATTTGTTTGATGTGTCGGATTTTCCAATTCATCCTCCTGAACCTTTAATTGTTATACTTCCTAAATCAAGCCCCTTCATTTCCATCGTTCCGACCATGCAAAAGATCACGCAGGAGGACTGTGAGCTTGAAAAATTTCTGTTCGATCATAGCAGTTTGGACGCCACTAGTGCGTTCCTCTTTGAATCTGACACAGTTCTCACAGCCGATAACGATTACGAGTGTTTCACTTTTATGGACGATTTTGAAGACTCACCGCCCGAGTTTGAGTCCTTTGAATTTTTAGATGAGTTAGTTGAACCATCAGACTCGGTTGCTTACAGTCATTTCGAACCATTGATGGAATCCTTCAAGTTCGAGACAGTTTACTTAGGTGAGAATAAAACTATCCCTAAATCACTCCCCTTCGTCCTTTCCATCGTTTCGACCGCGCAAGAATCCGTCGCGCTTCCATCTTCAATGGATGGTTTACCAAGTTCAACGTACCCATGTTTTCTTGCGAATCTTGAGGGATTTGACCCCATTTCTCGACGGGTTGATAAATTAGCACAATCGCTTTTAACACATCGGTCATCACAATTTGCGCTAATTTATTCACTCAATTTACACTCTCAAGTTCGTACTACACTTCTTTCTCTTTTCCGCCATTCTTCTCTTATACCGAGACCATATTCCACCTTTCTTCCCATACGGTCTCGTGTATTTCTCATTTCTTTTCTCCACACTCCATTCTTTCACCAACCCCACCATTATAACGATAAAATTTTTGAATGGTTGGTGCTAACCTTTGGCCTGTGTAAGGCCTTGTATAGTTTGATTTTTCTCCTCCCTAACTCTAAACTTTAACGCTTAAAACAGTGGAAACACTGTCTCAATTAAGTTTGGTGGGGGCTTTTTGTATATATGTTTTGTTTTTCTTTCAACAATAAAAAAAATATTAAAAAATAAACAGGGGAATACCGGCATTTTAACCCTCTTGGTGTAGCATGACAGTGGGGACACTGTCAAGTTTAAGTTTGGGGGTGTGCTCGGTAAGTTTTCTTCCTTCACATTCATATGTATATTTTTGCATTTGCATACTTATTTTAAAACCCATAAAAATTGAAAAATTTAAAAATTATAAAAATTTAAAGATTCAATTTTGGCCATAATTGACTTGAGTTTGACAAAAAGGTTAACTAGTTAGGAACAACTAGATCTTAGACTTAGTAAATTAAAAACCCTGAAAATAACCTTTCTTAAAAATTAACGGTAGAAAGTATATGTCTTTGTAGTTTATTTAGAAATAAGCAAATTTCGAGTTGACTTCTTAGGCTAAGTTAAAACAAAGGAAAAGTATTGATATTTTTATTAAAGTATAATTCTGAAAAATAATTCCTAAGCTTAAGTCTAAATTCTGAAAATATATATCCTACAAATTGCACAAACACGAACCTTGAAACTTGGAATAGTAGAAGAGACCTTGAATTGCTCTTGTCTAAAATCCTTAGTATGAAGGAAAATAAAATAAAAATACAAGTGTGAATAAAGAGATAAAAAAACTAAACACTGGTTTTTGTAATTACTTAAGGCTGCATAAATAGAAAAAATATTTAGCGAGGGTGCTTTATCACCTGGTGCCTTAGACCAATTGGTTTGGGAGTCACTGCTATAAGCCTTAGGTATTACAAGACAAAGAATTACGTATTAATGTGTAAGCACATTTTGTAATCGGTCGTTGGTACCTCAAGAAGTATTAACGGTCGCATGAAGAATGTGTGAGCAAATTTCATCTAAAAATTCACCAACTAAAAGTACTTTAGACGATGGACAAGAGTATAATAGGTTGATTTGAATTTCCAAGTGTAGGGGTGATACATACACACACGTAGGGGTATATGATTGGGGTTTGGATGAGAGATATGAATGAAAAATAGGACTTGTATCTTTAATAGAAATGATAAAAATTCTTAAGTTGAGATAGAACCCTAAAAGGAAAACTTAAAAGATTCTAAAAGCAAAGTAAATTTACAAGAACATATATAATCTTAAGTTAAATGATAAGGAGGCGTGAAAAATACGGGTGGATAATTTCTGAGTCGAAGATAATAGAATTTCTTGTTAGAAAACCTAATTAGAGAATAAAGTCAATAGGCCGAATTGATAGGATTTTGTGGGTAGTATCCGCTGAAAACCCTCAGGAGATAACACTCCTCCTACTAGGGACACCTAGAGGTTTAACGGCTTGTTGCACGAGCTCAGTGCAATCGCGTTTCCCTGCAAAAGTGAGGCTAGGTCTTTTTCGAGAATAAAACTAGGTTTGCTCGAGGACGAGCAAAAGATAAGTTTGGGGGTATTTGTTCATAACATAATTTTGCATTATTATATTCCCCATTCTTATTCATTTTACAAATAAAAAGGTGGTTTTGATCCATGTCTGCTACATAGTTGCAGGTTACAGGTTCTCGGAACAAAACGGTGAAATTGATGAAAAGATGATACAAAAGTGAGACCATGACCGACAAATGGAAGAATCTTGATCATGCTTACAGTTTGAGAGACAATGAAGATCAATGAACAAGTTCACAAGTACAAAGGCAGTGCAAGGTTCAAGACTTCGACACGAAACAAACGGTAAAGTCTACAACATTATTCACTGTGGAAATCTGGAAGAAAACTAGAAGACAATCTGAGAAACCAAGTGAAGAAACAAGAATACAAATGCAAACAGAAGAAGTCCAAAGAAATGCAACCCAAGACCCCACCACTTGGCCGCGGATCCGCGGCCGTGCTAGACACGTGTCGGTGGGAAAGTTGACGGCGTGGCGGTGCATTGACTAGGCTTCTTTAGGGTAAAATTGTAAATGCAGAGCTGTATCGAATGTAACCCTAGGGTTTCTATGCTCTATAAATAGAAATCCTAAACCTCTTTTTGAGGTATGCCTCTTCTTGTGCCTCATTGTATTTATCAAAATTCAGAATTCAATTCCTGTAAATGATTGAAGAGAGCATCAAATAAAAATTAGAGTAAGTTTTCTTTTTATTGCCCTAGTTAATTTTCTTTCTGCCCTAGTATAACTTTTATTATCTGTCCTAGTTAATTTTTATTATCTGCCCTAATTAATTAGTTTAGAATATGTTTCTCAATTCGCTAATGAGTTAGTAGTTTCTCACTTGTTAGGGTTAGGAATAGAGATGAAGGTCTCTCACCCCTTTCTTGCCCATCATATATTTTTATAGGACTCTATGCATACATACACACACCGCTCCCTACGGCACCCTATCCCACGAGGTAGCGGTGATACCGTAGTATAAAAGACCGGTTGCGTATGTTTTCCATGGAGGTTAGGGTAAGAATTAAGAAAGGAAGGACAAGAACCTAGAGTAAGAAATATCGTTTCTTCCCGATGGTACTAATCCACTTTATTAATTATTACCATAACACCTCATAGATCTTAAATAGGGCATAGAAAGCGGTGATGAATATTGACTTTCCAAACTTAACCTAAACCTAACCCTAGCAAGATTTTAATCCTAGTCTAGATCAACCTTAGTTTTTAGGAATAATCAATCCGACAACAATCGGAATTAACTCGTTAGAACAAATTGAGAATACATAAAATCCCTGTGGACCGACCCGTACTCACTGGCTAGCTACCAAGCGACGCCGTTCTTGATTGCGGTAATTAATTCTTTGATCGTAAAACCCTAACATTTCAATCAAGGAGACCACCTTATAAACTTCTGTAAAAAAATATTCAGAAGGTTCTCACAAGTTTCCACAAAATAACAGAGAATTTAATTCTCAATAAGAAGATCTTCTCCCTCCTCAAAACCCTAGGTAAAAGAAAATACAGAGATCAAAATATCTCCTTTACCTATATAAGGGTTTAACCCTTCTCAAAGAACTTAGTTCTTTCTCGGAATCTGAGATCCATAAGACAAGTCTCCCAAAAGTTGAGAATTTAATTCTCATCGGGAAGATCTTATTCTTGAGAATCAAACATTCAGGGGAGAATATGAATACAAGAACATGAAGAAGATGGAGTCCATAATATTTCACGAACTTAGTTCCTTCAAATCAAGAACTTAGTTCTTAAAAGACCAGATCCCAGATCCTCAAAATAGTGATCTTGGGGATAATTAATGGTCAAAGTACTATTAACAGATGTTTAACTTCTTTGAAAATATGAACAGGAGAACATGGATAAAAGAACATGGAGAAGATGGAGTTCATAATACTCTTGGAACTTAGTTCCTTCAAATCAAGAACTTGGTTCTTAAAGAACCTGATCCCAGATCTTCAAACTAGTGATTTTGGTGATTATTAATGGTCAAAATACCATCAACAGAGATTTAAGTTCTCTAAAAACATCAACAAAGATTAAATCAACTTAGCGCCTCACGTGAAACACACGTGAGCGCCAAAAGCTGGGCACCTCACGTGAAACACACATGAGCACCAGACACTCAGCGCCTCATGTGTAACACACGTGAGCGATACATGTGACTGAGTGCTTAGCACCACTGGGTATTACAGAAACCAAATCTTAGCCTAAATTGGCTAAGCTTATGTTCGTGATATCCAAACTGATCTTAGTCCCATACATGACTAACGATTTTCATCCCATACCTTCTAAATTAATCTTAGTCTCAAATAAGACTAATGATTCTTAGATGACCTACCACGATTCTTTCCCTCAAATACGGGATTTGATTTAAGGGTACATCTCTCCACACTTCTTATATATGTCATTGTAATTCCGCAGCGTCTTCAGAGAGGTGGCGGGTACCAACAACCAACAACTTTTCTTCCTTCGTCCCAAATAAGGGAATGATGGACCAAAACGTCCTTAAACGAATATTCGCTCCAAACACGGCGATAATGGACCGTGATGTCCTTAAACTAATATAATTGAGCCCATATGCTCATTTGTTTCTAAATTGATCTTAGTCTCAAATAAGACTAACGATCTTTAGATCAAACCTAAATATTGCATGAACTGATGGACCTAAAAAATGTGATAAATGCATCCTAAGTTCATTCCCGTTAGCAAACCAAGCTACCCACGTAGACCCCGTCAAGCAAATACTTAACCCAAACCCAAATCATGAAAATATATATATGGATTTGGACTAATCCATGTCCTGCGGGCGACGACATAAATTAGTTTCTGTATACAATCCACGGGCAACCAAAATAAATAAACATAATACGACACGAAGTGAACTACTGGACCAGGAGAAAGTTGTTATCGCAATGTGATAACGTAATTAACTGCAGGGGCTTGCGCCTGTAGGGAAGAGCGTCCCCACAATCAAAAACCCTTCACAAATGAAGGGGAATCTGATAAAGTCTTCTACAACGATCGCGTCTATCCAAACCTCCGATATATAGTGTCATAAATCAACATAGTATTTTCGGAGAGGTGGATGGATATGTCTAATTAGCATCTCCCCCTAAATTCAGGCTAGACGTCCTCCACGTCTCAGTACAGTCATTGGCGGTAAACAGATTCTAGAATTCCGGTGGGACATCTTCCTCTTTCCACTCCACACTTTGTGTGTCGTGTTTTTTCCATGATCAAATAATCGCGGTATATATATGTTTGTAGTTGCTTTTGGGTGATGGGATACTGAAGCTGGTGTTTCATCTCTATGTAGAATGGCGTTTGCTTTCACTCACCGCAACTCAAGCATTGTCACATCTGGTGGAGTCAAGTATGTGCCACTTGCAGCCTCAAATCTTTGCAGTCCGGCAATTCAAGAAATCAGTGGGCTTTTCTTTGGGGCAATAATCCCACCTCCTACCTTCGGTGTCTCAACGCAAAACGGGAAAGCTCAGAAGAATTCTATCTTCTACAGGCTGGCTCCTCAAGCTTCAGCCCTGTCGATAACATTGATATTCATGCAACTGGCACCTGCCAAAGACCAAGGTCAACACAGGGGGCAGAATATTCATGCTCTCAAGAAAAACAGAGGGCAGACTCAGCAAATTCCTGAGATTGAAGGAACTCCGGTCAAAAGCATGATCGACGTTAATATGGGCGTCAAATAAGACAAGTTGGGGGCAGTTCTCCATCCGTGTTGACTCCACCTGCTTCAACTTCGATGGCGAATGCTGCTGTTCCAACCGGGAACAGTTTTGAATTGCTGCGAAGGGTCTGACAAAATTCCCCTATTGCGGTATTGAAAAAGTCTCCGCAACCCAAGGAGATCCAATGAGAGCAGAAAACAGTTCTCTCCCCAAAAGAACTTTCTTTATCCATATATAAGGTGTGGAAGCAAGTGAAGGACTCGGTCGTTGTCCACGGCTCTTCCTCTCAGTGTCAGTCAAACTCTAACAACTCCCTTTCCAAATACAAGGGGACTCATCCCATAGTGGTTCTTGCTGCAATGGTTTCTCCTAAAGCCAAAGTGGCTTCTCACAAAAAAGAGAGGCCTAATAAAATCCAAATGCCCGAGGCAAACTCTAAGGGTCAAGATTGCAGATGCCCTAAGCATGGGGGCATGGTAGTTCACACAGTCTTTGTGGTGGACTCCAAAGAAAAAATTCGTGCTTCTACTAGTCACGGACCACATACTTGGTTTTCGACAAATGCTCAACTGCAACGTGAAAAGCTGTAGGAGATACTTTCTCAGGCGGCATCACTCGCTAATCTATTACCTAAGGAAAATCCCGAAGACGCATCCGAAAAAATAGTAGGGCATGAGTCGGATATTGATTTCCTAAAGCGCGCTCTCAAGAAGATAGATGAAGAAGCAGCAACGATGTCCGCTAAAATGAACCAGATGGCCCTTCTGATTCAGAATATAGCTGGAATGATGGTTCATCCAGAACCACTAGCAGATAAACCGCCGGTAGTCGCTCTTAAAGACAAGGGTGGCATTTCAAATTCTCTGCAAGTCTCATCAACGGCTGAGGAGGAAATGATCCCAAAAACAAAGCTGGACGCATATATTGCTCAGCAAATCAAAGCTCATTATACCAGTGAAGCCGCAAATAGGTCAAGAAAGACAAGTCGGCCGTATCCGGCGTGCTACGATTAAATACAGAACCTGCCAGAATATATACTTCCGACGTTCCACATATACAAAGAAATCGGGAATCCTCGCCAGCACATTGCGCGGTTTAAGTCCATGTGTGGCAACACTGGAGGAAATAATATACTGCTCCTCTGACAGTTCGTCAGCAGTCTGGTGGGCATTGCCCTCGAATGGTATGCGGAACTCCCAAATGACTCCGTGAACACCTTCGAACAAATGGAGATGCTCTTCTGTTAGAGATTCGCTAGTGTAAATACACGCACTACCCTGACGACGTTGGTCAATGAAACGGTTCGATTGAATGAGACATGGGTTCAATATATTACCCGATAGCAAAATCTCTGGTCAAAATGCGAGCAGCGCATCGATGAAACTGCAGCCGTGGGAATGTTCATTGCCACCTGATTGGTAGAGTTTTTCTCCGTGTTTAAATTTAAATTTACCGCAATCAAGACGGTGTCGCTTGGTAGCTAGCCAGTTGAGTACGAGTCGATCCACGGGGAAATGGTGTTTTCTTTAAGTTCTAACGAGTTAAGTCCTATTTTTGGTAAGTTTTGTTTTAAGATCTAAGAATGAGATTAAATTGATTTAAAGGCTTGCTAGGGTTAGGATTAGGTTAGTTCGAAATAAGGATTCTTTTCACTTCTATCAATGCCCTAGTTAATACTATAGGTGTTAGGGTAATAGTCAACAACGGGGATTAGCACGACCAGGAAGAAACTTAGTTTCTTCTTTTTGGTCCTTGTCCGTCCGTTCTTAACTCTTAGCCCCAATCTCCAGTTAATTCAACCACAACCGGTCTAACTAGGGAATCACCGCTATCATTTAGAATAGGGTGCCGTAGTGAGCGGTGTGTGGTTGAATTAAATAGAGTCCGTATTTTAAAATTATATAGGCAAAGAAATGAGTGAGAGAGATTTCCTTCTCTCAAACCTTCCCTATCCTAACCCTAACAAGTGAGAAATTACTCACTCATTAGGAAAGTGACGATAAAATTCATTTTTATATTTTTGTTTAATGACCTAAATTGCAGATAATAAAAGAACAAAATAAAAATAGCAGATAATAAATTGCAGATAAAAAATGCAAGATAAAAATAAAACCCACTTTTATTGATAACCTCCTAGCAATGCATTACAACTTGAATAAAAATTTAAATCTAACAATTAAAAAGAAGCATCCTAAGAAAGGCACCCTAAAAAGAGGCACCCTTAATTTGGTTTTGAGCTCTCCTATTTATAGATAGGAAAACCCTAGGTTTACATTCTGATCCATACATGAATTTACAAAACTACCCTAAGAAAACCGGGTCTGTCATGCCCCGCTTCCCAGAATGCGCTAAGATCGGCACGTGACAGAGCCAACCATGCTACCTATGTCTAGGAAACATCACTCTACAGTCACATTACGGCTGTCTATAGATATCAAGAACAGTAAAAATAAAATAAATTATCTAGTACATGTCCATGAGCCAGAATAAACGAGTCAAGAAATAATATGCGAAAGCAATAGATCCAACAAACAATAACAATCTGGAATGTACGTCCCAAATACGAGCTCACATCAGGAATGAAAAGTGCTGAAAGGAAACTAAACTAGAATACTAACAGGTCCTCACTGCTCGGCCTGTAGGCTGAAATACTCTTGCTCGGCCTGCGACAAAGGTAGCGGATCTGGGCCATGCAAGTCAGAGCGTCACAATATCAACAAAAATATAAACAGGGAGTAACAGGAATGCAGGCATGAATTATAAAAAGGTACATGAATGTAATAAGTGAGCAGAGATATAGAACAGTGAAGTGTAACAGTATATGTGAAGTGCAGTGGTGAAACTAAACTGTGCCACTGGGTTAACTACTCTCAAATCTGCGAAATCAATTTGATGAATCATCGATATAACTCAATAGTATCCCGTGCATGCCCGGGACTACGGCCCAGATTCTCGGGCTGAAACCGAGACATGCCGCTAGGAACTAAACAGGAAACATATACAGATGATTGATGTCAGTAGCAGCATCCCAGGGCTGGCCTAACCCCTAAAACTGATCAGTATAGGTATCGAACTGTCGAGTTACAAGTCAGGTTTCATCATTGATTTTCCCATACCCCCATGTTATGTGTTCAAGTCAGGTATTGATAAATCTGAAGCTAATGCCAACACAGGATCAAGCAGGAACAGGTTTGTCTATACAGAAAACATGATATGTCCATCGGGACAATATGTCAGGATTGTCGGCATTAGAAACAGGATCAGGCAACATGTCAAGTAGTGATATATCAGGTCATGTCAGGTTGTGTGCATGTATCAAGTCATGTCAAGTAGTGATATATCAGGTCATGTCAGGCAGTGTGCAGGTATCAAGCGGGTGCTCATAATCAAACTGTAGCAAGTACGGGTGCACAAATAAAAGCATGGGGTACTAATGTATTAATAATATGAGTTAATGTAATATGGGGTGCAGCTAGTTATGCAGAATTAATGGTATGGATACACAAATAAACATGGATGCATGAATAACTATCAGGGGTTACAACTATAGCTTCATGACTATGTAGGATGCACATTATCTAGCATGGGGTATTAATGTAGCAGTAATATGAAATAACGTGTTATGGTATTCAACTAGATATGTAATTAATGGTATGGATGCACAAATATCGATTGGGGTTACATTTACAGCTTCAAGACTAAGTGGGATGCACATTATTAAACATGGGATGTTAATATGACAATAATATGTAATAATGTGATCTGTAGATGCAACTACATGTATATTAAATGATATAGATGCATACGGGTATCCGAAAACGGTAAAACGTTAATATGGATATACAATGCATTCAACATGTGATATTTTTATTCATATGGATGCATAATAATATACCTAACATGTAGCAAGATGAATTAGCATGCGACTGGATATGTAAATAGTGATATGGGTGCACACGGATGTCCGAAGACAGTAAAATAGTAAAATGGTAATGTGGGATGCATAATTAAACAATAAGTAATGTTATTATTCACATGTGTGCAATATATTGTAGTCTAGCATGTAACAAGATAAATTTGCATGCACTAGATACGAAATAAATTGTACGGATACAAACGGACGTCGTAAAACTGTAAAACTATAACATGGGATGCATGATTTAAAATACATGTATTATATTTATTCAAATGGATGTGAATATAGTAACATAGCATGCAACAAGATAAACTTGCCTGAACGGATCGCACGACGGATGCGTACGGCACGTCCGACGTCGGGTAAACTTCGTAAAACCACACGTGCGCACGAGACGGGTCCAGGAAAGGCAAGAGCACGACCACGCTGGTTGAGATTGTTAACTGGATTACTCGGATCGTTGGCGACGGCACGGCTCCGGCGGGTGACCGGAAAACGGAATCAAGAAAGAGAAAAAGAAAGAAAAAGAAGAAGAAAGAAGAAGAAGAAGAAGAAGATAAGGATTGTGGCTGTTCACTGGGGTTGTCTCGGGTAAGAGGAGGTGGCAAGGGAGCGACGACGGCGATAGGTCGGAGATCCGGCAAGGTGTTGTGAGGGTGTTCGGCAAAGGGCAGCGAGGTGCTAGGTTTCAGGTGAAGGGAAAACTCTGGTGTTGAGGAGAAGGTAGTGGAGGGAGAGGAGGAGAAGGTGATGATGATGAGGTGAGGCCGACGGCGAGGTGGTCGGAACTCCGGCGAGGTGCAGGTGACAGTGGATTTATGGATTGCAGGGGGTTGGCGTGAGGTTGCAGGCTTGGTTGTTGGAGGACAGGGAGAGGAAGATGAAGATGAAAAGGTGACGACGACGAGGTCTCCGGCGGCGAGCTGTTGCATTCGCAGGGTTATAGGTATGGGTTGCGGTTATGGGTTCTTTGTATTCGTGGGTGTGCAGTGGGGGTTCGAGATGGTGCAGGGAGAAAGGAAGAGGAAAGAGAGATGAGAGGATGGTTGCGAGGGTGGAGACGAAGGCGTTGAGCCGGCGACGGCGAGGGGAGTTGATGGGTTAGGTTTTCTCGTGGGGATTGAGGAAAAAGAGAGGTGAAGAGAGAGAGAGGCTGTGGTTCTCAAATAAAAAAAAGGTTTTAAGAATTCACTTATACATGCAGAGAGAGAGGAGAGAGATAGGCAGGGAGAGAGAGAGATAAACGGTGAGAGAGAGAGAGGGAGAGAGAAAGAGAGAGAGAGGAGAGAGTGCGAGAGGAGAGAGAAAGAACGAGAGGAGAGATAAATTCGTCGTATAGTGTTAGAATTTTAATTTAAAAAATCTTTTTAGTTATTTAAATTTGTTAAACAGTTAAAATTATTTTAAATATAATATTAATAAAATTTGATATTTTGGCAAATACAAACCTACTCCAAAAAACGCCCAGGTCGGGTCTAAAAATTCAGTTTTAAAATACGAAAAATATACATGCCGACCAAAATTAAAATTGGATCTCTGGGTAACGAAAATGCATACCCGCAAGAACGGATGCACGTACGTGCGCATGACCATCCAAACAAGTCCGTTTCACTGAACGGGACAAGAACAAGATGCGCGGATGCTACCACAGGGTCAGGGGTATCATGCATGCCTTGCAATGTATTTTTAAAATATTTTATGTGACTTTAAATGTTATCCTTAAAAATGCAGATGCCAGATAAAAGCCAGTATGCAATGTACAAATAATGAAAGTGCACGGATCCATACAACAAACCAAGATAAACCATAATCATGAGTCAAGACTGGTTTCAAGCAAGCGGGTCGGATCAGATGCAAATACAGATGTCAAAATACTATTCGCACCCAAAACACAATAAATCAAGAAAATACCATAAATAAAGAAATACGTGAACTTGAACTGATATAAATGAACTAGGGTGTTACATTATACCCAACTACAAAAGGAATTTCGTCCTCGAAATTCCCTAAAATAAGAAAAGATAAACAATCAGGAATCTACAAGAATAGGTGTGGAAACTTCTGTCGAATCTCGTCTTCACGTTCCCAAATCGATTCTCCGTGCAAGCGATTTCCCCTAGAAACGAGTACGAGAGGGATAACCTTGTTCTTGAGGACCTTTTCTCTTCGATCAACGGTCAAATCCTCTCCAACAGTCAGCTCCGAATGATCCAGCACGTGTGTTTCATCTTGAATATACTTACGGAGTTGAGATACATGAAACACGTCATGAACATTCGCCAAAGATTGTGGTAAAGCCAATCGATAAGCCACTTCTTCAACACGCTCCATAATCTCGAAAGGCCCTACGAATCGAGAACTAAGCTTACCTCGACTTCCAAAACGAATCACTCCTCTAGTCGGTGATATCTTCAAGAATACCAGATCACCAACAACGAACTCTAGAGGTCTTTTCGATGTGTCGGCCCAACTTTTTTGCCGATCTTGTGCCGCCTTCATGTGATTTCGGATAGTATTAACCTTCTCTACGGTTTGTACGATCAAATCCGGTCCCAACAATCTTCGTTCTCCAACATCGTCCCAACAAACGGGTGAACGACACTTGCGACCATACAATGCTTTGAATGGAGCCATCAGAAAAGTCGCCTAAAAGCTGTTATTGTAAAAAAACTCCACCAAGTGTAGATAATCCTCCCACGAATCCTTGAAGTCTAACATGCAAGCTCTCAACATATCTTCAGAGTTCTGCATGCCCTTCAAGGCTCCTCAAGTAGACCAGAATATCATTGATGAACACCACTATAAACTGGTCCAAGAACGGTGAAAAGATTCGGTTCATCAAGTCCATAAATATCGCCGGTGCATTCATGACTCCGAATGTCATCACTAAATACTCGTAATGTCCATACTGAGTTCGGAACGCGGTCTTGCAAATATCTTCTGATTTAACTTGGACCTGATGATATCCGAATCCCAAATCCAGCTCGAGAATACCCTCGCGCCACTAAGCTGCTCGAACAATTCGCCAATGTGAGGGATCGGGTACTTGTTCTTAATAGTCACCCGGTTTAATTCTCGATAATCGATGGACATCCTCCTTGTGCCATCATTCTTCTTTACTAGAAAAACTAGAGCTCCCCAAGATGAATTGCTGCTGTGAATCCAACCCTTCTCTAGCAATTCTGTAACCTGATTCTTGACTTCTTCCAAATCCATAGGTGCCATTGGATAGTACGCCTTTGAGATTGGCGCTGCACCAGGAACAAGATCGATCGCGAACTCCATATCTCGTTTTGGCGGTAAACCTGAGATGTCCTCGAAAACGTCCATGAACTCTTGAACTACAGCTGGCGCTTCCTCCTTATCAACTTCCATTGATGAAAGAATACTGCTTGTCGGCCTAGTCCTAAACTCGACTGGCCCAACAGAACTGCTTCCTCCAGCAAAAACAAACTCTAGATGTCCGGGAATTTGGAAAATCACTTTTTTTGCTCTACAATCTATGTGAGCGTGGAAAGTGCCGAGAAAATCCATTCCCAAGACAACATTAAAACTGCCGGCAACGATCACCAAGAAATTCGCAAACAACTACTGAACAATCCTTATACTCACTACTAGCTATGATCTTCCCATTCCGAGTGTGTATGTCCCAACAACGAAACAGGGTCGTGCAATAAATCAAATATGCAGCAATAAACTTGGACGACATAAAACAATGGGATGCACTAGAATCGGATAATGCTAATGCGGGAAAATCACGAACAAGTAGGATACCTGAAACAACTTCCTCTGAAGCCTTGTCCTCTTCAGCTGTCTGGGTAAAGGCTCGAGCTTGATTGGGTCCCTAAGTTATCGGCTTCTGCCCCTGAAACTGCTTCTGCGGTGTGCTCTGAGTATCTTCCTTCAAACGTAGGTTCGACGGACAAGTATTGATAGTATGATTTGATGATCCATAAACCAAACAAAGTCCTAACATCCTTCGACAATCTCTCCTTAGGTGCCCAGGTCGATGGAAAAAGTTACAAATCACGCCCTTTCTCTGATCTACAATGACGGGCTTCTTCATCGGTGCTACACCATGTCGGTTTACTGGAATACCTCTGTGTATAGGCGCTTGATTCGGCGTAAACGCCGGCTTCCGTACCACAACTGCCTGCTGCTGCATATTCCCAGTCTTCACTGATAAGCTCTGCTGTTCTCTGGCCGCTTTAAGCACTTGTGAGAAAGTGGTCAAACCCAGAGATATAATGTGCCTCTGGATGTCCACATCCAAACTGCGCATAAACCTTCGTGCCCTATCAGATTCTTTGGCCACCAAAGGTCCAGCGAATCTACTGAGCCGTGTCCACTCAGCCGCATGTACATCCACGGGTACGCCGTTCTGCTTCAAACTGATAAACTTTTCCTCCATTTCCTCCCGTGCAGTCTGCGGGAAGAACTTCTCTAAGAAACTCTTCGAAAAATCTGCCCAACTGATCGTCTTGGGCAAGCGGGTCTCTTCCACAAGCCACCATTCACGGGCATAGTCTATCAATTGGATGCGTACAACATCCACTCTCTTGTCCTCTGGAATCTGTGCCGCAACGAGCAAATTCTCCGTATCAACCAGCCACTGCTCCGCTGGCAACGGCTCTTCCAGACCAGTAAAGACGGACGGACCAAGTCTCCTAAAATCCGCCACGGTACCTACACGCTCTACCGGTTTGGCCGCAACACTGTTTACGGATTGCTGGACGGTCCGCAAACCTTCCTGAAAAGCCTCGGTCTGCCGCTGGTTCAGCTCGGTCTGCCGCTTCTGGTTCTCCAGCATGCCACGAATTACTCCAAGTAAGGCGGCGTCATCCACGCGCCTCTGGTGCGATCTCAGATTTCTGTCCGCCATGTTCCTGAAACCAAACACAGAAAAGGATTAGTATGATAACAAAATTCAAACTTTTGATGAATAATGACCATAGATCAAGGATATGAATTAAGACTAGAACTCCAAGTTACTTAAATAGAGTACCGTATTGTAACCATGACATGGTACATAGTTACAATCACATAACTCCACTCAAGTCGCCCAAATCCTAGAGATAAACAATAGGGAACCAAAAGTTTCAAGTCGAGATGCAAAGTGGTTTGCATATCGTCAAGGCAAAGGATCAAGAGAAGATATGATTCAAGAATCACGATAACAATGTGGCAGGACATATTCCTAATTACGAGTATTCTAATTCGTGTATTGGGTCCAATACCCAACTACAAAAGAATCAAACCCGATTAACCTAAATCCTATGGTTTTGATACCAAACAAACCCTGTCACGCCCCGCTTCCCAGAGTGCGCTAAGATCGGCACGTGACAGAGCCAACCATGCTACCTGTGGCTAGGAAACATCGCTCCACAGTCACATTACGGCTGTCTATAGATATCAAGAACAGTAGAAATAAAATAAACTATCTAGTACATGTCCATGAGCCAGAATAAACGAGTCAAGAAATAATATGCGAAAGCAATAGATCCAACAAACAATAACAATCTGGAATGTACGTCCCAAATACGGGCTCACATCAGGAATGAAAAGTGCTGAAAGAAAACTAAACTAGAATACTAACAGGTCCTCACTGCTTGGCCTGTAGGCTGAAATACTCCTGGTCGGCCTGCGACAAGGGTAGCGGATCTGGGCCATGCAAAACACAGACGTCTGAGCGTTACAATATCAACAATAATATAAACAGGGAGTAACAGGAATGCAGGCATGAATTATAAAAAGGTACATGAATGTAATAAGTGAGCAGGGATATAGAACAATGAAGCATAACGGTATATGTGAAGTGCAGCGGTGAAACTAATCTGTGCTATTGGGTTAACTACTCTCAAGTATGTGAAATCAATTTGATGAATCATCGATGTAACTCAATAGTATCCCGTGCATGCCCAGTACCAAGGTCCAGATTCTCAGGCTGAAACCGAGACATGCCGCTAGGCACTAAACAGGAAACATGTACAGATGAATGATGTCAGCAGCAGCATCCCAGGGCTGACCTAGCCCCTAAAACTGATCAGTATAAGTATCGAACTATCGAATTACAAGTCAGGTTTCATCATTGATTTCCCCATACCCCAAGTTATGTGTTTAAGTCGAGTATTGATAAATCTGAAGCTGATGCCAACACAGGATCAAACAGGAACAGGTTTGTCTATACAGACAACAAGATATGTCCATCAGGACAACATGTTAGGATTGTCGGCATTAGAAACAGGATCAGGTAACATGTCAAGTAGTGATATATCAGGTCATGTCAGGTAGTGTACATGTATCAAGTCATGTCAAGTAGTGATATATCAGGTCATGTCAGGCAGTGTACAGGTATCAAGCGGGTGCTCATAATCAAACTGTAGCAAGTACGGGTGCACAAATAATAGCATGGGGTACTAATGTATTAATAATATGAGTTAATGTAATATGGGGTGCAGCTAGTTATGCAGAATTAATGGTATAGATACACAAATAAACATGGATGCATGAATAACTATCAGGGGTTACAACTATAGCTTCATGACTATGTAGGATGCACATTATCTAGCATGGGATGTTAATGTAGCAGTAATATGAAATAAATTGTTATGGTATTCAACTAGATATGTAATTAATGGTATGGATGAACAAATATCGATTGGGGTTACATTTACAGCTTCAAGACTAAGTGGGATGCATATTATTAAACATGAGATGTTAATATGACAATAATATGTAATAATGTGATCTGTAGATGCAACTACATGTATATTAAATGATATGGATGCATACGGGTATCCGAAAACGGTAAAACCTTAATATGGATATACAATGCATTCAACATGTGATATTTTTATTCATATGGATGCATAATAATATACCTAACATGTAGCAAGATGAATTAGCATATGACTGGATATGTAAATAGTGATATGGGTTCATACGGATGTCCGAAGATAGTAAAGTAGTAAAATGGTAATGTGGGATGCATAATTAAACAATAAGTAATGTTATTATTCACATGTGTGCAATATATTGTAGTCTAGCATGTAACCAGATAAATTTGCATACACTAGATACGAAATAAATTGTACGGATACAAACGGACGTCGTAAAACTGTAAAACTACAACATGGGACGCATGATTTAAAATACATGTATTGTATTTATTCAAATGGATGTGAATATGGTAACATAGCATGTAGCAAGATAAACTTGCATGTATGGATCGCATGATGGATGCGTACGGCACGTCCGACGTCGGGTAAACGTCGCAAAACCACACGTGCGCACGGGACGGGTCCAGGATAGCCAAGAGCACAACCACGCTGGTTGAGGTTGTTCACTGGATTACTCAGATCGTTGGCAACGGCACGGCTCCAGCGGGTGACCGGTAAACGGAATTAAGAAAGAGAAAGAGAAAAAAAATAAGAAGAAAGAAGAAGAAGAAGAAGAAGAAGATAAGGGTTGTGGCTGTTCACTGGGGTTGTCTCGGGTAAGAGGAGGTGGCAAGGGAGCGACGACGACGATAGGTCGGAGCTCGGGCAAAGTGTTGCAAGGGTGCTCGGCAAAGGGCAGTGAGGTGCTAGGGTTTCGGATGAAGGGAAAACTCTGGTGTTGAGGAGAAGGGAGTGGAGGAAGAAGAGGAGAAGGTGGTGATGATGAGGTGAGGCCGACGGCAAGGTGGTCGAAACTCCGGCGAGGTGCAGGTGACAGTGGATTTATGGGTTGCAGGGGGGTGGCGTGAGGTTGCAGGATTGGTTGTTGGAGGACAGGGAGAGGAAGATGAAGATGAAGAGGTGATGACGACGAGGTCTCCGGCGGCGAGGTGTTGCAGTCGCAGGGTTATAGGTATGGGTTGCGGTTATGGGTTCTTGGTGTTCGTGGGTGTGCAGTGGGGGTTCAAGATGGTGCAGGGGAGAAAGGAAGAGGAAAGAGAGATGAGAGGATGGTTGCGAGGGTGGAGGCGAGGGCGTTGAGGCGGTGACGGCGAGGGGAGTTGATGGGTTAGGTTTTCTCGTGGGGTTTGAGGAAGAAGAGAGGTGAAGAGAGAGAGGCTGTGGTTCTCAAATAAAAAAAAGGGTTTTAAGAATTCACTTATATATGCAGAGAGAGAGAGGGTAGAGAAAGAGAGAGGAGAGAGATAGGCAGGGAGAGAGAGAAACGGGGAGAGACAGAGGGAGAGAGAAAGAGAAAGAGGAGAGAGAAAGAACGAGAGGAGAGATAAATTCGTCGTTTAGTGTTAGGATTTTAATTTAAAAAATCTTTTTAGTTATTTAAATTTATTAAACAGTTAAAATTATTTTAAATATAATATTAATAAAATTTGATATTTTGGCAAATACAAACCTACTCCAAAATACACCCAGGTCGGGTCTAAAAATTCAGTTTTAAAATACGAAAAATATACATGCCGACCAAAATTAAAATTGGATCTCTGGGTAACGAAAATGCATACCCCCAAGAACGGATGCACGTACGTGCGCGTAGCCATCCAAACAAGTCCGTTTCACTGAACAGGACAAGAACAGGATGTGCGGATGCTACCGCAGAGTCAGGGGTATTATGCAGGCCTTGCAATGTATTTTTAAAATATTTTATGTGACTTTAAATGTTATCCTTAAAAATGCAGATGTTAGATAAAAGCCAGTATGCAATGTACAAATAATGACAGTGCACGGATCCATACAACAAGCCAGGATAAACCATAATCATGAGTCAAGACTGGTTTCAAGCAAGTGGGTCGGGTCGGATACAAATACAGATGTCAAATACTATTCTCACCCAAAACACAGTAAATCAAGAAAATACCATAAATAAAGAAATACGTGAACTAGAACTGGTATAAATGAACTAGGGTGTTACAGGGTCAAAGCATCGTCACCTCCACCGACACGTGCACCGACACATGCACCATACGGCCGCGTTTCCGCTGCAGAAAGGCCTGTTTGGCCGTGGTTCCGCGGCCATTTGGTGGGATCTTGGGCTCAATTCTTCACGGTTGCTTCATGTTGCTTTTACCTTCTGTTTTCTTCACTTGGCTCCTCAGAATCTTTTCTATTTTCTTCCAGATTTCCAACAGTGTAGAATGATGTGGACTTTTGCCTTGAGCTTCGCGTTGAAGTCTTGAATCTTGTACTGCCCTTGTACTTTGTGCATTGAACTGTCTAATGATTTTCATTTGTTCCTTGAACTGGTAGGCGGTATCATACAGATTCATCTATTGTTGGTCGTAGTCTCACATTTGTAGCGACTTTTCATGAATTTCACTGTAACGATCTGAGAACCTGTAACCTGCAACTATTTAGCAGATATGGATCAAATGCACCTATTTATATGCAATATGATTAAGAATGGGCGATATAAAAATGCGAAAATCTAATATGAACAAATACCCTTAAACTTATCTTTTGCTCGTCCCGAGCAAAACCAATTTTATTCTCAAAAATTCCTAACCTCACTTTCGCAGAAAACGCGATTGCACTGAGCTCGTGCAACAAGCCTTTAAATCTCTAGGTGTCCCTAGTAGGAGGAGTGTTGTCTCCTGAGGGTTTTCAGTGGATACTACCCATAAAATCCGATCAATTTGGCCGTTGATTCTAATTCTTCAATTCAGTATTCTAGCAAGAAGTTCTATTATCTTCATCTTAGAAATCATCAACCCGTATTTTTCACGCTTCCTTTTCATTTAACTTAAGATCATATACGTTTTGCAAGTTTATAAAGCTTTCAGTATCTCCTAAGTTTTCCTTCTAAGGTGCAATCTTAACTCAGGAATTTTTATCATCTCTTCTGAAGATATAAGCCTTATCTTTTATTCTTATCTCTCCTCCAAACTCCTATTATATACCCCTACATGTGTGTAATTATCATCCCTACACTTGGAAATTCAATTCAAGCTATCATACTCTTATCCATCTTCCAAAATACTTTTAGTTGGTGAATTTTAGAAGAAATTGCTCACACTTCTTTCATGCGACCGTTAATATTTCTTGAGGTACTAAACGACCGATTACTAAATGTGCTTGCGCATTTAGGCGTAATTCCTCGTCTTGCAATACCTAAGGCTTTGCAGTGACTCCCAAACCAGTTGGTCTAAGGCACTAGGTGATAAAGCACCCTTGCTATATTTTTTTATTTATGCTGCTTTAAGTAATTACAAAACCAATGTTCATTTTTTTTATCTCTTTATTCACTACTTATACTTTTATTTTGTTTTCCTTCATACTAAGCATTTTAGACAAGAGTATTTCAAGGTATCCTCTACTATCCTAAGTTTCAAGATGTGTGTGAGTGCGTAAAATAGGATATATATTTTCAGAATTTAGACTTAAGGTTCAGAATTATTTTTCGGACTTATACTTCAATTAGAGCTTTCAATACTCTCCCTTATTTCGATTTAGCCCAAGAACTGAACTCAAAATTTGCCTATTTCTAAATAAACTACAATGACGTATATTTTCTACAGTTAAACTTTAAGAAAGGTTATTTTTAGGGTTTTTAATTTACTAAGTTTAGGATCTAGTTTTTCCTAATTAGTCAACCGTCATGTTGAACTTAAGTCAAATATGGGGAAAATTGAACTTTTCAATTTTTATTTTTTGATTTTTGATTTTTTTCACCCCCCGCTTCCCGGTATATGGCGAAAGGGACGGGACTGGTCCGCTACGTATATACTCAGAAGTACATACGCTAAGCGTATCTAAGCAATATAAAAATAAATACACAAGAGACAAGATATAATAAAAACAACAACTTTTATTTATTAACATTCTTTTGTACAATGCATGAAAAGGAAATACAACTGAAATAAAACGATGCCTAAACAATGGCATAATAGGAAATGAAAAATACTGAATGGAAAATGTACAATGAAACTAGAGCTCTGGTTCTTCAGCAAACTGATCCAAGTCTTCTGCAGATGGCTCAATCTCTGCCAGGTCCAAACCACCTGACGACATTCAAAGAAGAAAGAAATAGAATGTCGTCAGCGAACAGGTCGCTCGGTAAGTCCCAAAGATAAGAGGAAAATAGAATAGACAGAATAAAAAGATATCTTTTAAAGTTGTATAATATTGTTGTAATGTTGTGTTAACGCTCTTGTTTGTAGCTTGGTACAGAATGATACCAGTGTGTACGAGAGGGGTCTCTATATGCTAGAGACCAGGGCAAACGGAATGTACAAGGAACCGTTAAGCTACGGTACAACGGCAACGGAATATAGGTTAGGTGTCTTAATCTTACCGCCTCGTGCCACTTTTAACACCTTCCGTACCAATCTACCCCTTAACCCCGTAGTGTTATGATTGTATTGTTTATCTTGTAAATTGAATTGAGTGTATAATTAAAAGACTGACCGAAACCATGATATCAGTAAACGGATGTATCCGTAGAATCATGTAAGTGGAATAACTGGAGAACCATGTAAATGGAATGTATATCCATGGTTCGGTTCAGTCAAGTCATATAGATTGATAATTGGGTTCATGTTGAAGATTGTAGTTTTTAGATTGACTTGAATCATATTCAAGTCAGATTAATCAGACTCAAACCCGAGTCAGACAATTAGAAATGTAAATCGAAGTCTTTATTATTTCTTAAACCTATAATTGCTAGGGTCCTTAGTGTAGTTTATAAAACTTGAAGGGGTTTTATGTACAAATACTTTTATATACTTTTCAAAATACACCTCAAGTATTCGTTATTCGTCTTTAGAGTTGTAATGAAGGTGGATTTTGTATTGTGATATTTCTAGTGAAAATATCCTAGTTTCAGAAATAAAGGTATTTATTTGTAAAATTGATTTATTTGGAATTTATAGCATTTTAGTGTAAAATTTATTCTTGTGATTTTTAGAAAAAGGTGGAATATTTATATCATAACAAAATAGATATTTTAATGATAAATATGCATATATTTATACAAAAATAATTTTAATAAATATTTTATATTCTGAAAATCTCATTTTCTTAAGATGTCGTATTATAAATCTTTCGAGACCGAATGCTCCTTGCGGAAGTCTGAATCTCGCACTACTAAGCCCGAGGATGTGCGATAAACCGCACCATCCCGAACGGGTTCCCCAAAATGGGTTGTAGCGGCGCTTTGCAAAGATTGTAAAATACTAAATCCTTTAGAAAACGATTTTATGAAGTAAATAGTATTTATTTGTAAAGATGTCAATTTTCCGTATTCTATGTTCTAGGGTCTTCTAAGTCAACTAGACTATTCTTAAATGGTCCAAAACGACAAGTTGTGAGATGCCTCAAATCGTCTCTTTACCACCAATTGTGGCCAGGTAAGTACAAGTGAGGAAAGGAGGGATCCGCTCACGAATCACCGTGAGACGGGCCTTTTAAAGTTACCTTTCTCATTTGCCTAGCCTAGACACCACAAAATCAGGTTTAGATAAATGACCGATGTCCACAACTTATCGTACTTTCATAATAAGAGTTATTTATTTAAAAAGTGTATCAATACTAAATCTTTTAGAAATGGTTTTATTAAGTATGTGGTATTTAAATGAAAAATGGTTGTTTTCTCGTATTCTAGGTTCTCGGGGGTGTTACATATGAGTGTGTGAGGAGGTAGTTCGTTACCTCGTGATCTACTTTAAATATATAGCAAGTTTGATGGGGTTAAATGAAGGATTGAAACAATATGGTATTTAAGTGAAAAAAATACGATAAATTGAAATAGCTATCATTTCATGTGATGAAACTTGCTCAAATTGTTTGATTAGTGTTTAATAGTCAACATGAGGAAGTTTAAGTATGATTGTATTAGTGAGAAGTGGAATTTTATAGAAAACCGAATCGGAAATCGGATTTGTTCCGATTCCGTCGGGTTTTGTAATTTCGTATTTTGAGAATAGAAAAGAGAGATAGAAAAGGGACTTACGGGTTTTAGATTAAAAAAAGGAGTGAGAGGGAACTAGAGGGATCGCTGATGTATTGCGTCGTCGCCGGTAGTTCCTACGATGATCGCCGGAAGTTCCGCCGGAATTTCGTCGGAGCTTCGCCTCGAGCTTCTTTTCAAAGTACACGACCTTAGAAAATTTTTGAGAGAGTGGGCTCAGGATTTTGGGGTGAGAGGGTAGAGGGTAGGGGGTGTATTTATAGGGTAGGCTAGGGTTAGGGTAGATGAAGGGTTTTTTTAAATACAAAATTTGAAAAATGTAGGAAATTCGTTAAAAATTGTAGTAAATGGGGTATATTTAACTTTCTGAAACCGATCCAATAAATTAGAGTGTGCAGGGGGTTAGAGAAGCTGAAAAGACACATTTTCTGTGTTGGCGACTCGGCCGTCCGGCAGAGTCCAGCCGGCTGCGCCGGCCCGAGTCGGCCGGTCCGCCGGCAGAGTCGGGGGTTGAGAAGGTGGGGGGTCGCCGGGGTAAGACACTGGTATATTTAGTTTTTTAGATGTAGTTCAAGTTTTGGGAGTTATGGTGTGTGGACTGTTGGGCTTCCAAAGGATTTAAAATAAAATAATATTAAAAAATAATGTAGGGCAGGGGATTTGAACTCTGGTGGCTTGGTTCAGCAGTACAAGGTGTTACCAATGAGCTACAAGCTCCTTCTTGTAATTATTGTGTGAAATAAATAGTTAAAGTGGTAACAGCAACATTAAATACCCCTAGTATACTTCAAATTTAAATCAATTCTTTGTACATTAAAAATGGAGTTGTTACAATTTTTATGGGTTTTAAAATAAGTATGAAAATGCAAAAATATACATATGAATGTGAAGGAATAAAGCATACCGAGCACACCCCCAAACTTAAATTTGACAGTGCCCTCACTGTCAGGCTACACCAAGATGGTCAAAATTGTCGGCTCTCCCTAAAAGAAAATTTAAAAAAAAACAAAAGGCAAACCAAAATATATACACAAAAAAAAGGTCTCACCAAACTTAAGTGAAACGGTGTTTCCACTGTTTAAGCGTTAAAGCTCAGAGTTAGGGGAGAGAAAAACACAGTATCAAGCTATACAAGGTCTTACACAGGCCAAAGGTTAGCACCAACCATTCAAAAAATTTATCGTTATAAAACGGCGGTTGGTGAAAGAACATGTTGTATAGAGTCAGGAAGAAATGGGATAAAGATAAGTGGTGTAATGGAAAAGATTTACGTCTCGATTTGTAAAGACGAAACAATAATGGTGAACGGAAACGAGAATATGGATGATTAGGAATGGGAAGAATGGTCACATTCTCGTATGGGATAAGAAGAAATAGTGGTGGTTCGACTTCTTCAGGTGGAGGTTGATTAATCACAAAATCCGTATTGTTTAGGAATGCGAGTTCGTTGGCGAAAATATCTTCGAAACTTTCATCGATGGTCCGATTGAACGTTTCAATGTCAATAAGTGTCGCGCCAGAATTCAACACGCTTGATTTTTCAAAAATTATGGAGGTGGGAGACTCATAAAGCTCATCTACCTTATTCTCAAAAGAGTCTAAATCAAGTTGTTTTTCTAGAATTATCGAACTCAAAATATCGGATTGTGATTCATTAACACTCGCTATCATTAAAGGAAGATTAGAAGAAGAACAAAAGAAAGTGGGAGAAAGAAGTGGAATACGAACTTGAGGGTGGGAACGGAGTGTATAAATTAGCACAATTTGTAATGACAGATGTGTAAAAAGCGATTGTGCTAATTTATCAACCCACTGAGAAATGAGGTCAAATTCCTCAAGATTCGTGAGAAAACATGGGTATGTCGAACTTGGTAAACCAGACATTGAAAATGAAAGTGTAACGGTTTCTTGCAAGGTCGGAGCGAGGATGAAGGGAAGTGATTGAGGAAGGGTATCGGTTAATGATTCAGGAGGGTATGTGCAGTCAATGTAAGGGATAGAATGAATTGGAAAATCCGACTTCTCAAGTAAAACTGCTTCATCCTCAATAATTTTCTCAATACTCTCCTCAAAATTTAGCTTATCCATGCAATTCTCATCAAAATCAAGACGCATATAAAGTTCAGGAGAAACATTTAATGACTCGGGATGATGAATTGGAGAGAGAAACTCATCCAAATATGTGGTTTCATCATCCAAATTTTCCCAGCGTCAATATCCTCGATCAAGTGAAAATTAAATTTCTCAGACACCTCATCAAAAGCATGGATATCAATCAATTCAGGTTCTAAGATGGAGGTGTAGAGGTCAAAAGGATTGGTGATGGTTTCATTTGAAAGGGACCCTTCACAATCAGGTAAATCAAATACTACAAAGTCGCACAACTCATTAAGCGTTCTATCTTCAACTGGTGAATCATTTGGGACACTTGATAGACATTCAAAATCAGAGTTGTGGGATTCAATTGGGGACTGGTAGGTTTGACTTGGAGGGGTGTACAGCTCACTTTTTCCACTCAAATTCTCAACTTGTCCTACCGCCTCATCATAAATTGGAAAATGTAGAGCTAATTGGAAACTAGCTACCGTGTCACTAAGTTGTATGAGGGCGGCCATAGACGCATTCAACTCCATCATCTGTTGGCATGATGCTACCTTAAAGTCTTCTAACGTCTGTTCCAGACTAAACATGGGTTGTGAAGGAGTTTCAGTAAAAGATTCAAAATTATTTGGATACTGACAACTCCCAAATGGCTGTGTAGAAGCAATGTCTAGGGAATGTATGAAAGTTGGGTAGGATGGATAGGAATAGAATGGTTGGACAGGGGTAGGATCAACATTTAGATAAGAAGATGAATGGAATTGTTGATCCAAAGAATTCACAGTGGTGAAAAGAGTGAAAGATCGGTTACGAGATTGTTTAATATGTTCAGCAATAGACATAGGTTTTAGGGTTACAACTGGACTCTCAAAAGGGGTATCAATATGAGAAGGGGTAAATGTTTGAAACGGTTGATACGAAGTGAATTGCTGAGTCCAATTGTTTGTCCTAAACGCATCTATTCGATCTTTCAAAGAGATTTTTGGCATGGAGGGGTCTTTCGAAATTCGACCAAAACAAGAACCGTATGAAGTAATGTCTGGTTGTGGGTACCAAAGTTCGGCAAAAGTTTTGCGAGATGGGGTACCCATGATGTGATTAGAGAAAGGAGAAGAAAAAGAATGTGATTTTTTAATTTTTTTTATATATTTTTAAAAAATTGTTTGTTTTTGGAGTTTTGAAATTTTTTGAAAGTGTTTTTTTTAGAAAGAGTGTTTGCAAGAATGTGTACGAACTTACGGCACAATTTCAAACATTCACAGTTAAAACATGTATAATCATACCTAGAGCTATGGTCCTCAAAGTCCACTATACTGCTCCTAACTGTTCCAAAGTGACAAGTTGTGAGATATCCCTCAAATCGTCTCTTCACTGCCAATTGTGGCCAGGTAAGCACAAATGAAGAAAGCAGGGTTCCGCTCACGAATCACCGTGAGACGAGCTTTTAAAATTATCTTTCTCACTTGTCTAGCCTAGGCACCACAAAGTCAAGTTTAGATAAACGATTGAATGCCCAAAACCTTCCTCTGACCTATTGAGCACGACGGTCCTTAGTTGGCCGAGTCTAGATATTTTTTAATTAAGCTCAAGGGTGATGCATATGTTTTTAGTGATTTTTGGGGTCTTAGGAAGGGTGATGAAATCCCCACCCAATCTGAGTTGGTGTTTTAGCCCCTTAAATTCCGTATTAATTATGCAAAGCAGGAACAACAAAAAAATCTAAAACACTTGCAATTTTTTTTTTATTTGGCAGCGCAAAGAATCCTGCACAAAAAAATTTATTGGATAGGAGAAAGAGAATCTGTGCAAAATAACCTGCAGGAAAAATATTTCAGTGGAGTTCAGAGGAGAAGAAATGAGAAAAGAGATACTTACAGAGAAAATTGGGTGCTAACGTCAACAGTTGACCGCGGTTCCGCGGTCAAACCCTTGCTTCTGCCGCGTTTCCGCAGCGTATCAGAGAGTTTGGATCTTCTGACTTTGTCTCTGTGCTGAGTTGGTTTTCCTCTGCCTGTTCAGATCTCCTGTTTCTGGATTTGTTCACTGAGTTTGCTCCAGATCTGAAACAGAGTTTTCTCCAAGCCTGCACACTTGAAAAAAAACCTTTCAAAAATAACAAGATGATTTTTATTTTTATTTTATTTTATTTTTTGTTTTAAAATTTTTCAATTTTTATAATTTTTTTATTAACCAGAAATTACACCAAGAAAGAGACTACCGTCTCCCCGGCAACGGCGCCATTTAATTGGTAGAGTTTTTCTCTGTGTTTAAATTTAAATTTACCGCAATCAAGACGGTGTCGCTTGGTAGCTAGCCGGTTGAGTACGAGTCGACCCACAGGGAAATGGTGTTTTCTTTAAGTTCTAACGAGTTAAGTCCTATTTTTGGTAGGTTTTGTTTTAAAATCTAAGAATGAGATTAAATTGATTTAAAGGCTTGTTAGGGTTAGGATTAGGTTAGTTCGAAATAAGGATTCTTCTCACTTCTATCAATGCCCTAGTTAAGACTATAGGTGTTAGGGTAATAGTCAACAACGGGGATTAGCACGACTAGGAAGAAACTTAGTTTCTTCCTTTTGGTCCTTGTCCGTTCGTTCTTAACTCTTAGCCCTAATCTTCAGTTAATTCAACCACAACCGGTCTAACTAGGGAATCACCACTATCATTTAGGATAGGGTGCCATAGTGAGCGGTGTGTGGTTGAATTAAATAGAGTCCGTATTTTAAAATTATATAGGCAAAGAAATGAGTGAGAGAGATTTCGTTCTCTCAAACCTTCCCTATCCTAACCCTAACAAGTGAGGAATTACTCACTCATTAGGAAAGTGATGATAAAATTCATTTTTATATTTTTGTTTAATGACCTAAATTGCAGATAATAAAAGAACAAAATAAAAATAGCAGATAAAAAATTGCAGATAAAAAATGCAAGATAAACATAAAACTCACTTTTATTGATGACCTCCTAGCAATGCATTACAACTTGAATAAAAATTTAAATCTAAGAATTAAAAAGAGGCATCCTAAGAAAGACACCCTAAAAAGAGGCACCCTTAATTTGGTTTTGAGCTCTCCTATTTATAGATAGGAAAACCCTAGGTTTACATTCTGATCCACACATGAATTTACAAAACTACCATATGAAAACCGGGTCAAAGCACCGTCTTCTCCACCGACACGTGCACCATACGGTCGCGGTTCCGCGACAGAAAGGCCTGTTTGGCCGCTGTTCCGCGGCCATTTGGTGGGATCTTAGGCTCAATTCTTCAGGATTTCTTCATGTTGCTTTTACCTTCTGTTTTCTTCACTTGGTTCCTCAGAATCTCTTCTATTTTCTTTCAGATTTCCAACAGTGCAGAATGATGTGGACTTTTGCCTTGAGCTTCGCGTTGAGGTCTTGAATCTTGTGCTGCCCTTGTGCTTTATGCATTGAACTGTCTAATGATTTTCATTTGTTCCTTGAACTGGTAGGCGGTATCATACGGATTCATCTATTGCTGGTCGTAGTCTCACATTTGTAGCGACTTTTCATGAATTTCACTATAACGATCTGAGAACCTGTAACCTGCAACTATTTAGTAGACATGGAGCAAAAGCACCTATTTATATGCAATATGATTAAGAATGGACGATATAAAAATGCAAAAATCTAATATGAACACCACCCTTAACCCAAATTCAAAGGTGTTCTTATACATGGCCCTATTCAAGTCGACGACCTTCCAAGAGCTCATAGATAAAATGGCTCGATTGAATCAGTTGGGTTAAAACGTATCCTCTTCCGATAAAGATACATGAAAAGAAATGGTAAGACGACGTTTGTCGACGACGTTTAACAAAAAATGAGCTGCTCTGAAGCAATCCATCGTCAAAATAACGATAGCACAAGTTCCACCCTTCGAAAGATTAGGCACACGAATACTCGCTCCCCGAAATACGCGTAGGGGGCATCTTGCTCGCTGGCAGAGAAATCTCCATGTGAGATGGTCATTTCTTCAAAAAACAGAAAGGATATTAAGGGATCTACAAGCGGGTCCTGCAATCAAGTGGAATAGCTCGCTTGAACCAGAAATCATTGATGGGACATATAAGCCATGTCCCACTCCTAAAATGGATGATGAGGGGAAAAGGCCCCAAGTCAAGTTCATGCTTCTAAAGAAGAAGAAGATTCAGCAGAAGGAATGACGTGATATCTCGAAAAATATGCTCCGTCAGCATCAGACAGCGACATTGATGAGCAGGAGGCAGGTGCCATGTATAATGCCCGGTATTTTCCGCAAAACCAACCTGATTGGTACGATGATAAATGAAGCAGTCAAAGAGGGTGAAGATAGCCTAAGGTATGAAGTGTCTATATATACAAAGGACAGGCAGCAGCGCCTCAGCAAACAAGAGTTGAAAGGGATGAGTTATGCAACTCCCCGACCAAATGATAAATTATGGACCGAAACGTCTCTAAACTAGTGCGTCACTTCAAATATGGCGATAATGGACCGAAATGTCCCTAAACTATCGCGTCGCCCCAAACACGGCAATAGTAGACCGAAATGTCCCTAAACTATTGTTTCGCCCCAAACACGGCGATGATGGACCGCAACGTCCCTAAAACTAATATGCTCCCTTGAGATCTATATTGCAATTAAAGTCCCACCGAAGAAAATTGCAACTCAAGTTCCCACCGGCTATATTGCCACTCCTGCGATGAGGTCACCCCTAAGTCCCACCGGCAAACAGATGGGTCACCGGCGGCGGAGCTGCTTTCGAGAGTTCTACCGTTCGAAAAAAACAGTATGTCCATAAGCGAAATGGGCATGGATGAAAACGCGAAAGGACACCGTGAGTAAAAATAGAAGGATCGCCGACGTGTTTGTGAAAACCCGAGAGGGCGCAAACCCGTTAAATAAAAAATGTGTGCACTTGCAAGGTCCTCTCGACCTTGCGAGGAAAAAATACCTGCGTGAGATCTTTACGACTCACAAAAGATCAACAAACTTAGGAGTCCTTACGATTCCTAGGGAGAAATTACACTTGCGAGATCCTCATGACTCGTAAGGAGAATTCCTCCTACGAGACACTCATGGCTCATAGAATTCAAAAGTCTTAGATTATAGAGATCTAAATCTGTTCTTAAGCTGTCATATTCCCCAAATTGCCCTACAAATAGTTCGATATCGACTCTTTTATACAATCCATGGGCACGAACAAATATGTTCCAACCGAGTTCCACTAATGATGAAAAATATCCCCATATGGTGAACAACACTTGTAAGTCCTCTCAACTTACAAAGAGAAAATACTCTTGTAAGATCCTTACGACTTGCGAGAGAAAATACCACTTAGGAATCCCCACGATTCCTGAGGAAAAAACACACCTATGAAATCCTCATGACTCGTAGGAAGAAATACCTTTATGATACCCTTACGGCTCATAAAGTCAAAAGCCTTAGTTTACAGGATCCTAACCCTATTTGCTAAGCCACCTTTTTTCAAATCAACAAAGGCAATTGATGATTCGCTCCTAGCAATATCCCAGTCATAGCGATACTGATGCTTAAACATGTATCAAATTTCAAGTCCTCTCACGGAAAATGATAATTCGCTCCCGGCAATATTCCAATTGCAGCGATACTACTGCCAAGATTAGTATCAGATCTTAAGTTCCTGGCTTGTAATAAAACTCAAAGAGTCGCACAAATAATATATATGAAATAGCCGAAATGATGGGGCAACTCGCAACAAAAATCAGCGAGCAAAAAAATATGCATATGAAATAGCCGAAATAATTGGGCATTGCAAAAAATAGCCGAAATGATTGGACAATCGCGACTTTCGCGATATAAAAAGCTGAAAAGATAGAGTATCGCAGAAATAAAAATAAAATAAAATAAAACTTTTTTGACCTACAAGTAGATCCACAGTGACTCTTGTATACAATCCATGGGCACAAATGAAAGAAAGGGAACCATATTTCCCACTGTGCTTCGTCAAAAGAAGCTCCTGGTCTCGATGGCAACATCTACAGCCAGAAGATCATCCCGACGTTCTTCTCATTCCAGCAGAGTGCAGACCTGGTGTCAACAAAGGTCAAAAGAGCCAAATCAAAGCAGAGTAATGGCAAAACTCTAACTCAATTCGACATCTCTCTTACTCCAGCAGGGTGTAGATGCGACATCAATAAGGACCCAAGGGTCAAATAAAAGAAGAGTGATTGCAAAATTCTAGCTCCTGATCTCAATGGCAACATCTACAGCTTAGAGATTATCTCGACGTTCCTCCTCATTCCGGCAGGGTGCGGACGCAATGGTCAGACAAAAGTGGAGTGACGGCATATTCCTAGCTCCAGATCTCGATGGCAATATCTACAGCCAAGAGATCATCTCGACGTTCCTCCTCATTCCAGCAGGGTGCGGATGTAACTGTCAAATGAAATTGGGCATATTCCTAGCTCCGGATCTCGATTGCAATACATACAACATATAGGTCATATGAATGTTTATCTGACTTCAGCGAAGAATCGGTATGACATCATCGAAACAAAAACGAAATGACGACATATTCCTAGTTTCGGATCTTGACGGCAATACATATAAAGTCTAAAGACCATTGGAGAGCATCCCACCCCAGAAGGGTGCGGTTATAACTCATCGGAGCTTCAAATTAAGCCTAAGCTCAAGTAAAAAGTGCTACGGAAAATACCTAACGCTTGATCTTCCGAAAGTAATACGGATATTCCAACCTAAGAAGATTGCTTGAAGACATCTTGTCCAACCTTTGAAGGGATCAGAGACACGACAGTCGCGGGGCTACTCGAGCAGCAACCTGAGAGACTGCATATCGAGAAATATATCAGCCAATGCGACGGTACGATAGACTTAAACCTAATACCACAAACCTAACAGATCTCTATCAAAAAGGGGGGTTATCTATATTTCACGTTAGGATACACCTGTAAGATCCTCTCGACTCGTCTCAACTCATAGGGAAAAACACATTATAAAACCCTCATGGCTCGTGAAGGTGAAAAGCCTTAGACGGTGGGGATATCAACCTGTTTCCTAAATATTGTGGCCCTACAAGTAGGTCCAAACTGACTCTTGTATACTATCCACGAGCCACATTCTCCAAACTCGCATACCGATGATGAGGAGAAGCCACTTACGAGTTCTCTCGACTCGTAAGGGGGAAATTCTCTTATGAGATCCTTACGATTCTCAAGAGAAAATGCACTTAGGAGTCATCATGACTTCTAAGGAGAAAATATATCTTGTAGGGTGTTTTTCGTCACCCCATTAAGATGGGAAATACGCGCCGCTTGTCAGGCATACTACAGATTTCCTCTGCCTAGGATAGGCCAGGGTTTATTGATTGTGGGGGTCCGAATCTCCGGCAGTCGCGGACTAAACTGCCGTTAATTACCCCTCGCTTTTGAAACGAAGGAACCTCCGATTGACGGGTAAAACTGCTCATATGAACTCAATGTGCGGTGTGCATGTGTTGTGTTTTGGAGGGGACTTGGATATATAGGGGCCACACAGAGTTTACGGGGGTCCCGCTACCCAGATAGCGGGCAGGGGTCAAGGGGGCTAGCAACCCCCTTGCGAGGTGCATGGCAGCGCCCCGTTAGAAATTTTTCTAACGGGGGACGTGTTTTGAGTGTGGAGCATGAGGGAAAAAGAGGGGTGAGGATCGTCCTAAGGACGCATGAGTGGCTCTTGGGTGCAGGGCGCCAGCGGGCCACGTGCGTGGCGCATGGGCGCGGGGCGCCAGAGGGTCACGCGCCCTGCACACGGGCGCTCAGTGCTAACGGTTCACGCACCCCGCACGCGGGCGCTGGGCGTAAGCGGGTCACGCGTCCTGCACACGAGCGCTGGACGCCAGCGGGTCACACGCCATTTTTTTGTGTGGAGTTAAACTCCTAAGAGATTTTCGGAAATGATGAAAGGGGACCCCTTTCTTCTCCTTTGAACCCTGGATTTTCTCTTGAGCCTTAGATCTTCCCAAAGTGGGATTTTTGGAGATGGGTCTCCTTCTTCCTCCTCTCTGTTGGCTTGATCTTGGAGAAAAAAGGATGGGTGAGACTTAAAAATCTTCCATTTTAGAAATCTGATAGGAGATCTGAGCTCCCCTTTGTGGGTTTTATAGTGAAAAACTATTCCTTTTTGGGAAAAGAAGAGTGAAACTCTTGATTTAATTCAAGAAAAAAGAAGAAGGTTTGGAACATTGAGGAAGGAGAAGGAGGCACATAACCTTAGACTTTTTGAGAGAATGAAAATGTTCTTTTTGATTTTTCTCATCATGTTTGCTTTTATAGGCTACACACTTTACACATATCCTCTTGAGCTTTGTCAAATGGCACTTGTGCCACCCCATGCCTTATGTGCTTATCTCTATTTGCATATAAGCATGTGGTTTACAAAATTTTGGATTTTTGCCCATTTTACATACATTTATTCCTAAAAAAAGAATTACATTAAACTAATTTATGGCTTCATTATTTTTGTCATGGGGCCGGTCCCTTCCATGCTCGGTCTTGACCTGGGCTTAGGCCCCACTTAGTTTGGGGTTGAATTTGATTTTGACTTGGTCAACCGGGGTGTAATTTTTGACCGCAACACACCCGCGTAACATCCTTACGACTCACGAAGATGAAAGACACTTATGAATCCCCACGATTCCCAAGGAGAATATGCACCTGTGAGATCCTCTCGGCTCACAGGGAGAAAAACCTTCTCGAGACCCTTACGGCTCTGTTCCTTCCAAAAAAATTGGCTCGGAACTTGTAGTTCCCTTATAAAAAGGGGGAGAAAAGAAAGAAGAAACGAATTCCTCACATGTGCAAAGCATGTCCATGTTCTGGCTTTGAGGAGAATTAAAACTCACAGTTTGGACTCACGTGTTAAACACGTGAGCGCTTATATGCTTTGCATATAAGCGCTGAAAATAAATAACTAAAGACCGAACAGGTCTTTTAAACACGTGAGCGCTTATATGCAAAGCATATAAGCGCTGGAAATAAATAACCGAAGGGGCAAACTAGCCTCACGTGTTAAACATATGAGCGTTCATAAACAAAGCATATGAACGCTAAATATAAACAAGTTAAAACCCACACTGGGGTCACGTGTTAAACACATGAAAACACCTTCCTGAAGCACTAGCTTATGATAGAATTGAATTCTATATAGAATTAAATCTATTTTTGGGAGAATATTTCCCCTGATCTTTTTAAAAGAGAAAGATATTCTCTGTTAAACAGAGAGCTAAGGGATTAAAAATCTAATTGTGATTAAAAAATCATCAACTGATAAAACTAAATTCTATATGATAGAATTAAATTCCATTTGGAAGATATTTTTCTGATCTTTCTAAAATAAGAAAGAACTTCTCTATTAAATAGAATAAAATTCTATGTTAGGAAAATATCTTCCTAATCTTGTTAAATTAACAAGATATTCATATGGTAGAATAAAATCTTATGGTTAGGAAAATATCTTCCTAACAATATATTCATCCAATAGAATTAAATTCTATTTTAAGAAAATATTTTTGCAATCTTGTTAAAACAAACAAGAAATCTTCTCTGTTAAATAGAGAACCTTTAGATTAAAAATCCAACGGTGAATAAAATTCATCAAGCAAGACTAATGATTTTTAGATGATCCACCATGATTTCCCCCCTCAAATATGGGATTTGGTTCAAGGGTACATCTTGAAAGTCTACCCTATCTCCACCATGAGGTCTAAACCGGCATCAAGCATGCAAATTTAAAAAATTCTTAGTGCTAAGCTAGACTACCCTAGAATCTAACTAGATGATTAGGGTTAACTATGATGATATCATAAAAACTAGACAAGAGAAAGAGGCTACAACCTATGTAGACCGTGTCCTTCTCTTCAAAAGCTCCATGTAGTAGTCTACACGACTCCACTAGGCTCCACTTGAAGTTGGATCGAGCTTCCTTTGCGATCTTCATGCCCAAGATGATCCACCCAAATCTCCGCGAATCCAATCTACCTCTTCACTAAACTCTTTAGTGAAGTAAACACAATACACTTAATTACTAATCATGTGTAGGATGGTGAAGTAGGGGTTTTGTTTGCTCACTAGGGTTCTCACAAGCTTAAGGTTTCACAACTCATGTGAGAGATTGAGCTTGGAGGTGGTGAGGAGGAAGATGAAGATAGCTAGAGAGCAAGGAGCTCAAGTAAGGAAAAATAACTCAAGTATTGTGTAGAATGAATAATGGCTCAGCAAAATACCTCTCTCATTGAAGCATCCACAATTTTCAAATAAACAATTGGAACCATACTTCAATAGTGAGTTAAGACCAATATAATAATCATCAAAGCCATACTTCACCCATTCCATAATAAGTTTCCCCATTTTCCACCTCATTTTCTATTTTCCAAAAAATAGAAATGTTTACCGCCGAAAACCGGGAAGACAAACGTCTTGCCTGAATTTGGGGGCAGATACTATTTGGATTTATCCGTCCACCTCTCCGAAGATGCCAAGTTGATTTGTGGCACCGGGTATCGGAGGTTTGGACAGATGCGGCCGTTGTAGCAGACTTCGTCAGATTCCCCCTCATTGTGAGGGGTTTTTGATTGTGAGGATGCTATTCCCTGCAGGCGCAAGCCCCTGCAGTTAATTACGTTACCGCATCGCGGTAACCACTTTCTCCTTCTCCAGAAGGTCACTTCGTGTCGTGTGTGTTTGTTTTGTTTTTGGCTGCCCGTGGATTGTATATGGAGACTAATTTGTGTTGTCGCCCATAGGGCGTGGATTAGTCCAAATCCGTATCTTCTTAGATTTGGGTTTGGTTTGATTTAAAGATCGTTAATCTCGTTTGGGATTAAGATCAACTTAAATATTTGTTGAGGATACGTTAGTCTAATTTTAGACTAAGATCTACTCAACAGGATTTTTGGGATCATTCAGACTGAACAAAAGAGTATTTGGGCTCTATTGTTTTAATTTAAGGACGTTACGGTCCATAGATCACCATTTTTGGTATGAGGGTTTAGTTTAAGGACGTTACGGTCCACAGCTAGTTTAAGGACATTACGGTCCATAGCTAGTTTAAGGATATTGCGGTCCATTGTGATATGCTCATGGGTTTGGGAATGCACCCAAGAACTGTTGGCTGTCGGGATTCTCCACCTCTCTGAAGACGTTGAAAAATTACAACGACATGTATCATAGGTATGGTGAGATGTACCCTTGAACCGAATTCCAGATTGAAGGGAAAGATCATGGTGGAATGAACACCATGAACACCATTTTATATACCATCTGATAGGAGATTATTAGTTATCTTTGGGACTAAGATCGATTTGGGGAGACCTGAGTATAGAAGGGCTCGGTTGATTGATGATTAAAGGGGTTTTGGCCTTGGGAGACTTGACTAATTTGGGCTAAGGTTGGCCTCTCATAGTGTTAAACACTAATATCTGCTCAGCGCACACGTGCTTCCACGTGAGGTTCTAAATCAGTGTTAAACACTGAAATTTGGGGCACTCACGTGTGGCGCGTGAGGCGCCTGAGAATTGGGCACTGATTCTTTGGGTTTATTCCCCTTTTCCTTTTGAAAGTGGTGAGCACTATTGGGGGTCATGTAGGATCACGTGAGGCGCCCCAAAATGGGAGCTGTCTTTGGATTTATTCTTCTTTTCCTTTTGAAAGTGCTAAGCACTAATAGGGGGTCACGTGGGATCACGTGAGGCGCCCCAAAATGGGAACTATCTTTGATTCATTTCTCTTTTCCTTTTGAAAGTGCTAAAAACTATTAGGAGGTCATGTGGGATCACGTGAGGCGCCCCAAAATGGAAACTGTCTTTGATTTATTCCCCTTTTTCTTTTGAAGGTGCTAAGCACTATTAGGGGGTCACGTGGGGTCATGTGAGGCGTCCCCAAAATGGGAATTGTCTTTGATTTATTCCCTTTTTTCTTTTATAAGTGCTAAGCACTTGTTTAAGGGGTCACGTGGGAACACGTGAGTCGATCTCAGTTGTTTTTTTTATGCAGGGTTAAACCCTAGTTTTGTAAGAGGAATTAAATTCCTATATCTTTTGGAAGATTTAAATTCTTCAAACTTAGTTCTTTCCTCTAAATTTTGGGACTGCATGACAAAATCTCCCCGATGAGAATTAAATTCTCAACTTGTGGGGAGATCTGCTTCTGCACACCTCAACCAGAGAAAGAACTAAGTTCTTTTTTTTTTGGAAGAGTTAAACTCTTGTAATGGCGAAGAAAAATGATCTCTAGGTCTTTTTTTTCTTACCTAGAGTTTCTTTTCTTAAAAGAGAACTCCTCTTTTTTTAGTCTCGGGTTCTTTATATAATAGAGGCAGGTTTGTTGATTTAGTTAAAGAAATCTCTCGTTGAGAGATCTTAATTGATTTGGGGATTTTATCCACCGTTGGATCTTTGATCCAAAGACTTCTGTTTTACAGAAAATATTTTTCTTGTTTTTAACAAGATTAGGAAAATATTTTCCCATATAGAGCTTATTCTGTAGCTTGGTGATTTTTAATCACCATTGGATTTTTAATCCAACGGTGCTCCGCTTTACAAAGCGTAATCTTTCTTGTTTAGAAAGATTGGGGAAATATTTTCCTATACAGAGCTGATTCTGTAGCTTGGTGATTTTTAATCACCATTGGATTTTTAATCCAACGGTGCTCTGTTTTACAGAGCGTAATCTTTCTTGTTTAGAAAGATTGGAGAAATATTTTCCCATACAGAGCTTATTCTGTAGCTTGGTGATTTTTAATCACCATCGGATTAAAAATCCAACGGTGCTCTGTTTTACAGAGCGTAATCTTTCTTGTTTACAAAGATCTAAGGAAATATTTCCCAAATAGGGTTTTGATCTCTTTTATTTGGAATTTAATTCTATCAGCTTGGAAGGTGATTAGGAACCCTCACGTGTAGCACGTTACCTCCATAACATTAAACTGGTTGCTTATATGCAGCAGTCTCAGAGAAAGGCATCACGTGTTAGCACGTGAGCAGATGTTCAGGAAAGTCATGTGTGGCACGTGACCCCCATGAAGTTAAGCCCAACAAAGAGCATCACGTGCTGACACATGAGCTTCTCTGGCTTGTTAGTTGTTTTAGGGAGGCGCCTATATACTTTGTATATAGATGCTCACGTTTTGCATGTGAGGCTCAATTTCATTTTTATTTGTTAAGCGCAATGCCTATAATCTTTTCTCCAAGGCGCATCACGTATCGGCACGTGATGCTCCATTTGGGGAATTTTTCCCGTTGCTTTTTATTTATTATATATTTTTTATAAGAGAACAAATGCCCCCACAGCGTTGTTCTCACATGGCTTGCACGTGAGTGCAACGCTGTCACCTTTACAGCCGTTGGATTGCCTAGGGGAATGGGGAGGTGAACAGCCCTTGTCACGTCTTATAGATGCAAGGATTTTGTCTTTGGGAAGCTACTGTTCTTTCATCTTCTTCCTTCCTTATCTTCTTCGAGAATTTAATTCTCTCCTTCAGAGCTTAGTTCTCTACCCATTGCAATTCCAGAGTTGAACTCTGTCATAAAAAGAAACCCTTTTTAGGTAAACATCTTGAACAACAAAGAAACTCTTTTCTTAAAAAAATTTCCTGGATTTTAAATCCACCATAAGAGCTTTGCTTTCTTCTGAAACCCATCTCTTATAGATCCAAAGACATGATCTTTGAGTAGTAAACCTTAATGTCTTGGGCATTCCAATTCTGATATTTAAGGATTCATGGTATTTTTATTTTTCGTTTCCTCATCATGGGGGTTTCTGGAATTTAATTCCACCGTATAAAAGGAATTTAATTCCTCACCGAAGAGCTTAGCTTTGAAAGATCAAAAGGGCCCTTCAGGAATTTTATTCTCTGGTGTTCTTGAGAACATTTTCATAGGGTTTTTTTTTATTTGCACGAATTTAAATTCTTTGGGTATTTTAAAGGAACTTTTTTTTCTCTATGAGGATGTCAAGAGTTGTTTAAACTCCCGTGTCTGTTTAATTAGAATCCTTTTTTGATTCTCACAATAAGCATTTTCTTGATCATTTTGATCACTAAACTCTCACTAATTATTCTTTTCAGATACTATGGCCGCTTATCTGTATGATCCTGACGAAATTATCTCCTATGAAGAATTCGCGTCAAAGGCCACTGTCAAAACCAGGAGTTTACGAATACCCAATGCGCTAAGGTTATGTGTCGCTTCGATGAATACAACGGTCGACTACTCCCCCGTCGTTCCGCTCTTTTGAAGATCATCGTGGGGGCGATTTGGGAAGCACTTCCTGAATTTAACGAAGCCATGCCGCTTGAGGCACTTGATGATGCCGAAGACAAGGTGCACTCAGTATATCTGATGGGTTTGATCTCGAAGAGGCGGCGAGATGATCTTGTTGATATCCTGCATCAAGTCTTCCAACAGACGACTATAATCTCTGCCTACCAGAGAATGGACGATATCAGCGAGAATCCTGACGCTTGCATTCGTGAGAAAATGCACGCGAAAATGGTCAGAGAAGCCAGAAGCATTTTACTCGGCCTTGCTTCCTCAATCCGTGTCTAGGATTTAGTGTTTTACCATTGTAAACATTTTTATTTTTTTTTATCATGTATAAGTTCTTAGAGCATGAATGACAAAACTTCCTCTTTCCTCCTTTTTTACCAATGCTCACATATTTCTTACATGAAGTGTCGTTATACTGTTGTTGACAATCACGCATTTTGCGCGTGAGGTGCTGTTGAGGATTTTAATTCTGTACTAGCGCCGGCGCTCACGTGTTATGTACGTGCGACACCGCTTTAGTCCCCAAAAGGATCAACATGGGTGCTCACGTATCATGCACGTGAGACTCTGCTGAGGGGGCCATCTCACCTCCTTGTTCTGATTCCTATGGGTCAACTATCTTGTTCCCCATGCCCCTTTTTCCGGCCTTGGAAATAGTTCTACCATGCACAAAATTTTATGTGTCTAGACTTGAATGCTTCTCTTTATAACCTAAAGCTTCGTCTTCCTCTTTCTTCACAGAGAGAGACCCATTCAGACCTTAGGGTGATCATTTTTTAGAAACAAACCAAGAATTATGACTTGCAACCATCCCCATACTCGTCGGCAGCTCTTGGAGGTGCCTATCGAGGAGATTATTCCTCGCTTTGCCGCGCGGTTAGCGGATCCTCTTCTTACTGATGACCAATGTGACATGGTATTATATGAGCTCCTAGCTCGTAGGGGTTCTCCTCTTCCCATGGGTTCCATTTAGCGCCGGATGATTTTCTTGTCCGTGCTTGCTGATATCCCTCCTCATCAAGCGCAGATGACTCCGGCGATTCTCGATGCGGCGGATGACAAGATTGAATGTTTCCACGATGCCTACTTGATTACTCAGCCTCTGAAGGATCATTCGGTTCATTTACTAAGTCAGATACGAGCTCGGCGGTTCATCATGTCTGCCTTCACCGATGAGCATGGCGCTAATCGATGGGGAGCAACTCCTCGCAAAGACCGCCGCTTCGACATGGTAGAGAGGGTAGAGAGAGAATCGGAAAACTTTATTTATTGTTTTGTTAACCCTTGTATCTCTGATCCCACATTTGGTGATCTCTTCCCTGTGGAGCAGTATATTTGCTTCAATGTATTTTTCTTATTATTACCTGTTGAATGCTTTCTGTTGAATGTTTTCTATTGAATATTTTCTGTTCATCATATATTTGTGCGTGTATCTCGCCCTTGTACATGAGCTTTATACTGTACCCTTATGAATTTTTTTTAGTGCGAGGGCCATTGTAGATAGTTTATCTTGATCTCCTTGCAGGGTAGCGATGGCTTAGAAAACATGTTCAGATCTGCCGCCTAAGACTTTTCAATTTTATGAGCCGTGAGGGTCTCATAATGACTTTTCTCCCTACGAGTCGAGAGGATCCCGTAGGTGTATTTTCTCCTTAGGAGTCATGAGGACTCCTAAGTGCATTTTCTTTTGAGAGTCGTAAGGATCTCACAAGAGAATTTTCCCCTTTACAAAACGAGAGGACTCGTAAGTGGTTATTTCCTTCCTTATCGATATTCGACTTTGGAGAGTGTGGCCCGTGAATAGTATGCCATAGTCCATCTTGGACCGACTTGCAGGGCCCTAGTTCTTAGGAAACAGGTCCTTATCCCCATTGCTTAAGGCTTTTCCCTACGAGTCGAGATGAGTCGATAAGTTCTCGCAGGAACATTATTTTCCCTACGAGTCGAGACGAATCGAGAAGTTCTCGCAAGAATGTCCTAACGTCACAGTTAACTCCTGCTAATAGAAGTCCGTTAGGGTCTGTGGTACTAGGGTTTTCTACCCGTCGTACCGCCGCGTTGGCCGGTGTATTCCTCGATACGCAATCTTATTGTTCGAGTAGCCCCGTGACTGTCGTGTCTCTGATCCCTTCGAGGGCTGGACAAGACGTCTTCAAGTAATCTTCCAGGTGATACTACCGTCGAAAGAGCAAGCGTTAGGGATATTCCATGTCGCTTTTTTACTTGAGGTTAGGCTCAGTTTGGGAGCCCCGATGAGTCATGACCACTCCGCGCTGGAGTAGGATGATCTCCGATAGTCTTTCAGGTCTCATTTGAGTTGCCGTCAAGACCCTGAAGCTAGGGATCTTCTTTTGCTTCGTTTGTTGACATTGTGTCTACAATATTGCGATGAACGTCGAGGTTGTCTCTGGGTTGTGTGTGAACCGTCGAGATTTGGAACTAGGGGATTTTGCCATGGCTCTGTTTGTTGATGCCGCGTCTGCATCCTGCTGGGGGAGAGGAAGAACACTGTTGTTGATCTCTAGGCTGTGGATACTGCCGTCGAGACTTGGAACTAGGGACTTTGCCATGGCTCCGAGGTAGTCTCTAGGCTGTCTGTGAACCGTCGAGATTTGAAACTAAGGGACTTTGCCATGGCTCCGAGGTAGTCTCTAGGCTGTCTGTGAACCATCGAGATTTGGAACTAGGGGACATTGCCATGGCTCCATTTGTTGATGTCGCTTCTACTTCTGGTTGGAACAAGAAGGAACGCCGTTGTTAATTTTTAGGCTGTAGATGTAGCCATCGAGATCTAGCTTCCCTTTGACGAAGCCAGGTGGGACAACGTGATTCCCTTTTCATTTGTGCCCATAGATTGTATACATGGGTCGATGTGATCTCACCTGCAGGGCAAAAATTCCATTTCATTTTTTATTTCTTTCTGCGATACTCAATCATTTCAGCTTTTTATATCGCGAAAGTCGTGATTGCCCAATCATTTCGGCTATTTTTCACGGTGCCCAATCATTTCGGCTATTTTTCTTTTCTTTACTCGCTGCTTTTTATTGCGAGTTGCCCAATCATTTTGGCTATTTTTATATGCATATATTTTACTCGCTGATTTTTGTTGCGAGTTGCCCTATCATTTCGGCTATTTCATATGCATTTTTGGCTCGCTGATTTTTTGCTGCGAGTATGGAATTTGAGATCTGACACCAATTTTGGCATCAGTATCGCTGCGACTAGAATATTGCCAGGAGCGAATCATCATTTGTCGTGAAAGGACTTGGAATTTGATACCGATTTAGGCATCAGCATCGCTACAATTGGGATATTTCCAGGAGCGAATCATCATTTTTCTGTCGATTCGAACAAAGGTGGCTTAGCAAACAGGGTTAGGATCCTGTCGACTAAGGCTTCTGACTTCGTGATCCGTAAGGGTCTCATAAAGGTGTTTCTCCCTACGAGTCGTGGGGATCTCATAAGAGTGTTTTCTCCTTAAGAGTCATGAGGATTCCTAAGTGTGTGTTCCCTTATAAGTCATAAGGATCTTACAAGAGTGTTTTCTCCTTATAAGTCGAGAGGACTTACAAGTGTCGTTCACCACATGAGGACATTCCTTGTCGTTGGTGGGACTTGGTGGGGGATACGTTTATTTGTGCCCGTGGATTGTATACAAGGGTCAATATTGAACTGCTTGTAAGGCAACTTAGGGAGTGTGATGGCTTAAGAACTGGTTCAGATCCATATAGCTTAAGTCTTGAATCCTACGAGCCATGAGGGTCTCATAGGGGGAATTCTCCTTACTAGTCGTGAGGATCTCGTAAGTGTAATTTCTCCTTAGGAATCGTGGGGATCTCTAAGTGTGTTGCTCCCTTGTGAGTCGTAAGGATCTCACGCAGGTATTTTCTCCTTACAAGGTCGAGAGGACCTTGCAAGTGTGCATGAATTTTTTACGAGTCTGCGCCCTTGCGGGTTTTCACAAACTCGCCGGTAGCCCTGCTGTTTTTACTCACAGAGCCCTTTCAGGTTTTCATTCGTGCCCCTTTTGCTTGTGGACGTACCTTTTTTTTTAACTCCTCCGTTTGCTAATGGCACTTAGGGGGAATTTCGCCACCGGGGCGGTTGTGCAGCCAGCGGGACTTAAGTTGCAATCCTTGCCGCTGGAACCTGTGGACTTGGATTCCACTCTCGCCATGTTTGAGGCGGCGTATTTAGTTTAAAGACATCTCGGTCCATCGTTAGTTTAAGGACATCTTGGTCCATCGTTAGTTTAAGGACATATCGGTCCACAGCTAGTTTAAGGACGTTGCGGTCCGTTTTTAGTTTAGGGACATTCCGGTCCGCATCTAGTTTAAAGATGTTGCGGTCCATTGGGATTTTGAGGCGAGGTTTCACCGGCTACTACTTATAGAGTTTGAACTCATGAAGTCAACGAGCGGACACGAGCGTCGTCATCCATCTTTAACCTGAGCCGTGACTTATCAAGCGTAGTATTTCTTAAAGAACTGGCCGTTTATTGGCCGGAAGTTTCTTTCGCCATGCATATCCATGAGAAAGTAGGCCCCACCTTGGTAGACCTTGTCTATGACGTACGGGCCTTCATAGTTCGGCTCGAATTTCCCCCATTTAGCATGATTGGGGATTATAGGCCTTTTTACGACTACCACGAGTTCACCTTGGCGTAATGTTCTCGGCCTAGTCAATCTTTCGTATGAGCGCGTTATCCTTGCTTTGTAAGCTTCTAGGTTTTGTTGAGCTATGAGACGAGTTTCATCAAGGCATCGAGCTCATCAAGCCGAAGATGGGCATTTTCTTCATCCGTCATCCCGTATTGAATTGCTACTCGTAGAGAGGGTGGCTCTATCTCCAAAGGAAGTACTGCTTCCGTGTCAAATACCAACGCGAATGGCGTTGTATCTGTGGCCATCTTGAATGTGGTCCGATAAGCCTAGAGAGCTTCATGCAATCTCTCGTGCCAGTCCATTTTGTTTCTGGACACCGCCTTCTTTATGATCTTCGTCAAGGTCTTTTTAAAAGCCTTAGCTAGACCGTTAGCTCGGGAGTTATAGAGTGAAGAGTATCTCCAATCTATTTTATGCTGCTGTGCGAAGCAGCTGATCTTATGGCTTCTGTAGGCCAGCCCATTATCCGAGATGATCTGTTGCGGAGTGCCGAACCGGTAGATGACATGTGTCCTAAAAAATGGAGGATGTTCTCCGTCTTCACCTCTCTTAGCGGTACTGCTTCTGCCCACTTAGAGAAGTAATCAGTTGTTGCCAATATGAACCGATGTCCTTTAGATGATACTTGTTCAATAGGCCCGATTATATCGGTTCCTCACATTTCGAATGGCCAGCTAGCCAGTGTTGGGTGTAGCAGATTCGGATGTTAGTAGATGAAGTCCCCGTGAATTTTGCATGAGTGACTGCTTCACATATTCGAGGCAGTCCTGAATCATCGTAGGCCAATAGTAACCCATTCTTTTGATCTTCAGCTTCATCTTTGGCCCGGCTTGATGAGAACCATGGAGTCTGTCATGAGTTTTTTTGATGACTCTCCTTGCTTCTTCTGGTCCCAGAAATCTTATCCACAAACAATCGAACGATCTCTTATATAGAGTATCATTGACGAAGGCGAAAGACAGAGCTCGCTTCATGAGCTGATGTTTTGACGACGCGTCTTCGGGTGTTCGATGGGATTTAAAGTAGTCTATGAAGACTTCTCTCCAATCCTTAGCTTTTTCTTCGTCCTCTATTTGGAAGGCCGTTCGTTCGGTCGCTTCCTTTCTTTCAGACATCTTCGGAGATATCTCTGCCGGTGCGAGAATCCGGCGGCTTTGCACGATGATCCTTATGTCATCGAAGTTTTCGTCGTCCAGTTCTTTAGCGAGCTTGGCTAACACATCCGCCTTGCTATTTTCTGCACGCGATATGCTTTCCAGAATGTTAGAGGGGATTTGAGTCAGTAATTGCTGCACTCTTTTTCCATATTTTACCAGTTCTGGCTTACACGTCTGATAGTCGCAATTTACTTGGCTAACGACCAGCTGGGAGTCTCCATATATGAGGAGGTTCTTGATTCCAATGTCAATGGCGATCTCGAGACCTGCTATCAAAGCTTCATATTCCGCTTCGTTGTTTGTTCTTGGCTCCATTAAGGAAAGGGAAAACGCATCATCCCTCCTTGTGGAGTCACAAAGATAAGGCCTACTCCGACTTTGATTATGGGGGAGCTTTGCTTTCGTCTCTTCATGGACGATGCCCCATCGAAGTAGAGTTCCTATCGGGTATCACTCCCTTCTTTCTCCCCGTCGATTGCGTCAAACGTGTGTTTGTCCAGCAACTCGCAGTTTAAGGGAGAATTAGCTGGTATCGGATGCTCTGCAAGAAAGTCGGTGATGGCCTGGCCTTTCACTGCCTTGAGAGGTCGATAGATTATCGAGAATTCCATCAAAAGGAGGGTCCATTTGGCAAGCCTTCCCATTAGTATGGCTCTTGACATCAAATATTTGAGAGGATCCACCTTTGATATGAGATGGACCTTATGTGCCAAGGCGTAATGTCGGAGCTTCGTTACCGCGAAGATTAATGCCAGCCAATGCTTTTCAATGAGGGAGTAGTTGTTTTCTGCCCCCAGGAAAACTCGGCTCAAATAGTAAAGGGCTCTCTCCTTTCCCTGATCGTTCTTGTAGGGTGTTTTCGTCACCCCATTGAGATGGGAATACGCGCGCTCTTGTCAGGCGCAGTACAGATTCCCCCTGCCTAGGGTAGGCTGGGGTTTATTGATTGTGAGGATCTGAATCTCCGACAGCCGTGGACTAAGCTGCCGTTAATTACCCCCCACCTTTGGAGCGAGAGAACCTCCGATTGATGGGTCAAACATGTCATGCGAACTCAATGTGCAGTGTTGTGTTTTGAAGGGGCTTTGGATATATCGGGGGCCCCGCGGTGTTTTTACGAGGGTCCCGCTATCAGGATAGCGGGCTGGGGGTCAAGAGGGCTAGCAGCCCCCTTACGTGATGCGGGGCAGCACCCCGTTAGAATTTTTTTCTAACAGGAACAGTGTCGTGGAGTGTGTGTGTGTGTGTGTGTGTGTGTATATATTAAGGGGAAAAAGCGTCCAAAGGACGCATGGGGGGCCAGCGCCTCACGTGCATGGCATGCAGGCGCTGGGCGCTGGTGCCTCATGTGCTTGGCACGTGGGTGCTAGCGCTCTGGGGGCTGGGCGCCCCACGTGCTTGGCACGTAGGCGCTAGCGCTCTGGGCGCCCCACGTGCTTGGCACCGCTCGCGCTCTAGGCGCTAGGCATCAACAGAAAAGGGGACTTTGTCCCTGCACTGGGAGTTGTGCTCCCAATTTGACCCCTGGAGTTAAACTCCTAAAGAGATGTTAATTTATGGAGTTGAACTCCAACAGATCTTGAATGGAGTTAAACTCCTAAAAAAATTTAGAAATAATCAAAGGGGGCTGTTTTGTTTCTCCCCTTTAGCCCTTGATCTTCCCGAGATGGGATTTCTGGAGATGGGCCTCCTTCTTCTTCCTGTCGGTTGGCCGGATCTTGGAGAAAGGGGGTAAGATTTAAAAAAATCTCCCCTTTTTGAGATCTAATGGAAGATCTGAGCTCCCCTTTGCGGGTTTTTTGGTGAAAAACTATTTAGTTTTGGAAAAGGAAGAGTAAAACTCTTGATTTAATTGAAAAGGGGAAGAAAGTTTAGAACCTTGAGGAAGGAAAAGGAGGCACAAAAAACCCTAAAGTTTTTTAGAGTATGAAAAGTGTATGCTTTATTCATCATCATGTTGCCTTATATAGGCTTACACATTTACATATAGCCTCTTGGGCTTTACAAAAATTTGGCTTTATGCCCATTTTGCTTACATTCATGCACAAAAAATTACATCAAAATTATTTGTTACATGATTTTTATGTTGGCATAGGGAGGCTGGCCACGGGCTCGACCTGGGCATGGGCCCGCTCGACCTGGGCTTGGGCCCACCTGGCTTGGGGTTGACCTTGACTTTGACTTGGTCAACCGAGGTGCAAATTTTGACCCCAACAAAATGCCCCCCATAAATAAATGCACACCGCGCATATGAGTTGTGTACATGAAATTGATGGATCTTGAAGCTGGACTTCGAGGTGGAACATCATTCCGGGGGCGGAGCATCCCTCGGGGAGCATGATTCCCGAGGATCGGAGCATCATTCTGATTTGCGGAGTATAATTCCAGGGTCGGGGTATCATTTCGAAGAGTTGGAGCATAATTCTATCGGAGCATAATTCCGAAGGGTCGGAGCATAATTCCGAGGATCGGAGCATAATTCCAAAGAGTAGAGGCATGATTCCAGGGATCGGAGCTTGATTACGACGAGCGGAGCATGATTCCAAGGGGGTCGGAGCATAATTACGACGAGCGGAGCATGATTCCAAGGGGGTCGGAGCATAATTCCGATGGGCGGCAGACATTCTGACCGAAACATAATTTCGATGCAGAGGTTGATTCCCAGGTGAAGCATAATTCCGATAGGGAAAGCAGATACTCCGAGGTGAAGCATAATTTTGACATGGGGTACATTCTGAGACGAAGCATGATTTCAACACAGAGCTTGTTAGTCGACTTGATTTCGAGGCGGAGCTTAATTCCGACGGGGAGGTCGGTGGTTGACTTGATTCCAGGACGGAGCATAATTCCGAAGAGAATGTCGCTGGTTGACTTGACTCCGAGTCGAAGTATAATTCCGACGAGGAGGTCACTGGTTGACTTGATTCTAGGGCGGACCATAATTCCGACGAGGAGGTCGCTGGTTGACTTGATTCCAGGACGGAGCACAATTCCGACGAGGAGGTCACTGGTTGCCTTGATTGCAGGACGGAGCATAATTTCGACGAGGAGGTCGCTGGTTGACTTGATTCTGAGTTGAAGCATAATTCCGACGATGAGGTCACTGGTTGACTTGATTCCAGGACGGACATGATTCCGACGAGGAGGTCGCTGGTTGACTTGTCCCCGCCATGGAGTGTCTGTGGTCGACGTTTCCCCGGCACGGAGTGTCACTGGTTTTGATGTAGAGGATGATTCCCAGGAGAAGCATAATTCCGACAGGGAAGGTGGATACTCCGAGGCGAAGCATGATTTCGACACGGGGTACATTCTGAGACGAAGCATGATTCCGCCGCAGAGGTTGTTGGTTTGATTTGATTTGGGTTGACATCAGCATCGCTATACTGGAATATAGTACCAGAAGCGAATCATCAATTGCCATGAGAGGATTTGGGGATTTTGGTTTTTGTTTGGCATCAGCATCGCTACACTGGAATATGGTACCAGGAGCGAATTATCATTTGCGTTTTCTTATTAGGAAGCGATGGCTTAAGAGACAGATTTCAGGTCCCTATAACCTACGACTTTTCAATTTTATGGGCCGTAAGGGTTCCATAAAAGCATTTTCTCCCTACGGGTCGTAAGGATCTCATAGGTGTATTTTCTCCTTAGGAGTCGTGGGGACTCCTAAGTGTGTTTTTCCTTTATGAGTCGTAAGGATCTCACGTGGGAATTTTCTCCTCACAAAGTCGAGAGGACTTTACGAGTGTATTTCATCTCTTTTCACGAGTTTGCGCCCTTTCGGGTTTTCACAAACTCGCCGACAGTCCTGCTGTTTTTACTCACGGAGCCCTTTCGGGTTTTCATCCGTGCCCATTTTGTTTGTGGACATTCCTTTTTTTTCATCGCTGGTGGGATTTTGAATGTGGTATCACCGATAGGACTTGGGAGAGATTGGGATCGTTTTACGCTCATGGATTGTATACAGTTTTCCAGGATGTATGATCCAGACCGTAGGGCCGGAAGAATTTCGGGACTTTGTTGGCGTCTGCATCGCTGTACTGGAATATGGTACCAGGAGCGACTCGTCATCCGCCGTTGGGGTATGAGATTTAGAATTTGGTTAGCGTCTGCATCGCTGCACTGGAATATGGTACCAGGAGCGACTCATCATTCGCCATTGGGATATTCGGGGATTGGTTCTTAGATCAGCATCTGCATTACTGCACTGGAATAATGCCAAGAGCAACCCATCATTTGCCTTTGTCTATTGGGAAGCGATGGCTTAGAAGACAGGTTTAGATCCCTATCACCTAAGGCTTTTCAATTTTATGGGCCGTAAGGGTCCCATAAAAGCATTCTCCCTACGAGTCGAAAGGATCTCGTAGGTGCACTTTCTCCTTAGGAGTCGTGGGGACTCCCAAGTGTGTTTTTCCTTTGTGAGTCGTAAGGATCCCATGAAGGTTTGTTCTCCTCATGTATCGTGAGGACATATGAGTGGGTCTTCCCAAATGGAGCATAATTCTAAGGGCGAAGACCGGCCGCTGGACTAGTAACTGTGGTGGGGCATGGGTATGATGAGAATTATTTAAGCTCGTGGATTGTATACGGTAGTCAACTTGGGGACCAACCGTAGGGCTGGGAGAGTTTTGGGAGATTGGATTTTGGTTGGTGTCTGTATCGCTGCCCTGGAATATGGTACCAGGAGCGAATCATCATTCGCCGTTCCCTATTGGTAGGCGATGGCTTAGGAGACAAGTTTAGATCCCTATCACCTAAGGCTTTTCAATTTTATGGGCCGTAAGGGTCCCATAAAAGCATTTTCTCCCTACGAGTCGTAAGGATCCCGTAGGCGCATTTTCTTCTTAGGAGTCGTGGAGACTCCCAAGTGTGTTTTTCTTTTGTGAGTCATAAGGATCCCACGAAAGTGTTTTCTTACGAGTCGAGAGGATCTTGTACGTTTGTTCTCCTCATGTATCGTAAGGACACATGGGTGGGTCTTCCCAAATGGAGCATAATTCTGAGGGCAGAGACCGGCCGCGTAACTGATGATTGCGGTGCGGCATGGGTATTATGAGAATTATTTGAGCCCGCGGGTTGTATACAGTAGTCCACTTGGGGACCAACCGTAGGGCTGGGAGAATTTTAGGAAATTGATTTTGGTCGGCGTTTGCATCGCTGCACTGGAATATGGTACCAGGAGCGACTCATCATTCGCCATTGGGACATTCAAAGAATTGATTGGTTGGCGTCTGCATCGCTGCACTGGAATATTGTACCAAGAGCGACTCATCATTCGCCGTTTTTTTTTGTTTTACTGTGATTGCTCTATCATTTCAGTTTTTCTTATTGCGAAGGTCACGATTTCCCATCATTTCGGCTTTTTATTCGCGGTTGCCCCATCATTTCGGCTTTATTTTCATTTTTATTTTTACTCGCTGATTTTTATTACGAGTTGCTCCATCATTTCGGCATTTTATTTGTATTATTATTATTATTATTATTTACTTACACTTCTTTTTTTATTTACACATTTTTTCATTTACACACATTTTTTTTACATTTCCTGTTTAACGACTTAGAGGTCGAATCTTCCCAGTTTAATGACGTGGTGGTCAACTATTTTCAGAGAAAGGCAGATGTCTGAGAGAATCGGTTTCACGAAGGAATTCGTTCTCCGTTTGTATGAAATCGGCGGTTGCAGCTTGACTGTTTGTTAACACGCCTTTAGACAGTTCTATCTCTCCTTCCTTGAATGGCTTTTCGACCCAATCTTTGAAGACGAAACAGTCCTCAATGGCATGACCTATCACTCTGTGATAGGGGCAGTATTTGGGGTCATCGGTCATATTCGCTTCTTGCGGTCTTTTTGATTCTGGCAATTGTAGACCGTTTCTTAGGGCGTCTTTAAATATTTTACGGACTTTGTCTCTTCTAAAGGAATAAACCTTATCCAGCTTCTCTTTCAGTGGAGATTCTCCTCTCTCTCCGAACACTGGCTTCCGAGGCCGGTTGGCATTAGGCCCGCTCATCCCTTGCTTATTTCAGTTAGCCGAGGTGTTCAAAGATTCAGAATCGTCGGAATTTCCGCCTTTGAGATTATCGTCCTTTCGATTTCTCCAGAACCTATCGTTATTTTAGGAATCGGAAAAGAATTCCTGCTTTGAGCGCTCCAACATCTGAACTTTCCTGGTCAGATCTTGAAATGTTTTGAGACCCGCGGTGCATAGAAACGGGGCCATCCAATTGCTGAGATTTCCGACAATGAGACTGACAGATTGGTCCTGCTCTATCAGCGGTTCGCATTTGACGGAGAGATTGCGCCATCGGGTTATAAAATTTGTGCTGCTTTCGTTGTTCTTTGGCTTGGTCCTTACGAGATCAGCAATAGTGATCTTAACGCTGACACTCATGAACCTCTGCCGAAACAGAGATTCCATTTGGATGAAAGTTATGACGGAGCCATCCGGTATGCTCGCATACCAGTCAAAAGCAGCATCGGTCAAGCTATTAACGAACTGGTGGAGGAGAAGCGCATCATTGCCCCCAGTATTCCCGCATGAGGCTTTGAAGTGAGCGATGTGCTGATTCGCATTTCCCGTCCCATCAAATCTTTCGAATTTAGGGATGACATAGCCGCTAGGAAATTCTACCAGATCATACTGAGCAGGATATGGTCTTCCGCTACTGTTAACATCATTTTGCGCTTCAGCTTCGGCTACCAATGTTTTGACTTTGTTGGCAACCAAATCCATGATTTGATCTTGAGTTAGAGGGCTACCGTCATCGGTAGCCAAGACATTTCCCGAGATAGGATGCGACTGACTTTCATGCGGTCCGTCCACCTTTGGATTTGAGAGAATAGGCGTCGGCTGCCTTGGGACATCATTTCCTAATTCATGAGCAGAGCCCTGCGCTTGATTGGGTGGCTAAGAGTCAAGTCAGTCCGTGAGCTGCAAGACGACATTCGTCAAGTCATCAATTTTGGAGTAAAGTTTGGCCATCTCCTTGTCTTTGCTTCTAAGCTGTTTTCGGAGCTCTTGGAGAAGTTGCTGCTCTGCGTTCTTTGGACGGAAGGTTGGTTCCTCTTCGCTTTCCGAGCCGACTCTTCATGAACCGAGGGATCTCTCTGCTTATCAGCCACACTGGAAGGGTTTTCATTACCTCCCAGAGGATGCTGTTCTTGGGAAGTGATAGCCACATTCATACCAGATTGGATCTAAGATGTGGTAGTCCCGTCCTTGCTATTGTTGCGCGTTCCCACCATGTAGATAGTGTGGACTATATATCCAGCCGTTTCTTTATCTTTGGCGGGGTAACCCTGTTCTTAAAGCCTCATGAAGTTCAGCCTAGCATGCGTCCTAGCCCTTTTGTTGGATCTGAGCCTTTTCTGTCTTAGCTTCTCAATTTTGAGGGCTTGGCGTGCATCCGTCGTCCAGGAAGCCATTGTGAGCCAATTAACGGGGAGCTTAGAGAAGATACCCGATCGAGCAGTTATCGAGGGCACCGATGGAGCTTGCCCGAGACGCCTCGTTGCTTTATTGGTGTTGATGGCATTGCCCCCAGCTGGAACAATGGAGAGTTGTTCGGAAACGGATTTGTGCTTGGGCTGAGGTGCCCTCGCGACCATGACATTCGGCCTTTTCCCTTTTGAGGCTGGTTTATCCACCACCGGGGCTTGAAGAGCAGGGACGGCGTTAGCCGGCATGAACAGAATAGAGCCAAATGGTAGCAGCGGCTCCTCCCACTGTCGCCCGAGACTGGCCGGGAGGACCGTCCTGGCGTCCATATTCATCGTGTAGGAGATGGAAGCTGTGTTGAGAGCTGAGTTTGTCCTTGGAGACATTTTTTTGCGTCCGAAGATTGCAGTCGAAAGTCGTTAACTTACAAATAGAAGAATGATTTCAGTACAGGAAATCAATGTATATGTTGATTGAGTTCGCATGGACATTTAACCCGAAATATAGGAGGAGAGATCAGTCCCACCGGGCGTGCCAGAATCTGTAGGGTGTTTTTCGTCACCCCGTTGAGATGGAAATACGCGCGCGCTTGTCAGGCGCAGTACAGATTCCCCCTGCCTAGGGTAGGCTGGGGTTTGTTGATTGTGGGGATCCGAATCTCCGACAGCCGTGGACTAAGCTGCTGTTAATTACCCCTCGCGTTTGGAGCGAGAGAAGCTCTGATTGACGGGTCAAACAGGTCATGCGATCTCAATGTGCAGTGTTGTGTTTTGAAGGGGCTTTGGATATATCGGGGGCCCCGCAGAATTTTTACGGGGGTCCTACCCGGATAGCGGGCTGGGTGTCAAGGGGCTAGCAACCCCCTTGAGGGGTGCGGGGCAGCGCCCCGTTAGAAATTTTTTTCTGATAGGGACAGTGTCGTGGACTGTGTGTATCTATATATATATATATATACATATATACATATATATATAAAGGAAAAAAAGCATCCAAAGGACGCGTGGGGGCTAGCGCCTCACGTGCATGGCACGCGGGCGCTGGGCGCTGGCGCCTCACGTGCTTGGCACGCGGGCGCTGGGCGCTAGCGCTCAAGACGCTGGGCGCCCCACGCACTGGGCACGCAGGCGCTGGGCGTCAACAGAAAAGGGGAATTTATCCCTGCACTGGGAGTTGTGCTCCCGATTTAACCTCTGGAGTTAAACTCGTAAAAAGAGATTAATTTATGGAGTTGAACTCCAACAGATCTTGAATGGAGTTAAACTCCTAAAAAAATTTATAAATAATCAAAGAGGGCTGCTTTGTTTCACCCCTCTAGCCCTGGATCTTCCCAAGATGGGATTTCTGGAGATGGGTCTCCTTCTTCTTCCTGACGGTTGGCCGGATCTTGGAGAAAAGGGGTGAGATTTAAAAAAATCTCCCCTTTTTGAGATCTAATGAAAGATCTGAGCTCCCCTTTGTGGGTTTTGTGGTGAAAAACTATTTAGTTTTAGAAAAAGAAGAATTAAACTCTTGATTTAATTGAAAAGAGGAAAAAGGTTTAGAACCTTAAAGAAGGAGAAGGAGGCACAAAAAACCCTAGAGTTTTTTAGAGAATGAAAAGTGTATGCTTTATTCATCATCATGTTGCCTTATATAGGCTTACACATTTACATATAGCCCCTTGGGCTTTACAAAATGGCATTTTGCCCATCCCATGTCTCATGTGCTTATTTCTTTTGCACATAATCCATGGGCTTTACAAAAATTTGGCTTTATGCCCATTTTGCTTACATTCATACACAAAAAATTACATTAAAATTATTTGTTACATGATTTTTATGTTGGCATGGGGAGGCTGGCCGCGGGCTCAACTTGGGCATGGTCCCGCTCGACCTGGGCTTGGGCCCACCTGGCTTGGGGTTGACCTTGACTTTGACTTGGTCAACCGGGGTGCAAATTTTGACCCCAACAGTTCTCCTGTTCCCATAGCGCGCCTAGAGAATCTTCAAGGGCTGTTGTGTACAGGATGAGGGGCTTTCCCTCGACTGGTGCGGTCGGTAACGGCGGGTTCTGCAGATATTGCTTGATTTCGTCCAGTGCGCTTTGGCATTTATGATCCCAAGCGAATGGGGTCCCCTTCTTCATTAGATGACTGTAGGGGCGGCATTTGCCGGAGAGGTTAGCTATGAACCGCCGGATATACGCGAGCTTTCCTTGGAGATACCGCAGTTGCTTGAGAGTTCTTGGCGAAGGCATTTCCATAATCGCATTAATCTTTGACGGATCTATTTCGATGCCTCGATGTCGTATGATGAATCCCAGGAATTTGCCTGAGGATACTCCAAACGCGCATTTTAGAGGGTTCATCTTCAGGTTGTATTTCCCAAGGCGCTGGAACACTATCTTCAGATGCTTCCAGTGCTCCTCGTACGATTTCCTTTTTACCACGATGTCGTCAATATAACATTCGACAATCTCGTGTATGAGGTCATCAAAGATCTTTGTCATGGCCCTCTGGTAGGTGGCGCCAGCGTTCTTCAGACCGAAGGGCATCACTTTGTAGCAAAATATGCCCATCGGAGTCCGGAAAGCAGTGTGCTTTTGGTCTTCAGGATGCATCTTGATTTGGTTGTACCCTGAGAATCCGTCTATGAAGGTGAAGACTTCATGGGTGGATGTGTTATCGATCATCAGCTCAGTAACAGGCACTGGGAAGTCATCCTTCGGACAAGCTTTATTGAGATCCCGAAAATCTACGCAGATGCGTACTGTCCCGTTTTTCTTCATTACCGGAACGATATTGGCGATCTAGTCAGGGTATTGAACTTCTTGGATGAAGTCGGAGTCGATTATCTTTTTGACTTTGGCATTGAAACTCATCTTAAGCTCGAGCCGCATTCTTCTTGGTTCTTTCTTGACTGGCTTGACGTCCGGTGATATTACCAATTTATGCACGTCTATTTTTAGATCTAGTCCCGGCATCTCGGAATAGTTCCACGTGAAGCAGTCTTTATAATGCATATGGATATCTTTTAATGTAGCCATCTTCTCCTCAGACAATAGCTCACTGATGAACGTTGGCCTTGGCTCGTTTGTCATCCCCAAGTCGATTTTTCTCAGGTTGTCTGCTGTGGTGTGTATCCCATCTTCCAGCTCTTTTGGCGCCGGCGGAAATTTTGAGATCACCTCATTCTCATCTTCATTTGCAAAGCACTGGGAGAGGTCGTCCATATTCTCGTGCTCTCCCTCCTTTGAGAATGTTATCATATGGAAGGTATGAGCTCATTTCCAAGCTCGATGCTGATCTAGACTTTCCTTCACAGTGTAGGTTGCTCTCGGCTCATGCTTTTATGGCGGGGCTACCCTCCAACCGTCGGATAGAGAAAACCTGCCTTGCTGATACTGATCTTCAACCCAGTCTTTGAAGGTGAAGCAGTCTTCAAGAGGATGTCCTTTTGCTCGGTGATAGGAGCAATAAGCCGGGTGATGGACCTCGTTCATCTGTTCGGGGTATCGAGACTCCGGGAGCGTCATCATTTGATGCTTCATGACAAGGTTGAATATTTTCCTTGTCTTGTCTGGAAAGAAAGAGTACTCCCGACTCATCTTCTTCATAAAAGACGGGTTCCAGCTGACTTTTTCTCGCTCGTGTGGTTTCTTGGATCCGCTTCGCTGTCTTTGAACGCCGTCCCCGTTCTTGATCTTGTCATTGCTTCTGCGTCGGACCTTTTCCTTGCCACGAGAGTGCACAGCAGGCTGAGGGTATAGGGCATTGTCGTCTTCTCCTTTCGTAGCCTGCAGAATGATAGGCTGCGTCCTAGCCTTCTCGTAAATAGCCATTTCGCGGCTATGGTCATCCTGAACCTTTTGACCTGCTTCTCTTATTAGCTTATCAATCTGTTCTTCGAATGACGGGATTAGTATTCTCACGGCGGGATCTCGCTCTGGTTCGACATCAACGCTATCTGGAAATGCATTCGCTTCTCAACTGGAGTTATTTATGACATGGCAGCCATGGAATCGCTCCCTTTTCTTGGACCGAACGTATCCAAGGCCAGTCGTCTCCATTCTCCCGTTGGATATCTTTTGCTGAGTCCTGGGAACATCCCAAATCTTGTTATAGAACTGGGCTTGTCAAGCAGTCTGTTTGAAGGGTATGCCTTGGCATCTTAATAGCCTTTTCAGGCCCTCTGCATAGTATCTGGGCAGACGGATTGGTTGAAATCTATCGAGCGCAGGTTCAGCACCGTGCCATACTTCTTTCTCTACCTTGGTCTCCGTGGATTGATAGAAAAGGATCGCCTTCTCACCCTTTTGCTTAGGAGGGACGTAGAAGGTTTACAGCTCTTGCACGCTATACGTATCAAGTGCATCAAGTTCTTTGTAATGCCGCTGCGGAACCATGGTAATTTGTAAACTCTGGTCTGCTCCAGCAAAGGTCTGCATTGACGGGCGGACGGAGAACACTGTGTTGGCCTCGTCTTCAGAGTCACTGCCGAAGACCAGAATAGGAGTATATGGTCCTGGCCTGTTGCCTTGGGGTTGTCCCGAGTAGACCATCTCTTCATCTTCCTCGGTATCGCTCCCAAATATCGGGATAGTGCCGATGGGTTTTTGTTTATTCTCCAGTTTGCGACATCTTTCCATGTCTTCGAAGTCTGGTAAGAAGTACTTGACGTCTTCATATTTGCGGACTTCATTTACGGAGAATGGGTTCAGCTCCCCTGTAACGTTGTACACGAGGTCGTCTTTGAAGTACTTCGTACACTGATGTTATGTAGAAGGGATGATATTGTACTCATGTAACCAAGGACTGGCGAGCAAAGCGTTGTAGCAAGTCTTGGCATCAATGACATGGAACTTGATGTCAGTGACGAGCAGCCCGAAGTGTAATGTCAGTATTACAGACACGAGCATTTGTGATGATTGCGAGTCGAACCCGGAGATAGTAATTTTGTCCCGCGCCAGGTGTTGAACGTTCATGCAAATCTCTTTCAACACTCTCACATTAAGAAGGTTGACAGAAGACCCGTTGTCAACCAGGATCTTCCGTATCTTGATATCGTGACAATACTCGGTTACATACAGAGGATGGTTGTGCTCACACGTTCCGAGAAGGAAGTCTTCATCGCTGAAGGTGATGTCAGCCGTGTGGACTTCTTCCAGTTCGTCTTTCATCTTTTCTTCCGCCAGGATGGCTTGAAACTGGTCGGGCTCTTATAACGCCTTGATCAGGGAATCTTATGCCTCTTTAGACAGGAGAAGGGCATCCAAAATACTCAATCGTGAAGGTATCTTCCTCAAATGTGCCAGGACATTGTAATCCACCTTGTTCTTCTTGGGCGGGTCTTTGGCTGTGAGCTCTTCGAAGACTCTATCATCGAGGGCAATCTCCTCAGGGACTTTTTCCTTCCCTTTGTCCCTTTTGCCCGAACCTTTATTTGATGGTCCGAGATTCTTTTCAGGCAACGTACGGTCACGTAGCTGAATGTTCTCCCAGTTCTTCATCTCTTCTTCTTTTTCAGAGGTGGATTCCTTGAAGAGAGGGCCGAGGGCTATTTCTTCGTCAGAATCGCTCCCGAAGGTAAGAACTTGAGATTTTGCTCTTGTCGAACCGGTACCAACCATATAACAGTTGCCAGCCGTTCCTTCACGTTTGTCTGTCACGCTTCTCTGTTCCCGACGAGCTTTGCACTTCATTCGCTTGAAGTGTTGTCGATGGGCAACGTATCCCTGCCACCACTTCTTGAAGGCATTGCACTCTTCGGTGGGGTGCGTGACCTTTCGATGGTATAAACAGTAGTACGGATGTACATTCGTGTAACAATCTTAAACTTTCTGTACAACTTTCTGTACAACTTTTCAAAAATACAGAAAGGGGTATTTTTGCCTGAGCACAAGATATAAGTTTGTTTTGCTTTTTAATAGCAAGAAGGAGCTTGTAGCTCATTGGTAAGACCTTACACTGCTGAAACATAGCACCAGAGTTCAAATCCCATCCCCCACATTATTTTTAATATTGTTTTTTTTTGAATTTTTAGAAGTCCAAGAGCCTACACATGCATAATTCATAAAAACCTCACTACACATATAAAACAAACTGACCCAGGGGCTACACTAAGCGACGAGGAACACGTGGCAGCGAGCCCCAGCCCGACTCGACCGACTCGGGCCGGCGACTCGGCCCGCCGCCGCCAGCCGAATTCGGTCGGATCGCCGAGTTGCCTTCATGAAAGTTTTGCCTTTTTGTATTCTAATAACCCCTGTATACTTTAATTTCTCTGCACATTAACAGAGATATTAAAAACCACCCATTAACCTATTTTTTAATACAATTTTAATACAATTTTCATACAACCTTTCACCTACCCTAACCCTAGCATTACCCTATAAATACAACCCCTAAACACACACCCCTCACTCACAATTCTATCCAAACTCTCAAGAAAACTCTCTAGAATTTTGTGTACAAGTGGAGTTAGCAAAGGGCGAAACTCCGGCGATCTTCCGATGACGATCCTAGGAGCTCCCGACGACGAAACGATGCACCAACACCTCCTACCGATTCCACTCCCTCTTCTCTTGAATCTAAACCTGTAAGTCCCCCTCCCTCTTCTCTAATATTGTTCTAAAATACGAAATTTCAAAACCCGACGGAATCGGAGTTAAACCGATTTCCGATTCGGTTCTTTCTAAAAATCTAACATTTTCTTAAATACAATCATGCAAAACCCTTACATGTTGACTATTAATCATTAATAAACATGTTGAACAAGTTTCATGACAATCTAATTCATTATGTAACTTTTACCGTACTTTTTCACTAAAATACCATATAGTTTCATTTCGACATTTAAACATCACAAACTTGCTATACCTTTAAGTAGATCATGAGGTAATGACCTACCTCCTCACAACACTCATATGCAATATAGCACAATACCTTTCGGGAATATAGAATACGGAAAACTTTACATATAAACACCACTAACTATTAAAACTGTTTTCTACAAGATTACATATTTTTATAAATCTTTGCAAAGCGCCGCTACAACCCATTTTAGGGAACCCAACTGGGATGGTGCGGATTATCGCACATCTCTGGGCTTAGTAGTGCGAGATGCAGACCTCCGCAAGGAGCATTCGGTCTCGAGAGATTTAAAATACAAATATCTTAAGAAAATGAGATTTCTAGAAAAAATAATAAATTAAAATTATTTTATATAAATAAATATATATGTATCATCAAAATATCTATTTTTGATATAAAATAAATATTCCAACTTTTCTAAATGAAAAGGATCACTTTACATGAAAATACCATGAAATTTCATACAAGTTCAATATTACAATTAAATACCCTATATTATGAAAAATAAGTTTATTCACTAGAAATGTTACAAATATAAAATCTACAGCTATAAAAACTCTAAATACGATAATTAAATACTTTAGGTGTATTTTGTAAATTATACAAAATTATTTTTACATAAAACCCCCTCAAGTTTTATAAATTACAATAAGGACCCTAGTAAATATAGGTTTAAGCGGGACCAATCTCTTGAGCCTCAGGAAGCTGGAGAAGTGGGTGCTTGCCTATTTATGGTAGAAAACTTAACAACGGTGTTATCAACACGGTAATCGTTTTTGAAAAAGATACAAATCCTGCCGCCCATGTGCAGTGGTTACCGATAATATCAAAACCTAATTCAGGACATCGATTTCTTTTCTAATTGTTCTGACTCAGACCGAGTCTCATTATAAATAATCTGACTTGAATATGATTCAAGTACAATCTACAATATTACAATTCAACATGAAACCGTGAATCCATATATTCAATTTATCAATCTATACAACTTGACCGAACCGAACCATGGATATACTTTCATTTACATGATTCTCCAGTTACATCCATGATTCTCCAGTTACATCCATTTACTGATATCATGGTTTTGGCAAGTCATCCAATTATGCAATCTATATATTACAATTCAATTACAAGTTACAATACAAACAAGACATCGCGGGGTTTAAGGGGTAGATTAGTACGGAAGATGTTAGAAGTGGCACGGGACTGTAAGATTTAAGACACCTAACCTGAATACCACGTCGTTGTTCCGGGCTTTCTAACGGAGCCTTGTACTTCCATTTGCTCTAGTCTCTAACATATAGAGACTCTTCTCGTATACACTGGCATATTTCTATACCGAGCTACAAACAACAGCGTTAACACTAAATACAACATTATAACAATATAATACAACTTGAAAAGCTACACACTCTCTCTCTGTCTATTCTACTTCTTCCTTATCTTTGGGACTTACCGAACGATTGTTCCCTGACGACATTCCTTCTCTTTCTTCTTTGGAATATTGTCAGGTAATCTGGACACTCAGGAGATCGAGCCTACTAGTAAGGACTTAGACCAGCTTTCCTACGACTCAGAGTTCTAGCTTTATTGTACACACTTTTATTTCAGTACTTTTCATTTCTGTTATGCCACTGTTTAGGCATTGTTTTCATTCAGTTGTATTTACTTTTCCATGTATTTTAAAAAGAATGTTAATATATAAAGTTGCTGTTCAATTATACCTTTTGTATCTTGTGTACATTTCTTTCATTTTACTTAGTTACGTTTAGCGTATTTACCTCAGAGTAAATACGTAGCGGCCTCGTCGCGTCCTCTTCCCGTATACTGGGAAACGGGGCGTAACAGGTTTTGTTGGTGGCCCATGCAGGTCAGAGCTGTATGGAACACTACCATGCAGTTCTGTTCTACGTGAACAATCTAAGCAATATAACACAAGAACCAGCAACTAAAACATTCTTTACAATTCATATTCCTTGAATCTTATCATTCCATATACTTTGAATCTGTCCTAATCTAAATTTTTCTTTCAAGATTATGAATTCCCCGAACAACACCAGCACCAATGTCAACAACACACCTCCACCACTACCACTCACACATGTCGTCCCTGTTCCGCTCAACGAGCAAACAGTTCTGCTTGAAGCAATCTGAAGCCTCCTAGTTGGACTGCAGCAATAGACTGCTATACTAGTGAACCGATCAGAAGCAGAAGCAACCGGTATAAAGCGCTCTGCCATCCAGATGACGGGAGGAGCCTACCTTATACAACCTTTTGAACCTAAGAGATAGAAAGAAACAATTAACCAATCAAGTTCAAGTTTTTGTTTCTACTGCAAGAAGACTTGACACTTGTGGAAGGACTGTAGGCGTGCAAAAGGCCTGTGCCTAGTTTGTTTTGCATCCGATCATAGAATTGGAACCTATCCCTATAGACGCAACTCAGCTCACACCCCCATCAACTACACCTTAGCGGCCATAGAACCTGAGACTGTGAACCAAGGTATCCTGGTAACTCCCTCACATTCCTTTCAATTTTTACCAAAACTTTTTGCAATTTTTCTTTCTTCTAAATATTTTCATACACTACCAATAGTTCTGTCACCAAACTTTTCTTGAATCTGTTACACTTTCCTTTTACAAATCTCGAGGACGAAATTTTTATAAGGAGGGTAGAATGTAACAGCCCTAAACTTTCTGTACAACTTTCTGTACAATTTTTCAAAAAAATACAGAAAGGGGTATTTTTGCATGAGCTCAAGATATAAGTTTGTTTTGCTTTTTAATAGCAAGAAAGAGCTTGTAGCTCATTGGTAAGACCTTACACTGCTGAAACATAGCACCAGAGTTTAAATCTCACCCCCCACATTATTTTTAATATTATTTTGTTTTGAATTTTTAGAAGTCCAAGAGCCTACACGTGCATAACTCGTAAAAACCCCACTACACATATAAAACAAACTGACCCAAGTGCTACACCAAGCGACGAGGGACACATGGCAGCGAGCCCTGGCCCGACTCGGCCGACTCGGCCCGCCGCCGCCAGCCGAATTCGGTCGGATCGCCGAGTTGCCTTCATGAAAGTTCTGCCATTTTGTATTCTAATAACCCCTGTATACTTTAATTTCTCTGCACAGTAACAGAGACATTAAAAACCACCCATTAACATATTGTTTAATACAATTTTAATACAATTTTCATACAACCTTTCACCTACCCTAACCCTAGGATTACCCTATAAATACCACCCCTAAACAAACCCCCTTCACTCACAATTCTGTCCAAACTCTCAAGAAAACTCTCTAGAATTTTGTGTACAAGTGGAGTTAGCAAAGGGCGAAACTCCAGCGATCTTCCAACGACGACCCTAGGAGCTCCCGGCGAAGAAACGACGCACCGACACCTCCTACCGATTCCTCTCCCTCTTCTCTTGAATCTAAACCCGTAAGTCCCCCTCCCTCTTCTATAATCTTAGTCTAAAATACGAAATTTCAAAACCCGACGGAATTTGAGTTAAACCGATTTCCGATTTGGTTCTTTCTAAAAATCCAACATTTTCTTTAATACAATCATGCAAAACCCTTACATGTTGACTATTAATCATTAATAAACATGTTGAACAAGTTTCATGACAATCTAATTCATTTTGTAACTTTTACCGTACTTTTTCACTAAAATACCATATAGTTTCATTTCGACATTTAAACATCACAAACTTGTTATACCTTTAAGTAGATCACGAGGTAATGACCTACCTCCTCACAACACTCATATGCAATATAGCACAATACCTTTCGGGAACATAGAATACGGAAAAACGAAACTTTACATATAAATACCACTAACTATTAAAACCGTTTTCTACAAGATTACACATTTTTATAAATCTTTGTAAAGCGCCGCTACAACCCATTTTGTGGAACTCGACTGGGATGGTGCGGATTATCGCACATCCCTGGGCTCAGTAGTGCGAGATGCAGACCTCCGCAAGGAGTATTCGGTCTCGAGAGATTTAAAATACGAATATCTTTAAGAAAAAGAGATTTCTAGAAAAAAATAATAAATTAAAATTATTTTATATAAATAAATATATATATGTATCATCAAAATATCTATTTTTGATATAATATAAATATTCCAACTTTTCTAAATCAAAAAGATCACTTTACATGAAAATACTATGAAATTTCATACAAGTTCAATATTACAATTAAATACCCTATATTATGAAAAAATAGATTTATTCACTAGAAATGTCACAAATATAAAATCTATAGCTATGAAAACTATAAATACGATAATTAAATACTTGAGGTGTATTTTGTAAATTATACAAAATTATTCTTACATAAATCCCCCTCAAGTTTTATAAATTACAATAAGGACCCTAGTAAATATAGGTTTAAGCGGGACCAATCTCTTGAGCCTCAGGGAGCCGGAGAAGTGGATGCTTACCTATTTATGGTAGAAAACTTAATAACTGTATTATCAACACGGTAATCGTCTTTGAAAAAGACACAAATCTTGCCGCCCAAGTGCAGCGGTTACCGATAATATCAAAACCTAATTCAGGACTTCAATTTCTTTTCTAATTGTTCTGACTCAGACTGAGTCTCATTATAAATAATCTGACTTGAATATGATTCAAGTACAATCTACAATATTACAATTCAACATGAATCCATGAATCCATATATTCAATTTATCAATCTATACAACTTGACTGAACCGAAACATGGATATACTTCCATTTACATGATTCTCCAGTTACATCCATTTATTGATATCATAGTTTCGGAAAGTCATCCAATTATACAATCTATATATTACAATTCAATTACAAGTTACAATACAAACAAGACATCGCGGGGTTTAAGGGGTAGATTGGTACGGAAGGTGTAAGAAGTGGCACGAGACTGTAAGATTTAAGACACCTAACCTGAATACCACGCCGTTGTTCCGAGCTTTCTAACGGAGCCTTGTACTTCCATTTGCTCTAGTCTCTAGCATATAGAGACCCCTCTCGTATACACTGGCATCCTTCTGTTCCAAGCTACAAACAACAGCGTTAACACTAAATACAACATTATAACAATATGATACAACTTTAAAAGCTACACACACTCTCTCTCTCTGTCTATTCTACTTCTCCCTTATCTTTGGGACTTACCGACCGATTGTTCGCTGACGACATTCCTTCTCTTTCTTCTTTGGAATGTTGTCAAGTGATCTGGACACTCAGGAGATCGAGCCTACTAGTGAGGAAAGTATAATAGACAGAATAAGAAGGTATCTTTTAAAATTGTATTATGTTGTAGTAATGTTGTGTTAACGTTGTTGTTTGTAGCTTGGTATAGAAGGATGCCAGTGTATACGAGAGGGGTCTCTATATGCTAAAGACCAGGGTAAACGGAATGTACAAGGAACTGTTAAGCCATGGTACAACAGCAACGGAATATAGGTTAGGTGTCTTAATCTTACCGTCTCGTGCCACTTTTAACGCCTTCCGTACCAATCTACCCCTTAAACCCCGTAGTATTTTGATTGTATTATTTGTCTTGTAAATTGTATTGATTGTATAATTGATTGACTGACCGAAACCATGATATCAGTAAACGGATGCAACCGTAGAATCATGTAAATGGAATAACTGGAGAACCATGCATATGGAATGTATATCCATGGTTCGGTTCGGTCAAGGTGTATAAATTGATAATTGGATTCATGTATTCATGTTGAATTGTAATATTAAAGATTGTAGATTGTAGATCATATTCAAGTCAGATTATACTGAGACTCAAACTAAGTTAGACAATTAGCAAAGTAAATTGAAGTCCTAATTGTTTTTATTAATTTGTCTACCTTAGATAGGCAAGCACCCACTTCTCCGGCTCTCTGAGGCTCAAGAGATTGGTCCCGCTTAAACCTATATTTACTAGGGTCCTTAGGGTAATTTATAGAACTTGAGGGGGTTTTATGTAAAAATACTTTTATATACTTTTCAAAATATACCTCAAGTATTTATTATTCGTCTTTAGAGTTGTAATGAATGTAGATTTTATATTGTGATATTTCTAGTGAAAATATCCTAATTTCAGAAATAAGGTGTTTATTTGTAATATTGATTTGTATGGAATTCATGGTATTTTAGTGTAAAATTGATTCTTGTGATTTTTAGAAAAAAAGTGGAATATTTATATCATAACAAAATAGGTATTTTAATGATAAATATACATATATTTATACAAAAATAATTTTAATATGTTTTTTTCTAAAAATCTCATTTTCTTAAGATGTCGTATTTTAAATCTTTCGAGACTGAATGCCCCTTACGGAGGTCTGAATCTCGCACTACTAAGCCCGAGGATGTGCGATAATCCGCACCATCCTAAACGGGTTCCCCAAAATGGGTTGTAGCGGCGCTTTGCAAAGATTTGTATAAATACTAAATCCTTTAGAAAACGGTTTTATTAAGTAAATGGTATTTATTTGTAAAGATGCCAATTTTCCGTATTCTATGTTCTAGGGTCTTCTAAGTCAACTAGACTATTCCTAACTGGTCCAAAAGACAAGTTGTGAGATATCTCAAATCGCCTCTTCACCGCCAATTGTGGCCACGTAAGTACAAGTGAAGAAAAGAGAGATCCGCTCACGAATCACCGTGAGACGGGCCTTTTAAAGTTACCTTTCTCACTTGCCTAGTCTAGACACCACAAAGTCAGGTTTAGATAAACGACTGATGTCCACAACTTATCCTATTTTCACAATAAGTGGTATTTATTAATAAAGATGTATCAATACTAAATCTTTTAGAAATGGTTTTATTAAGTAAAGGGTATTTAAATGAAAATGTTTGTTTTCCCGTATTCTAAGTTTTCAGTGGTATCGTGTTATATTGCATATGAGTGTGTGAGGAGGTAGGTCGTTACCTCGTGATCTACTTTTAAGATATAGCAAGTTTAATGGGGTTAAATGTAGAATTGAAACAATGTGGTATTTAAGTGAAAAAATATGATAAATTGAAATAGCTATCATTTCATGTAATGAAACTTGATTAATTTGGTTGATTAGTGTTTAATAGTCAACATGAGAGAGTTTAAACATAATTGTATTAACAAGAAGTAAAGTTTTATAAGAAACCGAATCGAAAATCGGATTTGTTCCGATTCCGTCGAGTTTTGTAAATCCGTATTTTAGAATGGAAAGGAGAGATAGAAAATAGGACTTACGGGTTTTAGGTCACACAAGAGAGTGAAATGGAAGTAGAAGGATCGCCGATGTGTTGCGTAGTCGCCGGTAGTTCCTAAAACGATCGCCGGAAGTCCGCCGTAGATTTCGCCTTTCGCTCGTTTTCAAAGTACACACGATTCTTTGAATTTTGAGAGAGTGGGCTCAGAATTTTGGGGTGAGAGGGTAGGGGTAAGGGTGTATTTATATGGTTAGGCTAGGGTTAGGGTAGGTATAGGTTTTTTTAATTAAAAATTGTAAAAATGTGTGAAAAATCATTAAAAATGGATTAAATAGGGTATAAATGTGTCTCTGGAACCGATATGAAGATTTAAAGTGTGCAAGGGGGTAGGGAGAGGAAGATACACGACTTTGTTGTTGACAACTAGCCGGAATCGGCAACTCCGGCCGGCGGCGGCGGGCCGAGTCGGCCGGTCCGCCGGCCGAGTTGGCCGATCCGGGCCCAGTTCGATGGTCGGAGTGTGCGCCGTCGGTTCATCTAGCCTCTGGTACTGTTAACTTTTTGAGTGTAGTGGGAAAATCTAGAGTTATCATGTGTGGACTGTTGGACTTCTATAAAATTTAAAACAAATAAATATTAAAAATAATGTGGGGTATGGGATTTGAACTCTGGTGGCTTGGTTCAGCAGTGCAAGGTACTACCAATGAGCTACTAGCTCCTTCTTGTAATTAAATTGCTAATTAATTACTTAAGTCTTGTGCTCAGGCAATAAATACCCCTTTATGGATTTTTTGAATTTTTTTGTAAAAACTTGTATATGAAATTTAAGGTTGTTACAATCTGCTCCCGGTTTCTCTACATCAGGAGCTTCTTTTCCATTTATCAACGAGTGAGAGATCATATGGCAACTCGCCACATAATCATCGGGTTCTTCCGAAGAATCGTCTCCTTCATCAATGTCACTGTTTCCGTTCTCAAGAACTTGCTTGAAGAACTCTTCCAATGTGACTGGGGTCCGTGCCTCTTGGTTGTATTCCTCGAGTGCATCAATATATTTCTGCAGACCCGTACGATTGCCGTCGAGCTAGACGGGCTTCTTGGCCTTCTTCTTTTTCTTTGAAGACTTCGGAGGCTTGGCCTGGAGGTTTTTTCCATCGTTACCAACTTTCGGCGTTGGGCGCGGTTTCAGCATTCCGTCAATAATTTCATGCTCCAGTGGGCTTTTCCACCTAATCGCCGGACATACTTGAAGATCCTTCAGCATTCTTTTAGTTTTAGCTGAAAGGACCACTTCCCACGGAGCTTCTTCTACAAATGAGCATGATGCCTCCGACGTGTCCACCTTTTTAGGAGCGTGCTACTGCGGCGGGTTTACCTTTCAGTTTTCAGACAGCGCGAACTTGCCCTGTTGGTACTGTTCTTCGACCCAGTTTTTAAAGACGTAGCAATCTTCGATTGGGTGGCCCACTATTCGGTGGTAGGGGCAGTAATTGGGATTGTTGACGTCGCCCAATTGCAGTGGGCGTCTCGGATCTAGCAGAGTGATGAGCCTGTTGCACACCGCTAGTTCAAATAGTCTCTTCGTTTTATCCCGGGAGAACGAGTAAGGACATCCCAACCTATCTTCGAGGGATTGTGGTTTGTTGCTTTGGCGAACAACCGGTTTCGGGTCACTCGGTTGTTGTTGAGCGTTGGCGACGAAGGTCGCTTTCCCTTTGCCCTTTTCATTCCGATGGTCTGTCTTTGAAGACGACGGCCTATGGCCCATCTGGTCCATTTGGGCCAGTTTGTCAATCAAGATCTGGAAGGTGGTCGGCTTGAAGAACATCATAAACTGGGATATAGTTTCCTGAGGATCAAAGGTCCCCACGAACATGCCCACAACAGGAGATTCTTCTATGCGTTGTTCACACTTTGACCATAGGTTGCGCCACCGAATCGCGTATTGAACCCAAGTCTCTCCCAACTTCACTCTGGCGTTGATTAATGACGTGATTGGAGTGCGCTCGCTTGCGCTTGCGAACCGCTGTGTGAACAGTAGTTCCATCTCCATAAATGTCTTGACAGAGTCATTTGGGAGATCGGAGTACCATTTAAATGCCGTCTCTGACAAGCTGCCAACAAACTGGCGAAGCAATAGTTTGTCATCGCCCCTGGTATTACCACACAAAGCTCTGAATTGAGCAACGTGTTGATGCGGATTGCAAGTCCCCTTATACACATGGAATTTACGGATTGTATATCCTGGTAGGTACTTAATTTGGTCGTACCAGCCTGGATAAGGTCGCCCACTTCTGACGACTTGGCTTACCGCTTTGTTAGCTTGATGAGCTCGTATTTGTTGAGTTGTGTAGTCATCAAGGGTAGCTTTGGAGATCGTCTCCTCCCTGGCTGCTGATAAGGCCGGAGGAGGGTTTGATGTCTTCCCTCTGTCATCTTCAATGATTATTGGAGGGTCTTCGGCTGGAGGATCCGGCTGGATCATCATCCCAACCATGTCTTGGAACAGAAGCGGCATTTGTTTTATATTAGCCGCTTGTTCCACGGCCTCTTTGTCTTTCTTTTCAAGCACCCTCCGTAAGAATTCGGTGTCGGTCTCCTGCTCCTGGCGTTGTTCCGACAATGCTTCCGAGCTTTCTTTCTGTCCCGTGAGTGCGGTCATCCTTGTCAACATCTCTTGGAGCTTTTTTTGTTGCTTCTGAGCTTTTGTCACAGACCATGTGAGTGGTCGATGACCCGTGGGAGTACGGCTTTCCTCTTTCCCGGAAGCCATGTACACCGTGTGTACTACCATGCCCCCAGACTTGAGGCATTTGGGTCCACTGCCTTTGAAATTTACCGCAGGCATAGGGATCTTCTCCAGCCTTCTCCTCTTATGGGAGGTCGAAGTTGAGGGGTCCGTTGCAACAGGCACCCATGCAGATGATACCTTTCGTGGTATGGCGAAGGGATAGTCCTCCTCTTGCCGAGCCTTCGTCTTCTTCAGCCGGCGAGAGTAATCTTTGTTAATTACAGAGTCTTAGACTTTCCGCCAAACTCTGTGGATCTTGAAGGACAACCGCTAAGGAGGATGTTCCGGCTTCACCTATGTTGTGTTTTCGATAAGCGGAGGAGACTTCTTCAGTATGGCGGTTGGAGAGTTCTTGCGTACCCTCCTGAGCAGCTCGAAGCTGTTCCCAGTTGGAACAGCAGCGTCAGTTTCTACCGTTGGAGCTGGTGGGGTAAGTCCAGAAGGAGAGTTGCCCCCAGCTTTCCTCACTCGGTGCCAGTGACGACGTCAAGTATGTCTTGCGGATGGGACCACCTCAGTTGTAGAAGCGACCTCGTCATGCCCCTTGCTTTGATGAGAGGCTGTTGTTGGTGCCAACCTGTCGAAGACTGACGTTCGTTGAGAGGGAACGTCTAACCTGTCGAAGACTGACTTTCGAATAGGGGAAGTACTTATAACGACCTCACCCGTAGCAGGAGTTGGAACGGCCAGTCTTGCGAAGACCGATCCCTTAGCAGGAGAAGCCCCTTTGACAACTTCGTCTGTCGGAACAGGAATGGCTATCCGCTTCGGGATAACCCCTTCAGGTATTGCGGGCCTCTTTGCGGGCCCACTGGAGCTTTGGCCCAGTCTGTTAAAGACTGAGGCGTTGGAATTAGACAGCCCGTTGAGAGGGGCCATGGTAGTTGCAAGCCGATCGAAGACAGACTTCTTTGGGACCTCTTGTCATGGCATTGAAGCATTGAAGCTCATTGGCTGGAGCATGGTCCTGAAGAACAATACAGTGGTGGCCTGAGTCACCTGCTCCACTGGTATCGCAAAGATGGAGGCCGCTTGGGGCTCATAAGTCACTCCTTCAGCAAGGACAGAATGGGAGTTGCTGTTGCAATTGGTGCAATTGGAAGCCATCGATGTCATCTTCTCTTCTGCATGGAGCGAAACACAAAATCTTAGTACCTCGAATCTAGGGGCAACCATATCAAACCGCGATTCGCTCGCGAACACGACACACGAAGTGTGGAGTGGAAAGAGAAAAAGGTCTCACCGGGCGTGCCGGAATCTGTTTACCGCCGAATGCCGGGAAGACAAACGTCTTGCCTGAATTTGGGGGCAGATACTATTTGGGTTTATCTTTCCACCTCTCCGAAGATGCCAAGTTGATTTGTGGCACCGGGTATCGGAGGTTTGGACGGATGCGGCCGTTGTAGCAGACTTCATCAGATTCCCCCTCTTTGTGAGGGGTTTTTGATTGTGGGGACGCTATTCCCTGTAGACGCAAGCCCCTACAGTAATTACATTACCACATCGAGGTAACCACTGCTTCAAAAGGTCACTTCGTGTTGTGGTTGCCCGTGGATTGTATATGGAGACTAATTTATGTTGTCGCCCGTAGGGCGTGGATTAGTCTAAAGCCGTATCTTCTTAGATTTGGTTTTGGTTTGATTTAAGGATCGTTAATCTCGTTTGGGATTAAGATCAACTTAAATGTTTGTTGAGGATACGTTAGTATAATTTTAGACTAAGATCTACTCAACAGGATTTTTGGGATTATTCAGACCCAACAAAAGAGCATTTGGGCTCTATTGTTTTAGTTTAAGGACGTTACGGTCCATAGATCACCATTTTTGGTATGAGGGTTTAGTTTAAGGACGTTACGGTCCACAACTAGTTTAAGGACATTACGGTCCATAGCTAGTTTAAGGACATTGCGGTCCATTGTGATATGCTCATGGGTTTAGAAATGCACCAAGAACTGTTGGTTGTCGGGACCCTCCACCTCTCTGAAGACGTTGAAGAATTACAACGACATGTATTAGAGGTATGGAGAGATGTACCCTTGAACCGAATTCCATATTGAAGGGAAAGATCATGGTGGAATGAACACCATTTTAGATACCATATGTTAGGAGATCATTAGTCATCTTTGGGACTAAGATCGATTTGGGGAAACCTGAGTATAGAAGGGCTCGGTTGATTGATGATCAAACGGGTTTTGGCCTTGGGAGACTTGACTAATTTGGGCTAAGGTTGGCCTCTCATAGTGTTAAACACTAATATCTGCTCGACGCTCACGTGCTTCCACGTGAGGCTCTAAAGCAATGTTAAACACTGAAATTTGGGGCACTCACATGTGACACGTGAGGCACCTGAGAATTGGGCACTGATTCTTTGGGTTTATTCCTCTTTTCCTTTTGAAAGTGGTGAGCATTATTGGGGGTCACGTGAGATCACGTGAGGCATCCCAAAATGGGAGCTGTCTTTGGATTTATTCCCCTTTTCCTTTTGAAAGTGCTAAGCACTATTAGGGGGTCACGTGGGATCACGTGAGGCGCCCTAAAATGGGAACTGTCTTTGATTTATTCCCCTTTTCCTTTTGAAATTGCTAAGCACTATTAGGGGGTCACGTGGGATCACGTGAAACGCCCCAAAATGGGAACTGTCTTTGATTTATTCCCCTATTCCTTTTGAAAGTGCTAAGCACTATTAGAGGGTCGCGTGGGATCACGTGAGGCGCACCCAAAATGGGAACTGTTTTTGATTTATTCCCTTTTTTTCTTTTATAAGTGCTAAGCACTTGTTTTAAGGGGTCACGTGGGAACACGTGAGTCGATCTCTGTTCATACCATAATTTTGCATTCTTTTTAGACCCTATTCTTATGCATTTTACAAATAAACAGGTACTTTTGACCCATGTCTGCCACATAGTTACAGGTTACAGGTTCTCGGAACAAAAACAGTGAAAAAGATAAAAGACGATGCAAAAGTAAGACTATGACCAACAAATAGAAGGATCTTGATCAAGCCTACACGAAGATCAGTTCACAAAGAACAAAGGCAGTGCAAGGTTCAAGACTTCGACACGAAGCGAATGGTAAAAGTCTGCTACATTACTCACTGTGGAGATCTGGAAGAGAAATGGAAAACATTCTGAAGAACCAACCAAAGAAACAAGAAGGCAAAGTCAACCAGAGGATCAACAGAAAAATTGAAGAGACGATCTCACTGTTTGGCCGCGGAACCGTGGCCAAACCTGGCCTATGACCGCGGTTCCGCTGCCGGGTAGAGCCCGTAGTGGCGGAAAAAGTTACCAAAACATGTGGCGGCGCTGACTAGTCTTCCTAGGGGTATTTTTGTAAAAGCATACATGCGGCGATTGTAAACCTAGGGTTTTCTATGTCTTATAAATAGAGACCCAAATTCTTGTATTAGGTCAGGCCTCCTTTCATTAATAAAATTCAGATTTCTTTTGGAGAGCATCAATTTGTAAGTAGTTTTAATTTTTGCCCTAGTTCTTAATTTATTTTCTGCCCTAGGTTAAATTTATTATCTGCCCTAGTTAGATCTTTAATTCCTTGCCCTAGATAAATAGTTTAGAGATGTTTTTCAATTCCCTAATGATCGAGTAGTTTCCTCGCTTGTTAGGGTTAGCTTTGGGGAAGGCTTGAGAGATGAAGATCTCTCACCCCTTTCTTGCCCATCACATTAATTAATAGGACTCCATGCATACATGCACACACCGCTCCCTACGGCACCCTATCCCACGAGGTAGCGGTGATACCGTAGTATAAAAGCCCGGTTGAGCGTGTCTTCCATGGAGGTTAGGGTAAGGATTAAGAAAGGAAGGACAAGAACCTAGAGGAAGAAACACCGTTCCTTCCCGATGGTACTAATCCCCTTTGTTAATAATTACCATAACTCCTAAAGAGATCTTAATTTAGGTATAGAAACCGGTTAGATTTATTGACTTTCCAAACTTACCCTAAACCTAACCCTAGCAAGATTTAGATCTAGATTAATTTAGTTTTTAGATTTAATCAATCCGTTCACACCGTTCGGAATTAACTCGTAAGAACAATTAGGAAATTCACAACATCCCTGTAGACCGACCCGTACTCACCAGCTAGCTACCAAGCGACGCCGTTCTTGATTGCGGTTAACAAATATTTTTGATCTATAAATCTCTTAAAATAAAATGGCGTCGTTGCCGGGGATGGGGTGTTATTTCCTTTTTGCAATTTCAGGTTAATCTAAAATTGAAAAATCATAAAAAATAAAAAATAAAAAAAATATAAAAATTTATCATCTTTTATTTTGTGAAAGGTATTTTTCTTTGGAATTTTGCAGGATTGACGAAAGAGTTCGGATCTGGAAAAATCCAGAGAGCGAAACAGGAAACAGAAGATCTGAACAGCAGAGGATATCAACAACAGAACAACAGAAAAAATCTTAGGATCTGCACCAGACACCTGACAGCGGAACCGCCGCCCGAGGTGCCTTCCGACCGCGGAACCGCTAACACCTGGTGACGTCAGCAAAATTTGGAGGCCTGATCCGCACGTGCAACCGCGGAACCGCCACGCGAAGCCCCCTGTGGCTGCGGAACCGCCGCTCCCTAGTCGATTCAGCGCTTGAAAAAAATCTCTGTGAGCTTTCTTTCTCCTCCTTTGCAAATCCCAATATCTCTTCTGTAAAATCTCCTGCAGGATTCTTTGCGCTTAAAAATCTCTCCCCCTTCCAATAATTGATCTTGTGCAGGATTCTTTGCGCCACGCTTAAAATAAAAAAAATTTGATTGCAAGTGGTTGTTTACTGTTTTGCATATATTTAATCGGACTTTAAGGGGCTTGAGACCAATCCAGATTAGGTGGGGATTTCATCACCCTTTCCAGGACCCCAGAAATCACATAAGGCATTTTGCATTGGCCATTATTAATTAAAAAAGACTAGACTCAGCTCTAAGAACTTCGCGTTCAATAGGACAGAGGACTAGTTGTAGGCATCGGCCGTTGTCCTAACCTGACTTTGCGGTGTCTAGGCAAGTGTGTCTAAGGCGAGTGGTTACTTAATTAGGGCCACTACTTGTAGTGGAGAGCCTCCCACTCACCTGGCACTTACCTGGCCGAAATTGGCGGTGAAGAGGCGGTTTGAGGTCCTATTTCTAGCCCTTTAGAACAGTTAGGAGCTGTCTAGCTGACCTAGATGACCCTAGATCTAAGCCTGATTGTGCATTTGTGGTTGATTGAAAGTGTGTCTAAGCCCTTTATCGAAAATCTTTTTTGCAAAAAGTTCCAAATAAAGAGAAAAAGAAAAAAAGGAAAAATTTTTAGAAAAACTTGCAACTTGTCGCTAAAGAAATCCATTGCACCCCACTTCTTCCCACTTCCACCCACATTCTTTTTCTTCTCCTTTCTTACATCATGGGTACCCCACCTCCCAAAACTCTTGCCGAACTTTGGTACCCTCAACCTAACATTGCTTCTTACGCGAATTGTTTTAGTCGAATTACGGACGACCCCTCCATGCCCAAAATTTCTTTGAAAGATCGAATAGAAGCGTCTAGGAGAAACAGTTGGACTCCGCAATCCACTTTGTCTCAACCATGTCAACCTTCACCACCTTCTTACGTTGAAACTCCTTTTTCGAGTCCTGTTGTAACTCCTAAACCCATGTCTATTGCTGAGCATATTGAACAATCTCGTAGCCGATTTTTCACTCCTCTCCACACATCCAGTTCTAGGGATCAACTAGCCCATTCACCTTTTTATCCAAATGTTGATCCTACTCCTGTCCAACCATCCAATTCCTACCAGTCCTACCCGACTTTCCCACCTTCCCTAAACATTGCTTCTACACAGCCATTTGGGAGTTTCACGTATCCAAACAATTTTGAATCTTTTACCGAAACCCCTTCACAACCCATATCTAGTCTAGAACAGTCGTTGGAGGCTTATATGGTAGCGACAAATCAAATGATTAGGAATGTGGATGCGTCCATTGCCGCCCTTATGCAACCTAATGAACCGGTAGCTAGTTTCCCACTAGCTCCAAATATTCCAATGTATGAGGAGGCGGTTGGACAGATTGAGAATTTGAGTGAACAAAGTGAGCTAAACACCCTTCCAAATCAAACCTACCCATTACCAATTGAATTCCACAACTCCAGTTTTCAAACAAGTATCCCAAATGATTCATCAGTTGAAAATAACACATTTAATGAGTTGTGTGACTTTGTAGTGATTGATTGTGAAGGGTCCCTTTTGAGTGAAACCATCACCAATCCTTTCGACCTCTACACCTCCAATCTAGAACCTGAATTGATTGATGTCCATACTTTTGATGAGGTGTCTAAAAAACTGATTTTCACTTGATTGAGGATATTGATGCCGGGAATATTTTGGATGATGAGCCCGTAGATTTGACTGAAATTTTATCTCCAATTCATCATCCCAAGTCATTAAATGTTTTTCCCGAACCTCATATGCGTCTTGATTTTGATAATAATGGCATGGATGAGCTAATTTTTGAGGAGAATTATGAGGATGGTATTGAGGAGAGTATTGAGGATAGTATTGAGGATGAACCATTTTTGTTTGATGTGTCGGATTTTCCTATTCATCCTCCTTAACCTTTAACTGTTGTACTTCCTAAATCACCCCTCCTTTCCATCGTTCCGACCACGCAGGAGGACTGTGAGCTTGAAAGATTTCTATTCGATCACAGCAGTTTGGACGCCACTAGTGCGTCCCTTTTTGAATCTGACACAGTTCTCACAGCAGATAATGATTACGAGTGTTTCACTTTTTCGGACAATGTTGAGAACTCAGCTCCCGAGTTTGAGTCCTTTAAATTTTCAGATAATTTAGTTGAACCATCAGACTCGGTTGCTTACAGTCATTTCGCACCATTGATGGAATCTTTCAAGTTCGAGACAGATTACTTAAGTAAGAATAAGACTATCCCTAAATCACTCCCTTTCGTCATTCCTATCGTTTCGACCACGCAAGACTCCGTCGCGTTGCCATTTTCAATGGAGGGTTTATCAAGTTCGACGTACCCGTGTTTTCTTGCAAATCTTGAGGGATTTGACCCCATTTCTCTACGGGTTGATAGATTAGCACAATCGCTTTTAACACATCGGTCAACACAAATTGCGCTAATTTATTCACTCGAATTACACCCTCAAGATCGTACTACACTTCTTTCTCTTTTCCGCCATTCTCCTCCTCCACCGAGACCGTATACCGTTTCTATCTCCACACGGTCTCGTGTGCTTCTCATTTCTTTTCTCTATACCCTATTCTTTCACCAACCCTACCATTATCACGATAGAATTTTTGAATGGTTGGTGCTAACTTTTGGTCTGTGTAAAGCCTTGTTTAGTTTGGGGAGGACCTTGTTGTATATATGTATATATATTTTTGTTTTTCTTTTAACAATAAAAAAAATATTTTGTAAATAAATAAACAGGGGAGTGCCGACATTTTGACCCTCTTGGTATAGCATGACAGTGAGGACACTGTCAAGTTTAAGTTTGGGGGTATGCTCGGTAAGTTCTCTTCCTTCGCATCATATGTACATTTTTGCATTTGCATACTAATTTTAAAATCCATAAAAACTGAAAAATTTCAAAAATTATAAAAATGAAAGTATTCAATTTTTGCCCTAATTGACTTGAGTTTGACAAAAATGTTAACTAGTTAGGAACAACTAGATCTTATACTTAGTAAATTAAAAACCCTAAAAATAACCTTTCTTAAAATTTAACGGTAGAAAGTATATGTCTTTGTAGTTTATTTAGAAATAGGCAAATTTTGAGTTCACTTCTTGGGCTAAGTTAAAACAAGAGAAAAGTATTGATATCTTTATTAAACTATAAGTTTGAAAAATAATTCCTAACTTAAGTCTAAATTCTGAAAATATATACCCTACAAATTGCACAAACACGCACATTGAAACTTGGAATAGTAGAGGAGACCTTGAAATGCTCTTGTCTAAAGTCCTTAGTACGAAGAAAAAATAAAATAAAAATACAAGTGTGAATAAAGAGATAATAAAAAAATGAACACTAGTTTTTGTGATTACTTAAGGCTGAATAAATAGAAAAAATATTTAGCGAGGGTGCTTCATCACCTAGTGCCTTAGACCAACTGGTTTGGGAGTCACTGCTAAAGCCTTAGGTGTTACAAGACTAGGAATTACGCTTTAATGCCCATATACATTTTGTAATCGGTTGTTGGTATCTCAAGAAGTATTAACGATCGCATGAAGGATGTGTGAGCGAAATTCATCTAAAAATTCACCAATTAAGAAGTGCGTTGGACAACGGACAAGAGTATGATTGCTTGATTTGAATTTCCAAGTGTAGGAGTGATATATACACACACGTAGGGGTATGTGATTGGGGTTTAGATAAGAGATAGGAATGAAAAATAGGACTTATATCTTTAGTAGAGATGATAAAAATTCCTGAGTTGAGATAGAACCCTAGAACGAAAACTTAAAAGATGTCAAAAACTAAATAGGTCTACACAACATATATAATCTTAAGTTAAATGATAAGAAAGCGTGAAGAATATGGGTGGATAATTTACGAGTCGAAGATAATAGAATTCCTTGTTAGAAAACCTAATTGGAGAATAAGAGTTAATAGGCCAAATTGATAGGATTTTGTGAGTAGTATCCGCTGAAAACCCTCAGGAGACAACACTCCTCCTACTAGGGACACCTAGAGGTTTAACGGCTTGTTGCACGAGCTCAGTGCAATCGTGTTTCCCTGCGAAAGTGGGGTTGGGTTTTTTGTTAAGAATAAAACTAGGTTTGCTCGAGGACGAGCAAAAGATAAGTTTGGGGGTATTTGTTCATACCATAATTTTGCATTCTTTTTAGACCCCATTCTTATGCATTTTACAAATAAACGGGTACTTTTGACCTATGTCTGCTACATAGTTACAAGTTACAGGTTCTCAGAACAAAAACAGTGAAAAAGATAAAAGACGATGCAAAAGTGAGACTACGACCAATAAATAGAAGGATCTTGATCAAGCCTACACGAAGATCAGTTCACAAAGAACAAAGGTAGTGCAAGGTTCAAGACTTCGACACGAAGCGAATGGTAAAAGTCCGCTACATTACTCACTGTGGAGATCTGGAAGAGAAATGGAAAATATTCTGAAGAACCAACCAAAGAAACAAGAAGGCAAAGTCAACCAGAGGATCAACAGAAAAATTGAAGAGACGATCTCATTGTTTGGCCGCGGAACCGCGGCCAAACCTAGCCTATGGCCGCGGTTCCGCGGCCGGGTAGAGCCCGTAGTGGCGGAAAAAGTTACCAAAACATGTGGCGGCGCTGACTAATCTTCCTAGGGGTATTTTTATAAAAGCATACATGCGGCGATTGTAAACCTAGGGTTTTCTATGTCCTATAAATAGAGACCCAAATTCTTGTATTAGGTCATGCCTCCTTTCATTAATAAAATTCAAATTTCTTTTGGAGAGCATCAATTTGTAAGTAGTTTTAATTTTTGCCCTAGTTCTTAATTTATTTTCTGCCCTAGGTTAAATTTATTATCTGCCTTAGTAAGATCTTTAATTCCTTGCCCTAGATAAATAGTTTAGAGATGTTTTTCAATTCCCTAATGAGCGAGTAGTCTCCTCGCTTATTAGGGTTAGCTTTGGGGAAAGCTTGAAAGATGAAGATCTCTCACCCCTTTCTTGCCCATCACATTAATTAATAGGACTCCATGCATACATGCACACACCGCTCCCTACGGCACCATATCCCACGAGGTAGCGGTGATATAAAGGCCCGGTTGAGCGTGTCTTCCATGGAGGTTAGGGTAAGGATTAAGAAAAGAAGGAAAAGAACCTAGAGGAAGAAACACCGTTCCTTCCCGATGGTACTAATCCCCTTTATTAATAATTACCATAACTCCTAAAGAGATCTTAATTTGGGTATAGAAAGCAGTTAGATTTATTGACTTTCCAAACTTACCCTAAACCTAACCCTAGCAAGATTTAGATCTAGATTAATTTAGTTTTGAGATTTAATCAATCCGTTCACACCGTTCGGAATTAACTCGTAAGAACAATTAGGAAATTCACAACATCTCTGTGACCGACCCGTACTCACCGGCTAGCTACCAAGCGACGCCGTTCTTGATTGCGGTTAACAAATATTTTTAATCTATAAATCTCTTAAAATCAATCTCGGTTGTTTTTTATGTAGGGTTAAACCCTAGTTATGTCAGAGGAATTAAATTCCTATATCTTTTGGAAGAATTAAATTCTTTAAACTTAGTTCTTTTCTCTAAGTTTTGGGACTGCATGACAGAATCTCCCTGATGAGAATTAAATTCTCAACTTGTGGGGAGATCTGCTTCTGCAGACTTCAACCAGAGGAAGAACTAAATTCTTTTTTTTTGTGGAAGAATTAAACTCTTATAATGGAGAAGAAAAATGATCTCTAGGTCTTTTTTTTCTTACCTAGGGTTTCTTTTCTTAAAAGAGAACTCCTCTTCTTTTTTTCTCAATGGGGGTCTCCTCTTCTTTTTTTTAGTTTCGGGTTCCTTATATAGTAGAGGCAGGTTTGTTGATTTAGTTAAGGAATCTCTCGTTAAGAGATCTTAATTGATTTGAGGATTTTATCCGCCGTTGGATCTTTGATCCAAAGACTTCTGTTTTACAGAAAATATTTTTCTTGTTTTTAACAATATTCCCATACAGAGCTTATTCTATAGCTTGGTGATTTTTAATCACCATTAGATTTTTAATCCAACGGTGCTCCGTTTTACAGAGCGTAATCATTCTTGTTTAGAAATATTGGGGAAATATTGTTCCATACAGAGCTGATTCTGTAGCTTGGTGATTTTTAATCACCATTGGATTTTTAATCCAATGGTGCTCTGTTTTACAGAGCGCAAATTTTCTTATTTAGAAAGATTGGGGAAATATTTTTCTATATAGAGCTTATTCTGTAGCTTGGTGATTTTAATCACCATCGGATTAAAAATCCAACGGTGCTATGTTTTACAGAGCATAATCTTTCTTGTTTAGAAAGATCTAATGAAATATTTCCCAAATAGGGTTTTGATCCCTTTTATTTGGAATTTAATTCTATCAGCTTGGAAGGTGATTAGGAACCCTCACGTGTAAAACGTGACCCCCATAGCATTAAACTAGTTTGCTTATATGCAGCAGTCCCAGAGAAAGGCATCACGTGTTGGCACGTGAGCTGATGTTCAGGAATGTCACGTGTGGCACGTGACCGCACGAAGTTAAGCCCAACAAAGAGCATCACGTGCTGACATGTGAGTTTCTCTGGCTTGTTATTTGTTTTAGGGAGACGCCTATATACTTTGTATACAGATGCTCACGTGTTTGCACGTGAGGCTCAATTTCAGCCTTATTTGTTAAGCGCAATGCCTATAATCTTTGCTCCAAGGCGCATCACGTGTGGGCACGTGATACTCCATTTGGGGAATTTTCCCCGTCGCTTTTTATTTATTATTTATTTTTTTATAAGGGAACAAGAAAATTCAACCATTCTTCTTAATATATATATATATTAATATATATATTAAGAATATAATTAGTGAGCAATAATATTAGTTAATATATAATTATATCAAATATAAATATATATCTTATTATTAAATCAACACTTGATTTAATAATCTGTTTATATCACATATACCAGATTAATATCATTTATCTGTTTATCACATTATCAAATTAACACTTGATTCAATAATCCGGTTATATCACATATAACCTAACTGATATCAAATAACCACCAGATTAGAATACGGTATCATATACTCGTATTTAATCTGGCCACATATCAGCATATGTTCTCTACTTCGTTTCACCTGAACTAGGAAACTTCTGTGTGGGACTCTAAAGACTCGTCAATACGCCAGCAGTAAGTAATGATCACATAAGTTACCCACAAGCCGTCAGCGGTACTAGCTGGACTTAACGGCTACCCAGGTATTAAGCGAATAGAAGTTCAACAAGCAAGCTTGTCCAAACTCCCATGAAGCCTATAAGTAACACTTACCGTACAGTCCGGTCTCTTCGTTTGATATGTCGCATATCGAGTCTGGGAGTGGAATCGTCAGACCCCAATAACTTGATAAGTCATGCCGATGTATGGCCTATAACGGTATGAGAAACTACTGATAACTCTTACCAGTAAATCTCATCAACAGCCCTGACCAGGGAGTTCCTGTTATAACCAATCGAGCATAGCGCAACATCAACTCCCTATACCGGGAGAGAAAAGAACCCTCCTATCGCTCATTGCCTCCATATGACTAAGACTGTACCCAAAATCCACCTATTTGCAAGGCTCCTTTGAGCCATGGTAGGGAGGAAATCAAAGCACAGTGGAAACCGCACAAGACTCTATGACGATCTCGGGTCTACAGACTAACATGTACCAGTGTCACCAGAGAACTGCTATCTGACAATAGGTATAGTACCATCTAGGAGTTCTTGGCGAGTCCTATTCGGTGTACCCATTCTCTAATGAGCACCTGTGTACAATCTTTAATGTCAAACACCAATGCATATGGGATCAACCGTCGCCCCATACAGGGTCAAGAAATATACACACTAGTCTACTCTACAATATTGATGCCATGTCTCGATACTCCCTCGACTAGAAACTGTTAAAGGATGTGCTTGTAGACTACACAAGTACCAGTAGTATGATCTGCATCATAGTCCTGGTAGTCAAGCAAACATCCTAAGGGCTTTATCAACATGTATCAGAGAGACAATATAATAATACAAGTGTACATGTTAAGATAAAGAGCAACCAGATAGCATATTTTCATGTCGAGCAAGAAAGTCCTCTATATATGTCCAAGCATCCACTATATCATACAATAATGGCCTCTAGGGCATTCATATTCCTAACAATCTCCCACTTGCACTAAGGCCAGTTGTTATAGTATCTCATACTCAACATCCTAAAATGTCTCTCATACTGTGTCTGGGGGAGGGCCTTTGTGAGTGGATCCGCTGTGTTATCTTTCGTGTCAACTCTCCTGACCTCGATTTCCCGGCGATCTACTATCTTTCTGATCAGGTGATACCGCCAAAGAATATGTCTGGATCACTGATGGGACTGGGGTTCCTTAGACAAAGCCACAGCTCCATTGTTATCACAATACACAAGTATTGGATGCTCAATGGATGGAACCACACCAAGTTCAGCTATGAACTTCTTCATCCAGACAGCCTCTTTGGCAGTGATGTATTCAGCCTCCATCGTCGAGTCTGCTACGGTATCTTGCTTGGAACTCTTCTAACATACCGCCCCTCCATTAAGGGTGAAGACAAAACCCAAGACCGATTTACTGTCATTCTTATCACTCTCAAAGCTCGAATCGGTAAAGGACTCTACCTGAAGTTCACCGTTACCATACACCAAGAACATCTCTTTAGTCCTTTTCAAGTACTTAAGAATGTTCTTCACAGCTGTCCAGTGTTTCTCCACTGGATCTGATTGATACACACTTACTACACTTAGTGAGTAAGCTACATCTAGTCCGGTACATAACATCGCATACATGATAGACCCGACTGCCGAAATATAGGGTATTCCTTGCATGCAAGCCCTCTCCAAATCAGTCTTGGGAGACATCTCTTTGGAGAGAGTGATTCCTAAACAAGCGGGTAAATTACCACGCTTAGAATCTTCCATACTAAACCTCTTTAGTATGGTATCTATGTACCTGGATTGGGACACTCCCAAAATCCGTTTAGATATATCTCTATAGATCTTTATCCCCAAGATGTAGGAGGCATCACCTAGATCTTTCATAGAGAACTTGTGTGATAAGAAGAGCTTGACCGAGTGTTGTAAGTCGATGTTGCGCACCCCACGTGTTCGCGGGGAGGCGGAATATACAAAAAATGATTTTTCAAAGCTCGCAACACCGACTTGAACTCCAGGATCGATACTAAACTCTAACTAGCTAACTTGCAATGAGGTTTAACTACTTGGATGAAAGTTATACCTCACGATACCAAGTCCTTCAGGTCTTCTTCACTGTCCTCCACCTCGTCGTCAGCTCTAAGGATCGGAACAGATTGGGCAACCTCGACGGCCTCCTCGAGTCAAAGACGATCCACCCGAGAGTCTATAGTCTGAGCTCCTACCTCGAATCTGAGATAATTACGGCTTCTAGGTCGCTAAACTAGAAGTTCTAAAAGGTGTAGAGTGAGAAGATGGAGTGATTTGTCTCTTGGAACCCTAGGATTCTCAACACATGAGAGGTTTAGGGTTATGAGGAAGAAGAAGGCCACTTGAGGAAAAGTTAGTGAAGAATGAGCTTGGGAAAAGAATGGCTCAAGTGAGAATTAATCAAGCATACAAATAATTAAAAGATAAATATCTCACAAATATCTAGCATGCTTGAAAATATCTTTTTTGTCAAGAGAGTGAGTCATGCTTCATCTTTTGTCCACCTCCACCTCATTTCCTCTACCTCATTTAAATTTAAATCCATAAATAAAATGAAACCCTAATAAGGCATCTCCTTCTAGAAGCTTTCCTGAGGAATTACGAGAATGCCCCTCATCCGTATATACATACCCGTATCCGTATTCCGAAGAATACGAATACAAAGAGACGAAATAAATCCATCAATACAATACTAGGATCTGGCTTAAACCAAAGCCCACTAGTATTATCCGCCCGAACATCATACGTGCACAAGTGCACGTACGTGATCGAAGCCCTGCCGTAAAACCATACGGCCTCTACACCTTTTGCCCGGTGCAGAGAAACCCTCTATATAGGATTCTAAAGACTCGATACTGCGTTGGCAGTGGGTTTAACCACAAGCCGCAAGCAGTACTAGCCGCACGTAACGGCTACCCAGGTATATGTCGATAAGAAGGCCGATGAGCTAACTCATCTGAACTCCTACTGAGCCTATCTGTGACAATCTCCGTACAGTCCGGTCTGTTCGTCTAAGAGTATCGCATATCAGGCCTAGGGGGCGGTAATCGTCAGACCCCTAATAGCGCAATAAGTCATGTCGGAGTATAGCCTAAAACACCCTGAGAAACTACTGGAGTACCTACCAGTGAATCTCGCTTGTTTTGGCCAAGGACTTTGTGTAATAGCTTTCCGAACACAGCGCGATATCAACCCCCAACACCGGGAGAGACGAATCCTATCCAACCGCCACTGCCTCCAAGTGCTTCGGGACTGCACCCAACTACTACCTGTTTGCACGACTCCTTTGAGCCATGGTAGGGTAGTAATCAAAGTACAGTGGGAACACACTCGAGACGAAGTAGCAGTGTCAAGTCGATGGACTAAGCTGTACTCATGTCACCTGTGAACTGCTACCCAACGATAGGTATAATACCCACCAACAGTTCCCGACGAGTCCTGTCCAGTGTACTCATAACCTAATGAGCACCTGCATACTATCTCCAGTACGACGTACTAATGGTTGTGGGACAGACCATCTCCCATGCTGGGATGAGAAGCATATACACTAGTCTACTCTGGAGTATCGATGCCCCGTCTCGATAATCCTACGACTAGGGACCTATATAGGATGTGCTTATAAATTACCCAGCCTCCACTAGTATGATTGCCATCACAACGCTGGTAATCAAGCAAAGATCCTAAGGGCTCTACCAATATGTATAAACGATATGCTAAAAGAAACACATGCACATATTGAGGTGGAAACAAACCAGGTAGCATACTACCATTTTGAGCAAGACTGTTATTATATCCGTGTATATCCCAAGCTTCCATTAAGTAATATACAATCCAGTATGATACAATAATGGCCTCTAGGGCATATATCACTAACAAGTGTAACATAGGAACATTGTTTCCCATCAAGAGTATATTATCCACGTACAATACGAGGAAGAAAACCTTACTCTCTATAACCTTCTTGTATATACATGGTTCATCTACATTTTTGATGAAGTCAAACTCTTTGATAACTTCATCAAAACAGATGTTCCAGCTCCGCGATGCCTGCTTTAATTCGTATATTGATTTAAGCAGCTTGCACACGCTTCCGCTACTCCCACTGTCTACGAAGCCCTCTGACTGTGTCATGCACACGCTCTCTTCTAAATCACCATTTAGAAAAGCAGTCTTGACGTCCATCTGCCAGATTTCGTAGTCATAGTATGCAATAACGGCAAGTAGGATCCTGTACACTTAAGCATAGCGAAAGAAGAAAAGGTTTCCTCATATTGGACACCTGGTCGTTGACGAAAACCTTTTGCTACAAGTATAGCTTTGAAGGTCTCAACCTTTCCATCTACACCAATTTTCTTCTTAAAGATCCACTTGCTCCTGATGGGTTTTACCCCTTCAGGAGCAACTTTCAAAGTCTATACTTTGTTGGTGTACATGGATTCCATCTCAGATCGCATAGCATCCAGCCATTTCACAGAGTCTCCATTTGTGATGGCCTGCTCGAAACTAGTTGGGTCATCATTTTCCATGATGTAATCCTCGCTCCCACCGTCTATGAGAAAACCATAGCATCTATCAGGTGGATGAGTAACCCTACTACATCTGCGGAGTGGCTGAGGTTCGTTGGGTATTATTGGATCTTCTAGTTCTACCAAATCGTCAGTAATAATTTGTTTAGCTGGAACTTCTTCCAGTTCTACCTCATTACCACTAATTTCTTTTACAAGAAATTCCTTTTCTAAAAAGGTGGCATGTTGAGAAACAAACACTTTTTGTTCCTCAGAATGATAGAAGATATATCCATAAGAATCTTTTAGATATCCTACAATCTTTTGGATATCGTTCGGCCAGGCAGGTATTGGTACTCCGAAGGAGTCTCCCCATGCTTTCGCATGGAACTAATTAAATAACCTCATTTTCGTAGGGGCATAACCCCGTTAACACCTTTCTTAGACACCTACTTGATCAGCTAATTGTAAAGTGGAAAACTCTCAGGAGTAACTCTTACTCGCAGTGGGTATCGGGATCCAACTATCATATAGAAAGTATGCAATCTCATTGTAAATTCCAACATTTGAAATTCCCGATAAATGTTTTTACCCCTAACGTCATATGGCCTTGACGAAGGCCAACAAACCATAGGGCGCTAGTCTAGTTCAACCCGTTCATTTCTTGATTGAATTAAACCCATCCGCACGACCCTTGACGAAGGCCAACAAAGTCGCACGACTACCCTAATCCAACCGCATCACATGCTGCAGATAAATACTAATCAGCTACCACACACTACGTCTTGACCGAGGCCAACAAACGCAGCACGAATATTAAATAGTATGTATCTGAAATGACGGAGGACTACGACTGATTTTGAAGAAAACCTTTAACGTGATGAACTTGATATCATTGTAGAATCTAATGATTTGAAAAGGAGTGTTTTTTTTTAGGTTTTGCTAGTTTCTCTAAAGAGGTCACTTCCGGTGTCACGCCCCGCTTCCCGGTGTACGGTCAGGAGACGTGACTAGGCCCGCGACGTATTTACTCAGAAGTAAATACGTTAAGCGTAAATAAGCAATATAATATAAATGTACACAAGAATGACATGAGATGTAAATGAACAACAACTTTTTTTATTTATTAAACATTCTTTACAATACAACTGAAAAGTAAATACAGTGTGGCATGAACTGAAAGTAAAAGTATATACAAGTGACTAAAGCTCTGGGTCCTCGATGAACTGCTCCAAGTCTTCTAAGCCGGGCTCGATCTCTAGAGAATCGGGTCCTCCTGACAACATTCCAAAGAAAGAATATAAAATGAATGTCGTCAGCGAACATCGCTCGGTAAGTCCCAAAGAGAGATGGAAATAGACTGAACAGGTAAAGAGAATATATTTGGTATAATGTATGATTTTTATGTTAACGTTGTTGTTTGTAGCTTGGTACAGAATATGCCAGTGTATACGAGAGGAGTCCAACCATTCCGTGGAATAAGGTATACGGAGCACAAGGAGCCGTTAGGCCATGGGACAACAGTAACGGATATTCAGGTTAGGTGTATTAAAGTGACTATTATCGTGCCACTTTTAACACATTCCGTACCAATCTACCCCTTAAGAAAACCCCGTAATGTTTATTGTATCGTTTATAGCTGTAAGACTTGCCGAAACCATGATATCAATTTCTCATGTAAACGGATAAAGATGTAAACGGATAGTCATGTAATCAAGTCAATATATATCCATGGTTCGGTCAGTTCAAGTCATGTTGATATTTGATAATATTCTGGTATTCATGTTCAAGTTCCAGTATATCTGGATTCATGATATATTGGTGTAACGACCCTAGTATTATTGTACCTTCATGTTTTCTTTTTTTAGTAAAATATTGTATTTATTTATTCTTAGTATTTTCTGTATATTTTGTTTTTTATAAATATATCATTTTATTCTTCTATCTATTTTTCCCAAACACATTTATTTAAAACTAAATTTTAACCTTTTTTCAAATTAAACATAAGACCTAACCCATCCCATAACTCAAATCCAATTTCATTTTCATTTTCTTTAATAAAACTATGAGCCCAAAAGCCCACTTTCTTTTTAAGCAAAATCATATATTTAATTCTTATTAAATATATGTATGAACAACCTTGTAGCTCATTGGTTAAGTCTTTGTATTGTTATTTCATAGATCACATGTTCAAATCCCCATTCTTGCAATTATTTTTTTTATCAATTTTTTATTCTTCTCATAACTTACAAATGAGACCTTTCATTTTCAAAATGAATGGTGACCTTTCATTTCTTTTTTAATTCTCATGTTGAATGCATATATTATTATACATAATCTATCATTACACCATCTTTATTTGTCCTCCTCTATCTTTTCCTTACTCGCATTTTTCTATCTCTCACTTCTCCCTTTTCACCTAGAGTCCAAGAAGAAGAACACAGAAGTTTTCAAGAAGGTCTCGCTAGAAACGCGAGCCTATCGGCGAATAGACAAGCCCGGTGACAATACCGGCTTGTGTATGTAAGTCCCTTGTCTCTCTCCCTCTCCATCTCTTTATTCTTCTTTTGTCATATCTCGTAAACCCGCTATTCTTTTCATATCGTAATCCATTAGAGAAGATAAATATAAACATATACACATATATAAGTTTAGATATATATGGTTCTATATGGTTTAATAATACCTTATTGCCTCTTGTTCAAATTAAAGTGTTTTCAATTCTTTGTTCATAACTATGAATATTTATTACAAGTTGTGAGAACACAAATTTCATGCTACAATATATCTATAATGTCTCATGAAATCGGTTTGTTTATTAAAAGAAAAAATAGAAGCCTGCATAAAATACTAGTTAATCTTTTTGCCGATTTTAATATACACATCAATACCTTTAGCTTTAAAATAATTTTTAGAAATTAATTTTTACTTCTGAAAATTTTAGGAAATTTACATATGATAGAGTATATTATTTTGTATATGCTTTAAAAATTTTAGATTGAATCACTTAACGGTTTAGGAATTATAAAACATTTTTATTCGCTGTTCGTAAAATAGAAAACTTCAGTTATCGGTCAACTTCTAGGACACATAATTCGGTCTACCAATATCCAAATTAAGCAAACTCAGGTTTTTTGGTCATCTAAATGGAAATATATAGATTTTCTTTGTTGTAAGGTTTTACTGAAAACCGATATAAAATATAGAAAATTGCGTTACAATATTAAGCGACGAATCTGGACAGAATCTGTCCTGATTCGCAAATTGTGTTTAAATTGGACATAACTCGAACACCCGATGTCCGTTTGTGACAAAATTTAGATGTGTAGATGCAAAATTGATAGAACTATAATTTTTTGTATACTATATTACTTAGAAATGCATGAAACAATTCGATATAGTCTTTGCAATATAACATATAGTTGTTGTCCAGAAATCTGAATTTCTGTTTTAAACGCTGATATTAAAACAATTATAACTAGAGCTTCAGAAATCCAAATCATGTGAATCTTGGTGTTTTGGATAATTAAATCGAAATACCTACAATTTTCTAATGATCTTTGTAACCTGAAACCCAATATAAATTAACTCAAACTGTATTCTAAAAATATGTGACGGTGCTGAACAAATTCTGATCTGTTTTGCACGACGATACGAAAATAGATAAACCTCTCAAACCGGTAGTCGTATTTAGGTGAAACTGAAACTCACGCATGAAAAACACTTAGAACCATATTTATGTTTATATTCCGCATTCGTTCGACTTGATTAATTGGTCGTACATAATATTTTTTTACAGCATTGTTTATAGTAGTTACTTGAATATTATACTTGACTCATTTCTTGCTATTCGAACATGTATACATATTTATCTTGATCATTAAATTGTTGTATGTACATAAAGAAGATAATTAAATATTTGAGTTGTATTTTGAAAACTATACAAAATTATTTTTACATAAAAACCCCTCAAGTTATATAAATTACAATAAGGACCTTAGTAAATATAGGTTTAAGCGGGACCAACCTCTTGAGCCTCAGGGAGACGGAGAAGTGGGTGCTTGCTTATCTAAGGTAGACAACTTAACAACAGTGTTATCGATACGATAATCGTCTTTGAAAAAAACACAAATCCTGACGTCCATGTGCAGCGGTTACCGATAACGTCAAAACAATCAGGACTTCAATTTCTTTTATAATTGTTCTGACTCAGACTGAGTCTCATTAATAATCTGACTTGAATATGATTCAAGTAAAATCTACAATCTACAATTCAACATGAATCCATGAATACAGATATTCAATCTATATTGACCGAACCGAACCATGGATATACTTCCATTTACATAATTATCCAGTTACATTCATGATTCTCCAGTTACATCCATTTACTGATATCATGGTTTCGGCAAGTCATCCAATTATACAATCTATATTACAAGACAACACAATACAAACAATACAAACAGGATATCGCGGGGTTTATGGGGTAGATTGGTACGGAAGGTGTTAGAAGTGGCAAGAGATAGTAAGATTTAATACACCTAACCTGAATCTAGTTGTTGTTGTACCGTGGCATAAACGGTTCCTTGTACTACACTTGCCTCTAGTCTCTGGCATATAGAGACTCCTCTCGTATACACTAGCATCCTTCTGTACCAATCTACAAACAACAGCGTTAACCATATAATACAACTTTAAAAGCTATCTTCTCTTTCTGTCTATTCTATTTCTCTCTTATCGTTGGGACTTACCGAGCGATTTGTTCGCTGACGATATTTTCTTTCTTTCTTCTTTGAATGTCGTCAGGTGATTCGGATCTTCTAGAGATCGAGCCTACCAGTGAGGACTTGGACCAGCTTGCATACGATCCAGAGCTCTAGCTACATTGTACACTTTTTATTTTAGTACTTTTCTTTTTCTGTTATGCCATTGTTTAGGCATTGCTTTCATTCAGTTGTATTTACTTTTCCATGCATTATACAGAAAGAATGTGAATAAATGAAGTTGTTGTTTTATTATATCTTGTCTCTTGTGTATTTATTTTTATATTGCTTAGATACGCTTAGCGTATTTACTTCATAGTAAATACGTAGCGGCCTCATCGCGTCCTTTGCCTGTACTCTGGGAAGCGGGGCGTGACAATTGGAGTTATATTTGAAGTGTATATAGATTTGAATTGTATTCAGATTAGACTGAGACTTTGTCTGAGTCAGACACTTAAACAGAATTTGATTCCTGAATTAGGTTTTGAAGTTATCGGTAACTGATGCACATGGACGGCAGGATTTGTGAATTTTTCCAAGCCAATTACCATTGATAATCCCGTTTTAGTTTTCTACCTTAAATAGGCAAGCACCCACTTTCTCCGGCTCCCTGATTTATAAAAATTAAATCTATATTTCATAGGGTCGTCATTGTAAATTAATAAACTTGAAGGTGTTTTATGAAAAATAGTTTTAGTATACTTTCAAAATATTTCTCAAGTATTTATTTATCGTATTTAGGGTTTTTATGGATATAATTTTTAAAAGTGAAGTATTCTAATGATTATAAATCTAGATTGAATAATATATGGTATTTTAGTGTAAATTGGAATTGTATGGATTTGTGATGGTATATTCATGAAATTTGTGATTCCTTTGTTTAGAAAACATGGAATTTATTATATATATTTAAAATAGATATTTTGATAATATATATATATATATAATTATTAAAAATAGAGTTTATTTATTAAATAGAAAATCACGTTTTCTTAAAAATTGTATTAAAAATTCTATCGAGATCGGATGCTCCGTGAGGAGGTTTGCATCTCGCTCTACTAGTCCTAAGGATGTGCGATAATCCGCACCATCCAAATTGGGTTCCCCAAAATGGGTTGTAGAGGCTTAATTGCAAGGAATTTAATTAAAACAATCTTAAAGAATACGGTTTTATTAGTTTAAGGTATTTTATTGTAAAATTGTATTTATCCCACAAAATATTGTTCCAAAAGACATCGTGCTGTGTCATGATGAGTGTTGTGATGAGTTAGATCATTATCTCATGAGTTTTCTAAAGGTAATATGAGCAAATATGATGAAAGATGTCGAATAGAAAGTTTGTGATATTTAACCGTAAAAGTGAAATAAAAGTTGCATAGCATGCTATTTTAAATTGAAACTTGTTCTCAATGTTGGTTTATAGTTGCTAAACAATATATAAAGAAATGGTTGATTTGTTATTAAGAAAAGTTGGGTTTTTTAACAAATTAAAATCGGATTAACTCCACTTCCGACGAGTTTTGAAAAGAGAACTTTTTGAGAGGTGAAAAGGAGAGAAGAGAAGGGACTTACAGGATTAGATGAGAGAGGGGAGGTAGAGGAAGGGTTTGAGATTTTTCTGGAGTCACGATGTTGCCGGATTTGTCCTGAGTCATCGCCGAAGATGACCTTGGGCTAACTCCACTTGTACAATTATTTTGACTTGGAAAAATTTGAGAGTTTTGACAATGGATTTCAAAATGGAGAGGGCTAAAGTGTGGGATTGTATTTATAGGATAGAATTAGGGTTTTGTGAGTGAAGAGAGAATTAAAATGTATTAAAAATAGAAATAAAGAGGTGAATTAGCACTCTCTGGATAAATGCAGAAAAATTAAACAGTATGGAGGTAAAGGGGTAGGCTAAGGGGTGTAGTGTTAAAAATTTAGAGGCATTTCCTATAGGGGGCCGGCGCCGCCGGCCCTTTGGCTAATCTCACCTGCCATTGGGTGAGGGTGGATGCTTGGATGAATGCCACGTATTCCCTTCTGTTCATATAATATATTCCACATGTTTATTTAATCTGATTTTTCATTTTTATGTGTATTGCACATGTAAACTTTTGAGCTTCCAAAAAGTTTAAAAGAAAAATCATTAAAAAATAATATGTGGCCGGGAGGATTTGAATACAAGGGATATGTCACAGCAGTGCAAGGCTTTACCAATGAGCTACAAGTGCTTTCTTGCCGTTCTTAAACAAATTAAATACTTATACCATGCTCACGTTTGCAAATACTCTATTTAGTACTTTTACTTTAAACAAATTTCTGTACATTAAAAACAGAGTTGTTACACCCGGTGAAGGGATCTCGGCTCTTTCCTCATCGAATGAGGTGCTGGATATTCATCAAGGAATAGCACTATATAAAGCACGAACTAGAGAAGCTATAAAAACAAAACCGAGTGGGTTGTAGCATTTGCTAGTTTTGCTAAAGAGGTCACTCCCGATGAAGGGATCTCGGCTCTTTCCTCATCGAATGAGGTGCTGAATATTCATCAAGGAATACCACTATGCAAAGCAAGAACTATATCTACCTTTTTTAAAATTTCGATTCTACAACATTTTTAGGTTTCTTTTCTTTTCATTAATCTCGTTAATGAAGTTCCATCATTTATGTTTTCTTAAACATCACAGAAAAGAAACGAACGCTTATACTATCCGCATTCGCCACGGAGCCCTATCATACACCGTTAGGTTACTTAACTAACGGCAAAGCGGGGGCTGGACTAGCGCGGGTGCAAAACATAAGCAACGTTTATTATATATATCATAAATATAGCATTCGTCTCACGCAGTTATATGATCACATCACAGAACACAGCAGCAGAGATCAACATATGAAATATTGGATATACTAGGAGATCCGTATTTTAAATTCAGCCAGTAATGAAAAACACGGATTCCACGGTCGTGATGAATAGACAAACCCACATCTCTAGACCCCTACGAAAGCGGCAAGTAAACCTGCCAATTCTAGAGTTAGGAGACCCGGTCTCGGCTCCTCGAGTTGGTCTCCTACTGGACTCCAGAAGCCGGTTACTTGTGCTCCCCGCCTTGGGTTTATCCTAATGCAGAAAAGTAAATAATATACATCAATGGTGACATCATCCTCAACCCGGAAGTGTCCCAATAAAAGAATAATACATATAACTTTTACATGAATGAAAATTTGAAAACTCTAATCTCATGCAAAAAAAAACCCGGCTATTCAATCACGACGATCCAATATAACATATCACAGCAACACATAACATCACATGTCATCAACGTAAGTAAATATGCGGATCCTAAATTTCATTGACATATAGCAACGAGATCGGGATACACCACATATTACACTTACGGTCGCAGAAAAGAAATGAAAAACTATAATATTTAGAATCCGCAAATACCTTAGACATCATAAACCTGGAATATCTCATATTCCAAATTTCATACTTAACCCTAAAAACCTTGCATTTTAGTCTCAAACTGAAAACTCTTTTCAATAAGCAGTCAGATGATTCAACAAGATTCTTGACTGTCGTTCGCGTACTATACGCGATTGCGATGGAGTTTTGATCTGAATCGAAACTCCGTGGCAATCGATGAACCGAGACTAAAACGCTAGATTTATAAAACACTAACTAGTTTTCTCAAAACTAATTGTTGTGGATTCCAAATATTGTATCACATATCATCATAATCTATACGACGCTAAACATTTCGATCGATTTCTCAAACACCCACAAATTCCAGAGACCTCAACAATTTGAGTCTCATTAAAAACATCCAGAAAGTGCCAAAAATTAAAGTGGAGCAGCAAAAGAAACAAAATCCCAAAACACCCTAAAAGTGCGGCGGAACCGCGGCCAAACAAGGGTTTGGGCCTCGGTTCCGCGGCGCTTTGTAGGAGTTAGGGGTTCAAATTTCTTGGGGCTCCATTAAAAAGCCTGCACGATTTTCTGCATATTTTTAATCACTAAAATTTCAACTTTTGAAAAACGGAAAGAAACTTGAGAAAACCCAGCTTCGAAAATTTGATCGAACACTTTAACATCTAAAGACCTTCCCTAATGTTCTACCTTGGCTCTGATACCATTAAAGTCTACCTTAGCACCACCATGAGGTCTAAACCGGCATCAAGCATACAAATTTCAAAAATTCTTGGTGCTAAGCTAGACTATCCTAGAATCTAACTAGATGATTAGGACTAACTATGATGATATCACAAAAACTAGCCAAGAGAAAGAGGCTACAACCTTTGTAGACCTTGTCCTTTTCTTCAAAAGCTCCGTGTATTAGTCAACGTGACTCCATTAGGATCCACTTGAAGTCGGATCGAGCTTCCTTTGCGATCTTCGTGTCGAAGATGATCTACCCGAAACTCCGCTAATCCAAGCTACATCTTCACTAAACTCTTTAGTAAAGTAAACACATTACACTTAATTACTAATCAAGTGTAGGATGGTGAAATAGGAGTTTTGTTTGCTCACTAGGGTTCTCACTAGCTTAAGGTTTTACAACTCATGTGAGAAATTAAGCTTGTAGGAGGTGAGGAGGAAAATAAAAAGTGCTAGAAAGCAAGGAGCTCAAGTGAGGAAAAATAACTCAAGTGTGGTGTAGAATGAATAATGGCTCATCAAAATACCTCTCTCATTGAAGCATCCACAATTTTCAAATAAACAATTGGAACCATGCTTCAATAGTGAATCAAGACCAATATAATAATCATCAAAGCCATACTTCACCTATTCCATAAAAAGTCATCCCATTTTCCACCTCATTTTCTATTTTCCAAAAAATAGAAAATTCAACCATTCTTCTTAATATATATATATATAGAGAGAGACACACACACACACACACATACATACATATATCAAATATATATTAAGAAAATAATTAGTGTGCAATAATATTAGTTAATATATAATTATATCAAATATAAATATATATCTTATTATTAAATCAACACTTGATTTAATAATCCGGTTATATCACATATAACCGACTAATATCATTTATCTGTATATCACATTATCAAATCAACACTTGATTCAATAATCCGGTTATATCATATATAACCTAACTGATATCAAATAACCGCCAGATTAGAATACGGTATCACATACTCGTATTTAATCTGGCCCCCGCACATATCAGCATATGTTCCCTATTTCGTTTCGCTTGAACTAGGAAACTTCTGTGTGGGACTCTAAAGACCCGTCAATACGCCAACAGTAGGTAATGATCACATCAGTTACCCATAAGCCGTCAGCGGTACTAGCTGAACTTAATGACTATCCAGGTATTGAGCGGATAGAAGATCAACAAGCAAGCTTGTCCAAACTCCTATGAAGCCTATAAGTAACACTTACCATACAGTCCGGTCTTTTCGTCTGATATGTCGCATATCGAGTCTGGGGTGGAATCGTCAGACCCCAATAACTTGATAAGTCATGCCAATGTGTGGCCAATAACGGTACGAGAAACTACTGATAACTCTTACCAGTAAATCTCATCAACAGCCCTGGCCAGGGACTTCGTGTTATAGCCAATCGAGTATAGCGCAACATCAACTCCCTATACCGGGAGAGACGAAACCCCTCTTATCGCTCATTGCCTCCATGTGACTCGGGACTATACCCAAAATCCACCTGTTTGCATGACTCCTTCGAGCTGTGGTAGGAAGGAAATCAAAGCACAGTGGGAACCACACAAGACTCTATGACGATCTCGGTTCCACAGACTAACATGTACCAGTGTCACCAGAGAACTGCTATCTGACGATAGGTATAGTACCATCTAGGAGTTCTCGGCGAGTCATGTTCGATGTACCCATTCTCTAATGAGCACTTGTATACAATCTTTGATGTCAAACACCAATGGATATGGGATCAACCATTTCCACATACAGGGTCAAGAAACGTACACACTAGTCTACTCTGGAATAAAGATGCCCTGTCTCGATACTCCTTTGACTATGAACTGTTAAAGGATATGCTTGTAGACTACACAAGTCCCAATAGTCCTGGTAGTCAAGCAAACATCCTAAGGGCTTTATCAACATGTATCAGAGAGACAGTATAATAATACAAGTATACATATTAAAATAAAGAGCAACTAGATAGCATATTATCATGTCAAGCAAGAAAGTCTTCTATATATATGTCCAAGCATCCACTACATCATACAATAATAGCCTCTAGGGCATATCTATTCCTAACGCATCTTTCCACATTTCTGATATATGTCGTTGTAATTCCTCAACGTCTTCAGAGAGGTGGCGGGTCCCAACAACCAACAACTCCTCTTCCTTCATCCCAAACACGGTGATAATGGACCAAAACGTCCTTAAACTAATATTCTCCTCAAACATGGTGATGTTGGACCGCGGTGTCCTTAAACTAATATAATTGAGCTCATATGCTCATTTGTTTCTAAGTTGATCTTAGTTTCAAATATAACTAACGATCCTTAGATCAAACCCAAGTTTCATGTGAACGGATGGACCTCACATATGTGAGAAATGCGTCTTAAGTTCATTCCCGTTGGCAAACCAAGCTACCAACGTGGACCCCATCAAGTAAATTCTTGACCCAAACCCAAATCATAAAAATATATATATGGATTTGGACTAATCCGCGCCCTACGGGCGATGACATAAAATAGTCACCGTATACAATTCACGGGCAACCAAAATAAACAACATAATACGACACGAAGCGAACCGGAGCATGAGAAATTGGTTATCGCAACGCGATAATGTAATTAACTGCAAGGGTTTGTGCATGTAGGGAAGAACATCCCCATAATCAAAAACCACTCATAAATGAGGGGGGATCTGATAAAATCTACTACATCGGCCGCATCTATCCAAACCTCCGATATACGGTGCCATAAATCAACTTGGTATTTTCGGAGAGATGGATGGATATGTCAAAATAGTATCTGCCCCCAAATTCAGGCTATACGTCTCTACATCTCAGTCCAGTCTTCAGTAGTAAACAGGCTTATGAAGATGAAAAAGTCTTAGGCGACAGGGATCCTAAACCTGTCTCCTGAGCCATCAATTCTATGGCGATGCATCAATTTGCATTATTTAACCCATATACATACCTACGTGGGTAAAGTAGTAGGGGTATTTATTCCCGCCAAAAAAATTGGCTCAAAGCTTGCTATTCCTTTATAGGGCAGCGCCTCACGTGCAAAGGACACGAGTACTTGCTACAGATAGGATTAAATCTTATAATAGCGCCTCACGTGCAAGCACTCACATGCAAAGCATGTGAGTACCGCCTTTAGACAGGATTAAATCCTATGATAGCCCCCACGTGTTAAACACGTGAGTTCCTTACCGCATTTTTTTGGCAACGCCCACATACAAAGCACGTAAACGCCACTGCCATATAGAGCAGCACTCACGTGTTTCTCACGTGAGTGCCCTAATTTAAAATGCTCTTATCTGATAGAATTAAATTCTATGTGATAGAATTAAATTCTATTTGGGAAATATTTTCCTTGATCTTTCTTATATGGAAAGAACTTTCTCTAATAGAGAATTTTTTTATTTAAAATCCAATGGTGATAAAATATATCACCAATTAAACTATCTGATAGAATAAAATTCTATATTAGGAAAATATCTTTCTAATCTTATTAAACTAACATGATATTCATATGATAGAATAAAATTCTATGTTAGGAAAAAAATTTCTAATCTTATTAAACAAACAAGAATGATCTTCTCGGTAAAACTGAGAGCACTTGGATTAAAAATAAAACGGTGAATAAAATTCACCGGTTGATCTTTAAGATCAATTTGGTTGAATATAAAATCAATTATGATCTATCAATGAGAGATTTCCTCCAATAGATTGATTTTTCTCTTCTCCTATATAAAAGACTAAAGAGATTAAATCTAGAAGAGAGGAGACCACCCCATAAACTTATGTAAAAAAATATACAGAAGGTTCTCACAAGCTTCCACAAAACAACAGAGAATTTAATTCTCAATAAAGAAGATCGTCTCCCTCCTCAAAACCCTAGGTAAAAGAAAATGCAGAGATCAAAATATCTCAATTACCTATATAAGGGTTTAACCCTTCTCAAAGAACTTAGTTCTTTCTCGGGATCTGAGATCCACAAGACAAGTCTCTCATAAGTTTTTAATTTTCATCGGGAAGATCTTATTCTTGAGAATCAAAGATTCATAGGAGAACATGGATATAAGAACATGAAGAAAATGGAGTTCATAATATTTCAGGAACTTAGTTCCTTCAAATCAAGAAGTTGGTTCTTAAAGAACCAGATCCCAGATCCTCAAAATAGTGATCTTGGTGATCGTTAATGGTCAAAATACCATTAACAGAGATTTAATCTCTCTGAAAATATGAACAGGAGAATATGAATATAAGAAGATGGAGAAGATGGAGTCCATAATACTCCAGAAACTTAGTTCCTTCAAATCAAGAACTTAGTTCTTAAAGAACCTGATCCCAGATCCTCAAAATAGTGATATTAATGATCATTAATGGTCAAAATACCATTAACAGAGATTTAAGTTCTCTAAAAATATCAACAGAGATTTAATCTCCAAAGAACTTAGCGCCTCACGTGAAACACACGTGTGCGCCAAAAGCTGAGTGCCTCACGTGAAACACACGTGAGCACCAGACACTCGGCGCCTCACGTGAAACACACGTGGGCGCTACATGTGACTGAGTGCTTAGCACCGATGGCTGTTACAGAAATCCAATCTTAGCCCAAATTGGCTAAGCTTATGTTCGTGATATCCAAACTGATTTTAGTCCCATACATGACTAACGATCTTCATCTCATACCTTCTAAGTTAATCTTAGTCTCAAATAAGACTAATGATTCTTAGATGACCTACCACAATTCTTTCCCTCAAATACGGAATTTGTTTTAAGGGTACATCTCTCCACGCCTTTGATATATATCATTGTAATTTCTCAGCTTCTTCAGAGAAGTGGTGGGTCCCAACAATCAACAACTTTTCTTCCTTCGTCCCAAATACGGGAATGATGGACCGAAACGTCCTTAAACGCATATTCGTCCTAAATACAGCGATAATGGACCGTGATGTCCTTAAACTAATATAATTGAGCCCATATGCTCATTTGTTTCTATGTTGATCTTAGTCTCAAATAAGATTAGCGATCCTTAGATCAAACCCAAATATCTCATGAACTGATGAACCTTACAAATGTGAGAAATGCGTCCTAAGTTCATTCTTGCTGGCAAACCAAGCTACCAATGCGGACCCCGTTAAGAAAATCCTTGACCCAAATCCAAATCATGAAAATATATATACTGATTTAGACTAATCCGTGCCCTACGGATGATGATATAAATTAGTCTCCATATACATCCACGGGCAACCAAAATAAACAAACATAACACGACACGAAGTGAACTACTGAAGCAAGAGAAAGTTGTTAACACAACGCGATAACGTAATTAATTGCAGGGGTTTGCGTCTATAGGAAAGAGCGTCACCACAATCAAGAACCCCTCACAAATGATGGGGAATCTGATAAAGTCTGTTACATCGATCGTGTCTATCCAAACCTTCAATATATGGTGCCATAAATCAACTTGGTGTTTTCGGAGAGGTGAATGGATATGTCTAAATAGCATCTGCCCCCAAATTCAGGCTAGACGTCCTCCACATCTCAGTCCAGTTTTCGGCGGTAAACAAAGGTTTTTTGTGCACGGTAGCTGCACTTAATTGATGTTTTGTGCACACCAGTTGCACGTGTTGATGTTTTGTGCACCCTGATGCACTTGGTATTGATTTGTACACCCCCGATGCACTTAATGTTGGCTCCATGCACATTCAATGCATTGGATGTTGTTTTCGTGCACACCCGTTGCACTTGACTTTGTTTTTATGCGCACCCGTGATATGTGATTTGGTTTTCGTTTAAACCCGTTAGGATTGATTTCGTTTTTATGCATTGCACTTGAGGGGATATATTATAGCTTGATTATATATTTTCGCTTAGTCATGTGCCACAGATATTGCACTACGGTTATGACTATGATTGTGTACTCGATTTACACAGTTGATTTCGCGTTTGTATTTTGGATCAGAGCTTGTGTGATTCTCATAGTATCTGCTAGAGTTACAGTTATCGAGAGTTTTTATATTTTGGATTTTCATACGCACTTGTTGTGTTAGTGTAGTCTTAGCTCGTGTGGGGCTTTGGAGTGTCGTTGATTGGAGCGGACTAAATGTTTTAGAATTTGGACCCCGTTGATTTGATTTGATTTGATTTTGATTGGGCAAAATGTTTTAAGGATTTGGGGGTTAAATTTAAATTTGGGGATCAAATTTATTTAAGGGGGAATATTGTAACATTTTGAAAATTATAAATATTATTTTATAATTTAAATATGGATATTATGAGTTTACGAAAATAATACCATATATGGATTTTAGGTTTTTGGATCGGTATCCGTAAAAATATAATTATTTTGGGAAAATTGAAAATTTTTAAAGATGGCGTGTATTTTGTTTTGAGAAAAGATATGTGATTTAAATGAATTGTGCCTGTTTTATATGGTTTTGTGAGAGAGGGGGATATGTTAGCTTATATCATACCCTCATGCACACCACAACACCCTCACAAATATCCTAACATAATATCCTATATATGTCACACACACACACACTCTCTCTCTCTCTTCCTCTCATTATTCTCTACGCAATATCTCCATATCTCACATATTTTTAGCTCACTCGACCTTCGTCCAAACCTTAGCCTCTCTTCAACAAATCACCTTGGATCTTGATAGTTCCTTCACACAAATTGATCAAGACATCAAGTTAAGCCTATATCATTTCAAAGATCTTCACCAAGTCATCTCATGAGTTGAATCCCTCTCTTTAATCACCAAGAAGGTAAATATCCCCACTTTGATATGTCTTTATAACACTTTCCTTATTTACTTAGTGTTTCTAGCATAAAGTCTTGGTTTTGTGATTTAGAGCTTGCAAAATTAAGTTTTGAATGTGTTTTGAGTTTTAGAACATAGTTTTCATGAAGCTTTTGATGTTAGAATTGAATCTGGTGCAGGTAAGGTTTTCTGAAAATTATTTAGCGAGTACTGTGATATGCTAGGACCAGTAGAAGACTACCCTAAAAGCCCGAGTCCCTAACTCAATGTTTTGGCCACAATTTTAATGCCTAAGACCGCAATTTGCAGCCCCACTTTCAAGTTAGGTTTTGATTTTTGGTCTATAGTTTTATCTTATGGTAATTAAGCCACTATATTGGGGTTTTTGTTCCAGGTTTCTTGTAGAGAAATCTGAGAGTGTTTTAGTGTGGTTTTAGCAATGTTTCCGGTTTTTAAAACTTGGTTTTACATATTTCTATATCTCGATTTGATCGTTCAACGTTTGTACGTCGACGTCAAGGGTATTTGGTCGTATTTAGCGTATGTTGGCCATAGATTCTAATCTATATACGCTTCGCTCATTTTATTGTTTTCGATTTGGATATTTATGCCGTTGTGTCATGATTTCGATTGTAGCTTCAATCGCGGGGATTTCCTAGACGGCAAGGACAGGCGAGACGATCATGTATTTCGACTAGCTCGAGACGTCGGTGAGTAGATTTATATCTACGGGGGAAGTCGGGTGGATGGCGTATAGCACCCCTGCAACCAATTAACTAGGGTATCTATACTATTTCTAGAATAGTGTTATGTTAGATAAGTTAGTTTATAACTAAGTTAGTATATATAGTTTGTATCTAGTAGGATATATGTATGCGTGGATATATAGTTATATGTGATTATTGTGATATGCGTACGTGACTATAGATCCGTACGATATCGTTTAGGATATTGTTATGATGAGGATAGATTGCCGGATATGGCCGATATGTATTTGACTCGCAGAATCTTGCTACATCCCGATTGGGATATTGTTATATTTGTTGAGCTATACTCTTTTAAAAACCAACAATACGTTTCCTACTTCTAAATGGTAATATCAAGGTTGTACTACAAATTTCAAATGAATATCTATTTCAAAAACATTGTAGCCTTCTTATTTATAAAATCACGTTTTGTTCTATTTTAAACAATAAAGGTACAACTCATAAAAGTTAGCTACGTTTAACGATTATTCACGTTACGATTAGGATTACCTATTATATATGCTGATTGAGTTATTATTCTCATATGAATACACTGATAGAACACTGCACAACTACCAATGATTGCTATGTTGCACAAATCACAGACGCGTATATTACACTACACCTCATTGGTACTGCCATGACACTGTAGAATTTCCACACTTGTTATCGTTAATGTTGTTATATGAATGTGATGATTGACATACCCATGTGATAGTGAGGTTCAATTTCTACCTTGTGATATATTTTTATTCACTGAGTTGGCAACTCACCCCCGTTGTGCCCCGGTTTCTTGCAGGATTGACCGCTCGGATCAGTAGCGGCTTGCTGGCGCACTTCTTACTTCGGTGATTGTTTTGGTAGGTGGGTTACATGTTGGATCATAACCACCCATTGTATATGTATATTCTTTTGGATCTTGTTAAAAACTCCATCGACCAAAACTTGTATATTTGTGGACTTAGAAGCGAGACTTAGATGTTTGTATGTTTTTGGACGTCGCACTCGTTTGGAGTCAACTTTATATTGTTGTTGGTTATATTCCGCTTTCTATTTCTTCGTCTTGAGGGTCGTATATTATCTGCGTGGTTGCTTTGTCATTTAGACATGGAAACTAGCCCCCGTTGGGGATGCTTTATACATATTATGCTCTTTATGTGGTTTTATTTAAAATTTACAAAGGATATGCTGCTCGATTTTCAAACGACATAGGCGTTTCAAACAAATTTACTTAAACTTTGAAAAGAAACTTGATTCCATTTAATAACCCTTTTTAAAACTTCACCTCCACTATTTTCTTAAAACGATTTAGATTCCAGGTTTTTGGTTTACTTGGATCGCGTTGACATCTTTGACATCACATGATCTTAGTGTCGATCATGTGCCGCTTTCGGGTCATGACAACAGTTTTTTTGGCACACCTTCATTATTTCACCTTGAGCAATAATTGTGTAAGCTTTTGTATCCAACCTCCTAAATGAAATTAAATTCCTCTTCAATTTTGGAACATACCTGACATTACTAAGAACTTTCTGCTTCACATCGAGCATCTTCATCTTCACGATGCTCACGCCTTCTAGTTCTACTTCAGAATTATCCGCTAATGTCACCGTCTCTTTTTTCTCCTTGATTCATCAAACCACTCCTTATTTGAACAAACACGAAAGGATGCTCCTGAATCCATGTACCACATATTTGCCTTCTTGACTTTATCATCACTAGTCATAAGCAAATCGCGTTCTATCTTGACATCATGGGCCACGTTCGCTTGTTCTTCCTCTCTACGTCTCTTCAGATCATCTAAATTCTCCTTCATCTTGGGGCAATTAGACATATAGTGACACATCTTGTTGTTGGGGTCGCTTAGCACCCTCACTAGGTTTTGGTACGCATCAAGTATGCAATTTTAGAAATCTAGAGTGTCGAGCCAGCCCGAACCAAGGATCTAACTAGAGATTAGAGTTTAACTGAGCAAGTAAACAACTTTACACTAAGTGAACAAGGAATACAACCTTTGTAGACTGGTCCTTCACTTCTAAAGCTCCGTTTAGTAGTCCCTTAGCTCGAAGTAGCGGTCTCCCGGACTCTCGTTAGACTCCACTAGGCGAAACGAACAAGCTTGCTCAAGGACCTTCGAGGTCGAAAATGATCTACGTCGAAGAATCGCTAACTCAAGCTACCTCTTCACTAATTGATGAATTAGTGAAGTAAACAACCTATACTAAATGACTAGTTTGGTATAGATTGATGAAGTAGGAATTTTGCTCACTTTAGAATTAATTTTCTCTTTTCCTTTTTCTTCTCACAAGAAAGCTAGAGAGCAAGCAAGGAGATGAAGAAAAGATCAAGTGATCAAGTGTAATGAACCATGGGTGAGAAAATATCTCATATAAACTCATGTAGAGACTAAACCATGGCTAAAGATAATGGTTAGGTTAATAAATATCTAGAGTAAAACAAAATTAGTGGACTTAAGTCAAAACTTCTCCATGCTTCCACAAGCATCTCAAGCCTTACTAATTTCCACCTAATTTTGATTTTTCCCTTAATATTTAAACACCCAAATTATCTTAAGTTAGGTATGAGTCACATACACCCAAGTCCAATGTATCATCTAGCATGACACATATTAAATACATTAATATATATCACATATATATTTGTATGTATTTAGAGAAAACAATTTCTTAAGTGAGCTAATATTTGTTAATGTATATTAATATATCAAATATATAATCATACATTAAATTATTAAATCAACACTTGATTTAATAATCCGGCTATATCACATGCAACCGACTAATATCATTTATATGTATATCACATATACATATAGCATACTATTGAATCTACACTTGATTCAATAATCCGGTTATATCGCATATAACCTGTATCGCTAGATTGGAATACGGTATCACATACACGTATTAATCTCAGTCCCGTTCATATCACATATGTGCCCTACTTCGTTTCGCATGAGCTAGGAAACCTCTGTGTAGGACTCTAAAAACACGTCAATACGCCAGCAGTAGGTGATGATCATATCAGTCACCCATAAACCGTCAGCGGTACTAGCTGGACCTAACGGCTGCCCGGGTATTGAGCGATCAGAAGATCAACAAGCAAGTTTGTCCATACTCCCGTGAATCTAATAAGTAATACTACCATACGGTCCGGTCTCTTTGTCTGATATGTCGTATATCTAGTCTGGGAGTGGTAAACGTCAGACCCCAATAAATTGATAAGTCATGCCAATGTGAGGCTCATAACGGGTCGAGAAACTACTGATAATACTTAACAGTAAATCTCAGTATCAGCCCTGGCCAGGGACTTCCTGTTATGCCCAATCGAGCATAGCGCAACATCAACCCCCAATACCGGGAGAGACGAAACCCCTCCTATCGCTCATTGCCTCTATGTGAATCAGGACTGTACCCAAAAACCACTGTTTTGCACGCTCTCTTGAATGTGGTAAGGTGGAAATCAAAGCACAGTGGGAATCACATAAGACTCTATGACGATCTCGGGTCTGCAGACTAACCTGTACCAGTGTCACTAGAGAACTGCTATCTGACGATAGGTATAATACCATCTAGGAGTTCTCGGCGAGTCATGTTCGGTGTACCCAGTCTTCACTGAGCACCCGTATACAATCTTTGATGTTAAACACCAATGAATGTGGGATCATCCATCGCCCATCAAATGGGTCAAAAAACGTATACGATAGTCTACTCTGGAACATCGATGCCCTGTCTCGATACTCCCACGACTAGGAACACTTAAATGATGTACTTGTAGACATCCTGGCCCCACTAGTATGATCTGCATCATAGTCCTGGTAGTCAAGTACACATCCTAAGGGCTTTATCAATATGTAACAGAGAAACAATATAAAGATACAAGTATACATGTTAAGATAAAGGGTAACCAGATAGCATACTATCATGTCGAGCAAGAAAGTCCTCCCAATATATGTCCAAGCATCCACTATAATATACAATCATGTACAATAATGGCCTCTAGCGCATACATACAACTAACAATCTCCCACTTGCACTAAGGCCAGTTGTTGTAGTATCTCATACCCAACATCCCTTAAAGTCTCTCAAGGGAAAGGCCTTCGTGAGTGGATCCGCCATGTTATTCTTCGTCTCAACTCTCCCGACCTCGATCACCCGGAGATCAACCATCTCCCTGATCAGGTGATACCGCCTAAGATTATGTCTGGATCACTGATAGGACCGGGGTTCCTAGGCCAAATCCATAGCTCCATTGTCATCATAATGGTGGGAACCTTACTAAGTTCATCTCATGAACATCTTCATCCAGACAGCTTCTTTGGCAGCATCATTGGTAGTGATGTATTCAGCCTTTATCGTCAAGTCTGCTATGGTATCTAGCTTGGAACTCTTCCAACATACTGTCCCTCCACTAGGGTAAAGACAAAACTCGAGACTGTCTTACAGTCGACCTTATCACTCTGGAAGCTCGAATCGGTAAAGGACTCCATCTGGAGTTCACCGTTACTATACACCAAGAACGTTTCTTTAGTCCTTCTCAAGTACTTAAGAATGTTCTTCACAGCTCTCCAGTGTTTCTCTCCAGGATCTGATTTACACCTACTCACTACACCTAGTAAGTATGATACATCCTCTTAGATTTATCTCTGTATATCTTAATCACTGGATGTAGGAGGCATCACCCAGATCCTTCATAGAGAAACATTGTGATAAGAAGAGCTTGACCGAGTGTAGCATATGAACACCATTTCCTATCAAGAGTATGTCATCCACGTACAATACGAGAAAGACAACCTTACTCTCTACAACCTTCTTGTATATACAAGGTTCATCTATCTTTTTGATGAAGTCAAACTCTTTGACTGCCACATCAAAACAAATATTCCAACTCCGCGATGCCTGCTTTAATCCATAAATTGATTTAAGCAACTTTCACACCTTTCCGCTGCTCCCACTGTCTACGAAGCCCTATGGTAGTATCATGCACATGCTCTTTTCTAAATCACCATTTAGAAAAGCGGTCTTGACATTAGTCTGCCAGATTTCGTAGTCATGGTATGCAGCGATGGCAAGTAGGATCTGGATGGACTTAAGCATAGCCACTGGAGAAAAGGTTTCATCATAATCCACACCTGGTTATTGACGAAAATATTTTGCTACAAGTCTAGCTTTGAAAGTCTCAACTTTTCCTTCTACACTAAGAATCTTCTCAAGATCCACCTGCTCCCGATAGGTTTTACCCCTTCAGATGCAACTTCTAATGTCCTTACTTTGTTGGTGTAAATGGATTCCATCTCAGATCGCATAGCATCCAACCATTTCATAGAGTCCCCACTTATGATGGCCTGCTTGAAACTAGTTGGGTCATCATCTTCCATGATGCAATCCTCGCTCCTACTATCATTGAGAAAACCGCAGTAACTCTCAGATGGATGAGGAACCCTATTAGATCTACGGAGAGGCTAAGGTTCATCGGGAACTATTGAATCCTTCGGTTCTACCAAATCATCAGCTGTAGTTTGTATAGCTGGAACTTCTTCCAGTTCTACCTCATGACCACAAATTTCTTTCATAAGAAATTCCTTTTCTAAAAAGGAGGCATGTCGATAAACAAACACCTTTTGTTCCTCGGTGTGGTAGAAGATATACCCTCGCGAATGTTTGGGATATCCAACAAACTTACACAGAACTGACCTTGCCTCGAGCTTGTACGGATTTTGCCTTTCGACATAGGCCGGACAACCCCATATCTTAACTCGTTTAAGACATGTTCTCTTCCCATACCATATCGCATATGGAGTGGTAGGCACGGATTTGGTGGGAACCCTATTCAATAGGTATGCGGCTTCTCAAGCGCATAACCCCAAAAAGAAACAGGCGATTCAGCAGTACTAATTATAGAGCGCACTATATCTTATAGGGTGTGTGTTCTCCGCTCCGATACACCGTTGTGTTGTGGTGTATACGGAGGAGTAAGCTGAGAGAGAATCCCATTCTCTTTTAGATACCGCAGGAATTCCGTGCTTAAGTATTCTCCTCCCCGATCTGATCGAAGGATTTTAATACTTTTACCCGTCTGGTTCTCAACTTCATACTTATATTCTTTGAATTTCTCAAAAGCTTCAGATTTACGTTTCAACAGGAACACATGTCCGAATCTTGAAAGATCGTCGGTAAATGTAATAAAGTATGAGAAACCATTTCTGGTATTTGTAGACATGGGACCGCATACATCACTATGTATCAGTCCTAAGAATTCAGTAGCTCTTTCTCCGTGTCCAGTAAACGGAGTTTTGGTCATTTTACCTTTGAGACATGACTGAAAAGTTTCATAAGATGTAAATTCAAAGAGATTCAAATATCTATCCTTATGTAATTTAGCTAGTCGTTTCGCATTAATATGACCTAGTCTACAATACCTCAAGAAGGATTTGTTCATTTCTGAACTTTTCCTCTTGTGTATGTTTTGTACGTTAAGAACTGTAGTTTGATTTAGAACGTATATGCCATTACTTAATGAGCCTAATCCAATCAACTTTTGATATAGGAAAATGTTCGTAACATTATCCTGCAATACAAAATTATATCTTTCTTTACGTAATAAAGAAACTGATATAATATTGCATATCAGGTTCGATATGTAATAACATTCTTTCAGAATCAATGTATTACCAGTTGGTAATACAAGGTGATATTCGCCAACTGCTTCGGCTGCAACATTTGCACCATTCCCTACTCTTAGAGAATGATCACCTTTTCCCAGTTCTCTACCTTTCCTTTAGCCCATGTAACATATTACATATATGGGATCCCGATCCGGTATCTAATACCCAGGATGTAGAGTATACTGAGAAACAGTTCTCGGTGACAAAAACACCCGAAGAAGATATATCAACATGCTTATTCCTCGTTTGGGTGGCGTGGGAATCCGGATATTCTCTTATTTCCTACTCGGACTTATAACAATTATAAGATAGAGCGGAACCAATGTTCCCCAGCCCAGTATAACAAGCAAGTTCGGTCAATACATCCATATTATTATCTTAATTAAGGCATGTCACGGTCGCTACCTGAAGAGAGAGAGAAGAAAACACTCTGCGTATGCTCTTGTAAGATTAGATTGGTTATTATTTTATCTAATCAGGATGGCTCCCACTATTTTTATCAAATCTTCCTTCAAACCCTAAAAGGTAAGACTAGCCGGGATTAATTACACCCTACAAGTTTTCCAATCTTTCAGCCAGGCCAGTGTCGGTACTTTGAGGGAAGTTCCCCGTGCTTTCGCATGGACCTAATTAAAATAAACCTCGTTTTTCCAGAGGCATAACCCCGTTGACACCTTTCTAGTCACCTACTTGATCGGCTAATTGTAAAGTACAAAACCCTCCCAGGAGTAACACTTACTCACAGTGGGTATCGGGATCCAACTATCTCATAGAAGGTATGCAATCTCATTGCAAATTTCAACACTTGAAATTCCCAATAATATTTTGCCCCTAGCAACTTATGACCTTAACATAGTCAACAAATCATAAGCGCTAGCCAAGTTCAACCCGTCATTTCCTGATTGAATTAAACCCATCCGTACGACCCTTAACATAGTCAATAAAGCCGTACGACTACCCTAGTCCAATCACATCATATGGTTGCAGATAAGCACTAATTAGCTACCGCACACTACGCCTTAACATAGTCAACAAACGTAGCACGAATACTAAATAGTACTTATCTGAAATGACGGAGGGCTATGACGGGTTTTTAAGAAAACCTTTTGCGTAATGAACTTGATATCGTTGTAGAATCGAGTGATTTTGAAAAGGAGTGTTTTTGAGGATTTTACTAGTTTGGCTAAAGAGGTCATTCCCGGTGAAGGGATCTCGGCTCTTTCCTCATCGAATGAGGTGCTGGATATTCATCAAGGAATACCAATATTCAAAGCAAGAACTAGATAAGTAATCAAAAGACAAAATCGAGTGGGTTGTAACATTTGCTAGTTGCGCTAAAGAGGTCACTCCCGGTGAAGGGATCTCTGTTCTTTCCTCATCGAATGAGATGCTGGATATTCATCAAGAAATACCACTATGCAAAGCAAGAATTAGAGCTACCCTTTTGAAAATTTGATTCTACAATATCTTTAGGATTCTTTCTTTTTCATTGATCTCATTAATGAAGTCCCATCATTTATGCTTCCTAAGCATCACAGATAAAGAAACGAAAATACAATGTATGTTTATGCCATCCACATTCGCCACGGGGTCCCACCATGCACCGTTAGGTTAGATAACTAACGGCAGAGCGCGGGCAGGACTAGCGCGGATGCAAAACATAATCAACGTTTATTATATATCATATATATAATATAAAGCATTCGTCTCACGTAGTTATATGATCTCATCACAGAACATTGCAGCAGAAGTCAACATATGAAATATTGAATATACTAGGAGATCCGTGTTTTAAATTGAGCCAGTAAAAAACACGGATCCACGGTCATGATGAATAGCCAAACCCACATCTTTAGACCCCTACGAGAGTGGCAAGCAACCCTACCAATTCTAGAGTTAGGAGACCCGGACTCGACTCCTCGAGATGGTCTCCCACTGGACTCTAGAACCCGGTTACTTATGCTCCCCGCCTTGGGTCTATCCTAATGCGGAAAAGTAAATAATATACATCAATGGTGACATCATCCTCAACCCGGAAGTTTCCCAATAAAAGAATATTACATACAAGTTTTTATATGAATGAAAATGAAAAACTCTCATCTCATGCAAAAACCCCCGGCTATTCAAACACGACGATCTAATATAACATATCCCAGCAACACATAACATCACATGTCATCAATGTAAGTAAATATACGTATCCTAATTGTCATTGACGTATAGCAATGAAACCGGCGATACACCATATATTACACTTACGGTCGTAGAAAAAAAAGTGAAAACTACAACAATTGGAATCCGCAAGCACCTTAGACATCATAAACCCAAAATATCACATAATTTGGATTTCATGCCGAACCGTATAAATTCCTTAGACATCATAAACCCGGAATATCTCATATTCCGAATTTCATGCCTAACCTTATAAACCCCGCATTTCAGTCTCAATATTGAAAATACTTTTCAATAACCAGTCGGGTAATTCAACATGATTTCCGACAACCTGATCGAATGCTCGTCTGAAACTTTAATAGACGACCGCACCCACGATGCCGTCGACGAAGTGCACTTAGGCATAACACCGGGGCCGCGAGCACCCGGGGGATGCTTTTGGCAACGGGGTTCTTCTATAGTCACTTGGTCGGAGTTATGGGGCGTGGCTATCTAATAATGTTACCCGGCGAGTATCCACGTACACTACGTGATTGTAACGGAGTTTTGATCCATATCAAAACCCCGTGGCAACCGATCAAATGAGACTAAATTGCTAGATTTATAAAATTCAAACTAGTTTTCATAAGATTCCAAATATTGTATCATAAATCACAGATATCTAGACGATGTTAAACATTTCGATCGGATCAACAAACTCCCAAAATTGCCAGAGATCTCAACACTTGAGTCACGGTTAAAAATACCCAGACAGTGCCCCAAGCACCTACGGACCTACACAAGAAGACACGCTCCCTGCCTCACCAACGACGCCACGGAACTGCCGCCAAAGGCATGCTTTGGCCGCGCTTCCGCGGCCATTTGGTCGAGTTAGGTCGTCGTTTTTCTTGTGGGTCCATAGAAAACCCTGCACAATTTTCTGAATATTTTTAATTTGGAAAAATCCAACATTTGGAAAAATTTCCAGAAAGTGGGAAACTTGGGTTTTCGAATAGTCGATCGAACACTTTAATTTCGCCTAGACAACCCCTAATGCTCTAGCATGGCTCTGATACTACTGCCGGGTTCGCTTAGCATCCTCACTAGGTTTTGGCACGCATCAAGTATGCAATTTTAAAAATCTAGAGTGTCGAACGAGCCCGAACCAAAGATCTAACTAGAGAATTAGGATTTTAACTAAGCAAGTATATAACTTTACTCTAAGTGAACAAGGAATACAACCTTTGTAGACCGGTCCTTCACTTCTAAAACTCCGTGTAGTAGTCTCTTAGCTCCAAGTAGTGGTCTTCCGGACTCTCGTTAGGCTCCACTGGATGAAAGGAACAAGCTTGCTCAAGGATCTTCGAGACCGAAAATGATCTATGTCGAAAAATCGCTAACTCAAGATACCTCTTTACTAATTGATGAATTAGTGAAATAAACAGCCTATACTAAATGGCTGGTTTGATATAGATTGATGAAGTAGGAATTTTGCTCACTTTAGAATTAATTTTCTTTTTTTCTTTTTCTTCTTACAAGAAAGCTATAGAGCAAGTAAGGAGATGAAGAAAAGATCAAGTGATCAAGTGTAATGAACCATGGGTGAGAAAATATCTCATATAAACTCATGTAAAGACTAAACCATGGCTAAAAATAATGGTTAGGTAAATAAATATCTAGAGTAAAACAAAATTAGTGGACTTAAGTCAAAGCATCTCTATACTTCCACAAGCATCTCAAGCCTTGCTAATTTCCACCTAATTTTGATTTTTCCCTTAATATTTGAACACCCAAATTATCTTAAATTATGTATGAATCTCATACACCCAAGTCCAATGTATCATCTAGTATGACACATATTAAATACATTAATATATATCACATATATATTTGTATGTATTTAGAGAAAATAATTTCTTAAGTGAGCTAATATTAGTTAATGTATATTAATATATCAAATATATAATCATACATTAAATTATTAAATCAACACTTGATTTAATAATCCGGCTATATCACATACAACCGACTAATATCATTTATATGTATATCACATTTACATATAACATACTATTGAATCAACACTTGATTCAACAATCCGGTTATATCACATATAATCTGTATCGCGAGATTAGAATACGGTATCACATACACATATTAATTTCGATCCCGCACATATCACATATGTGCCCTACTTCATTTCGCATGAGCTAGGAAACCTCTGTGTAGGACTCTAAAGACTCGTCAATACGCCAGCAGTAGGTGATGATCATATCAGTCACCCATAAGCCGTCAGCGGTACTAGCTGGACGTAACGGCTACCTGGGTATTGAGCGATCAAAAGATCAACAAGCAAGCTTGTCCATACTCACGTGAATTCAATAAGTAACACTACCGTACAGTCCGGTCTCTTCGTCTGATATGTCGCATATCTAGTCTGAGGGTGGTAAACGTCAAACTCCAATAACTTGATAAGTCATGCCAGATTCAATGCTAATAATAAAGCTGAATCAAAGGAGCCCTACAATCTCGTTTTTTGTGACCGAAAGAGTGAACTGAGGGAAAGAGACTGGGTATGGTCGATGAGTTGATAGCCTCCCGTCCAAACAAAGAAAGAATGACCTTTACTAATGTGAGGCTTATAACGGGTCGAGAAACTACTGATAACACTTAACAGTAAATCTCAGTATCAGCCCTGGCCAGGGACTTCCTGTTATGGCCAATCGAGCATAGCGTAACATCAACATCCAATACCAGGAGAGACGAAACCCCTCCTATCGCTCATTGCCTCCATGTGACTCGGGACTGTACCCAAAAACCACCGTTTTTCATGCTCTCTTGAACGTGGTAAGGTGGAAATCAAAGCACAGTGAGAATCACACAAGACTTTATGACGATCTCGGGTCTACAGACTAATTTTTACCAGTTTCACCAGAGAACTGCTATATGACGATACGTATAATACCATTTAGGAGTTCTCGGCGAGTCATCTTCGGTGTACGCAGTCTCCACCGAGCACTTTTATACAATCTTTGATGTTAAACACCAATGGATGTGGGATCATCCATCGCCCATCAAATGGGTCAAGAAACGTATATGCTAGTTTACTCTGGAATATCGATGCCCTGTCTCGATACTCCCATGACTAGGAACACTTAAAGTATGTAATTGTGGACTATCCTGGACCCACTAGTATAATTTGCATCATAGTCCTGGTAGTCAAGTACACATCCTAAGGGCTTTATCAACATGTAACAGAGAGACAGTATAAAGATACAAGTATACATGTTAAGATAAAGGGTAACCAGATAGCATACTACCATGTCGAGCAAGAAAGTTCTCCCTATATATGTCCAAGCATCCACTATAATATACAATCATGTACAATAATGGCCTCTAGGGCATACATACAACTAACACTTGCTGCAGTAACGATACGTTATCTTCGAAATATCTCTTGCATGTCACTATTTCTGATTTTTTCCATCGTTGCACTGTTCCTTCCTCCACTTCGGACCCTCTCTTATAATAAGTGCAGATGAATCAGATGATCTACTTAATGATTTCCTTCTTAATTCTTCATTAAGGAAACACTTTGTTACCATGCTCATAGAAATAACTCCGTCAGGAGACGAATTGCTCAAAAAAACCACCAGAGTTTCCCAACTACTCGGAAGGGAACTCAGTACGATAAGTGTCTGCATCTCGTCTTCAATCGGCATCTTCATGGCGGTAAGTTGATTCACAATATTCTAAACTTCGTTCAAGTGCTCCGCTATAAAGGAATCTTCCTGGAACTTCAAATTCATCAATTTTCTCATTAGAAAAGCCTTGTTCGTAGCCGTCTTTCTCTCGTAGAGATCTATCAACTTCTTTCATAAAGTTTCTATACTGTTTTCTGACGATACATGGTGAAACACCGAATTTTCTATCCATCCGCAAATAAGACTCCTCGCCTTTCGATCCATTCTCGCCCAATCTTCATCAGACGTCTTCTCTGGTTTGGTGCTAATCCCATAAAGAGTTGCATCTAAATATTTAAGGCATAATATGTCCTCCATCATCGACTTCCATATCGTCCAATTTGTGCTATTCAAACACACCATTTTTGTTGCGATTTGAGTTGTCTCCATGTTTGTCGTTTTTCTCTCAACCAAGTGCCGATACCAATTGTTAGGATTTTTAGGTCCCAAACAATTCAGGAAACCAATACAGGATATTTGAAAAGAAAGAATAAAATAAAAGCACAATCAAACATAAGAAATTCTTCAACTTCAACTTCAATACAAATTACAAAACTTCTCTTCAACTGTTCTTCTTCTCCTTTTCAAAATACCCTAATCAATCTATATTTATAGGTCTAGAAAGCCTAAACCTAATTCTATTAGAATATCAATTAAGATCGCATCGAATTTTCATACAAATCTTCAATTTAATTCTCTAACAAACTTTCCAAAATACACCAGAACTCGTCGACAGACGTCTGAAGCACAAATGCTGGGATGTCTGCCTACGCTCTGGATTTCTGTATTCTTCTTTTTCAGACGTTTGAGAGACATATTTCAGATGTTTGACCGCTCTCTGTAATTCTAGAATTTGTACTTCAGACGTCTACAGCACTATGGCTCAGACGTCTGACATACACATGTTGAATACTGGTCAATTTCATTACACAAACTCATGTTTGCAAAGCCATATTCTATTTTGAAACTAATATGAATGTGTGCTCGATTTAGGAGCTATCTAAAACCTGAAAGAGTTGATTCCTTCTATCTTCCTTTCTCTCTCTCTATCTCTTTCACCGACAATTTATTAGGGAAAATGATTGAGTTTGCTATCCAATTACTTCACATGTGTTGGAGTTTGTCAATAATGACTTTACAATAAAAAAAAATTAGCACCATTGTGATTATAAAAAAGTTTACTTATTATTTATTATTTTTATCTGTAAAGTTCAAGAACATGTCCGACAAATGATGATAGAAATTTGTGGGGATCAAACTCATAAACTGAAAAAACTCTTCTGCTCGGTCAAAAACCAATATTTTATAAGGTTTTTAATAATTGACGTTGTTTATTATCTTGATTACCATGTTCAAGAGCATATGCACACAAAAATTTACGTATAAATCTTTTGTTTGCAACGGAAGATCATAAATTTAACCATTTACCTATAATATATAGCACAATATTTACCATAACCATATCAACGGCCAAAAGATATCAAAATCAAATGGGAATTAGTGTATATCTCTACTATCATAACCATAATACTTGGGATAGGCAAAATTGAGTAGAAAATTCAACCAACAACACTTATCTTAATTCCAAGTATTATCACAAATTTAAATCCCACAAAATATTTATGCCACCTGTGTAAAAAAATTAGAAGAAAAACAAAAATCGAGAGAAACGCATGATCTATACTAACTCCCAAATACACAGTTAAAAAAACAACAATAAAATACCACGATCCTAACAAACTCTAAACCCCAAAGATACACAGTACAAAAAGAATAAAAGAACTTTTTTTTAATATTTATATCTCACTCCAAAACTTGCTTATTTCTAAATATCACCCCAAAACCGCTATACAAAAATCACCCAAGGCATACAAGGTATCTAAAAACATTTTTAAAATATTGTAATTAGCCAAAAATCACCTGTTTTCAATCAAATTTTTTAAATCGACTTGGGTTAGCTTAATTAGGATTGCGGGTTTATGAAATAGAAAATCATAATTTGGTTATTTCTCTCATGTTCTTCGCTCGTAAGGACTTTTTTCCTTTCCTTTTCCCCTTTCCAAATTCACATAATTCAATCCATAAGAGCGCATGAAATTCTTGATCTTTTTAGCAATACTAAAGCCGGACTTTACCTTTACGTTATTAATGTTGGAAAAATGGTTGTTTTGATCGTTAATGAATATTTCATTCGAAAATTAGCTTAGGGATGCAATTTGGAAAACGTAGAAGTTTTAGAGGTGATATTTAAAAATATGTATATTTTAGGGGTGATATATGTAAGTCGATGTCACGCACCCCATAGGTTCGCGGGGAAGCGGAATATTTAAAAAACGATTTTCTTAGCTCACAACATCGACTTGAACTCCAGGATGTTGGCTAAACCCTAACTAGCTAAGCATGTAAAGAGGTTAATTACTCGGTAAGAATGTTATACCTCACGATACAAGTCCTTCGGACCTTCTTCGTTGTCCTCGTCGTCATTGTAGGCTTCGAGAATCGTAACGGATCGATACTTCCTCATCGGCTTCCTCAAGTCAAAGACGATCTGCCCGAAAGTCTATAGTCCGAGCTCCTACCTCAAATCATGTTGGTTATAGTGCCCTCAAGGCAATTGTCATAGTCGCAGGCAGGTGATTATGATGATTGAGCGAGGACCTATACCGGTAGAACAGTCTTACTTGAGATGATAGTATGCTATCTGGTTTGTCTTTATCATCATGTACATGTTGATAGAGCCCATATGATTCTTGCTTGACTACCGGCATTATGATGGCGATCATATACGTGGGAGCTGGGGGTCTATAAGCACATCCTTAAATGTCCCTAGTCATGGAAGTATCGAGACTGGGCATCAATACTCCAATGTAGACTAGTGTATACTTATCCAGACCCTGACGAGGGGCGGTGGCCGGTCTCACAAGCCATTGGTGTCAGTTGTTCACCTAAGATAGTATACATGTGCTCATTGGGTTATGAGTACACTGGATGAACTCGCCGGGAACATGCTAGTTGGTATTATACCTATTGTCAGATAGTAGTTCCTTGATGACATGTGTACAGGTTAGTCTGTCAACCTGAGATTGTCATTTGTCTCGTGTGAGTTCCCACTGTGCTTTGATTACTACCCTACCACGCTCAAAGGAGACGTGCAAACAGGTTTTAGTTGGGTACAGTCCCGAGCCACATGGAGGCAGTGAGCAGATCGTCGGGGATTCGTCCCTCCTAGTATTGGGGGTTGATGTCGCACACGGGTGGCCATCACCAAAAATCCTCGGCCGGGGTAGTGGAGAATTGCTGATTTGGATCAGTGGTTTCTCAGGTGGTGATGGGTTACATACCGACACGAATTATCGCGTTATTAGGGGTCTGACTTTATCCACCCCTCTAGACTTGATATGCAATACTTTTAGACGAACAGACCGGACTGTACGGATATTGTCACTGTCAAGCTCAGTAGGGTTTCAGGATGAGTCCGCTCGTCAACTTCCCTTTCGCTCAATACAAGGGCAGCCGTTACGTACAGCTAGTACCACTGACGTGCTTGTAGTTAAACCTACTGCCAGCGTATTGATGAGTCATTAGAGTCCCCCACAGAAAGTTTCTCAAGTTCGGGCGAAACGTTGTAGAGGTCATATGGTATTATGGCAGGGTTCGATCATATACGTACACTTATGCACGGATCATGATCGGACGGATCATACTAGTGGGCTTTGGTTTAAGCCGGATCCTAGTATTTGATTTGTTGGATTACTTTTGTCTCATTGCATTCGCATTCAGTCGGAATGCGGATGCAGGTATGTATATACAGGTGAGGGGTATCCTTGTGATCCATCACGAGTTTACTTTAGATGTTGTCATTCTCTTTTTGGATTAAACATTTTGGTTTAAATGTTTAGTGATGGAAATTGTGAGTGGAAATCATGATGAAGGGCATTAAATGAGGCATGTGCATGGGTGATGACTCATGGTCTTATTTTTTGTGCAATGTCACCTTTTTTGATTAATTATTGTGTTGAACTGATATGAGGAGAGAGAGGGCATCCACTAGGCTTGGTTTTGGTCTTGAGATTTCATTCTAGCACTCTCACAATTCATACAACACAATAACAAAAAAGGGGGCTCTTCTTCATCTTCTTCTCTAACTCACATTTTCCACCATGGATTCATCTTCAACCTCTATCCATACAATCTCATGTGTTGAGAATCAATGGATATTTAGAGACAAAGTTATTACACACATTCTCTATTTCACCTTGGACATGTAGGCTAGCAAACTTCATGTCCGAGTTGCTTCGGTTTGAAGCGGGAGCCCGTAAAAAGATTTCTTGACGTGGTGCCCTTTCGACGAGGAGACCGGAGATCGAGCGAGATCGGAGATGCCACGAGGAGCTAAGGATGGTGGTTAAAGACCGAAGACATGGATCGATCGGTATAGCCATTCTAACTTCTTTGTAGTCAGCTAGTTTACAGTTAATGGAACGATCCGAGTGAAAGTCTGCGTTAGCGCCAGTTTGTAAAAGATTTTGTTCCGTGTTTGGCCTCGGAATGATGGCCGGGACGCTACCGTAGACTTACAAATCTGAGGTAACTAGGGCACCTAGTTCGCTAAACTAGATGACCTAGGTGATGTAGAGAGTGAAGATGGGTTAGTTTGTCTCTTGGAACCCTAGATTTCTCAACTCATGAGACATTATGGGTTGAGAGGAAGAAGAAGGAGAGCTTGAGGAAAAAGAAAGTGATTTTGATAATGATAATTGAGATGGCTCACTTGATTAGACTATAAGCAAGGCAAGAAAATATCTCACCTAAAATATCTAGTGCCACACAAATATCACCCAAAATACTTAAGTCAAACCAAGCCTCAAATAGTCAAACCAATTAGTCATGCTTGAATTATCATTAGTAAAAATAATAATCTATTTCCTCCACCTCATAATTGTTTTAATCAAGTAAATGATCAAAACCCTAATGAGGTGTCTCCCTCTAAAAACAATCTTGAGTAATTACAAGAATGCACCTCTCATCCGTATATACATATCCGCATCCATATTTCGAGAAACACGAATACAATGAGATGAAACTGATTCATCAATATAATACTAGGATCCGGCTTAAATCAAAACCCACTAGTATTATCCGCCTGTCACGACCTGAAATTCGGATGTGACCGGCACTTAGATTGTATGACATCTAAAGATGTCGACACAATCTGAGTAAGCAAAAAACCAAGATAAAAAACCCTTTTTGCGGAATTTAGAAATTTTTAGTTTTTTTAAGAAAAAGGATGAGGTAGTATGTCGAATGATTTTAAGAAATGAAATCTAAGCAACTGATTTTTAGCATTTAAAATGTTCGACAACACCTCCTTATTAATCATTAATAAAAGCAGTTATAAAGTGTTTAAATAAGTTGCATCTCTAATTGGAAGCAAAACAACGCCAAACGGCGGAAATCAATACGCAATAATAATGCGACGCATCAAGTGAAGGATTTCATTCATATATAGAGAAAGCAATAATTAACACAACTAGACGATTTCACTCAATCTAATTTAAAACATATACAGACATATCTCGTTCTAAGTCAAATATACAGGGTCTGATGGAGAATTTATAGATCCAATATACATATACCAAAATAGGAGGTTACTACGTAGATAACCCACCTAGCAAAATAAACGATGAGAGCTAACAAGTGGATCCGCGCTGCTGTTACATGTCCACGCATCTCCTGCAAGAAACTATGGCACAACGGGGGTGAATTGCCAACTCAGTGAATAAAACTAATATCTAACAGCTGATAATGTAAGTATGACGAACTAGAATTTACAGTAGTAAAGATAGGTATAATGTATGATAACATGTGGAAGTATGAATATGTACTAACTACATGTATAAATCAACACCGAAATCTCATTAATTATTTCCAAATAAGGTTCATTTTTCCGTGTCCAACATCGACACAAATCTTCTGTTTCCAGCAGGCATCGTTCCCCGAACGATCCTCTTAATCTATAACATTGGTCGGTATCCTCCAAATATCCGCCATGTTTCACAACTAACTCCGCTATCGAGTATCCTCGCTAGGCTCCCCGCCTCAAATGCAGCTATCCTGCCCCTCGGTCTCGACCGGGTCCACCATATATCCAACTGTATATCCCCCCCCCACTCAGTCTGGATAATGTATAAATCAGCAACCGTATAGCCCCCCACTCGGTTCGGAGTAAATCCAAATCATAAAAACGACATCTCATGGTGGGCGTATCATATCAATCATGAAAAATCAATGAATATAACTTAATAGAATATAAAACTCAAAACTAGAAATCCTTAAATCTAATACACCTGGTGATACAATTAACAACGAATTGAAAGTAAGACATGATAGGTATCAATTAATAACAACGATGCACACAACCACTAATAATGATGTTTATGGTATGAAAGGAATCATATAGAATATGGCAAGTTCTAAGTGATACGTGACATGTCAATATCGATGAGATGTGCCGTAACATATAGGTATGCGCGCGTGCAACATGACTCATCGATAATTCGTGCACTATTCTAGCAAGTGTTATTTTATAGATATGAATGCATATGATGAAGTTTCTTAGTTTTAAACATATACTCAATATAAAGAAAATTATTATCCAACTATTAGTTACGGGCGTATAACGCCATCCATACAAAATCCCCTGGTAGATATTAAATCTACTCACCGGAATACGTCGAAGCTAGTCAGATGTTATCAATCATTTTCCTTTTCTTGCGGTCTCCGAAATCTCCATGATCGAACCTAACATCGAATTTAACTTCGTATAAGAAACGACTAAAATCCGATACGGAGAAAACGTGAAACTACAAGATTTACATACTAAGTATGCTATGTGTGAATATTGTAAACTACCTAGAACTGATACTAACCTGAACTAACCATTCGCTGTTCGTATCAGTTAACACAGAATCGTAACACGAGATATCCGTATCGTATTAGAATTTTAACCCCAAAACAGATATTTGCTTCCAGATTTTATATACTTAATATATAACATAAACTAGTAATACCGGATATCCTAACACATATACAGAGAGCTACCCTAAAAATTTAAACACCCAACTCCCACACAAAACCGGCGAGCTCGGAATTTCAATGAATGTCGCCGGTCAAAAATCCGAGGAATGGTTCCGTGTTTCTAGTGGTTATTCTAGATCCAAAATACAAGATGAAGGTACTGTTTGATTTTGTTAAATATTATCTAGACTATAGCAGATTCAAAACAGAGTCTAAATTTACCCAAATACGATATTTCCGATATCAAACTTCTATATTAAAACAGTACTGAACTAAAATTCTGCAGAGTTGAAACTTATACCTATTGAAGGATCAACTGAAAGGCTCTTTCCAAGATGTACAAGCACCACTAATCTTAGCTTGAGGGTTGTGGTAAGATCCCTAGTACTTGGCTTCTTTTCCTTTCTTTTTCTTTTGTGTGTTCTAAGATTTTTTTTCTTTATTTTCTAACTTGGCCAAATTGTTTCTAATTGATATATGAACTGAGCTAAATGAAGAGATAAGGATAATGAAGGATGAGGTTTAGGAGGAGGTATCACCTAGAAAGAGTATGGTGTATCCATGCAAGTAGATGGTGTAAGCATGAAAGATGGTGGTGTTTTCATGCAAGGAGGATGTGTCACCATGAAGTGTACATGCAAATAAGATGTGTCATCTAGGTTATGATATTCCATGAGTGTAATTTAAGCTTAACCATGACCTAACCCTTTTCACATAAAAACCCTCACCAAATTTCCAATTTCCACAAATAATTAAACTTTTCACAAAACCCCTCATGATACTTATTATTATAAAAACAACTATTTCATTACTAATTTAACCTACTACATATTAAAAGGCCTTATATTCAATTAAAATTTAAATTAACATTTTTAATTAAATAAAAAATAGATTAATTATCTTAAATATTTCAAATTGTTACAATATTCCCCCTTAAGAAAATTCGGTCCCTGAATTTTAAAACTTAACTACACGTATCTTCAAAAAGATGCGGGAATTTCTTTTGCATCGCATCCTCAGCCTCCCAAGTGACCTCCTCGCAATTTGGTCCTCTCCAAAGAACCTTTACGGATGGAACTACCCTTGATCTTAGCTTCTTTACCTGCCGTTCTAAAATAGCTACCGGCTGCTCAATATAGGATAAATCCCGCTCAAGCTGTAAAGACTGATGTTGGATGGCATGAGAGGGATCGTGAAGATACTTGCGAAGCATAGACACATGAAACACTGGATGTACATCGGAAAAACTTGGTGGAAGTGCTAAACGATACGCTACAACACCCACTCTCTCCAAAATCTCATAGGGTCCAACATATCTGGGACTGAGCTTCCCCTTTTTCCCGAAACGCATCACACCCTTCATCGGAGAGACACGGAGGAACACATAGTCTCCCACATCAAACTCAAGTCTGCGACGACGTCGATCGACATAAGATTTTTGTCTGCACTGGGCCGCTCTCATTCTGTCTCGTATCAACTGGATCTTTTCTGTAATCTCCTGCACTAGTTTCGGTCCTAAAATGCTGCTCTCCCTGAGGTTTGTCCAACAAATGGGCAATTGACACTTATTCCCATACAAAGCTTCGAAGGGTGCCATCTGAATCGTCTCTTGAAAATTGTTGTTGTGAGAAAATTCTATCAAGGGCAAGTGACGATCCCAACTGCCACCGAAATCTAGACTGCAAGCTCGGAGCATATCCTCAAGAGTTTGTATGGTCTGCTCTGACTGACCGTCGGTCTGCGGGTGGAAAGCTGTACTAAAACTTAATCTGGTGCCTAGAGCCGCATGAAGTTTCTGCCATAATCGGCTGGTGAACTATGTGCCCCTATCGGACACTATGCAAATCGGAACTCCATGCAATCGCACAATCTCGTCAATGTAGATCTGGGCATGCTGCGTGTATCCATAAGTCGTCTTCACCAGAAGAAAATGAACGGCTTTTGTCAATCGATCAAAAATCACTCAGATGGAATCTTACCCTCTGCTGGATCTGGGAAAACCCACAACGAAATCCATAGAGATCTGCTCCCATTTCCACTCCGGAATGGGTAAGGGCTGTAACTCTCCTGTCGGCCTCTAGTGCTCGGCCTTGACTTGCTGACAAGTCAAGCATCTTGAAACTAACTCCGTGACATCTCTCTTCATCCCTTCCCACCAGTAGACATCTCTCAAATCATGATATATCTTGGTGGAACCCGGATGAACATTATATGCTGACCGATGTGCCTCCTCTAAGATCTTGCGTCTCAGCCCCTCAGAATCTGGCACACAAAAACGAGTCCCAAACCATAACACTCCATGGCCATCGATCACAAACTCAGAATCTTTACCCTGTCTAACCTGCTCTATGATCTCGGACAAGCGAGCATCGGCGGGCTATGCCTCTCGGATGCGATCAAGTAACTGTGGACGGATGCGGATATGAGCAAGCTGTCCTCCGGTTGACGTAAATTCAAACCGTACTCGGCTGTCACATAGAACCTACCAATCTGTGGAAGACTGCCTCTGCACTGTGTTCAAATAAGATAAGCTACCTCTTGGCCTCCGACTCAAGGCATCTGCCACCACATTCGCCTTACCCGGATAATAGAGAATCTCGCAGTCATAGCCTTTTACAAGCTCCATCCAACGATACTGCGTCAAATTTAAATCCCGCTGCTGAAAGATATAGTTTAAGCTCTTGTTTTGTTTGTGGTTTCCCGTGGATTGTATACGAAGACTAATTTATGTCGTCGCCCGTAGGACGTAGATTAGTCCAAATCCGTATTTTCTTAGATTTGGGTTTGGGGTTTTGGTTTGAGGATACATTAGCCATATTTGAGGCTAAGATCAACTCAAACGTTTGTTAAGGATACGTTAGTCCAGTTTGAGACTAAGATCAACTTAACGAGATCGTTTAGATCCGACAAAAGAGCATTTGGGCTCTATTGCTCCAGTTTAAGGACATAGCGGTCCGTTGCATGCATGGCCGTCGGGACCCGTCACCTCTCTCTCTGACGTCGTTGAAGGATTACAACGACAGGTGTCAGAGAAGTTCAGAGATGTACCCTTGAACCAAGTGTAAATTGATTTAAGAGAGCAGCCATGCTCAGTCAATTTAATTTGAGAACTTACGGCCAGCATTGGGCTAAGTCCAATTGATAATGTTTTTTATTTATATTTAGCCTAGTAGGCCTTTATTAGGGCTCTGCCCCTGTTAATAATGCACTGCATTTTATTCTGGCCTGTTAGGCCTTTTAAGTTGGGCTCTGTCCCCTTTGCAGAGCATTTATTTTGGTCCATTAGGCCGCTTAATTGGGCTCTGCCCTTTAATAATGCGCTGCATTAATTAGTCTGACAGAGCGCCACGTGGCTTGTCAGGCGCTTTGCGCCAATTGAGGAGCGCAAGGTGCAAGTTCATGTGGAGGTGACACGTGTCACGCTCCGGTGGGCGCAAGCGAAGTGCGCTGCGCTGTTGCGCTGCTGACACGTGGCGCTCTCCGGTGAGTCGCGCCAATTCATGAGAGCAATGCTCTGTTTTTAAAAGCGCATAGCGCAAGCTGTTCTGGAGTTGACACGTGGCGCTCTCTGGTGGCTTGCGCCAACCCAGGAGCGCAACAGTGCAGATTTACAAGTGCAAGGCACTGTTTTAACATCTTGATCCAATTTTGGATTCAAGAAAAGAATCTTTAAGATTGCAGAACCAATGGTTCATAAAAAAGGCAATGCCTTTGATATTATTTATTATTATTTTTATTTTTTATTGAAGATCCTTGATCTTGTTCTTAGATCAATGATCTATTCAGAAGAAATTCTTCTTTTTTATTCAAAGGGTTTACCATTTTCTCTTTTAGAGTTCTTCTCAAAATTTTCTTTAGAGGAGTTCTCTCTGTGTTGATGATGTTTTGAAATTGGGGTCTAGGGGCCTTTATATAGTGCCCATTAATTTGTTAAATTGGTTAGAGAGATCTTTTTCTGAGTGATTTGGGGATTTTTCCCTACCGTTGGATCTTTGATCCAAGGGCTTCTGTTTTACAGAAGCCAATCTTCTTGTTTTTAACAAGATTGAGAAAGATCTTTCAGAATTTTAATTCTGTTTGGCGCAAACGCTCCTGCGCTTGACACGTGTTGCGTAGCGCAGAGCGCAGCGCAACTGTGCTAGCGCAGCTGCGCTGCCACGTGTCGCGCAGCGCAGAGCGCAGCGCAACTGCGCTAGTGCAACTACGCTGCCACGTGTCAGCGTAGAGCGCAGCGCAACTGCGCTGACACGTGTCGCGCAACGTAGAGCGCAGCGCAACTGCGCTAGCGTAACTGCGCTGCCACGTGTCGCGCAGCGCAGAGCGCAAGTCAGCTGAAGCGTTGCTTCTTTCATAGAGCCTTGCTCTGATTGAGCGCGCTGTCTTGGGCGTTGCACTCCCTGCGTTGGCGTGTTTGATTTTGACACGTGGCGCTCTGCGCGCAGCGCAGGAAATCTGAAGCGTTGCTTCATTTATTTTAATTTTAATTTTCACTTTAATTTTCAAAACAGAGCTTTGCTCTGATTGGGGGAAACAGAAGCGTTGTTTCGTTTCCCGCCTTGGAATTTGAACAGAGTATTGCTCTGATTGGGGTAAACAAATGCCCCCCCACCGTTGCGCTTATGTGGCCCTCCAAACGTGAGCGCAGCGGTGGCAGAATTCCAACCGTCGTAGCAACTCTTGGAAGTTGAAAGGGCATTTGATGCCTATAAATAGGACCTTTGGCCCTCCACAGATGATCATCATCTTTTAAGATTTTTACTTTCAAAACTTCAGAGCCTTGCTCTTGCCTTCAAGAACTCCAAAAGTTAGAATTTCTTTAGAAAACACTTTTTAGGTAAAAATTTTATTAAATTAAATTAATTTTCATTAACAGAGCCTTGCTCTCAATAGATCCCTGGTCTAAAGAAAACCCATTTAGGGTTTCACTTAGCAGAGCTTTGCTCTAAAGGGGTCCAAAGAGAACTAAGGAGAACCATGTTAGGATTCCATCAATAGAGTCCTGCTCTCTGAAAGATTTCATTTATAATTTCTTGATTCATTAATGGAGCTTTGCTCCTTTTAAATCATATAGCAGAACTCTTAAGAGTTGCTAATTTTTTTCGAATTTTTTTATAGGAGTGATGGACGCCCACATGTACAATCTCGACGAGATTATCTCTTATGGGGACATCCGCCGACTCGGCCGTTCTCAAAATCGAGAATTTACTAACGCCGAGTGTGCCGAGACCATGAGTCGCTTCGACGCATACAATAGTCAACTGCTTCCTCGACGTTCCTCTCTCCTGAAGCTTATCGTGGGAGCCATCTGGGAAGCGCTTCCCCTATTCTGTTCCGGTGTGCCGCTTAGGGCGTTGGATGCCACTGAGGATAAGGTGAACTCGGTATACCTGATGAACTTAATCTCGAAGAGACGGTGAGACAATCTTGTCGATCTCCTGCACCAGGCCTTCCAACAGTCTGCCATACTCGCTGCTTATTGGAGGGAGGAGGACATCAGTGGGGACCCCGACGCTTGTGCTCACGAAAGAAAGCACACCAGGATGGTTCGCCAGGCTTGGAAAGTCTTAGATAAGGTTACTTTCGAATTCCTCAACCCATGTCCTGGGTCCGAGGTTATACCGTTGTAAACATTTCAATAATGTTGTTGTTTATTGCCTTTATTGATGTAAAAACTTTCCAAGTATGAATGACAAATCTTTTGCCTCCTTCCTTTTATTTTCTGCTTTGTTATTGGCACATTCTTTAAATAAACATAGCCTGTAAGCGATATAGAACATTCTGTCTTGAGCATCTTGGGGAGTAGTGATGGCTTAGGAAGCAGGTTCAGATCTGCTACCTAAGGCTTTTCAACTTCATAAGCCGTGAGGGTCTCATAAAGACTTTTCTCCCTACGAGTCGAGAGGATCTCATAGGTGTGTTTTCTCCTTAGGAATCATGAGGATTCCTAAGTGCGTTTTCTCTTATAAGTCGTAAGGATCTTATAAAAGAATTTTCCCTCTTATGAGTCGAAATAGAGGACCCGTAAGCGGTTGTTTCCCTCCTTGTCGAGATTCGACTTTGGAGAGTGAGACCCGTGGATAGTATGCAAGAGATCGTTTAGGGCCGACTTGTAGGATCCCAGTGCTTAGGAAACAAGTTTTTTTTTAATCCTTACTGCCTAAGACTTTATCTCACGAGTCGAGACGAATCGAGCAGTTCCCGCAAAGACATCAATTTCCTCACGAGTCGAGACGAATCAAGCATTTCTCGCAAGAATATCCTAACGTCACAGTTAACCTCTGCTCTTTACGACAAAGGTCTGTTAGGGTCTGTGGTACTTAGGGTTTTGGCCGTTGCACCGTCGCATCAGCTGATATATTCCTCGATAGGCAATCGTGCTGTTCGAGTAGCCCTGCGACTGTCGTGTCTCTGATCCCTTCGGGGGCTGGACAAGACGTCTTCAAGCAATCCTCCTTGGCAGTTTGACCGTCGGAAGAGCAAGCGTTAGGAATTTTGCCATGCCGCTTTTTACTTGAGGTTAGGCTCATTTTGGATAGCCCTAATGAGTCATAACCACTCCGCGCTGGTGTGGGATGATCTCCGATAGTCTTTCAGGTTTTATGTGAGTTGCCGTCAAGACCCTGAAGCTAGGAATTTGGCCTTCGCTTCGTTTGCTGGTATTGCGTCCTCTATATCGAGACGAATGTCGCGATTGTCTCTAGGTTGTTGGTGAACCGTCGAGGTTTGGAACTAGGGACTTTGTCGTGGCTCCGCTGTTTGATGATGTTGCGTCTGCTGTGTCGAGACGAACGTCAAGTGGCGACCATTCCGCACTGGTGTGAGATAATCCCCGGTTGTCTTTCAGGCTTTATATTACTTGCCGTTAAGACCTTGAAGCTAGGAATTTGGCCTTTGCTTCGTTTGCTGGCATTGCGTCCTCTATATCGAGACGAATGTCGCGGTTGTCTCTAGGTTGTTGGGGAACCGTCGAGGTTTGGAACTAGGGACTTTGCCGTGGCTCCACTGTTTGATGATGTTGCGTCTGCTGTGTCAAGACGAATGTCGAGGTGGTGACCATTCCGCACTGGTGTGAGATGATCTCCGGTTGTCTTTCAGGCTTTATATGAGTTGCCGTTAAGACCCTGAAGCTAGGAATTTGGTCTTCGCTTCGTTTGCTGGCATCGCGTCTGCTGTATCGAGATGGATGTAGCGGTTGTCTCTAGGTTGCTGGCGAACCGTCGAGGTTTGGAACTAGGGACTGTGCCGTGGCTCCGCTGTTTGATGATGTTGCATCTGCTGTGTCGAGACGAATGTCGAGGTGGTGACCATTCCGCATTGGTGTGAGATGATCTCCGACTGTCTTCCAGGCTTTATATGACTTGTTGTTAAGACCTTGAAGCTAGGAATTTGGCCTTCGCTTCGTTTGCTGGCATCGCGGCTGCTGTATCGAGACGGATGTAGCGGTTGCCTCTAGGTTGCTGGTGAACCGTCGAGATTTGGAACTAGGGACTGTACCGTGGCTCCGCTGTTTGATGATGTCGCGTCTGAATCCTGTTGGAGGAAGAACGCTGGGGTGACATCTCGTCTGCTGTATCAAGACGAACGTCGAGGTGGTGACCATTCCGCACTGGTGTGAGATGATCTCTGGTTGTCTTTCAGGCCTTATATGACTTGCCGTTAAGACCCTGAAGCTAGGAATTTGTCCTTTGCTTCATTTGCTGTGGTGTGTCCGAATCCTGTTAGAGGAGGGACGCTATATTGACATTTCGTCTGCTGTATCGAGACGAATGCTGGGGTGGAGCTGGGATTTTACCATCACTCCGCTTTACTGACCATGGGGTCTTTTGTTGACGTTGCATTTACATCCTGCTGGACCGCGAAGGAACGCTTTTGTTGATATCTCGTCTGCTGTATCGAGACGAATGCTGAGGTGAAGCTGGGATTTTTCCATCGCTTCGCTTTGTTTCGACCGTGAGGTCTTTTGTTGGCGTTGTATCCGTATCCTGCTGGACTGCGAAGGAACGTCGTTGTTGATATCTCGTCTGCTGTATCGAGACGAATGTTGAGGTGAAGCTGGGATTTTGCCGTCACTTCCCTTTGTTTCGACCGTGAGGTCTTTTGTTGACGTTGCATTTACATCCTGCTGGACTGCGAAGGAATGCCGTTGGTGATCTCTAAGTTGCCGATATTGACGTCGAGACCTTGAAGCCATGGATCTTCCTTTGCTTCGTTTGTTGATATTGTGTTTGCAATATTGCGACAAATATCGAGGGTGTCTCTAGGTTGTCTATGAACCGTCGAGATTTGACTTCGCTTTCTGATGGAGCCTGTTGGGAAGGTATGATTCCCTCTTTGTTTGTGCCCCTGGATCGTATACAGGGATCGATGTGATCTCACCTGTAGGGCATAAATTTCATTATATATATTTTTTATTTATTTCCGCGATGCTCTATCATTTCAGCTTTTACACCGCGAAGGTCGCGATTGCCCAATCATTTCGGCTATTTTTCGCGGTGCCCAATCATTTCGGCTATTTATTTTATTTTCGCTCGCTGTTTTTTATTGCGAGTTGCCCCATCATTTCGGCTATTTTGCATGCATACATTTTTACTTGCTGCTTTTTATTGTAAGTTGCCCCATCATTTCGGCTATTTCGTATGCACGTATGGCTCGCTGATTTTTTTTATCGCGAGTGTGGAACTTGGAATCTGACGTCAATCTCAGCATCAGCATCGCTACAACTGGAATATTGCCAGGAGCGAATCATCATTTGCCATGAAAGGGCTTGGGATTTGATACCGGTTTAGGTATCAGCATCGCTACAACTGGGATATTGCCAGGAGCGGATCATCATTTGCCTCTGTCGATGTCGAATAAAGGTGGCTAAGCGAACAGGGTTAGGATCCCGTCGACTAAGGCTTTTGACTTCATGAGCCGTAAGGGTCTCACAAAGGTATTTCTCCCTACAAGTCATGAGGATCTCGTAGGTGTGTTTTCTCCTTAGGGATCATGAGGATTCCTAAGTGTATGTTCCCCCGTAAGTCGTAAGGATCTTACAAAAGGGTTTTCTCCTTACAAGTCGAGAGGACTTATAAGGGTTGTTCACTATATGGACATATCCCTAGTCACGGGTGGGACTTGGTTAGGGAAATGTTTATTCACGCCCGTGGATTGTATACAAGGGTCAGTATTGAGCTACTTGTAGGGCCATATCGAAGGTTGTGGGGGTTGCTTAAGAACATGTTAAGGTTTCTGTAACTGAAGACTTTCAAATCTTATGAGCCGCGAGGGCCCCATAAGAGAGTTCTCCTTACGAGTCATGAGGATCTCGCAAGTGTATTTTCTCCTTAGGAATCGTGAGGATCCCTAAGTGTGTTGCTCCCTTGTGAGTTGTAAGGATCTCACGCGGGTGATTTGTCCTTACAAGGTCGAGAGGACCCTGTAAGTGTCCTTTAACGAGGTTGCGCCCTTTCGAGTTTTCACAAACACTCGCCGGTAGTCCTGCTATTTTTACTCACGGAGCCCTTTCGGGTTTTCATCCGTGCCCATTTTGTTTATGGACATACCGTTTTTTTATTCTTTTTTTTATTCCTTATTTTTACGAGGTCGTGCCCTTTCGGGTTTTCACGAACACTCGCCGGTAGCCCTGCTGTTTTTACTCACGGAGCCCTTTCGGGTTTTCATCCGTGCCCATTTTGCTTATGGACATACCGTTTATTATTATTTTTTTATTTTTTTTCTCTTTTTTTTATATCGGCTTTGTGATGTTTCAATCCACCATAGTTTATTGACATCTCCGTCAACAGCTAGTTTTAGGACGTTTCGGTCCGTCATTAGTTTAAGGACGTTTCGGTCCGTCATTAGTTTAAGAACGTTTCGGTCCGTCGTCGCCGTATTTGAGGCGAATCTCTAGTTTACTGACTTCTCGGTCTATAGGGCTTTCCCTATGAATGAGCATGATGCCCCCGGCGTATCCGTCTTTCTCGGAGCATGTGGTTGTGGCGGACTCACCTTCCAGTTTTCGGAGATGACGAACTTGCCCTGTTGGTATTGGTCTTCAATCCAGTTTTTGAAGACGTAGCAATCCTCGATCAGGTGACTAACCGTTTGGTGGTAAGGGCAATAATTGAGATCGTTAACATCGCCTGGCCGCAAAGGACATTTTGGACTCGGCAGATTGATGAGTCCGTCGCGCGTGGCCAGCTCAAACAGTTTCCTTGTTTTATTCTGAGGAAACGAGTAAGGACGTCCTAGCCTCTCCTCGAGGGATATGCGTAGACGCATATTGTTGTGACGAACAACCGGTCTAAGGCCACTCGATTGTTGTTGAGTATTGGCGACGAAAGGCGTTTTTCCCTTTCCTTTATCATTTTTGTTCGCTCCGTTGTTTATGGGTCCGAGATTCTCTCTGGGTATCGTGCAATTGTACGGCTGAATGCTCTCGCAATTCTTTAATTCTTCAGAGATAGGCTCCCTGAAGAGAGGGTCGAGGGCTACTTTTTCGTCGGAATCGCTCCCGAAGGTGAGAACTCGTGATCTCCTGGGATCATCCCTATGACAATTGCCGACAACTCTTTTATGCTCATCTGTCGCCTTCTTCCGCTGTCTACGAGCTTCATGCTTTGTCTTGCTGAAGTGTTGCCTGTGAGCGACATACCCTTGCCACCAACACTTAAAGGAGTCGCAGTCTTCAGTAGGATGTGTGATCTTCTGATGATATAAGCAGAAGTTAGGATGCATCTCTACTCCACCGAGAGTGTTTTCTTCAGAGGGTGGTAGCTTCATTCCCATTGATATGACTTTAGCAAACCTTTTCCTCGTCTTGAATTTGTTTTTATCGGCAATGGATGTCTTTTGATTTGACGGGAGTGCCTCGGCTCTTTCGTCTATTCGGCGGTGTTTGGCTCCTTCCAGTATGGCCATCTCACGCTCTTGATTGGCTTTAACTTTCAGCCGAATCTCATTCAGAAAGGTATCGATCATCTCGTCTGACGGCCGCAGAATTTCTGGTTCAGGGTCCGCCCTCAGTTTCTCGGCGCAAGGAGCCTCTTCATCATCTATCAATGAGTGAGAGATCACATAACAACTCGCTACGTAGTCTTCAGATTCATATGATGAGTCTTCTCTATCGTTTTTGTCCTCAACAAAAGAACAAGCTGCCCCCGGCGTGTCCGTCTTCTTTGAAGTGTGCGGCTGTAGTGGGTTTACTTTCCACTTTTCAGACAGCGCGAACTTGCCTTGTAGGTACTGATCCTCGATCCATCCCTTAAAGACGAAACAGTCCTCGATCGGGTGACTTACCGTATGGTGGTAAGGGCAATAATCGGGATTATTGAGATCGCCTGGCTGCAACAGACGTTTTGGACTCGGCAGATTGATGAGTCCGTTGCGCGTGGCCAGGTCGAACAGTTTCCTTGTTTTATTCTGAAGAAACGAGTAAGGACGTCCCAGTCTCTCTTCGAGGGATGGGCGTGGACGCACGTTGTTTTGGCGAGCAACTGGCTTTGATTTGCTCGGCTGTTGTTGAGTATTGGCGATGACAATCGCTTTTCCATTCCCCTTCTCATTTCGAGAGTCCGGTTTTGGAGGAGACGGTCCATGGCCCATCTGGTCTATTTGGGCTAATTTGTCGATCAAGGCCTGGAAAGTGGTCGGCCTGAAGAACATCATGAATTGGGATATAGTCGCCTGCGGATCGAGAGTGCCCACGAACATGCCCACCGCTAGCGCTTCTTCGATACGTTGTTCGCATTTCGACCATAGATTCCGCCATCATGTTGCATATTGGACCCACGTTTTGCCTGGCCTTATCCTGGCATTGATCAGTGCTGTTATCGGGGTGCGTCCACTAGCACTCGCGAATCTTTGTGTAAACAGTAGCTCCATCTCTGCAAATGTTTTGACAGAGTCGTTAGGTAGCTCCGAATACCATTCAAAGGTTGTTTCTACTAAGCTGCCGACGAATTGTCGAAGCAACAATTTGTCATCGCCTCCAGTATTGCCGCATAAGGCCCTGAATTGAGCGACATGCTGATGTGGATTCCCTGTCCCCTTGTACACATGGAATTTAGGGATCGTATATCTCGGCGGGTAACTGATTTGGTCATACCAGCCCAGGTAGGGTCGTCCGGTTCTAGCAATTTGCCCAACCGCCTCATTCGCCTGATGAGCTCGTATTTGTTGAGCTATATAGTCATCCAGTGCGGCCTTGGAAATGGTTCTTCCTTGGCTGCTGAAAGAGCCTGAGGAGGATTAGATACCTCCCCTCCGTCGTCTCCAACAATGATCGGAGGGGCTTCAGCTGGAGGATCCGGCTGTAACATCATCCCTATCATATCTTGGAAGAGGCGCCATTTGTTTTATGTTAGCCGCTTGCTCTGCGGCTTCTTTGTCCTTCTTTTCGAGGACTCTGCATAGGTAGTCAGCGTCAGTTTCATGTTCGTGACGCTGTTCTGACGATGCCTCCGAGCTTTCTTTTGGCCCAGTAAGTGCGGCCATAGCAGTCATCATCTCTTGAAGCTTCTGTTGCTGTTCTTGAGCTTTCGTCACAGATCGGGTAAGTGGTCGGTGACCCGTCGCAGCGAGGCTGTCCTCTTTACCAGATGCTATGTAGATGGTATGGACTACAATGCCCCCGGACTTAGGGCGTTTAGATTCAGTGTCTTTGTGATTTGCCAAAGACGAAAGGATCTTCTCCGACCTCCTTCTTTTGTGGGCGGTCGAAGTTGAGGGGGTCGTTGTAGTGGGTACCCAAGTAGCTGTCGCTTTTTGTGGCTTGACAGAGTAGTCCTTCTCCTGCCGAACCTTCATCTTTTCTGTCGGCGGAGATAGTCTTGATCCATCACAGAGTCTTGGACTTGACGCCAGACCTTGTAAATTTTAGCGGACAGCCATTGAGGGGGCTACTCCAGCTTCACCTTTGGGGCATTCTCCACGGGCGGAGGAGATCTTTTTAGTACAGCGGTTGGAGAGTTCCTGTGCAACTTGTTCAATATTTCAAAGCGGTTCCCAGTTGGAAAAGCAGCATCGATCCCCACCGTTGGAGCTGGCGGAGTTATCCCAGAGGGGGAGTTGCCCCCAGCCTTCCTCACTCGGCTCTAGTGGCGACGTCGAGCATGTCGTGCGGATGGGATCACCTCCGTTATTGGATAAGCTTCTTTATGCCCCCTCTGAGCAGGGGAAGCAGCTTTGAGGACTTCGCCTGGAGCAACAACCGGAACAGCCAGCCTTGTAAAAACTGACTCCTTGGAAGGAGGAGCCTTTCCAATGATTTCGTCCGCTTGAGTCGGGATGGCTATCCGCTTTGGGATGGCCGCTCTGGGTATCGCGGGCTTGTAAACGTTCTGGTCCAGTCTGTTGAAAACTGAAGTATTGGAGTTGGGCGACCCGTTGAGAGGGGTCGCGGCAGTGGTAAGTCGATCAAAGATCGACTTCTTTGGGGCTTCTTGCAACGTTATTGGGGCATTGAAGCTCATTGGTGGGAGCATGGTCCCGAAGAATAGTCCAGTGGTAGCTTGAGTTACTTTCTCCACTGGCATCTTGAAAAAGGAGGCCGCTTAGGGCCCATAAGTCACTCCTCCCGCAAGGACGGAGCGAGAGTTGCAGTTGCAGGCAGTGCAGTTTGAAGACATTGATCTTCTGTTTTCTGCACGGAGCAAGACACCAAATCTTAGTATCTCGAATCCACAGGCAACCACAGCAAACCACGATTGGTTCGCGAACACGACACATGAAGTGTGGAGTGGAAAGAGGAAAAGGTCCCACCGGGCGTGCTAGAATCTGTTCCCCTCCGAATGGCGGCGCGACGACGTGAGGACGTCTGGCCTGAGATTCGGGGCAGATGCTATTTGGTTTTATCCGTCCACCTCTCCGAAGATGCCAAGTTGATTTATGGCACCGTGTATCGGAGGTTTAGACGGATGCGGCCGATGTAGCAGACTTCGTCAGATTCCCCCTTGCTTGAGGAGTTTTTGATTGTGGGGATGCTCTTCCCTGCAGGCGCAAGCCCCTGCAATTAATTACGCTACCGCATCGCGGTAACAACTTTCTCCTTCTCCAGAATTTCACTTCGTGTCGTGGGTGTTTGTTTTTGTTTGTGGTTGCCCGTGGATTGTATACGGAGACTAATTTATGTCGTCGCCCGTAGGACGTGGATTAGTCCAAATCCGTATTTTCTTAGATTTGGGTTTGGGGTTTTGGTTTAAGGATACGTTGGCCATATTTGAGGCTAAGATCGACTCAAACGTTTGTTAAGGATATGTTAGTCCAGTTTGAGACTAAGATCAACTTAACGAGATCGTTTAGATCCGACAAAAGAGCATTTGGGCTCTATTGCTCCAGTTTAAGGACATAGCGGTCCGTTGCATGCATGGCCGTCGGGACCCGTCACCTCTCTGACATCGTTGAAGGATTACAACGACAGGTGTCCGAGGAGTTCAGAGATGTACCCTTGAACCAAGTGTAAATTGATTTAAGAGAGCAGCCATGCTCAGTCAATTTAATTTGAGGACTTACGGCGAGAATTGGGCTAAGTCCGATTGATAATGTTCAACATTTTTATTTATATTTAGCCTAGTAGGCCTTTATTAGGGCTCTGCCCCTGTTAATAATGCACTGCATTTTATTCTGGCCTTTTAGGCCTTTTAAGTTGGGCTCTGTCCCCTTTGCAGAGCATTTATTTTGGTCCATTGGGCCGCTTAATTGGGCTCTGCCCTTTAATAATGCGCTGCATTAATTAGTCTGACAGAGCACCACGTGGCTTGTCAGGCGCTTTGCGCCAATTGAGGAGCGCAAGGCGCAAGTTCATGTGGAGGTGACACGTGTCACGCTCCGGTGAGCGCAAGCGCAGTGCGCTGCGTTGTTGCGCTGCTGACACGTGGCGCGCTCCGGTGAGTTGCGCCAATTCATGAGAGCAATGCTCTGTTTTTAAAAGCGCATAGCGCAAGCTGTTCTGAAGTTGACACGTGGCGCTCTCTGGTGGCTTGCGCCAACCCAGGAGGGCAACAGTGCAGATTTACAAGTGCAAGGCGCTGTTTTAACATCTTGATCCAATTTTGGATTCAAGAAAAGAATCTTTAAGATTCCAGAACAAATGGTTCATAAAAAAGGCAATGCCTTTGATATTATTTATTTTTATTTTTATTTTTTATTGAAGATCCTTGATCTTGTTCTTAGATCAATGATCTATTTAGAAGAAATTCTTCTTTTTTATTCAAAGGTTTACCTTTTTCTCTTTTAGAGTTCTTCTCAAAATTTTCTTTAAAGGAGTTCTCTCTGTGTTGATGATGTTTTGAAATTGGGGTCTAGGGGCCTTTATATAGTGCCCATTAATTTGTTAAATTGGTTAGAGAGATTTTTCTCTGAGTGATTTGGGGATTTTTCCCCACCGTTGGATCTTTGATCCAAAGGCTTCTGTTTTACAGAAGGCAATCTTCTTGTTTTTAACAAGATTGAGAAAGATCTTTCAGAATTTTAATTCTGTTTGGCGCAAACGCTCCTGCGCTTGACACGTGTCGCGCAGCGCAGAGCGCAGCGCACCTGCGCTGACATGTGTCGTGCAGCGCAGAGCGCAGCGCAACTGCGCTGACACGTGTCGCGCAGCGCAGAGCGAAGCGCAACTGCGCTGCCACGTGTCGCGCAGCGCAGAGCGCAAGTCAGCTGAAACGTTGCTTCTTTCATAGAGCCTAGTTCTGATTGAGCGCGCTGCCTTGGGCGCTGCACTCTCTACGCCGGCGTGTCTGATTTTGACACGTGGCGCTCTGCGCGCAGCGCAGGGAATCTGAAGCGTTGCTTCTTTTATTTTAATTTTAATTTTCACTTTAATTTTCAAAACAGATTTTTGCTCTGATTGGGGGAAATAAAAGCGTTGCTTCATTTCCCGCCTTGGAATTTGAACAGAGCATTGCTCTGATTGGGGTAAACATGGTGTTCTCTCAAAATCTACAATGTAATTCACAAGTGCTACTCATGCTCCTCTCGACTACGGGAGTATACAAGAATATCATCAATGAATACAATAAAGAAACTGATCAAGAAACGGCCTGAAAATGCGGTTCATCATATCCATGAAAGCTGCTGGGGCATTGGTAAGCCCGAACGACATCACCAAAAACTCATAATGCCTGTATCACGTCCGAAAAGCAGTCTTCGGAATGTCATCCTTCTGAACTCTCAATTGGTGATACCCTGATCGCAAATCGATATTCGAGAAATAGCCAGCTCCTTGCAGCTGATCGAATAAGTCATCAATACGAGGTAATGGATACCTATTTCGCACCGTAACTCGATTCAGCTGTCTGTAGTCGATGCACAATCTCATGCTGTCGTCCTTCTTTTTAATGAACAAGACAGGAGCTCCCCATGGCGATAGCAACTCTTGCAGCTGACCTTTGAGCTCCTTCAACTCCGTCAGGGCCATCTGATACGGCGGTATTGAAATAGGCCTCGCACCCGGAATCAAGTCAATACAAAATTCGATATCGTGATCAGGCGGCAATCCTGATAACTCAGCAGGGAACACATCCAGAAATTCTCGTACGATCGGAACCTGGTCCAACGGGACCTCAGCGGCTCCTACGTCCTTTATAAAGGCTAGGAATCCACGACAACCCTTTTTCAAGAGCTGTCTCGCACAAAGAGAAGAAATCATGTTAGCAGGAGTTATACTACAGTCTCCCTGCACAACAAAAATCGGTTCTCCTGGAAAACAGAATCTGACCGCTTTCCCCCGACAATCAACATAAGCATGGCAAGCGGCCAGCCAATCCATACCGAGAAGTATATCAAAATCTAGTATATTCAGGAGAATCTGTAACACCCGAGCCCAATGCTACTATTTTCAGTTACTGTTTGAGCATAATGTGGTACTCATTTCATTTAATTTGCTTGTTTGTTGCTTACTGTAAAATTTACCCGGCAAAGTCATTTCTACATATAAATTTTAGCATCTAAAATAAAATTGAAAATATTCATCTTGGCCTACTTGACACCCCTAGCCTCGTGGTAGCGTCCGTGCATTGTGTTCTCGTCCCGTTCAGTAAAACGGGCAAGTTTGGATGGCTACGTGCACGCACGTGTGTCCGTTTTGAGAGTATGCTTTTTAATCATAAAACATTTCATTTTAAAATTTGGAACCCTCTTAAAATCCTATTATTTGAATTTTGAATTTTTGGACCCAACCCGGGCGCAATTTGGAAATGTTTCATTTGGCGCCAAAATCCCAAATTTTTAATATTATTAAAACCTTCGCATATATTTTTCTAACTAATCTGATATCTTACTGTTCATTACCTATCTTTTAAATCTTTAAGTTAACCATATAATATTTTTACAATCTTTTATATCCTTCTCAATTTATTCTCTCAGCCAATCGCAACCTCCCCTTTAACCCCGTGGTCCCCACTTTCTCTCTCTCCTTCTTCTCTCTCTCTCCACTTTCTCTCTCTCTCTCTACCCCTTATATATTCTCTCGTACTTCTCTTTATCATTTTTCTCTTCTTGCTTCATGTCTCGTTTCTCATTTCTTTTAACTGTTCTTTTGTTACCGGAATTCCGTCGTGCCGGTGACGTTTCTCGACGTTCCAGCGAGATACCCCGACCCGTGTGGTTCCTAAGTTCGTCGTTTGGGTTCATTCCGTGAACCGTGCGCCGTCGCGAGTTTTCCCCGCCGACGGTTAACGTTCCGTTTTCCCGATTCGCGACCCATCGAGGCAAGTTAATCTTGCTACATGCTATATACTTTTATAATCTTCATTTTATAATATTATACATTTGAAAATCTTATAGTTTACATATGAAATGTCGTTGAAAAATCGGATATGACAAATCTGAAATTTACTGTACACCTTATCTTATAAAATTCATTATAAATCATAGAAAAATCATTAGGATACGTTCTTTAGTTCGTTACGAAGATAATTCAGAATACTATAACTCTATGAAATATTTACTTGCAAAATAAATTGTTTAATTAACGTAAAATGCAAATGAACACGTCTCTAAACTGCTGTCCAGGGAAATTCCAGCAGCAAACTTTCAACTTTGAATATTCATAACTTTTTGTAGGGATAACTTATAAAACTGAAAACCTTATTGAATTATCTTTGTTTTGGTATAAGATACGTCTCTTTTGGAGAACATTTGTTATTTTTAAGCTATTTTACAAATTAGGGTGACGCTAAATTTCTGAACGGAACCTTCTTGTGCATGGTTAATCAATACATCTTTTATAGTTACTAATCGCTTTGAATATGCTATCCATATTAATATTATTATATCACATATTGTTTAGTTGTACATCCCACATTACCATTTTATAGTTTTATAACTTTTCGGATACCCGTTTGCATCCATCGCATTTAAGATACATATAATTGCATCCATAGATCACATCACTACATAATAATGTGATATTAACACTCCATGTTTAATAAATTGTATCCTAATTAATATTGGAACTATAAATGTAACCCTAATCGATAACTGTGCATCCATATCCTTGAAATTATATCTATTGGCATATCATATTACATGTTCCAGTTATTGTTCTGATAGTACTCATGCTTGTTTATTTATACACATGTTTATATTAGTTTGATTATGAGCACCCACATGACATCTTGTGCTTCCTGACATGACCTGTTACACTTCCTACTTGACATGACATGGTACCGTACACTCTTGACATGACATGACACCTTTATACATTACCTGGTTGACCTGATGTACCATGGCTTTACCTGTTACCTGATTTCATGCCTAATGCCAACAAACCTGACCATTCCTGCTGTCTATCCAGACAGACCTACTTTTACCAGATTTTGTGTTGGCATTAGTCCTTGACTATTGAATACCTGACCTGATATACATAGCTTGGGGGTATGGGGAAATCAAAGATGAACCTGACTTGTAACTCGACAGTTCACTACCGTTCGAGTGTACACATTCCTATTCTGTGCCTAACGGCATGTCTCGGTTTCAGCCGAGAATATTGTGGCCGTGATCCCGGGTATGTACGGGGTAATACCGAGTGTACACTTTCCTATTCTGTGCCTAACGGCATGTCTCGGTTTCAGCCGAGAATATTGTGGCCGTGGTCCCGGGTATGTACGGGATACTAACACTTTCCTATTCTGTGCCTAACGGCATGTCTCGGCTGCCGCCGAGAATATTGTGGCCGTGGTCCCGGGTATGTACGGGATACTATTGGGTTACATCGACGATTCATCAATTGGTTTCAAAGACTATAGAGTAGAAACCTGATAGGACAGTTTAGTTACCACTGCACATTACCCTGCACTGTTATTTCTTAGTACTGCTTTATTCATGTTCATACCTGCATTGCTTATTACCATGTTCATATTATATTGTTGGTTGACATGACGCGCTGACGTCTGGGTTTTGCATGGCCCAGATTCTTTACCACTGTCGACGACTGAGCAGGAGTACTTCAGCCAACAGGCTGATTTGTGAGTTCTGTAGTGGTTAGTTCATTTATTGCATTTTATTTCCAGGTGTGATCCCGCATTACGGGACGTACCTTTCTATTATTGCATTGGATCATTTGCTTCCGCACTTATTTATCATTGACTCTGGTTATTATGGATTTGGACATGTGTTAGATAGTTTATTTATCTTGTTCTTGATATCTCTACAGCCGTAATGTGACTGTGGATGGATACTTCCTACCCACAGGTAGCATGGTTGGCTATGTCACGTGCTCAATCTTGCGTACTCTGGGAAGCGGGGCGTGACATGGTTCTTTTGGTATCAGAGCCATAGGTTAATTGGGTTGATTCTTTGTAGTTGGGTATTGCACCCGATACACGAATCATAATACCCGTGATTAGGAAACATGTCCTGCCACCTTGACCGTTTTACCATCCTTGAATCATTCTTCCGGATCATGTCGACATGCAAACTTACTTTGCATTGTCAACTCAAAAACCTAATTTCTTGTTATCCCTAGGACTTAGGCGACTTGGGTGGAGTTAAGTAATTGCGGCTATGATACCGCGGCATAGCTACAATGCGGTACTCTATTTAAGTATCTTGGAGTTCTAGCCTTGATCCATATTCAGAATCTATCATCATGCTAATATTGGGTGTTTTGAGTTCAGGATTATGACAGGTAAGAAGTTGAAGACGTACCAGAGGCGTGTGAACGGAGCCGCCATGCTTGGAGTGATAAGAGGAATGCTGGAAATCAAAGAAACAGCCCGAGCTGATCCAGCAGCAAGCGGACTCGTTTCAGGAAGGTTTGCAGATCGTTCAGCAGTCTGTGAACAAGATTGGAACTAGACCAGTTGACCGAGTAGGGACCGTGGCAGAGTTCAGACGTGTGGGTCCTACTACTTTCACTGGTTTGGAGGAGCCATGCCAGCCGAGCAGTGGCTAGTCAGCACGGAGAATTCGCTGATTGCGGCACAGATTCCAGAGGACAAAGGAGTTGATGTGGTGCGCATTCAACTAGTGGATTACGCCGAGAGTGGTGGCTTGTGGAGGAGAACCGTTTGCCCAAGCCAAGCAGTTAGGCGGATTTCTCTAAGAGTTTCCTGGAGAAGTTCTTTCCGCGGACTGCACGGGAGGAAATGGAAGAGAAATTTATTGGGCTGAGGCAGAATGGAGCACCCGTGGACGTGCATGCAGCAGAGTGGACGAGACTCAGCAGTTTCGCTGGACCTTTAGTCGCCAACGATGCAGACAGGGCACGAAGGTCCATGCGCAGCTTGGATGTGGACATCCAAAGGCAAACCGTCTCCCTGGGTTTGACCACTTTCTCACAGGTTCTTACGGCAGCTCGAGAACAGCAGAGCATATCAGGAAAATTGGGAGTTCACAGCAGACAGCAGTTGCGGTAAGGAAGCAGTTCTGTCGGGCCGGTCGAGTTTAGGGCTAGGCCGACAAACAATGTTCTTGCATCAATGGAAGTGATGAAAGTAAAGAGCCGGCTGTTGTTCGTGATTCTATGGACGTGTTTGAAGATATATCGGGCTTACCGCCGAAGCGAGACGTGGAGTTCACGTTTGACCTTAGTCCTGGTGCAGCGCCAGTGTCTAAAGCTTACTATCCAATGGCACCAGTGGAATTGGAAGGAGTTAAGAAGCAAGTTGGTGAATTACTTGAGAAGGGTTGGATTCGAAGCAACAACTCGCCTTGGGAGCTCCAGTTCTTTTAGTAAAGAAGAAGGATGGCACGAGAAGGATGTGCATTGATTATCGAGAATTGAACCGGGCGACTATTAAGAACAAGTACCCGATCCCTCGCATTGGAGGACTTTTGAGCAGCTTAGTGGCGCGAGAGTATTCTCGAAACTGGATTTGCGATCCGGATATCATTAGGTCCTGCAGATGTTGAGACAGGAGAAGCTTTATGCGAAGATGAGTAGTGCGAATTCTGGCTGGAAGAAGTGAAATTTCTGGGACATGTCGTGTCGGGTGATGGAATTGCCGTCCATCCCGAAAAGATTGCAGCAGTTCGAGATTGGCCTATTCCAAGGAATGTAGCTGAGATAAGAAGTTTCCTTGGATTAGCCGGATACTACAGGAGATTTGTGGAGAACTTTGCTCGTTTGGCAGAACCGCTGACCAAGCTTATGCGTAAGGAGGTACCTTTTGTATGGACGGATAAGTGTGCGTTGGCTTTGAGACGTTGAAGCAGAAGTTGATAACCGCCCCTATCCTGACCGTACCAGACAATTCCGGAGGACTGATGATTCATAGCGACGCATCTGGGAAAGAATTGGGATGTGTTTTGATGCAGCATGGGAAGGTCGTAGCATACGCATCAAGACAACTGAAGAACCATGAGAAGAATTATCCAACTCATGACTTGGAGCTTGCGGCTGTGATTTTCGCTTTGAAGATTTGGAGACACTACCTTTTGGGCGTAAGAGTCGAAGTTTTTACAGATCATAAGAGCTTGAAGTACGTGTTCACGCAGAAGGAGTTGAACATGAGGCAACGCAGATGGTTGGAGCTGACGGCCGACTACGACCTTGATCTTAAGTACCATCCGGGAAAAGTTAACGTCGTGCCAGATGCGCTAAGTCGGTTACCAGCAATTCAGGTATTGACCGCACAAAGGGAGATCATTGCGGATTTTCGGAGATTTGACTTGGAGGTTGTGCTACCACATGCTACGGGACAGTCGATGCAGTTGCAAGTACAGTCGTCCTTAGTTGAGAAGATTAAAACAGCATAATCGCAGGATCCTAGACTACAAAAGTTTCGAGAGCAGGTTGAAGCCGGACTACGAACAGATTTATTGATCCACGAAGATGGTTCGTTGAGGTATGGTAGCCGTGTGTGTGTGCCAAAAGGGGATGTGCGTGAAGAGCTTATGAAGGAGGCACACAATTCAGTTTACTCTGTACATCCAGGAGGGACAAAGATGTACCAAGATATTCGACAGCATTTCTGGTGGGAAGGCATGAAACGGGAGATTGCTCGCTTCGTGGCTAAGTGCTTGGTATGTCAGCAAGTCAAGGCTAAACACCAAATGGTTGCTGGTTTATTGCAACCATTTCCGATTCCTCAGTGGAAGTGGGAACATATAACCATGGATTTCGTGACGGCTTTACCGCGGAGTCCAAAAGGCAACAATGCAGTAAGGGTGATTGTTGATCGGTTGACCAAGGCAGCTCACTTTATTCCTTTTCGGGTTGGTCAATCAATAGAGACTTTGGCAGAGCGGTACATGCAGGAGATCATAAGATTGCATGGAGTACCGGTGAGCATCGTGTCCGATCGGGACACTCGGTTCTTATCACACTTCTGGAGGAGTTTACAGGAAAGTTTGGGGACTCGATTGAAGTTTAGCACAGCTTATCATCCTCAAACTGATGGTCAGTCGGAGAGAACGATCCAAACTCTTGAGGATACGTTGAGAACATGCAGGTTGGACTTCAAGGGGTCTTGGGAGGATCATCTACTTTTGGTGGAGTTGTCTTACAACAACAGTTTTCAGGCAACTATTCAGATGGCTCCATTTGAAGCTTTGTATGGTCGTAAATGCCGTTCACCTGTTTGTTGGGACGATGTCGGTGAACGAAGATTATTGGGACCAGATTTGGTTGTGCAGACAGTTGAGAAGGTTAACCCTATCAGAAATCATATGAAGGCAGCACAGGACCGACAGAAGAGTTAGGCAGATACGTCAAGAAGACCTCTGGAGTTCACCGTGGGTGATTTGGTATTCTTGAAGATATCACCGACTAGAGGGGTGATTCACTTTGGGAGTCGGGGAAAGCTTGGTTCTCGATTCGTTGGACCCTTCGAGATATTGGAGCGTGTTGGAGAGGTAGCGTACCGTTTGGCGTTACCACAGTCCTTGGCAGGTGTGCACGATGTGGTTCGTGTATCTCAACTACGGAGGTATGTTCGAGATGAAACCCACGTATTGGATCATTCGGAGTTGACCGTACGGGAGGACCTAACTTTTGAAGAGCGACCAGTTGAAATCAAGGATCGAAGAGAAAAGGTTCTTAAGAACAAGGTTATCCCTCTTGTGCTAGTTTCTTGGGGTAACCGATCGCATGGAGAATCCACTTGGGAACGAGAAGATGAAATCCGGCAGAAGTTTCCTCACATTTTCTTGTAGTTATCTATCTTTGTATTCTTGGAATTTCGAGGACGAAATTCTTTTTGTAGTTGGGTATAATGTAACACCCGAGCCCAATGCTACTATTTTCAGTTACTGTTTGAGCATAATGTGGTACTCATTTCATTTAATTTGCTTGTTTGTTGCTTACTGTAAAATTTACCCGGCAAAGTCATTTCTACATATAAATTTTAGCATCTAAAATAAAATTGAAAATATTCATCTTGGCCTACTTGACACCCCTAGCCTCGTGGTAGCGTCCGTGCATTGTGTTCTCGTCCCGTTCAGTAAAACGGGCAAGTTTGGATGGCTACGTGCACGCACGTGTGTCCGTTTTGAGAGTATGCTTTTTAATCATAAAACATTTCATTTTAAAATTTGGAACCCGCTTAAAATCCTATTATTTGAATTTTGAATTTTTGGACCCAACCCGGGCGCAATTTGGAAATGTTTCATTTGGCGCCAAAATCCCAAATTTTTAATATTATTAAAACCTTCGCATATATTTTTCTAACTAATCTGATATCTTACTATTCATTACCTATCTTTTAAATCTTTAAGTTAACCATATAATATTTTTACAATCTTTTATATCCTTCTCAATTTATTCTCTCAGCCAATCGCAACCTCCCCTTTAACCCCGTGGTCCCCACTTTCTCTCTCTCCTTCTTCTCTCTCTCTCTCCACTTTCTCTCTCTCTACCCCTTATATATTCTCTCGTACTTCTCTTTATCATTTTTCTCTTCTTGCTTCATGTCTCGTTTCTCATTTCTTTTAACTGTTCTTTTGTTACCGGAATTCCGTCGTGCCGGTGACGTTTCTCGACGTTCCAGCGAGATACCCCGACCCGTGTGGTTCCTTTGTTCGTCGTTTGGGTTCATTCCGTGAACCGTGCGCCGTCGCGAGTTTTCCCCGCCGACGGTTAACGTTCCGTTTTCCCGATTCGCGACCCATCGAGGCAAGTTAATCTTGCTACATGCTATATACTTTTATAATCTTCATTTTATAATATTATACATTTGAAAATCTTATAGTTTACATATGAAATGTCGTTGAAAAATCGGATATGACAAATCTGAAATTTACTGTACACCTTATCTTATAAAATTCATTATAAATCATAGAAAAATCATTAGGATACGTTCTTTAGTTCGTTACGAAGCTAATTCAGAATACTATAACTCTATGAAATATTTACTTGCAAAATAAATTGTTTAATTAACGTAAAATGCAAATGAACACGTCTCTAAACTGCTGTCCAGGGAAATTCCAGCAGCAAACTTTCAACTTTGAATATTCATAACTTTTTGTAGGGATAACCTGAGATGCTTATACTTATAAAACTGAAAACCTTATTGAATTATCTTTGTTTTGGTATAAGATACGTCTCTTTTGGAGAACATTTGTTATTTTTAAGCTATTTTACAAATTAGGGTGACGCTAAATTTCTGAACGGAACCTTCTTGTGCATGGTTAATCAATACATCTTTTATAGTTACTAATCGCTTTGAATATGCTATCCATATTAATATTATTATATCACATATTGTTTAGTTGTACATCCCACATTACCATTTTATAGTTTTATAACTTTTCGGATACCCGTTTGCATCCATCGCATTTAAGATACATATAATTGCATCCATAGATCACATCACTACATAATAATGTGATATTAACACTCCATGTTTAATAAATTGTATCCTAATTAATATTGGAACTATAAATGTAACCCTAATCGATAACTGTGCATCCATATCCTTGAAATTATATCTATTGGCATATCATATTACATGTTCCAGTTATTGTTCTGATAGTACTCATGCTTGTTTATTTATACACATGTTTATGTTAGTTTGATTATGAGCACCCACATGACATCTTGTGCTTCCTGACATGACCTGTTACACTTCCTACTTGACATGACATGGTACCGTACACTCTTGACATGACATGACACCTTTATACATTACCTGGTTGACCTGATGTACCATGGCTTTACCTGTTACCTGATTTCATGCCTAATGCCAACAAACCTGACCATTCCTGCTGTCTATCCAGACAGACCTACTTTTACCAGATTTTGTGTTGGCATTAGTCCTTGACTATTGAATACCTGACCTGACATACATAGCTTGGGGGTATGGGGAAATCAAAGATGAACCTGACTTGTAACTCGACAGTTCACTACCGTTCGAGTGTACACATTCCTATTCTGTGCCTAACGGCATGTCTCGGTTTCAGCCGAGAATATTGTGGCCGTGATCCCGGGTATGTACGGGGTAATACCGAGTGTACACTTTCCTATTCTGTGCCTAACGGCATGTCTCGGTTTCAGCCGAGAATATTGTGGCCGTGGTCCCGGGTATGTACGGGATACTAACACTTTCCTATTCTGTGCCTAACGGCATGTCTCGGCTGCCGCCGAGAATATTGTGGCCGTGGTCCCGGGTATGTACGGGATACTATTGGGTTACATCGACGATTCATCAATTGGTTTCAAAGACTATAGAGTAGAAACCTGATAGGACAGTTTAGTTACCACTGCACATTACCCTGCACTGTTATTTCTTAGTACTGCTTTATTCATGTTCATACCTGCATTGCTTATTACCATGTTCATATTATATTGTTGGTTGACATGACGCGCTGACGTCTGGGTTTTGCATGGCCCAGATTCTTTACCACTGTCGACGACTGAGCAGGAGTACTTCAGCCAACAGGCTGATTTGTGAGTTCTGTAGTGGTTAGTTCATTTATTGCATTTTATTTCCAGGTGTGATCCCGCATTACGGGACGTACCTTTCTATTATTGCATTGGATCATTTGCTTCCGCACTTATTTATCATTGACTCTGGTTATTATGGATTTGGACATGTGTTAGATAGTTTATTTATCTTGTTCTTGATATCTCTACAGCCGTAATGTGACTGTGGATGGATACTTCCTACCCACAGGAAGCATGGTTGGCTATGTCACGTGCTCAATCTTGCGTACTCTGGGAAGCGGGGCGTGACAGAATCAAATCGACTAACGAATCCCTATCACTAATACGTAATGAACAGGACCTGAATACGTGTCGGGCTACAAAAGAATCTCCCACAGGAGTAATCACAACTAGCGGTAACTCTAACGACGACGACTCTCTCCCCAGAGAAAGTGCAAAGTATGCAGACACGTAAGAATGCGTAGAACCAGGATCAAATAAAATGTGTGCATCTAAAGAAGATACTGAAAGAGTACCTATCACAACCGCATTGAATGCCTAGGCATCCTGTAGAGTCAAGGCAAAAACCCAAGCCTGGCCCCTACCAGCATCCTGACGTCCTCTCCCTCGGTCTCCCCATCCTCTTGGAAAACGTCCTGCAAAACCCCGACCTCGCGGTACAACGGCCTGGCGCATAGTGCCAACTGGTGGAGGAAGTAGTGCCATCGGAGTGGAAGGCGGTGGGGGTAAAGCAGTCTGCGGAACAACAGTACCTCCATGGTGTCTACACTTTCTAGCCAAATGCCGTGGAAGTCCGCAACTAAAACATGTAAACGGGGGCCTCTGCTCCATGGGATACGAACTGAACATCTGGCTTTGAGCCCAGCCTTGACCAACACTGTGGCCTAGAGTGTGTCTGCCTCCACCTCTCCCAAACTGTCTGATAACTGACCCAATAGGTCTGGTCCTCTTTGGCTCCGGAACAATCGCTATCTCGTTCAGACGCACTTCTACTCGCACAGCTGTGTCCATGGCCTGGGTATAAGTATCGAAATGTTGGGAGCCTATAGCAAGAAATAGCTGTGTATCCAGACTCCTCACAAACCTCTTCACCCGGAGCTCCTCCGTAGGAACTAAGTATGGAGCATAGCATGATAGCTGGGTGAACTGCAAGTCATACTCTGCCACCGGCATATCTGCAGGTTTTCGTAACGCTTCGAAACTGCTGGCTCTGGCATCTCTTACGCTTTGGAGAAGAAATCTGGCGAGGAACACCTCAGAAAACTCCGTCCATGTCATCGGAGGAAGACCAGTGGCTCGCCCTCTCTCCATCGACTCACTTCATGCTTGTGCAAGTCCCTCCAATCGAAAGCTGGTCAGCTCCACCGACCTCGCATCAGAACATCTCAATGACTTGCCGATCCTGGCCATCCTATCAAGAAAGGACTGAGGATCCTCTGCTGCATCGGTCCTTGTAAACACCGGAGGTCTCAACCTCATAAACTCCGGAAGTGATACCTCTATCACCCTCGAGTCTACTATTGCGACAGTCTGCATGGGCTGTACATCGGGCTCTACCATCGTCGGTGCCTGATCATGCCTCTGAATACGGATGGCCTCAGCCAACTGTCCCACCATCTGCTGTAAAACCAACATGCCCTCCTCTATCCTAGTCAGTCTGTCTGGAGGAGGAGGATCAACATGCTCTGGTACCACCGGGATGTCCTGTGCGTCAGTCGCCGTCATAGGCGGATCTGTCCTAGCTGCATCCCTGGCTACGGCTCACCTATCTCGCGTAGCCATAGCAACTGAAATAAAAAACGAGAGTTGATAAGGCGTACGAATAGGAACAACAATAATAGGGAGTCAAAAGAAGGATTGAGCAAGATATACACCCTAAAGTTACTTAGGCTGGGTATCGTAGTGTAAATATGCCGCGGAACAAATGTACGGTACTCTACTCATCCTAAATCACCTACTCCATAAAACCAAGGGTCATCCTACATAACGAATTTTTTTAAAGTCTACTAACTTCAACTCACTACTCGGTTCCATAAGGTTAATTCTAAACTCTGATACCAACTTTGTCATGACCCGAAATTCAGATGTGACCGGCACTTAGATTTTATGACATCTAAAGATGTTGACACAATCTGAGTAAGCCCAAAACCAAGATCAAAAACCCTTTTTGCGGAATTTAGAAATTTTTAGTTTTTTTAAGAAAAAGGATGAGGTGGTATGTCGAATGATTTTAAGAAATGAAATCTATGCAACTGATTTTTAGCATTTAAAATGTTCGACAACGCCTCCTTATTAATTATTAATAAAAGCAGTTATAAAGTGTTTAAATAAGTTGCATTCCTAGTTGGGAGCAAAACAACGCCAAACAGCGGAAATCAATATACAATAATAATACGACGCATCAAGTGAAGGATTTCATTCATATATAGAGAAAGCAATACTTAACATAACTAGACGATTTCACTCAATCGAATTTAAAACATATACAGACCTATCTCGTTCTAAGTCAAATATACAGGGTCTGATGGAGAATTTCTAGATCCAATATACATATACTAAAATAGGAGGTTACTACGTAGGTAACCCACCTAGAAAAATAAATGATGAGAGCTGACAAGTGGATCCGCGCTGCTACTACGTGTCCACGCGTCTCCAGCAAGGAACTATGGCACAACGAGGGTGAGTTGCCAACTCAGTGAATAAAACTAATATCTAACAGCTGTAATGTAAGTATGACGAACTAGAATTTACAGTAGTAAAGATAAGTATAATGTATGATAACATGTAGAAGTATGAATATGTACTACAACATGTATAAATCAACACCAAAATCTCATCAATTATTTCCAAATAAGGTTCATTTTTCCGTGTCCAACATCGACACAAATCTTCTGTTTCCAGCAAGCATCGTTCCCCGAACGATCTTGTTAATCTATAACATCGGTCAGTATCCTCCAGATATCCACCGTGTTTCACAACTAACTCCAGTATCGAGTATCCTCGCTAGGTTCCCCGCCTCAAATGCGGCTATCCTGCCCCTCGGTCTCGACCGGGTCCACCATGTATCCAACTGTATATCCCCCTCACTCAGTCTGGATAACGTATAAATCCGCAACCGTATAGCCCCCCACTCGGTTTGGAGTAAATCCAAATCATAAAAACGACATCATATAGTGGTCGTATCATATCAATCATGAAGAATCAATGAATATAACTTAATAGAATATAAAACTCAAAACCAGAAATCCTTAAATCCAATATAACTGGTGATACAATTAACAACGAATTGAAAGTAAGACATGATAGGTATCAATTAATAACAATGATGCACACAACCACTAATAATGATGTTTATGGTATGAAATGAATCATATAGAATATGGCAAGTTCTAAGTGATACGTGACATATCAATATCGATGAGGTGTACTGTAACATATAGGTATGTGCACGTGCAACATGACTCATCGATAATTCGTGCAGTGTTCTAGCAAGTGTTATTTTATAGATATGAATACATATGATGAAGTTTCTTAGTTTTAAACATATACTCAATATAAAGGAAATTATTATCCAACTATTAGTTATGGGCGTATAACGCCATCCATACAAAATCCCCTGGTAGATATTAAATCTACTCACCGGAATACGTCGAAACTAGTCAGATGTTATCAATCCTTTTCCTTTTCTTGCGGTCTCCGAAGTCTCTACGATCGAACCTAATATCGAATTTAACTTCGTATAAGAAATGGCTATAATCCGATACGGCGAAATCGTGAAACTACAAGAATTACATACTAAATATGCTATGTGTGAATATTGTAAACTACCTAAACTGATACTAACATGAACTAACCCTTCGCTGTTCGTATCAGTTAACACAGAATCGTAACACGAGATATCCGTATCATATTAGAATTTTAACTCCAAAATAGATATTTGCTTTCAGATTTTATATACTAAATATATAACATAAACTAGTAATAGCAGATATCCTAATACATATACAGAGAGCTACCCTAAAAATTTAAACACCCAACTCCCACACAAAACCGGCGAGCTCGGAATTTCAATGAATGTCGCCGGCCAAAAATCCCAGGAATAGTTCCGTGTTTCTAGTGGTTATTCTAGGTCCAAAATACAAGATGAAGGTACTGTTTGATTCTGTTAAATATTATCTAGACTATAGCAGATTCAAAACAGAGTCTAAATTTACCCAAATACGATATTTCCGATATCAAACTTCTATATTAAAACAGTACTGAACTAAAAATCTGCAGAGTTGAAACTTATACCTATTGAAGGATCAACTGAAAGGCTCTTTCCAAGATGTACAAGCACCACTAATCTTAGCTTGAGGGTTATGGTAAGATCCCTAGTACTTAGCTTCTTTTCCTCTCTTTTTCTTTTGTGTGTTCAAAGATTTTTTTTCTTTATTTTCTAATTTGGCCAAATTGTTTCTAATTGATATATGAACTGAGCTAAATGAAGAGATAAGGATAATGAAGGATGAGGTTTAGGAGGAGGTGTCACCTAGAAAGAGTATGGTGTATCCATACAAGTAGGTGGTGTAAGCATGAAAGATGGTGGTGTTTTCATGCAAGGAGGATGTGTCACCATGAAGTGTACATGCAAATAAGATGTGTCATCTAGGTTATGATATTCCATGAATGTAATTTAATCTTAACCATGACCTAACCCTTTTCACATAAAAAACCCTCACCAAATTTCCAATTTCCACAAATAATTAAATTTTTCACAAAACCCCTCATGATACTTATTATTATAAAACACATATTTCATTACTAATTTAACCTACTACATATTAAAAGGTCTTATATTACAATTAAAATTTAAATTAACATTTTTAATTAAATAAATAAATTGATTAATATCTAAAATATTTCAAATTGTTACACCGCCCGAACATCATACGCGCACAAGTGCACGAACGTGATCGAAGCCCTGCCGTAAAACCATACGGTCTCTACATCTTTCGCCCGATGTCGGGAAACTCTCTATGTGGGACTCTAAAGACTTGACAGTACGCTGGCAGTGGGTTTAACCATGAACCGCAAGCGGTACTAGCTGCACGTAACGGCTACCCAGGTATCTATCGATAAGAAGACCGATGAGCAAACTCATCCGAACTCCTACTGAGCCTGTATGTGACAATCTCCGTATAGTCCGGTCTATTCATCTAAGAGTATCGCGTATCGGGCCTAGGGGGCGGTAATCGTCAGACCCCTAATAGTGCAATAAGTCGTGTCGGAGTGTAGCCCAAAACACCCTGAGAAACTACTGGAATACCTACCGGTAAATCTCGCTTGCCCTGACCAGGGATTTTGTGTAATGGTTCTCTGAACACAACGCGATATCAACCCCCAATACCGGGAGAGACGAATCCTATCTAACCGCCACTGCCTCCAAGTGCTTCGGGACTGCACCGAACTACTACCTATTTGCACGACTCCTTTGAGCCATGATAGGGTAGTAATCAAAGTGCAATGGGAACACACTCGAGGCGAAGTAGCAGTGTCAAGTCGACGGACTAAGCTGTACTCATATCACCTGGGAACTACTACCCGACAATAGATATAATACCCACCAGCAGTTCCCGACGAGTCTTGTTCAGTGTACTCATAACCTAATGAGCACCTGCATACTTTCTCCAGTACGACGTACTAATGGCTGTGGGATAGACCATCTCCCCTGCCGGGATGAGAAGCGTATACACCAGTCTACTTGGGTGTAACAACCTAGTTCATTTATACCTATTTCCAGTTCTCGTATTTCCTTAATTGTGGTATTTTCCTGATTTATCGTGTTTTGGGTGCGAATAGTATTTTACATTTTACATTGCATTCGACCCGACCCGCTTGCTTGAACTTGTTTGATTCATGTTTATGGTTTATCCTGACGTGTTACATAGACCGGTGCACATTTATGAGTACTGCATACTGGCATTTTATCTAGCATTGCATCTTTTACCATATAACATTTTAAGTCACAGAAAATAATTTAAAAATACTTAACATGGCCTGTATGATACCCCTAACCCCGTGGTAGCATCCCCGCAACTTGTTCTCTTCCCGTTCAACGAAACGGACGTATTTGGATGGCTACGCGCATGTACGTGCGTCCGTTCTTGGGGGTATGCATTTTCATTACCCGAGCTTTCATTTTGAAATTTGGACGTCGCATATATTTTTCATATTTTAAATCTGAATTTTAGACCCGACCCGGGCATGTTTTGGACTAAGTTTGTATTTACCTGAAAATCCAATTTTAATTAATATAATATCTTTATTAAAAAATTATATAACAGTGAAAGATTTCTTAAATTAACCATAACCACTAAAAAACAAATCCATCTCTCCTCTCTCTTTTTCTCACTCCTCTCGATTTCTCTCTCTCCTCTCGCCTGCTCCCTCTCTTTCTCTCTCTCTCCTTCTTTATATATTTTATTATTAAACTTTATATTCTTCACATCTCTCTCTCTTCTTCTTTCTCCTTTCATTCTCTTCCCGCCTCGTCGCCTACGAGGAAACCCACGCGCGCGCCCATCGCCTCACCTCCGATCGTCGCCGCCGCCATCGCTAACCTCCTCTCAGCCGAGATCCCATCTCCAGCCCTCACCCTACCGATCGGCCACTATCACCCGACTCGGCTCAAGGAAAGACAAAAGGGAGCCATGGCGCCATCACCATCAGTCCATCACCCTCAAACTCTCCTTCCTTCAGCCACATCCCTCGCCCCTTCCTCCTCCGAGCCATCCCGAGCCAACTCCGGCCACCACTACTTAGCCGAGCACCTTCCTCGATCCTCTATAATTCCAACACCATCACTTACCACCTTGCCGTTGTTGAGGACTCAACACCGCAACTCCAGCAAACCATCCCTGTCGTCAACAACCCATCACCTAATCACCGTCAACCAATCCTGGCCTTCTTCTCCTTTCTCTTTCTTCTCCTTCTTCTTGTTCTTCTTGGTTTTCTTGTTTTCACATTTTTTTCCGGTGATCGCCGGAGACCCATCATCGTCGTTGCATCCATTGCCTCGCCTCTGAATCCAGAACTCAGCCCCAGCCCTTTTCCAGCCTTCTTCTACGTCTTCTTCTTCTTTCTTCTTCTTTTTCTTTCTCTTCTCTTTCTTGATCCGTATTTCTCGATGATCACCGGACCCGTGCCGCTGCCGACGATCCGAGCAACCCTGTGGGTGTTTCTAACCAGCATGGTCACTCTTTTGCATTGCCTGGTCCTGTTCCGTACACGCGAGCGTGCATCGAGACTGTTACCGACATTGGACGCTGCGTACGCATTCCGTTTTGTGATCCGTTTAGGCAAGTTAATCTTGCTACATGCTATATAACTCATTATATACCTATTTAAATAAATATCACACCTGCATTTTAAATCATGCACCCCATGTTTAGTTTTATAACCTTTCGATGTTCCGTTTGCATCCATTCATATCATTTCAGATCTAGGTCATGAAAACTTATCTTATCACATAATATATTACAATATACTGCACCCAATGGAATATTTACATCACATATTGCTTAGTTGTACATCCCACATTACCATTTTACAGTTTTACTAATTTCGGATACCCGTTTGCATCCATCTCATTTAAAATATATATAACCGTATCTATAGATCACATTAATACATAACACTGTGATATTAACACCCCATATTTAATAAAGTGCATCTTAATTCGTATTGAAATTATAAATGTAACCCTAATCAATAATTGTGCATCTATATCTTTGAATTTATATCTATTGGCATACCACATCACATTATTCCATTTTATTGTTATATTAGTACTCCATACTTGATTTTGTGTACCCATACTTATTACAGTTTGGTTATGAGCACCCACTTGATACTTGTGCACTACCTGACATGACCTGATACACTACTACTTGACACGACTTGATACATGTGCACTACTTGACATGATTTGATCCATGTACACTACCTGACATGACCTGATATACCACAGCTTGACACATTTCCCGATCTTGTTACTAATGCCGACAATCTTGAGTTGTTGTCCCTACGAACATACCCTGTTGTCTATACAGACAAACCTGTACCTGCTTGATCCTGTGTTAGCATTAGCTCCAGATTTACCAATACCTGACTTGAACACATAACCTTAGAGGTATGGGGAAATCAAAAGTGTAAACTAAAGTGTAGCTTATAAGGGTATTACTTGATCCGTGGTCCCGGAGGATAACGGGACAGAATCATTCGTGATTCTTACTTGATCCGTGGTCCCAGGGGATAACGGGACAGAGTCATTCATGACTCCCACTACCTGATCCGTGGTCCCGGGGGATAACGGGACATATCCTTTGAGTTACATGGAGGATTACTCTAATTGATTTCAATTATTTTAGAGTAAATAACCCTATGTCGCAGTTTAGACTACTCACTGCACTTCACCTACATATATTCTGTCCACTGATCTATATTCATGTTACTGTTACTGTTTATACTTCATGCCTGCATATTTCATCGCATCTTGCTTGCTTAGAGTAATTGTTATTATGATGCACTGACGTCTGGGTTTTGCATGGCCCAGATCCTCTACCTTGTCGCGGCTGATCAGGAGTACTTCCACCGTTAGGCCGAGCAGTGAGGATCCAGTTAGTATCTAGTTTAGTTATGTTTTACTTTCCAGATTATTATTGTTTATTGGATCTTTTAGCTTCCGCATTATTTTTATTCTTGACTCGTTATTCTGGCTCATGGACATGTATTAGATAGTTGTTTATTATTTTTTACTGTTCTTGATATCTCTACAGCCGTAATGTGACTGTGGAGGGATATTTCCTATCCACAGGTAGCATGGTTGGCTCTATCACGTGCCTATCTTAGCGCACTCTGGGAAGCGGGGCGTGACATTAGGAGTATCGATGCCCCGTCTCGATAATCCTATGACTAGGGACCTGTATAAGGATGTGCTTATAGACTATCCAGCCCCCACTAGTGTGACTGCCATCATAACGCTGGTAATCAAGCAAAGATCCTAAGGGCTCTACCAATATGTATAAGCGATATGCTAAAAGAAACACATGCATATATTGAGGTAGAAACAAACCAAGTAGCATACTACCATTTTGAGCAAGACTGTCAATACAACTGTAAATATCCGAAGCTTCTATTAAGTAATATACAAACCAGTATGATACAATAATGGCCTCTATGGCATATATCACTAACAATCTCCCACTTACACTAAGGCCATGTATTGGCATATCGCAGACCCATCATCTCGATTAGCCTCTCGAACAGTGTCTGAGGGATGGCCTTCGTGAGTGGATCTGCAGTGTAATTCTCCGTATTTACTCTCCTCACCTCGATCTCCCGGCGATCAATGATCTCCCTGATCAGGTGGTACCGCCTCAAGATGTTTCTGGACTTCTGATGGGACCTGGGTTCCTTCGCTAAGCCTATAGCGCCGTTGTTGTCGCAATACAGAGGTATTGGATCTACAATGGACGGAACCACCTGAAGTTCTGTTAAGAACTTCCTCATCTAGACTGCTTCCTTCGCGGTGTCACAAGCAGCTATGTACTCCGCTTCCATCGTCGAGTCAGCAACAGTGTCCTGCTTGGAGCTCTTCCAACAGACCGCCCTTGAGGGTAAAGACATAACCCGACATGGACTTGGAGTCATCCTTGTCACTCTGGAAGCTGGAGCCAGCAAAGGCCTCGATCTGGAGGTATTTTCTGCCATACACCAAGAATATCTCCTTAGTCCTTCTCAGGTACTTGAGAATGTTCTTTACTGCTATCCAGTGCTTCTCCCCTGGGTTTGACTGACACCGACTTACCATGCTTAGTGCGTAAGCAACATCTGGTCTGGTACACAACATCGCATACATTATAGAGCCTACCGCAGAAGTGTAGAGTATAGATGTCATGCGAGCCCTTTCCAAATCAGTCTTGGGAGGCATCTCTTTGGAGAGGGTGATTCGGTGACAAGCTGGTAGATTACCGCGCTTTGAATCTTCCATACTAAATCTTTTCAGTATGGTGTCGATATACCTAGACTGCGAGAGTCCCAACATCCTCTTAGATCTATCATGATAGATCTGGAACCCCGGAATGTAGGAGGCATCACCCAAGTCTTTCATGGAGAACCTCTGTGACAAGAATCCTTTGATTGATTGTAGCATAAGAATGGCATTTTCTATCAAGAGAATGTCATCCACGTACAAGACAAGGAATACCACAGTTCTCCCTACAAGCTTACTATATATGCATGGTTTATTTGGATTTTTGATAAAGTCGAATTCTTTGACCGTCTCATTAAAATAGATGTTCCAACTCCGCGATGCCTGTTTTAGTCCATAAATGGACTTAAGCAACTTGCACACTTTTCCGCTGCTCCCACTCTGAATGAAACCCTCTGGCTGATCCATATAGACGCACTCTTCCAAATTTTCATTTAGAAAAGCCGTCTTTATGTCCATCTGTCAGATCTCATAATCGTGGAAGGCAGCAATGGTTAGAAGGATCCGAATGGATTTGAGCAAGACACTGGAGAAAATGTTTCATCATAGTCCAAACCAGGTCTTTGACGAAAACCTTTTGCAATAAGTCTAGCCTTATAGGTTTCAACCTGTTCATCTACACCAATCTTCTTTCTGAAGATCCATTTACAGCCTATGGGTTTTACCCCTTCTGGAGCAATGTCCAAAGTCCATACTTTGTTGGTGTACATGGACTCCATCTCGGCCCGCATTGCATCTAGACATTTTACCGAGTCGCCGCTCTGAATGGCTTGCTGGAAGCTAGTAGGCTCATTATTGTCAATGATCCAATCCTCTCGATCCCCGTCTATGAGAAAACCGTAGTATCTCTCGGGCGAATGAGACTGCCTAGTAGTTCTGGGGAGTGGCGTTGGGATGTGCAGTTCTTCTGAAACCTCTAGTTCTACCATGCTTTCAGTAATAGCTTGTGGTTCTGGAATTTCTTCCAGTTCTATTGCGCTCCCACTTATCTCTTTTTCTAAAAATTGAGTTCCAAGAAGTGGGCATGACGAGAAACAAAAACCTTTTGTTCATTTGCGTAAAAGAAAAGATACCCCTTGGAATTCTTTGGGTATCCCACAAACTTACACAGTACTGAGCGTGCCTCGAGCTTGTCCGCATGCTGCTTTTTGACAAAAGCTGGACATCCCCATATCTTTAGATACTGAAGACAGGGTTTCTTCCCACTCCACATCTGATATGGTGTGGTAGGCACAGTCTTGGTAGGAACCTTGTTCAAAAGATATGCAGCTGATTCTAGTGCATAACAACGGAAGGATCGCGGCAACTCAGCGTTACTCATCATAGAACGAACCATATCCAATAGGGTTCGGTTCCGCCTTTCCGTTACACCGTTGTGTTGTAGTGTGTATGGAGGAGTAAGCTGAGAGATAATTCCATTCTCTTTTAGGTAATCCAGGAACTCGGCACTTAAGTATTCACTACCTCGATCAGATCTCAGTGTCTTGATACTTTTGCCTGTTTGTTTTTCCACTTCATTCTTATATTCCCGAAATTTCTCAAAGGCATCGAAAATATGCCTCATCAAGAAGACATGTCCATACCTATAAAAGTCATCCGTAAAAGTAATGAAATAGGAATAACCACTTGGCGCATGTGTAGACATTGGACCACACACATCGCTGTGTATGAGTCCCAAGAGCTCGCTCGCTCTTACTCCTTGTCTAGTGAATGGAGTCTTTGTCATCTTTCCCATGAGATAAGATTGACAAGTTGCATAAGACTGATATTCGAACGGATCTAAATATCCCTCTCTATGTAACTTTGTTAACCGTGTTTCATTGATGTGACCCAGTCTACAATGCCATAAGAAAATCTGATTTAATTTCGGAGACTTTCTTTTAAGTGTGTTCTGTACACTGAAAACCTGAGCTTGATTTAATACGTATATATCGTTATCTAATGTACCTGACCCAATCAAAGCTTGTTTTAGGTGGATGTGGACCACATCGCTTATAAATGTAAAATCATATCTTCCATAAAAAGTAAGGATACAGATATGATATTACAAGCTAAACTAGGTACATACAAACAGTTACGTAGAATCAATATTTCCCCACTTTTCAATCCTAGGTGATATCCCCCTACGAATTAAGCGTCCACGCTCATTCCGTTAGCAACCCTGAGAGTCATATCACAGCCCTGATAACTCTACGGTTTCTCAAAGCCTGTAATGAATTACAGATATGAGATCCTGATCCGGTATCTAGTACCCAAGAAGTAGAGTTAATTGACATATAGTTTTCAATTACAAACACACCCGAAGTCGAAGCCACAACATACTTCAGATCCTGGATTCTGGCTTTCAAAGCCCTGCATTCCTTCCGCCAATGCCCTTTCCCGTGACAATTGGACCATCCCTCCTTCCCTACTGTCAGCCTTGAAACTTTTGCCTTTCCCTGTCCCTCTACCTTACTAACACCGTATATCAGCTTTATGGAGGTCTTCTTCTTCTCACCCTTGGCTTCCGCCTTGGATCCAGGAGAGAAAGATTCCCCCAATAAGTAGAGCGGGTGTCTCCCTGGTTTCCTTCAGGGTGTGAGTAGAAGGTAGGGACTGTAGAATCAAGTCAGCATATGACTGGTTCTCCAACGTGGTCTCTAGGTCTGTGAGCTCATCAATATAGCTAGTCATCGCAAGGACATTATCCCCTACCGATGACCCGATAGCCAATCTCGCTTGAAGCAATTCTTTCGAGGTCTTATATCTTGCGATATGAGATTGCTCTCCATATGAATCTTTGTTATGGAGGAAGATAGAAGCTAAGTCCATCTTCTCGTGCTTCCTTTGGTTATCACTATCTACTGAGGCCAACATGAGGCACTTGGCATTCACACTATCATTTTCCCTTGTCATACGGATATCAATATCCGCGATGGTGGAAACTAGACCTGGGACGGCGGGGGCTTGAGTAGTATTGAGGTGGTCCAGCTTGTCACAGGCAATGGACATCTGGACAAACCCTTGTCAGTCAATATAGTTTGGCCCAGTCAATTTATTAGCTAAATGTAACCTAGGCACGGTCAACTGGTCGCTGCAATTAGGAGAAAGAGAAGAACACTCAGCATGATACTCTTGCATGTTTAGATTAGTTTTTAGTTTATCTAAACAGGATGTCTCCCACTGTTTCTCGAATCCTTCCTCAAACCATAAAAGAAGAATTAGTCATGATTAATCTCACCGTACAATACTTGATTAACCTTTCAGCCAGGCTAGTGTCGATACTTCGAAGGAGGTTTTACGACGCTTTCGTGAAGTTTCGTAATTAAATAACCTCTTTTCCCTGGAGGTGTAGCCCTGCTAACACCTTTCTAGACACCTACTTGGTTTATAGCATTGATCGTTAAGTGAAAAAATCTCCCGAGGAGTAGCATATACTCACAGTAGGATTGGGATCCAAATATCATTGTGTGATAATCCTGAAGGAATCCTACCAATATTATCACACTCCAAATGGTATGCAGTATTAGAAAGTTTCAGTTTCCTTAGAAACTCCCGATGTGGATTTTTGCCCCATGCTCTTATGACCTTGACGAAGGCCAACATATCATAAGTCGCATGTCAAGTTCTATCCGTCATTGTCCAGGTTAATTTGAACCCACCGGTACATACCCTTGACGAAGGCCAAAATAGTAGTACAACTGTTCCAAACCAACGCATCTATCTATGCTACATATGAATATCCAGCAGCTACCAAACACTATTCCTTGATGAAGGTCAAAATACATAGCTTGAATACTACCGAACATTCATATGAAATGACGAAGGGCTACGAATAGTTTTGGCGAAACCATGAACGTAGTGAACTTGATATAATTGAAGGAACCTGATAGCTTTTAAAAGGAGTGGTTTAAGCTCCACATTTTTAAAAGTTTGCTGTTTTGAAAAAACCGAGTGGTTTTAAAATTTATTCCAACGATTCTGCTTTGGTTTGTTTGCTTTACATTAATCTAATGCAGTCCCATCATTTACACCTATCATCACAGAAAGAAACGAAAATATGACGTACGTTTATGCCATCCACATTCGCCACGGGGCCTCGTCTTACATCGTTAGGTTAGTTAACTAACGCCAGAGCTGGGGGCTGGACTAGCGCGGATGCAAAATATAAGCAACGTCTATTATATAATACATATATAATAATAACCATTCGTCTCACGCAATAATAGGCATTCCAGATCACAGATGAATACATTGCATATACTAGGAATACCGTGTTTCGTTTAAACCTGTAACGAAAGACGGATTCCACGGTAGTGATGAATAGCCAAACCCCACCCCAGACCCTTACGGGTGCGGCAAACTATCCGCCAAATACCCAAAGCGAAGCAACCCCCTCAGTAAAATGAGTAGGCCACTCAGCACTTCAAAGTACCCGGTAGTTTGTGCACCCCACCTTGGGTCTATCCTAGGAGCAGAAAACAGTAAAAGAAATAATATACAACGGTGGCTACAACCTCAACCCGGATGTCCGACTGCAAAATAATATTACATCAATTTATAAATTTACATTGAATGAAAGAATGAAAACTCTCATCTCACATCCCCGGCTATTCATCCACGACGATCCAATAAGTTCATATACACAAACCAACATCACAGATCACAGATATGTGCAACCCCCACTAATCGACGTATAGCGATTAGCGGACGTTCAGCACATATATCACAACACAGATAAAACCCGATTAGCCAAGTACTTAGAATTTTGATCGAAAACTATTTTTCGTGTCTACCCCAAGTACAAACCAGCACTCAGAACATACTGGGTAGAAACCAAATATACAAGAAGATAGAACACCCAAAGTAAGACACACTGTGGAAAAACGAGCCAACTCGGCGTTGACTCGGCCGCGGAACGGCGGCGAATCGCACCGATTCGCCGCGGTTCCGCGATGGTCTGTCCCACAGAAACTTGAGGGTGCGTGTGTTCCGTTTTCGTGTTTTCCGACGATCGAAGTTTTAAGAACTTTCTAACTAGCTAGTAAAGGTTTAGTACGCTCTGATACCACTGTAAGTCGATATCACGCACCCCGCGGGTTCACGGGGAGGCTGAATATTTAAAAAACGATTTTCGAAGCTCGCAACATCGACTTGAACTCCAGGATCTTGGCTAAACCCTAACTAGCTAAGCATGTAAAGAGGTTGACTACTCGGTAAGAATGTTATACCTCACGATACAAGTCTTTTGGGTCATCTTCGCTGTCATCCTCATCATCGTAGTCTCCGAGGATCGTAACGGATCGATACTTCCTTATCGGCTTTCTCGAGTCAAAAACGATCCACCCGAGAAGGTATATAGTCCTACCTCAAATCCGAGGTAATTAGGGCACCTAGTTCGCTAAACAAGATGACCTAGGTGATGTAGAGAGTGAAGATGTGTTAATTTGTCTCTTGGAACCCTAGGTTTCTCAACTCAGAGACTTAAGGGTTGAGAGGAAGAAGAAGGAGAGCTTGAGGAAAGAGAAAGTGATTTTGATAATGATAATTGAGATGGCTCACTTGATTAGACTATAAGCATGGCAAGAAAATATCTCACCCAAAATATCTAGTGCCACACAAATATCTCCTAAAATATCTAAGTCAAACCAAGTCTCAAATAGTCAAACCAATTAGCCATGCTTGAATTATCATTAGTAAAAATAATAATCCATTTCCTCCATCTCATAATTGTTTTAATTAAGTAAATGATCAAAACCCTAATGAGGTGTCTCCCTCTAAAAGCAATCTTGAGTAATTACAAGAATGCCCCTCTCATCCGTATATACATACCCGTATCCATGTTTCGAGAAACACGAATACAATGAGACGAAACTGATCCATCAATATAATACAAGGATCCGGTTTAAACCAAAGCCCACTAGTATTATCCGTCCGAACATCATACGCGTACAAGTGCACGTACGTGATCGAAGCCCTGCCGTAAAACCATATGGCCTCTACATCTTTCGCCCGATGCAGGGAAACTTTCTATGTAGGACTCTAAAGACTCGACAGTACGGTGGCAGTAGGTTTAACCACAAGCCGCAAGCGGTACTAGCTGCACGTAACGGCTACCCAGGTATCTATCAAGAAGAAGGCCGATGAGAAAACTCATCCGAACTCCTACTGAGCCTGCATATGACAATCTCCGTATAATCCGGTCTGTTCGTCTAAGAGTATCGCATATCGGGCCTACGGGGCGGTAATCGTCAGACCCCTAATAGCGTAATAAGTTGTGTCGGAGTGTAGCCCAAAACACCCTGAGAAACTACTGGAATATCTACCGGTAAATCTCGCTTTCCCTGGCTAGGGACTTTGTATAATGGCTCTTTGAACACAATGCGATATCAACCCCTAATACCGGGAGAGATGAATCCTATCTAACCGCCACTGCCTCCAAGTGCTTCGGGATTGCACCCAACTACTACATATTTGCACGACTCCTTTGAGCCGTGGTAGGGTAGTAATCAAAGTACAGTGGGAACACACTCGAGACGAAGTAGCAGTGTCAGTCGACGGACTAAGCTGTACTCATGTCACCTGGGAATTGCTACCCGATGATAGGTATAATACCCACCAGCAGTTCCCGACGAGTCCTATCCAGTGTACTCATAACCTAATGAGCACCTGCATACTATCTCCAATACGACGTACTAATGGTTGTGAGACAGACCATCTCCCCTGCCGGGATGAGAAACGTATACACGAGTCTACTCTGGAGTATCAATGTCCCGTCTCGATAATCCTACGACTAGGGACCTGTATAACGATGTGCTTATGGACTACCCAGCCCCCACTAGTATGACTGACATCACAACGCTGGTAATCAAGTAAAGATCCTGAAGGCTCTACCAATATGTATAAGTGATATGCTAAAAGAAACACATGCACATATTGAGGTAGAAACAAACCAAGTAGTATACTACCATTTTGAGCAAGACTGTCAATACAATTGTGAATATCCCAAACTTTCGTTAAATAATATACAAACCAGTATGATACAATAATGGCCTCTAGGGCATATATCACTAACAATATAAAAAAAACCTTTAAAAAATTAATCCATCATCACCATACATCTCTTCTCCATCATTTAAAACTTTTCAACTCTATCGTTTCATCTCCACACTTGAGCCTCTCAAAATTAGGTATCCATTGCTAAGAATGGTGAAGAGATAGAAGAAGAGTATAAAACAAAAAGAAAAAAAAAAGAGGAGGAGGAAGAAGAAATAGAAGAAAGAAGATAAATAAAAAAGAACAAGGACTATGAGAAGGTAAACCTGATATTTTCTTGCTATATTTTCATTTTGGTAAATGTTCAATATACTCATGGTGGTATATATGGCTTCATAGGTAAACCTGATATTTTTTGGTATATATCCATTTTGGTATACCTTCTTTATATTTAATTGATCAATGCCTGTATAATTTTCACTTCACTTCATTCTCTCTGACGTGGGGTTGAAAATGATATTTTAGAAATGTGGCATTTTGTATATCTTGATTTCAGATTAGTGGCAAAAAATAAGAATTTTAGATTTCAATTTCTTTTCGTATTTTTTCATTCCATCTTCTGTATTTATTATTTTTCCTTTCTTTACAAGTATTTTAACACGATAAGATTTATTCCCTATATACTAGGAAGTTTTCCTGACCAATAAAATAGAATCGTAGTTAATCATCTCAACTTAATATTTATAAAAACTAGAAATGGTAAACTTTGCTTATGGTATTTTAAGTGTTTTGAAATTATTTAAACTCATTTTGCATTATATATTGTTCAACCAATTACTTTTTATTTAAATATTGGGTGGATTACGCTCAAAAGATAATTCCAAAAAACTTTTAATTAAAAGGAGAAGCAAAGTTTCAACATATTTTTTAAATATTAAAATCTTCTTATATCATACCAAACTGGCATGTCTATTAATAATCAATAGCTTGACTTTAATATGTTAGACCTTTTTAATGATATTTTTATATAAAAAAAAACCTCATCTCCATTTCTACTATTCATGATATTTTTTATACTACAAGCTTTCCATTAGAGCACACTGCTTAAAAATAATCAAGAGATATTTAAAAAATGATAAATTTGTAATCAATTATTTCCTTAATTTTTAATTCCTGGTTTAGGCAACGATTAACAGATTAACAACAATTCAAGTAATAGTAAATGCAAAAGAAATATACAAACAGAAACAATCTAATATAAATATAAGTTCTTAATTTATACATTTATTTCTTCATAATGTATATGTTGTAAGTATGCTTCAATTTCATCAATTTTTCTATGCCTTATTCATTCATTGCTTTTGTGCTTAATGCTTTCTTTCTAAGTTCTTCATATATATTTGCTTGGCTGATTGAAAAAACAAAGCAATAAATCAAACATAGAAATAATAGAAAAGTGAAAATATTCTATTGATGATTTTATTTAAAAGTTTAGAAGTATGTACCTATTGTTCATACTCTTAATAATAATCTTCTATATTTTAATTTACAAATGGTTAGATGAATGTCAAATGATAAAGTAACATCCCTATCAACTTGGACTTGGGATTTCCATTAAAGTTGAAGGTAATCCAATCAATTTTTTTATATAGCATAATTTATTATATTATTTCTTCGTATCTGATGATGCTCGATATCGATGATCTCCTAGATCATGACACGTGACAGATGACGTGTTCCAGGGCATACAAGAAAGGACCTACAGTGGCCGACCATACCACTCCTGTGCCCGTCCCACAAACAAGCGCTGGCTCACCTCCGAGCCCCCAACACAATTGGCCTCCCGGCTTTACAGCTCGTCTCCGGGCTACCACAGAACCAAGATATCTCGGCCCTCCCGCTCATCCGCGAGCTCTCCCGCCGAGGTCATCTTCCTCGGTCTCATCGACCGACCAATGGCACCGCTCGCAGGCGCAAACGCCATCCCGCGAATCTCGCCATGCGCGAGATATCTGCTGGCCACATCCCACGTTCCACGCCATCACGATCCCTCATTAACGAGCCTGTCTCGCCATTAATGGGAGATCCCGCCCATCGCGCGGGCGTGACGTCTGGAGCGTAACGACCGGCGTGATTCTCGCGCCTGCCTTGCCTGCTGCCACCGCTATATAAACCCCTTCTGCAGACGGTTCAAGTAAGCCAATTTTACTCCACTAAGCCATTACTCTGCTCGGATTTCTTCTCTAACTTGACCGTCGGAGGGTCCTCGGTGGTACAACCACCCCGGGACTTCCTTGCAGGTAGCTCGGCGCAAACAATCTCAAAACCATTGAGATCCACATGCTTCAGTAGCCAGCCTCCAGATCAAATCTCAGCCGTCCATCGCTGCCGTCGTCAGATCAACGGAAGGTAACATCTTGGCATGATCCAGGTCGCGTCAGCTGGCGCCGTCTGTGGGAATCGAACCCACGACCACACGGTTAAAAGTCGTGTGCTCTACCAGCTGAGCTAAGACGACACCAGCTGACGCAACCTGGATCACGCCAAGATGTTACCTTCCGTTGATCTGACGACGGCGGCGATGGACGGCTGAGATTTGATCTGGAGGCTGGCTCTTGAAGCGTGTGGATCTCAATGGGTTTGAGGTTGTTTGCGCCAAGCTACTTGCAAGGAAGTCCCGGGGTGGTTGTACCACCGAGAACCCTCCGACGGTCAAGTTAGAGAGGAAATCCGAGCATAGTAACGGCTTAGTGGAGTAAAAACGGCTTACTTGAACAGTCTGCAGAAGGGGTTTATATAGCGGTGGCAGCAGGCAAGACAGGCGCGAGAATCACGCCGGTCGTTACGCTCTCGACGTCACGCCCGTGCGATGGGCGGGATCTCCCATTAATGGCGAGACATGCTCGTTAATGGGGGATCGTGATGGCGTGGAACGTGGAATGTGGCTGGCGGATATCTCGTGCATGGCGGGATTCGCGGGATGGCGGTTGCGCCTGTGAGCGGTGCCGCTGGTCGGTCGATGAGACCGGGGAAGATGACCTCGGTGGGAGAGCTCGCGGATGAGCGGGAGGGCCGAGGTATCTTGGTTCTGTGGTAGTCCGGAGACGAATTGTGAGGCCGGGGAGGCCAATTGTGCTGGGGTCTAGGAGGTGAGCCAGCGCTTGTTTGTGGGACGGGCACAGGAGTGGTCTGGTCGGCCACTGTAGGTCCTTTCTTGTATGTCCTGGAACACGTCATCTGCCACGTGTCATGATCTAAGGAATTACCGTTATTGAGCATCATCAGTATCTTTACAATGTGAAAACGAACATATTAGCTGATATATATGTACACACATTCTAATGACTAAAACGTGCATGACACGTGCACCGTACTAATCATTGTATTTGTTATGAAATTTTGTAATTTGAATTCTCTATTTTTTAAAAATGTTTTATTACAAAAATTCTTCTCCTTTCAAAAAACTAGTATGGTTAAGACTACAAGTATCAAAATGGACGACAACAACTTATTCGTAGCAAAATCAAACACCAGAAATGAACAAAGCGGCACTAGCTTGAGCCCGCAGCTCTTCTCTAATGTTCAATCGCTTCCTGCGTTAACTAAAAACGAAGCAAAAAAAAGAAAGAAAGAAAGAAAGAAGGAAATTACTCTTCACACAGTCCCAATCACGTGGGTTAATTATGGCACGCGTGATATCCAGCCCTATGGGCTTCGTCCTCGACCTCCCGCCTCGCGTCCACTCCTTATCCTCGCGTTCCTGTCACCGGGCGGTGACCAGACATCATCGCGACCACCTCCCAAGCATTCGATGCTCCGTGGATCCTCCCGTTACCCCTCCGTCAACGGTCAGTGTTCATCTTTCTCTTCAATGAAAAATGGGAGAAAAACGCCGACCTTTGATTTCTTATCTAGGTCGCAAGTGCTTGATATTGTCTATATTTATTATTGCTTAATATATGCTACTTGTTGCTTGCAAAATATTGAATTTTCTTGCCCAATGGTTGTGCAATTGACCGTATTTTTATGGGATTGTGCACGCCGTTGGTAATGGAATCGATGGGGATATTTTGTGGAAGTCGATCTAGTAGCACCGTAAACAACTGAGATGGTTAATTAGGGCATTGGCATGCGCAACGAAGATCGCCAAGTGTGCAAGTTAGCAGGAATGACATAATTATTGTTGATAGGGTATTGAGAATTATAAGTTGGCCTAGATTGGTATCGATTAAAGTAAGTTAAGAAAGAGATCGATCCCAAAACGTATAGGATAAATGATCGATGTTGTCGTCTCTGTCGGCGTTTGTAATTTAATATGTCTAGTCTAGGAATCTCTCTTTGTATTATCATCGGAATTATTTGGAGGAGAGGGAGAGATTCAAGCTCATGTGGATGGAAAGAAGTGGAATACTTAACTTGTAATGATTTGGAATCAGAGTCAGCAAACAAATATAAATCGAAGAATAGGATGTTAGAAAGGTTTTGCGTCAGGGATGAAGAGTTGGAAATTGGATGTTTCTTAGCAGTGAAGAGTGAGTATAGGTCGGACACCTTGCTTCCATTAAGTATATTGGTCTCCCTCTTAGAAAGGAAGCCTTTCCATTCATAGAATCGAGAAAGTTTAAAGGGATTACGAGTGGGGTGCGACCCTTGGAAGAATCACTATGTAATTTTTATCGTCACTTCCTATTGATCAAAGATTTCTTGATAGCCTAAATGTGTGTGCTGTAATATCGACCAAATCAGGAGGAGTTTCCACTATGGGGCCAATCTGGAGCAAGATAGGCAGCCAATAGTTAAGTGGCGATCCTTTTACTAAAGAATTTAATGTGGAGATATTGGGGGTTGTTAGATTGCAAGATATGAATCAAAGCTCATGTAAGAAGTGGTGGTGGCTAAGATAGATTAATGGCTGTCGTCATGAAACAATAAATTTAATTTTAAGGAGGGAGTCGAAGCAAGACAAACAAACTTTCTGACTTTCGGAATATTAGGTGTGCATTTTGCTTTTGGCAGGTAACTTTAAAAGCATGGATAGTCAAGAATATTGCGTACGTTAAGGCACAACTTCCCTAAACCATATGACAATGAACAATTTTTTGATGCCAATGCGAAAATCACCTCTCAATTGGCAGGCAATAAATCGAGATCAAGACATAGAAAATATGTCACACCTCAAGCGAGAGTGTAAAGCGCTAAATTGTTTAATTTCGGAGTTGTGGACATCCCTTGCTAATGATTCTTGCAATCAATGTATGGGTATGTAAAATACATACCGTTAACTTGATTTATTGACCATGGATGGAGTATCTTGGCAGCAGCCACTCATCTTTAGAAGGTTGGGAGGCTTAAGCATCTCTCAGAATCATGGACCTGAGGGCATATTTGTAATCAACCATTACAGGGTGATTGTTAGGATAATCTCTTCAACCGGCAACAGTAGTGCCTTGTAAATTGTACTATTTCCCCCCAACTTGGAACGATACAATAAAAATCTCCTCCTTCACTCCCCGATATTCAAATGATATAGAGATTCTTTTCCTTCTAAACAAATTAAACGCAGAAGCATTAACCAATACTTCTAGGGTTTTTGTTTACTTCGCACTAAAGGAGATTTTGAAGAAAGTTTAGGGCCCTGTAAGCAACCGCTGAGAATGATTGATAAATCAGAATTTTAATACTGGATTGGTTCAAGATGCAATATTGTGCATTTGCCTGTTTTCTTAGGCATGCACAATGTATTAATTTTTTTACTAACTTCTTAAAGATTGGTGTATTCTGAGGGGAGAGCGTTCAAGTTTCAAAAGTTTTGTATCTGTCTCCTATTAAGTTCCATTAACTAATGCATCAAGCTCCTTTTTCATTGAGAACTGTAAATTTCTGTGAAAGGTGTTGAATGAAGAACTGTTGAAAATTGTTTGAAGTACCATAATAATACTGGATTTTTATCTTGTATAAATCTGTCCCATCGTGTTGTGAAGGATGCCTCATATTTGTTCAAGACTGCAAAGCCTCAAAGGGACGGACGTCTGCCTCAAAGGGACGGACGTCTGGTATTTAAGGTCCAGAGCCCAGAACAGGCACCCGATGTCTCCCACGGAGAGACAGACGTATGGCTAAGCCCTGCAAAGTCGCTGCCAGTTGGGCCAGACGTCCGCCACAGAGGGACCGACGTTTGGCAGCACAATTGACTTTCTGTCAAAGGTGCAGGCAAACGACCGCCCCAGAGGGACAGACGTTTGTTCGATGATAACCGCGAATCTCAGTTTGAGATTTATTTCGAAAATTCAGTTATTTGGTGGCAGTTTTGTAATTTGTGGGATTTTATTATAACTTAAATTTTATAGGCTATAGGATCTTAAGGCTATTAATTAGGGTTAACTTTGGAGAGTTTTAGATCATAAAGCAAAAGGAATAAATGACGTATCCATAAGGGATCTAAGCTATCGAAGGTGAAGGAGAATTTGTAGAAAGAGAAAGATCTCGTTGGAGATCATAAGGAGAGGGTGTAATAACCCTTATAAGGTTTTCTTCTTCTCAAGTTCTAATAAAGGTTTTCCTCGTTCCTTTCCCAAATCTCTCGTCTTATTTTTTTTTGCGATTTGCATCTGGTTTCTTTTTTATTTCATCATAAAGGTTTTCCGCTGCGTTGATTGATCTTGTGGTAACAATTGGTATCAGAGCCACGTTTCGTATTTTTGCGATTTAAGTTTACGGTAGGTGTGACGCTTGTGTCCGCTCTCTATTTTCTTAGATCGTGATTATATTGATTGTGGTTCGTAAGGATCGAAAAGAAGGGTATTTTCTTTGGAATTAAGGATGACGGATAACAAAGTAAATATCACAAATTTTGAGGTGGAGAAGTTTAATGGGAAACAAAACTTCTCGATGTGGCAGAGAAGAGCGAAAACACTTCTGGTGAAGGAAGGGTTGTTCAAGGTACTTGTCGGTAGTAAACCTATCGACATGAAAGATGTTGTATGGACAGAATTAGATCAGAAAGCACAATGCACGATATAACTTTATTTTGCGGATAACGTGATATATAACGTTATGAAGGAGACTTCTGCGGCAAGTTTGTGGTTGAAGTTAGAGAGTTTGTACATAACAAGTCGTCAAACAAGCTATAACTAAAGAATCAACTCTACGGATCATGCATAAACGAAGGGACTCTTATTCACGACCACCTAAATAGCTTCGACAAAATGGTGAGCGATCTTCTATGCCTTGAAGTCAAGTTAGAGGAGGAGGACCAGACGTTATTGCTCCTATCTTCACTTCCGAATTTGTATGAACACTTGGTGACAACGATCCTTTACGGAAAGGAGACTCTCGAGATGGAGGAGGTTACACCGACTTTTTTAAACAATGAGATCATGGAGAAATTAAATCAATCAGAGGAGTCATCGGGTTTGTTTGCCGGTAAAAGGGGAAGATCGAAGAATAGAGACGGAGGCAAGAGCATAAGAGGGAAATCCAAATTATCCGGGCAAGAGAGCGGACTGTGCTTCTTTTGCAAATAGTCATGGCATCTGAAGAAGCAATGCCAAAAGTATAAGCAGTGGTTGGAGAAGAAGGATAAAGGTACCACTTCAAAGGGTTTAGATCAAGCCAGTGTTGCGACTGAAGCAGAAGATCCATGTGGCGTACTAGCTGTACATACAGGGGAGGCAAATTCTGATGCTTGGTTTCTTGATTTCGGATGTTCATACCACATGTGCCCGAATGAGCTATTCGACACCTATAAAGAGTTCAATGGCAGCAATGTTCTTATGGAAAACAATATGGTGTGCAAGGCCATTGATATAGGGAATATCAAATTCTGCATGTTTGATGGGTAGTGCGAATGCTTGTGAACATGCGATACGTTCAAGAACTAAAGAAAAACCCGATTTCTCTTGGAGCATTAGATACAACATGATGTAAGTTTGTTAGTCAAGATGGAGTATTAAAGGTTGTCAAGGATTGCCCTGTGGTTATGAAGGGATAACGACTAAAGAATTTATATCGTTTAGACGGCAGCACAGTGACCGGTGGTGCAGCCGTAGTTATGGAGAAACAGGTGGAGGATACCGTAAAGTTGTGGCATATGCGTCTTGGCCATATGAGTGAGAGGGGGCTTTGTAAGTTGCACTGAAAGGAGTTGCTGAAAGGTGTTATCTCGTGCAAACTAGATTTCTGCAAATTTTGTACGATGGGGAAGCAACATAAGGACGGTTTCAAGCAAGCCGTGCATAAGACGAAGGAATTCTCGATTACATTCACTCAGACGTATAGGGGCCATCGCCGGTTGCATCAAAGGGATGTGTCATGTATTATGTCACCTTCATTGACAATTTCTCACGGAAGGTATGGGTCTACTTTCTCAAACACAAATCAAATGTGTTTGCTAGTTTTAAGGAATGGAAAGCAGCCGTAAAGAAGCAAAAGGGGCGACCGGTGAAGTATTTGTAGACAGATAATGGAGGTGGGTACACCTCAAAGGAATTTCAAGATTTCAGTAAAGAGCAGAGCATACACCGGTAATGGACTGTTTCAGGACAGTCGGAGCAGAATGAGGCAGTGGAGCGCATGAACATGACACTATTAGAGAGATTCAGAAGTATGTGGATGCAATCCAGACTTTCGGAGGACTTCTGGGCAGAGGCAATGAGTCATGTGTGCTATTTGGTCAACATGTCTCTATCAACGGCCATAAATTTTCAGATCCCAGAAGAAGTATAGAGAGGAGAGCGAGTCAGTTATGATTCTTTACGGGTGTTTGGGTTCCCTGTCTACTCGCTCGTGAATCAAAAAGATATGTCGAAGATGGATTCAAAGTCCAAAATATGTGTTTTCATCAAACTTGGTGTTAAAGGCTACAAGTTATGCGATCTCGAAAACAAAAGGGCATTCACTAGCCGAGATATGATATTCGATGAGGATTCCATGTTGAAAGACATGGCTGGAGATAATAAGGAGGCAGGTGGAGCATTAAGAGAATGATTCAGTGGAGGTCGAGTTATCTGGCGCTCATAAGGATACGGACAAAGAAGCATAAATTCAGCCTATTGATGAGGAGGTGAACGGGCAGATTACGGAGACAGAAGGTGAGGACCAACCCCAACAGGACCCACAGACAATGGCATTAAGGAGATCGATACGTACTCATAAGGTTCCGGTCAGATACGGTTTCGAAGATATGGTTGCATTTACTCTAGGCATCGAAAGCGGAGATCCTAACTCTTATTAGGAGGCCATTGGGCACGAGAATAGTGATCGATGGATTATGGCGATGATGGAGGAGGTGGAGTCATTTCGAAAGAACAGTACGTGGAGATTGACAGAGCTACCGAAAAACAAAAGGGCCATTGGCTGCAAGTGGGTGTTTAGGAAAAAAGACAATGAGCAATACAAGGCACGTTTAGTTGTGAAAGGTTTTGCTCAGAAGGAGGGGGTTAACTCCAACGAGATTTTCTCGCCAGTAGTCAAGCATCTGTCTATTCGAGTGTTGTACGCAAATGTAGCTACTCAAGATTTTAAATTGGAGCAAATGGATGTTAAAACGATATTTCTGCCTGGGAAGTTGGAAAAGACGATCTTCATGAAGCAACCGGAAGGATTTATAGAGCCCGACACGGATGATTATGTATGTGAACTCAAGGAGTCTTTAGATGGGTTGAAACATACATATGATTTGATTCGTTCATTAGAAAGATCAATTACTCTCGATATGAGTATGACAGCTGCGCGTACTCGAAACAGCTTAAGGATGGGTCGTTGATATATCTACTTTTATATGTTGATGACATGTTGATTGTAGCTAAGAGTATGGTAGAAATAAAAGCGCTCAAAACATCATTGAGCGTAGAATTTGACATGAAAGATTTAGGTAAAGCGAAAAAGATTCTTGGGGTGGAAATTATTCGAGACAGGGAGGCTGGAAAGCTGTGGCTATCTAAGTCAGATATATTGAGAAGGTGTTGGAGACTCAAGACAGGTGAGTATCCCTATCGCCGGTCATTTCAAATTACCCTCCAAAGAGTGTCCTCAGTGGAGGAGAAAGAAAAGATATCTCGAGTACCATATGCAAGTGCGGTGGGATCACTAATGTACGTTATGGTATATGCACACATCTAGACATATCCTATTGGGTAAGTCTGCTTAGTCGGTGCATGTCAAATTTAGGGAAGCTTCATTGGGAAGCGGTAAAATCGATACTTAGATATCTAAAGGGAACTAAAGATTTCGATTTATTTTTTCACAAGTCAGAAAATAAATCGAGCCAGTTGCAAGGATATGTAGATGCGGATTACGCTGGGACTTAGACAAGAGAAGATCTTTTACAAATTATGTATATACAGCTGCAGAATCTCCTATCAGTTGGAAGTCGACATTTCAGGATACCATGACGTTCTCAACAACGGAGGTAGAATACATGGCTGCAGTGGAAGTATCTAAAGAGGCCCTGTGGTTAAAAGGCCTAGTTGGCGAGTTTGGGTTCGATAAGGGGCTGATTCCTTTGTTTAGCGACAGTCAAAGCGCCATTCACTTGGCGAAGAATCAAGTATACCACAGTCGAACTAAGTATATCAACGTACGGTATTACAAGATAAGGGAGTGGGTCAAAAAGGAGATCGATTTGATAAAGATCGATACTAAGGTGAATCTAGCGGACATGCTAACGAAGGTCATTCCCGCGGAGGAGTTTAAGACTGTCTTGAGTTCTATTCAAGTACTCAAATGGGAGGAATGACGATCTCGGTAGGAAGACCGCAAAGCAGTTTCTCAGTTCTGGTTAAAAACTGTGACAGCATCAGTTTCACAATTCGGAAAAAAGATTGTGCTAGCAAGGGAAAAGGGGGAGAGCTAAAGCAACCCTAAGGGATACAAGACGAAGGGCAACATATTTTAAGGTGGCTATGAGGAAATACGAGCCAAGGTGGAGATTGTTGTGAAGAATGTCTCGTATTTGTTCAAGATTGCGAAGCCAAAGAAGAGACAAGCGTCTGATATTTAAGGTCCAGAGCTCAGAACATGCACCGGACGTCTCCCATAAAGGGATAGGCGTCTGGCTAAACTTTGGAAAGTCGCGGCCAATTAGGCCAGACGTCCGCCACGAAGGGACATATGTTTGGCAGCACAATTGACTTTTTGTCAAAGGTGCAACCAGGTGTCTGCCCTAAGGGATAGACGTCTGTTTGACGATAACCGCGAATCTCAGGTCGAGATTTATCTCGAAAATTCAGTTATTTGATGGCAGTTTTGTAATTTCTGGGATCTTATTATAACTTAAATTGTGTATGCTATGTATAGGATCTTAGGATTATTAATTAGGGTTAAGTTTGGAGAGTTTTAAATCATAAAGCAAAATGAGTAAACGGCGTCTCCATAAGAGATCTAACCTTTTTAAGGTGAAGGAGAATTTGTAGAAAGACAGAGATCTCGTTGGAGATCATAAAGAGATGGTGTAATAACTCTTGTAAGGTTTTCTTCTTCTCAAGTTCTAATAAAGGTTTTTCCCGTCCCCCAAATCTTTCATGTTATTTTTTTTGCGGTTTGCATCTGGTTTCTTTGTTATTTTGTCATAAAGGTTTTCCGCTACGCCCATTGATCTTGTGGCAACAACACGTCGAGAAGTTGGAAACTAAGGCATGCCCAAATTAGTGCATGCTTGTTCGTTTTATTTTCTTTCACTTTAACTGCTTCAATTGTTTGTTCGCTGCAGGATGAGCCTAGTGTCAAGCCAGAAGTGGTGAATGATAACAGTCAAGCAACCAATGTTTCACAAAACGTTGAATTTGAAGAGTTTCCAAACAAAAATATAAATAGACGAATTGCCTTGGCTTCGTCTGTCTCTGCAGTTGGGCTTTTCCTTTCATCACGGCTTGATTTTGGTGTATCTTTGAAAGATCTAACTGCTGCTGCAATACCATATGAAAAGGTAAGTGTGCTTTCTATGAATTTGAATTTCTAAATAGATTTCTTACTTTCTTAATGTAAGTTTAATCCCACATTTAAATATCTTCATTTCCCCATGCAGTGGAGTACTTTCTTATTTGTATAAGCATTTTGCTGAAATATGCATTAGAATGAACATTAGATCCATCATTTGAAACTAAGTCGCAGAAGAGCTATAGAAAAATATGTATGGAATATGTAGTAAACAATGGAGATGAAAGCCTTCTATTATAGGCTATTGTTAGCAGATTAGTGAAAACATTTTATCCGAAAAGTATCAAACATTTAAATTCATCGCGAAGTGGTCCGACACAGGAATTACTATATGTATCATGCAAAAGAAACAATTTAATAGTAACTGTTCTTTATATTTATGACACTTGCATGGTTATTTTACAGGAAGTTGCAGCATGAATTCATTTAAAAGCAGGATTATTGCAATATGGGAGATGGAGTAAAATATACCATCTTTAACAAAATTATATATGCACTTGATACATAACTTATTTCTATATTAGGAGTTGCATAATTGGAATTCAGACTAATAATTTGCAGTATTAATCTTGTAGTCCTAATTTAAACTCTTATCATAAGAATTTACTATTCATGCTCAGCTTTGCAACACTTTTTAGTTTCTATTTATGCTCTTTCTCCATCAGGGCACACAATAACCTTTTATTAGATGTTTTTATTTTCTATATGAATGATTATGCATCTCTTGTCCATTATCTCAGCTAGAAATTATACTAATTGTAAGCACGTACAAAACACATGACTAGTTTGCACAACACATGGCTAGTTTAAACCATGGAGGACAACTCAATATCACAATTTTAAACCTGTGGTTGCCGCATGAAACAATGTTCAATGCTTGGACATACTTTGCAAATGGTCCTTCTTTCAAATCCTTTTGCTTGTCTAATTGAAGGCCGCTATATGAGCAATTTAAGTCTCTCACTCCACAATGATAGCCTGTTTTTCCCTATCAAAAGGTATCCCTCTGAACATGATTAAAATTTAAATCATTTTGCACTTTATACCCTTCCATGTTGGGGAAATCCAATAAGCAACCCCTCAAAGGTACCAAGCTCTCTCATACCGCTCGTTGAGGGGGGGGGGGCGGGGGCATCCAAGCATGCAAGACAACAATCCTTAACAAGAAGATGAACACCAAGAATTCAACATGGAAAACTCGACCTACATCTGAGTAAACATGGGAATTCCTTTGTCATGAGGAAAACAAAGGTACACCATTCAATCTCCTCCAATCTCACATCTCCTGTCTCTTGATCTCACCCAAGGTTCCAGAACTTGGATTCGGTTTCAGTCTCTCATAATTTTATTAGTTTCGCTGGGTTTCGGCTAGTTTCGCTAATCTCGGTTCGGGTTTCGGTTTCGATTTCGACGGTAATACAACATGCATAAGTGGAGAAATATTAAATACTTAAATTTATGGTTCTATGTTACAAGACAATGATCCTAGTGTTTAAAAATCCAGCCATTATACAAAAAATATTGAAAAGTGTATATAGATAAGTATTAATATATTGTTTGGGTTCACTTTTTTGCGGTTTTCTAACAATGAAGTCTTACAATGATCACGATGACAGTAAAAATGGTATAAAAAAATACGTTTTAAATGTTTCAGCCGAAACGATATTGCATGGTTGGTTTCATATCGATTTTGGGTCTCGTATCGGTCTCCACCGAAACCGATACGAAACAACCACGTATCGGTAGTTTCGGCCGAAATCTTGAACCTTGAGATTCTCACCTCAGAGAGGATTTACAGTCCTATCTTAGAGACCATATCTTCCTTTTGCTCCTTGGCCTTACCAATTTTCATGATAAAAAGACCTATTTATATCATAGAGCAAGTCTTCACCTCATGTCACGCCCCGTTTTCCAGAGTGCGCTAAGATCAGCACATGACAGAGCCAACCATGCTACTTGTGGCTAGGAAATATCCCTCCACAGTCACATTACGGCTGTCTATAAGATATCAAGAACAATAAAAATAAAATAAACTATCTAGTACATGTCCACTTACCAGAATAAACGAGTCAAGAAATATAAATATGCGGAAGCAATAAAATCCAAATAACAATAACATCTGGAAAGTACATCCCAAATACAGGCTCACATTAGGAAATGAAAGTGCTGGAAGAAAACTAAACTAAACTAAACTAAATACCAAATTGCTCCTCACTGCCCGGCCTGTCGACTGAAGTACTCCTGGTCAGCCTGTGACAAAGATAGAGGATCTGGGCCATGCGAAATCCAGACGTCAGTGCGTCATAAAATCAAACAATAAAATATAATCAGGAGGTAACAAGATATGCAGGCATGAGTATGAACAGTAATGAGTGTATACCAGTAACATGAATATGGAACAGTGAAGTGTATGTGCATGCGGTGAGTAATCTATGCTACTGGGTTAATTACTCTCAAGTCTTTGAAATCAATTTAATGAATCGTCGATATTACTCAATAGTATCCCGTACATGCCCGGGACCACGGTCCAGATTCTCGGGCTGAAACCGAGACGTGCCGCTAAGCACAAAACAGGAAACATGTACAGATGAATGATGTCGGCATCATCATCCCGGGACTGGCCTAGCCCCCAAAACTGATCAGTATAAGCGTCGAACTGTTGAGTTACAAGTCAGGTTTTATCATTGATTTCCCCTTATCCCCAAGTTATGTGTTCAAGTCAGGTATTGATAAGTCTGGAGCTAATGCCAACACAGGATCAAGCAGATACATGTTTGTCTATGTAGACAACAGGATACGTCCGTCAGGACAACATGTCATGATTGTCGGCATTAAAAACATGATCAGGTAATATGTCAAGTAGTGGTATACAGGTCATGACAGGTAGTGCACAAGTATCAAACGGATGCTCATAATAAAACTGTAGCGAGTACGGGTGCATGATAAAGGTACGGATGCACAGTAACACATGGATGCACAAATATCTATCAGGGATTACATCTACAACTCCATGACTACGTAAGATGCACATTATCACACATGGGGGTGCTAATATAACAGTAATATGAAATAATATGATCTAGCATGCAACTAGATGTATAATAAATGATACGGATACAAACGGGTATCCGAAAACACAAACATTAATATGGATGCACAATACAATCAACATGTGATATTTTTATTCATATGGATACAGATTATATAACATGGCATGTAGCAAGATAAACTTGCATGCGACTAGATATGTAAATAACGGTATGGATGCATACGGATATCGAAAAACTGAAAAATTGTAATATGGATGCACAATAAAATAAACATGTAATATATTTTTTATTAATATGGATGCAAAATATGTATCATAGCATGTAGCAAGATAAACTTGCCTGATCGGATCTCACGACGGGGTGTATACGCAGCGTCCGACGTTGGGTAGACGTCGCAATACACGCGCTCGCGGGACAGGACCAGGCAAAGTAAGAGAGTGACCACGCTGGCTGGAGATGTCAACTGGATCGCCTGGATCGTTGACGACGGCCACGGCTCCGGCGATCACCGGAAAATACGGATCAAGAAATTAAAGAAAAGAAAAAGAAGAAAGGGGAAGAAGAGAAGAGGACTGGGGTTTGCACTGTGGTTCTATGGTGTGGTGCTCAGAGACAGAGAAGGCGGCAAGGTGGCGACGACAGCGAGTCGTGGGTTTTCCGGCGAGGTTTTACGGCAAGGGCGGTGGATGTTGCAGTGTGCAGGGGATCACGGGTTCTGTGTAGGGTTCAGTGCAGGGGTCAAGAAGAAGGAGGTGATGTGCAAGAAGGTGGTGGTTGCGACGGGGATGATGGCGACAGCGAGGGGGTCGCCGGCAATGGGAGGTGATGGGTGTCGTGGCGATGGGTCACAGGTTTCTTGGGTTGGCAGGGGGTTTGCTCGGGAAAGGAGATGAGAGAGGTGAGGAGAGGGTGGCCGCGAGGGGTGAGGCGACGACGAAGGATCGCTGGCGAGGAGGGTGCAGCGAGGATGGGTCACGGGTTCTTGGGTTGTGGGGTTCTCGTCGGGAAAAGGTTGCAGGGGAGAGAGATAGATGAGCGGGGAGAGAGGAAGTGAGGTCGAGGAGATGAGGCGACGACGACGTGGTCGCCGGCGGTGAGGCGAGGCGTAGGTTAGAGCGAGAACGAGGCGGGAAAACGAAATGAGGGAGGAGAGAGAAGACGTGGGCTGGGGAAAAAGGAGTATGGGTTTTTTTTTTAAAAAAAAGAATATAATATATAGGGAAGAAAGGTAGCTGGGATGTTAAGATTTGATAATATAAAAAATATATTTAGTTGGAAACGAATATATTAAACTGTTAATATAAAAGAAATATTATATTAGTTAAATTTGAGTTTTAGGCTAAATACAAAATAGTCCAAAACACATTCGGATCGAGTCTAAAATTATGGTTTGAAAATACGGTTAATATACGTGTCAACCAAAATCAAAATAGGATATCCGGATAATGAAAAAGCATACCCTCAAGAACGGATGCACACAGCGTGCACGTAGCCATCCAAACGAGTCCGTTTCACTGAACGGGACGAGAACACGAGGTGTTGATGCTACCAAAGGGTCAGGGGTATCATGCACTAGATATATATTTTAAAATATTTTATTTAACTTTAAATGTTATATTAAAAAATGCAGATGCCAGATATAATGCCAGTATGCAGCATAAACAAAAAATATAAAAGTGCACGGATCCATGTAACTAGCCGGGATAAATCATAAACAGGAATCAAGACGGGTTTCCAGCAAGCGGGTCGGGTCGGATGCAAATACAGATGTCAAGTACACTATTCGCACCCAAAACACAGTAAATCAAGAAAAGACCATAAATAAAGCAATACTAAAAAAAGAACTGGAATAAATGAACTAGGGTGTTACATTATACCCAACTACAAAAAGAATTTCGTCCTCGAAATTCCCGGAACATAAAAGATAAACAAACATGAATCTACAAGAATAGGTGTGGAAACTTCTGTCGAATCTCGTCTTCTCTTTTCCAAGTCGTTTCTCCGTGCGAGCAATTCCCCCATGAAACAAGTACGAGAGGGATAACCTTGCTCTTAAGGACCTTTTCTTTTCGATCAACAATCGACATCGGTCGTTCTTCGTAGGTCAAATCCTCCCTTACAGTCAGCTCCGAATGATCTAGCACATGCGTCTCATCTCGAATATACTTACGGAGTTGAGATACATGAAACACGTCATGAACATTCGCCAAAGACGGTGGTAACGCTAATCGATAAGCCACTTCTCCAACACGCTTAATAATCTCGAAAGGCCTAACGAATCGAGGACTAAGCTTGCCTCGACTCCCAAAACGAATCACTCCTCTAGTCGGTGATATCTTCAAGAATACCAGATCACCAACAACGAACTCTAGAGGTCTTCTCGATGTATCGGCCCAACTCTTATGCCGATCTTGTGCCGCCTTCATGTGATTTCGGATGGTATTAACCTTCTCTACTATTTGCACGATCAAATCTGGTCCCAACAATTTTCGTTCTCCAAAATCATCCCAACAAACGGGTCAGCGACACCTGCGACCATACAATGCTTCGAATGGAGCCATCTGAATAGTCGCCTGAAAGCTGTTATTGTACGAAAACTCCACCAAGTGTAGATGATCCTCCCATAAACCCTTGAAATCCAACATACAAGCTCTCAACATATCTTCAAGAGTTTGGATCGTTCTCTCCGACTGGCCATCTGTCTGAGAATGATAAGCGGTACTAAATTTCAATCGCGTCCCCAAACTTTCCTGTAAACTCTTCCAGAAGTGCGATAAGAATCGGGTATCACGCTCACAGGTACTCCATGCAATCTCACAATCTCCTGCATGTACCGTTCTGCTAACGCTTCTGTCGACTGACCAACTCAAAATGGTATGAAATGAGTTGCCTTGGTCAATCGATCAACAATCACCCAAACTGTATTGTTGCCCTTTGGACTCCGCGGTAAAGCTGTCACGAAATTCATGGTTATATGTTCCCACTTCCATTGAGGAATCGGAAGTGGTTGTAATAAACCAGCTACCCTTTGATGTTCAGTCTTAACTTGCTGACACACCAAGCACTTTGCTACAAAGCGAGCAATCTCCCTTTTCATGCCTTCCCACCAAAAATGCTGTCGTAGATCACGGTACATCTTCGTGCCTCCTGGATGTACGGAATATGCGGAACTGTGTGCCTCCTTCATAACTTCTTCGTGAATATCTCTTTTCGGCACACACAAACGGCTGCTATATCGCAACGAACTATCTTCATGAATCAACAAGTCCGTTCGAAGTCCCGCTTCAACCTGTTCTCGAAACTTTTGCAATCTTAGGTCCTGTGACCGCGCTGCTTTAATATTATCGATCAACGACGACTGTACTTGCAGCTGCATCAACTGTCCCGAAGAATGCGGTAACACAATCTCCAACTCGAATCTCTGAAAATCATTGATAAGCTCCTTCTGTGCAGTCAACATCCGAATTGCTGGCAACCGACTAAGCGCATCCGGTACTACATTAACTTTCCCCGGATGCTACTTGAGATCAAGATCGTAGTCAGCCATCAGCTCCAACAATTTACCCTGCCTCATGTTAAGCTCTTTCTGCGTGAACACATACTTTAGGCTTTTGTGATCGGTGAATACTTCGACCCTTTTGCCTAATAAGTAGTGTCTCTAAATCTTCAAAGAGAAAATCACTGCTGCAGGCTCCAAATCATAAGTTGGGTAATTCTTCTCATGGGTCCAACTGTCGCGATGCGTAAGCTATAATTTTCTCATGCTGTATCAAAACACATCCCAAACCTTTCCAAGACGCGTCGCTATGAATCACCAATCCTCCGGAACCGTCTGGTACGGTCAAAATAGGAGCGGTTATCAACCTTTACTTCAACGCCTCAAAATCCGACACACAACTATCCGTTCATACGAATGGTACCTCCTTCCGCGTAAGCTTGGTCAAAGGCTCAGCTAAGCGAGCAAAATTCTCCACGAACCTTCTGTAATATCCGCCAAGTCCCAGAAAACTTCTGATCTCTGCTACGTTCTTCGGAATCGGCCAATCTTGAACTGCCGCAATCTTCTCGGGATCAACGGCGATTCCATCTCCGGATACGACGTGCCCCAAAAATTTCACTTCCTCAAGCCAAAACTCGCACTTGCTCATCTTTGCATATAATCTTTCATGCCTCAATGGCTGCAGTGCGGTCTTTAAGTGTTCTGCATGCTCTTCTAGGCTCCTCGAGTAGACCAGAATATCATCGATGAACACCACTATAAACTGGTCCAAGAACGGTGAAAAGATTCGGTTCATCAAGTACATAAATATCGCCGGTGCATTCGTGACTCCGAATGGCATCACTAAATACTCGTAATGTCCATATCGAGTTCGGAACGCAGTCTTGCAAATATCCTCTGATTTAACTCGAACTTGATGATATCTAGATCGCAAATCCAGCTTCGAGAATACCCTCGCGCCACTGAGTTGCTCGAACAATTCGCTAATGTGAGGGATCAGGTACTTGTTCTTAATAGTCATCTGGTTTAATTCTCGATAATCGATGCACATCCTCCTTGTGCCATCCTTCTTAACTAGAAGAACTGGAGCTCCCCAAAGTGAATTGTTGCTGCGAATCCAACCCTTTTCTAGCAATTCGGTAACCTGTTTCTTTACTTCTTCCAACTCCACTGGTGCCATCGGATAGTACGCTTTTGAAATTGGCGCTGCACCAGGAACAAGATCGATCGCGAACTCCACATCTCGTTTTGGTGGTAAACCCGAGATGTCCTCCAACACGTCCATAAACTCTCGAACTACAGCTGGCGCTCCCTCCTTATCAACTTCCATCGACGAAAGAACGGCGTCTGTCGGCCTAGCCTTAAACTCGACTGGCCCGACAGAACTGCTACCTCCAGCAAAAACAAACTCCGGATGTCCGGGAATCTGGAAAATCACTTTCTTTGCCCTACAATCAATGTGAGCGTGGAAAGTGCCAAGAAAGTCCATTCCCAAGAAATCATAACTGCCAGTATCGATCACCAAGATATCTGCAAATAACTCTCGTCCGCAGATAACAACCGAACAATCCTTGCACTCATTACTAGATATGATCTTCCCATTCCTAGTATGCATGTCCCAGCAACAAGACAGGGTCATGCAAGCAATCAAGTGTGTAGCAATAAACTTGGACGACATAAAACAACGGGATGCACCAGAATCGAATAATGCTAATGCGGGAAAATTATGAACAAGTAGGATACCAGAAACAACTTCATCTGAAGCCTTGGCCTCTTCGGCCGTCAAAGTAAAGGCTCGAGCTTGATTAGGTTCCTGAGTTATTTGTTTCTGCCCCTGAATCAGCCTCTGCGGTGGCTTCTGAGCATCATCCTTCAAACGAAGTTTCGACGGACAAGCATTGATAGTATGATCCGCTGATCCACAAACCAAACAGAGTCCAAGCCTCTTTCAACAATCTCTCTGCACGTGTCCGGGCAGATGGCAGTAACCACAAAACGCCCTTCCTTTCATCTCGGGCACGATTGGCTTCTTCATCGGTATAATGCCACGCCTGTCCACCGGGATCCTCTGCGTAAAGGAGCTTGGTTCGGCGTAAACGCCGGCTTCAGCACCACAACTGCCTGCTGCTGCGCACAACTTGTCTTCACTGATAAGCTCTGCTGCTCTCTGGCTGCTTTAAAAACTTGCGAGAAAGTGGTCAATCCCAGAGATATAATGTGCCTCTGGATTTACATGTCCAAACTGCGCATGAACCTTTTTGCCCTATCAGCTTCTTTGGTAACCAAAGGTCCCGCGAATCGACTGAGCCGTGTCTACTCAGCCGTATGCGCGTCCATGGATCCGCCATTCTGTTTCAGACTGATAAATCTTTCTTCCATTTCCCTCCCATACAATTTGCGGAAAGAACTTCTCCAAGAAACTTTGCGAGAAAGTTGCCCAACTGATCGGCTTGGGCAAACGAGTCTCTTCCACAAGCCACCACTCACGGGCATAGTCCATCAATTGGATGCGTACAACATCCACTCTCTGGTCCTCCGGAATCTGTGCTGCAACGAGCAGATTCTCCGTATCGAATAGCCACTGTTCCGCTGGCAACGGCTCCTCCAAACCAGTGAAAGTGGATGGACCAAGTCTCCTGAAATCCGCCAGGATACCCACACGCTGTACTGGTTTGGCTGCAACAGTGTTTACGCACTGCTGGACGGTCCGCAAACCTTCCTGAAAAGCTTCGGCTTGCCGCTGGTTTATCTCGGTTTGCCGCTTCTGGTTCTCCAGCATCCCACGAATTACTCCAAGCAATGCGGCGTTATCAACATGCCTCTGGTACGACCGCAGGTTCCTGTCTGCCATGATCCTGCAACCAAGATACCGAAGAGGATCAGTATGATAAACAAGATTCAATGCGATAAAACATAAACTGGTAAGTAATGAAGCCGAGAGAAGCAAGGTAATATAATGACCATGAAACAAAGAAATGAATCAAGACCAGGACTCCAAGTTACTTAAATAGAGTACCACGTTGTAACCATGCTGCAGTTCATAGTTACAATCGCATAACTCCGTTCAAGTCGCCTAAATCCTAGTATCAGAATAGAGAAAAACAATAGGGAACCGGAAGGTTTCAAGTCGAGATGCAAAGTTGTTTGTATATCGTCAAGACAAGGGTCAAGGAAAAGATATGATTCAAGAATCATGATAACAATGTGGCAGGACATGTTCCTAATTACGGGTTTTCTGATTTGTGTATTGGGTCCAATACCCAATTACAAAAGAATCAAACCTGATTAACCTAAATCCTATGGCTCTGATACCTAACAAACCCTGTCACGCCCCGCTTCTCAGAGTGCGCTAAGATCGGCACGTGACAGAGCCAATCATGTTACCTGTGGCTAGGAAACATCTCTCCACAGTCACATTACGGCTGTCTATAAGGTATCAAGAACAGTAAAAATAAAATAAACTATCTAGTACATGTCCACTTGCCAGAATAAACGAGTCAAGAAATATAAATATGCGGAAGCAATAAAATCCAAATAACAATAACATCTAGAAAGTACATCCCAAATACGGGCTCACATCAGGAAATGAAAGTGCTGGAAGAAAACTAAACTAAATACCAAATTGCTCCTCACTGTCCGGCCTGTCGACTGAAGTACTCCTGGTCATCCTGTGACAAAGATAGAGGATCTGGGCCATGCAAAACCCAGACGTCAGTGCATCATAAAATCAAACAATAAAATATAATCAGGAGGTAACTGTTAGTTATATGTATGCCCTAGATGCTATTACTGTACATACGATATATATTGTAGTGGATGCTTGGACATATATACGGAGGACTTTCTTGCTCGACATGATAGTATGCTATCTGGTTGTTCTTTATCTTAACATGTACGATGATTGTCTCTATGTTACATGTTGATAAAGTCATTAGGATTAGTACTTGACTACCAGGACTATGATACGGATCATACTAGTGGGGACAGAGTAGTCGTTAAGTACATCCTTCAAATGTTTCTAGTCGTAGGTGTATCGAGACAGGGCATCGATATACTAGAGTAGACTAGCGTATAGCTTCTCGACCCATGTAGATGGGCGATGAATGATTCCATATCTATTGGTGTTTGACATCAGAGACAGTATACGGGTGCTCAATAGAGACTGGGTATACCGAACGGACTCGCCGAGAACTCTCAGATGGTATTATACCTAACGTCATATGGTAGTTCTCTGGTGACACTGGTACAGGTTGGTCTGTAGACCCGAGATCGTCATAGAGTCTTGTGTGATTCCCACTGTGCTTTGATTTCTACCTTACCACGTTCAAGAGAATGTGCAAAACGGTGGCTTTTGGGTACAGTCCCGAATCATATGGAGGCAATGAGCGATAGGAGGTGTTTCGTCTCTCCCGGTATTGGGAGTTGATGTTGCGCTGTGCTCGATTAGCTATTACAAGAAGTTCTTGGCCAAGACTGCTTCAGAGATATACTGGTAAGTGCTATCAGTAGTTTCTTGACCCGTTATGAGCCTCATATCGACACGACTTATCGAGTTATTGGGGTCTGACGTTTACCACCCCTAGACGAGATATGCGACATATCAGACGAAGAGACCGGACTGTACGGTAGTGTTACTGATTGGATTCGCAGGAGTGTGAGCATGCTTGCTTGTTGATGTTCTGATCGCTCAATACCCGGGTGGCTGTTACGTTTAGCAGACCGCTTGCGGCTTGTGGGTGTTTGATATGATCATCACCTACTGCCGGCGTATTGACGAGTCTTTAGAGTCCTACACAGAGCTTTCCTGGCTCAAGCAAAACGGAGTAGGAGCATATATGTGATATGTGCGGGACCGAGATTGATACGATATGAGATACCGTATTCTATTCTCGCGATATGAGATATCGATCGGTTATATATGATATAGCCGGGTTATCGGATCAAGTGTTGATTCGATAAGCTGATTCATTGATATTAGTCGGTTATAGGTGATATAGCCGGATTATTAAATCAAGAGTTGATTTGATAATCTAATGTATAATTATATATTTGATATATTATATTACATTAACTAGTATTAGCTCACTTATGATTTCTTTTCTCACTTAGTGTGCATGTGTATATATGTGATATATATTAGTGTACATGTTTGTGTCATGCTTGATGATACATGCTAGATGGGTGTATGAGACTTATACCATCCTAAAGATAATCCTAGGGTTTTATTTATCAAAGTAAACTACAAATTATGTGGAAATTGGACAAATGATTGAAGCTTGGAGAAGTTTTTGGAACCATTGACAAAGTCTACTAATTTGTTTTATACTTAGATATTTCTTAACCTAACCTATTATCTTTAACCTTGGTTTATTCTCTACAAGAGTTAGGCATGAGGGCTTAACTCACCTATGGTTGCAATAATTCATTTGGATGAATTATTCATATGAGTTCTTTCTTCTTCTTCTTCTTCCTCTCAAAAAGCTTTCTAGCTTCAATGGAGGTATGAGAAAAAGTGTGAGAAAATCAAATCTAAAATGAGCCTACTTCCTGCTTCATCATCTTCTACTACTTGCCATTTAGTAAAGGGTGTTTGCTTCACTAATTCCGTAATTAGTGAAGAGATAGCTTATGTTAGTGTCTTCTCGACGTAGATCATCTTCGGCCTCGAAGTCTTCGAAGCAAGCATGTTCGTTTCTTCATGGGAGCCTCTCTAGAGTCCGGAGTTCACGATCGCAGCGAAAGGGACTACTACACGGAGCTATTGAAGTGAAGGACCGGTCTACAAAGGTTGTATTCCTTACTCACTAGACATGCAAAGTATTTGCATTTATATTTCCGTCGATTTCTAGTTAACGATTCTTAGTTAGGGTTAGCTAAAACGGCAAATTTTTGAATTTGGCATAGACGATGCCTCCCGAAACCTTGCTGCCGTCTTAGGTAACCCTGTAGTGGTATCAGAGCCATGCTAGAAATTTAGACGGATTTTTTTAGGATTACAAAACCGAAATACTCCGAAACTTGAAACGGAAAAAACAAGTTTCTGTCGATTTTAAATAATTGTCAAAAAAAGTTTTAAACAAGTACAGAGTGATGTATGAGATATATCATGAACACAGTCAAAATTTCAGGGCATTCTGAAAAATTTTGGACGGCTACATACACCCTCATCTCGGCCAAAACCGAGCCCCCCCCGAAAATTTTTGTGTGTTCCAGTTACTTGGTTTTGATGTTTCAGGTGTTTGTTTTTGCTAATTTTGCATGTGATGTAATGTTACACTATAAACAATTCGGAGTGTTTCGTATTCGTATTTTTAACATTGTTTCGAGTTATTCGCATGTTGTCTAGGCGAAGTTAAAAAGTTCGATCAAATGTCAAAATCCCATTTTTCTAAGTTTAACGTATTCGGAAAAACATGCAAGTAATCCTATGAACCCTCTAGAAGAATGAAACCCTAACTCGACTTTTTGGATCGTGGAACCGCGGTCAAAACCTAGGGTTTGCCGTAGTTCCGTTGCAACATGAGTGAGGGTTGGGTTTGCCCTTCTACGGCTGGTTCATAGGTACTGTGGCATATTCCGGGTATTATTAAAACCGTGCTCAAGTGTTGAGCTGTTGGAAAATTGTGGGATTTTGATGAATCGATCGAAAAGTTTAACGTTGTCTGGATATTATGTGATGGGATACAATATTTGGAATCCACAAGTAGTTATGAGATAACTAGTTTGAATTTTATAAATCTAGCAGTTTAGTCTCATTTGATCGGTTGCCACGGGATTTTGATGTGATCAAAAGTCCGTCGCAATCATGTAGTGTACGCGGATACTCGCCGGGTAAACTTAATAGATAGCTACGCCCCATAGCCCCGACCAAGTGGCTGTAGGAGAACCCCGTCGCCAAAAGCATCCGTTCGGGTGCTCGCGGCAGCGGTGTTCCGCCTTAGTGCACTTCGTCGACGTATCGGGGGGTGCGACCGTCTACTAAAGTTTCCGACGAGCATTCGATCAGGATGTCGGGAATCTTGTTGAATTGCCCGACTTGTTATTGAAAAGTGTTTTCGGTATCGAGACTAAAATGCGGCGTTTATAATTATAGGCATGCGATATCTAAGGAATTCATTTGGTTAGGCATGAAATCCAAAGTATGTGATACGCTGGGTTTATAATGTCTAAGGTGGTTGCGGATTCCAACTGTTGTAGTTTTTCACTTTCTTTTCTGCGACCGTAAATGTAATATGTGGTGTATCGCCGGTTTCGTTACTATATATCAACGACAATTGGGATACGCATATTTACTTACGTTGATAATATGTGATGTTATGTGTTGCTGTGATATCTTAAATTGGATCGTCGTGTTTTGAATAGCCGGGGGTTTTATGTGAGATGAGGGTTTTTATTTTCATTCATGTAAAATTCATTATATATAATATTCTTTTATTGGGGCACTTCCGGGTTGAGGATGATGTCACCATTGTATATTATTTACTTTTCCGCATTAGGATAGACCCAAGGAGGGGAGCACAAGTAACCGGGTTCTGGAGTCCAGTGGGAGACCATCTCGAGGAGTCGAGACCGGGTTTCCTAACTCTAGAATTGGTAGGGTTGCTTGCTGCTCTCGTAGGGGTCTAGGGATGTGGGTTTTGCTATTCATCACGACCGTGAAATCCGTGTTTTATACAGGCTTAAAATAAAACCCGGAAATCCTAGTATTTCCAATATTTCATATGTTTTTATTCTGCTGCGATATTCTGTGATGTGATCATTGATTATATTCTGAGACGAATGCCTATATATTATATGTATGAGATATAATTAATAATGTTGCTTTCGTTTCATATATGATGCTTGGGAAGCATAATAAATGGGACTTCATTAATGAGATTAATGAAATAAAAGAAATCTAAAAGATGTTGTAGAAACTTGTTTTAAAAACTGGTAGCGCTAGTTCTTACTTTGCATAGCGGTATTCCTTGCAGAATATCCAGCACCTTATTCGATAAGAAAAGAGCCGAGATCTTTTCACCGGGAGTGGACTCTTTAGCGAAACTAGCAGATGCTACAAACCCGGTTTGTGTTTTGATTGCTTTTATAGTTTTTGCTTTGCATAGTGGTATTTGTGAAATATTCTGCACCTTATTCGATAAGGAAAGAGCCGAGATCCTTTCACCGGGAGTGACCTCTTTAGCAAAATTAGTAAAAGCCTAAAAAACACTCCATTTCAAAATCACTCGATTCTACGACGATATCAAGTTCATTACGCAAAAAGTTTTCTTAAAAACCTGTCGTAGCCCTCCGTCATTTTAGATAAGTAATAGTTAGTATTCGTGCTGCGTTTGTTGACCTCTGTCAAGGCGTAGTGTGCAGTAGCTGATTAATACTAATCTGCATAGCATATGATATGATTGATTTAGGGTAGTCGTGCGACCTTGTTGACCTCTGTCAAGGGTCATGCGGGCGGGTTTAATTCAATCAGGAAATGACGGGTTGAACTTGACTTGCAGTCTATGGTTTGTTGACCTTGTCAAGGTCATAGATCACTCGGGGCAAAACATTATCGGGAATTTCAAGTGTTGAAATTTGCAATGAGATTGTATACCTTCTATGAGATAGTTGGATTCCGATACCCGCTGCGAGTAAGAGTTACTCCTGAGAGAGTTTTACACATTACAATTAGCCGATCAAGTAGGTATCTAGAAAGGTGTTAACGGGGTTACGCCTCTGGGAAAACGAGGTTTATTTTAATTAGGTCCGTGCGAAAGCACGGGGAACCTCCCTCAAAGTACCGGCACTGGCCTGGCCGAAAGATTGGCGAACTTGTAAGCTGTAATTAATCCCGGCTAGTCTTACCTTTTAGGATTTGAAGGAAGATTTGAGTAAAACAGTGGGAGCCATCCTGATTAGATAAATTAATAACCAATCTAATCTTGCAAGAGTATACGCTGAGTGTTTTCTTCTCTCTCTCCAGGTAGCGACCATGTCACGTCTTAATCAAGATAATAATACGGATGTATTGACTGAACCCGCTTGTTATACTGAGCCGGGGAACGTTGGTCCAGCTCCATTTTATAATTGTTATAAGACCGAGTAGGAAATAGGGGATTACCAGGATTCCCATGCCGCCCAAACGAAGAAAGTGCATGCTGATGCATCATCTTTGGGTGTTATCATTACAGAGAACTGATTCTCAGTATCCTTTACGTCCTGGGTATGTGATATCGGATCAGGATCCCGCATATGTAATCTGTTACATAGGCTACAGATAGGTAGAGAACTGAGAAAGGGTGATAAGTTTCAAGAGTTGGAAACGGTGCATGTGTTGCAGCCAAGTTTGTTGGCAGTTATCACCCTGTATTATCAAATACATTAATTCTGAGCGAATGTTATTAGATACCGAACCTGATATACAAAAATCATATCAGTCTCTTTATTAAGATAAAGAAGGATATAATTTTGTATTGTTGGATAATGTTTTGAACATTTCCTACATCAAGAGTTGATCGGTTCAGGCACGTTATCTAAAAGCATATACGTTCTAAATCAAACTACAGTTCTTAACGTACAAAACACACACAAGAGAAAGAGTTCAGATATGAATGAATCCTTCTTGAGGCATTGTAGACTATGTCATATTATAGCGACCCGACTAGCTAAGTTACATAAAAATGCATATTTAAATCAGTTTGAATTTACATCTTGTGAAACTTGCCAGTCATGTCACAAAGATATGATGGCTATAGCTCCGTTTATTGGAAACAGAGAAAGAGTTGGTGAACTCTTAGGATTGATACATGATGATGTGTGTAAGTCCCCTGTCTACACATACCAGGACTGGTTCTTTGTATTTCATTACATTCACTGATGATCTCTCAAGATTCGGACATATGTTTCTGTTGAAACACAAGTCTGAACTTTTTGAGAAATTCAAAGAATATAAGCCAGAAGTAGAGAAACGGGTATAAGTATTATGTCCTTTGATGTGATCAGGAAGGAGAATACTTGAGCACGAAGTTCCTGGACCGTTCTAAAGGAGAATGAGATTCTCTCTCAGCATTACTCCTCCATATACACCACAGCACGTCGGTGTATCGAGGCGGAGCAATTGCATCCTATGTGATAAGGTGTGCTCTATGATGAGTACTACTGAGTTGCTTATTTCCTTTTGGGGTTATGCACTTGAGAAACTATATACCTATTGAATAGGGTTCCAACCAAATCAGATGCCTACCACTCCATATGCGATATGGTATGGGAAGAGCCCATCTCTTAAGGATGTTAAGATTTGGGGTTGTCCGGCCTATGTCTAAAAGCAAAATCCGGACAAGCTCGAGGCAAGGTCAGTTCTGTGGAAGTTTGTTGGATATCCCAAGTATTCGCAAGGGAATGTCTTCTACCACACCGAGAAACAAAAGGTGTTTTATTTTTCGGCATGCCACCTTTTTGAAAAGGATTTTCTTGTGAAGAAATTAGTGGTCATGAGGTAGAACTGGAAGGAGTTCCAGCTATACAAATTACAACTGATAATTTGGTAGAACCGGAAGATTCAATAGTTCCCAACGAATCTTAGCCTCTCCGCCGATCTGGTAGGGTTCCTCACCCACCTGAGAGATATTTCGGTTTTCTCTATGACAGGAGGAGCGAGAATTGCATCATGAGATGATGACCTAACTAGTTTCGAGCAGGCCATCAAGAGTGGGGACTCTGTAAGAATGGCTGGATGCTAAGCGATCTGAGATGGAATCCATATACACCAACAAAGTATGGACTTTAGTTGCTATATCTGAAGGGTTAAATCCCAATCAGGAGCAAGTATATCTTGAGAAGATTACTTGGTGTACATGGAAAAGTTGAGACTTTCAATGCTAAGACTTGTTGCAAAAGGTTCTCGTCATCGACCAGATGTGGATAATGATGAAACCTTTTCTAGTCTCTATGCTTAAGTCCATCCAGATCCTACTTGCTATTGCTACATACCATGACCACGATATCTGGCAGTTGGGTATCATGACTGCTTTTCTAAATGGTGATTTAGAAGAAAGCGTATATAAGTACACAGCCAGAGGGCTTCGTAGACAGTGGGAGCAGCGGAAACGTATGCAAGTTGCTTTATGGGATAAAACAGGTATCGCGGAGTTGGAACATCTGTTTTGATACGGTAGTCAAAGAGTTTGACTTCATCAAAATGGTAGATGAACCTTATATATATAAAAAGGTAGTAGGGAGTATGGTGGTGATCCTCGTATTGTACGTGAATGACATGCTCTTGATAGGAAAGGAGTTTCTTATGCTATACTCGGTCAATCTTCTCTTATCACAAGCATTCTCCATATAGGATTAAGGTGATACCTCCTAAATCCTGGGTTTTGGATCTATGAGATAGATCTAAGTGGATGTTAGGATTCTCACTAAGTGTAGTGAGATGGTATCAATCGATCTTGGGGAGAATCACTGGATAGCTTACAGGGTGGTAAGGACGACTGAATGTCAGTCACAGGTATTGTCTTTACGCTCAGTAGAGGGACGGTATGTTGGAAGAGTTTCAAGCTAGATGCCGTGGCAAACTAGACGATAAAGGCTGGATATATTGCTACCAAGGATGCTACCAAAGAGGTAGTATGGATTTATATAAGTTCATGAGATGAACTCCGTTCCTACCATTGTGTGACAATGGAGTTGTGGCTTAGGCCTAGGAACCCCCGTCCCATCTATGATCCAGACATATTCTTAGGCAGTATCACCTGATCATGGAGATGGATGATCTCCAGGGAGATCGAGGTTAGGAGAGTAGACTACAGAGGACAACACGGCGGATCCACTCACAAAGGCCTATTCTCAGGAGAGACTTTTATGGGATGGTTGAGTATGAGATACTTCAACCACTGCTGATTGTTAGGTATGAGATACTACAACAGATGACCCTAGTGCAAGTGGGAGATTGTTAGCTATATGTATGCCCTAGAGGCCATTACTATACATACGATGTATATTGCAGTGGATGCTTGGACATATATACGGAGGACTTTCTTGCTCGACATGATAGTATGCTATCGGTTGCTCTTTATCTTAACATGTACGATGATTGTCTCTATGTTACATGTTGATAAAACCCTTAGGATGATTACTTGGCTACCAGGACTATGATGCAGATCATACTAGTGGGGACATAGTAGTCGTTAAGTACGTCTTTCAAATGTTCCTAGTCGTAGGTGTATCGAGACGGGGCATCAATATACCAGAGTAGACTAGCGTATAGCTTCTAGACCCATGTAGATGGGTGATGGATGATTCCATATCCATTGGTGTTTGACATCAGAGACAGTATACAGGTGCTCAGTAGAGACTGGGTACACTGAACGGACTCGCTGAGAACTCCCAGATGGTATTATACCAACGTCAGATGGCAGTTCTCTAGTGACACTGGTACATGTTAGTCTGTAGACCCGAGATTGTCATAGAGTCTTGTATGAGTCCCACTGTGCTTTGATTTCTACCTTACCACGTTCAAGAGAACGTGCAAAACGGTGACTTTTAGGTATATTCCCGAATCACATGGAGGCAATGAGCGATAGGAGGGGTTTCGTCTCTCCCGGTATTGGGAGTTGATGTTGCGCTGTGCTCGATTGGCTATAACAGGAAGTCCTTGGCCAAAGCTGCTTCAGAGATATACTGGTAAGTGTTATCAGTAGTTTCTCGACCCGTTGTGAGCCTCATATCGACACGACTTATCGAGTTATTGGGGTTTGACGTTTACCACCCTTAGACGAGATATGCGACATATCAGACGAAGAGACCGGAGTGTACGGTAGTGTTACTGATTGGACTTGCAGGAGTGTGAGCAGGCTTTCTTGTTGATGTTCTGATCGCTCAATACCCGGGTGGCCGTTACGTTTAGTAGACCGCTTACGGCTTGTGGGTGTTTGATATGATCATCACCTACCGCCGGCGTATTGACGAGTCTTTAGAGTCCTACACAGAGGTTTCCTGGCTCAAGCGAAACGGAGTAGGAGCACATATATGATATGTGCGGGATCGAGATTGATACGATATGAGATACCGTATTCTATTCTCGCGATATGAGATATCGGTCGGTTATATATGATATAGCCGGGTTATCGGATCAAGTATTGATTCAATAAGTTGATTCATTGATATTAGTCGGTTTTAGGTGATATAGCCGGATTATTAAATCAAGAGTTGATTTGATAATCTAATGTATAATTATATATTTGATATATTACATTACATTAACTAGTATTAGCTCACTTATGATTTCTTTTCTCACTTATTGTGCATGTGTATATATGTGATATATATTAGTGTACTTGTTTGTGTCATGCTTGATGATACATGCTAGATGGGTGTATGAGACTTATACAATCCTAAAGATAATCCTAGGGTTTTATTTATCAAAGTAAACTACAAATTATGTGGAAAGTAGACAAATGGTCGAAGCTTGGAGAAGCTTTTGGAACCATTGACAAAGTCTACTAATTTGTTTTATACTTAGATATTTCTTAACCTAACCTATTAACTTTAACCTTGGTTTATTCTCTACATGAGTTAGGCATGAGGGCTTAACTCACCTATGGTTGCAATAATTCATTTGGATGAATTATTCATATGAGTTCTTTCTTCTTTTTCTTCTTCCTCTCAAAAAGCTTTCTAGCTTCAATGGAGGTATGAGAAAATCAAATCTAAAGTGAGCCTACTTCCTACTTCATCATTCTCTACTACTTGCCATTTAGTATAGGGTGTTTGCTTCACTAATTCCGTAATTAGTGAAGAGATAGCTTGTGTTAATGTCTCCTCGACGTAGATCATCTTCGGCTTCGAAGTCTTCGAAGCAAGCATGCTCATTTCTTCATGGGAGCCTTGTAAGTCTACGTTAGCGCCCCGGCCGTCTACAGACGCCAAATGCGGAACAAAAACTTTTTAACTGGCGCTATCGTATACTTTAACCTGGATCTGCCATTATTGCTAAACTAACAAACTGTAAAGAGGGTAGAAAGGTTATACCGAACGATCCGAGTCCTTCGTTCTTTAACCATCATCCCACGCTCCGTTGCGGCTACTCCGATCTCGTCGATCTCCGATCTGATCGTCCAGGTGGCACCACGTCACTGATTCTTTAAACGGGCTCCCGCCTCTGACTCGAGGCAACTCGGTCGTCAAGTTTGCTAAAAGAGACGACCAAGAATGATGTAGAGAATGAGTAGATGACTTTGTCTTACTTCGTCCAAGACCGTGGACGATCGGTTAATGAAGTTGCCGATGGAAATGAAATGGAACAAGAAATGAACTATGAAATTTCCATGCATCCAAAACTTTGGTCTTTTCTTTTTAGCAACCATAATCTTTTCAAGTGAGTGTGTGGAGGAGGAGAGAGAGGGCTGGCCACTTATAGCAAAGAGGGAGGTGATGGTAGGAGCAAGTGGTGACCATAACATGAAGCTTATCATGACAAAATATCAAGAACAAATATCTTAAGGAAAACAAGAATCATTGAAATCAAAGCATGAGTCATAATCCTTGTCACCACTTTCTAGAAACTTCTAGAACCTTCTAGAAGCATGACTCACCCTCATCCAAGAAAAGATAAATCCGTCTTTAACCGAATGTTAAAAGACGGCTGATAGAAAACTGGAAACTGGCAACTTCCAAAAGTGATCCTGAAACGACTTTCAGGATAACCCCGTATCTGTATAAATATACCCGCATTTGTATTACGACCGAATACAAATGCAACTGAGACAAAGATATTATACCTACTCAATATAATACTCGGATCCGGCTTAAACCAAAGCCGACCAGTATCAACTGCCCGAAAAATAACACGTGCGTAAACGCACGTGCATTTTCCGAACCCTGCCATAAAACCATACGGCCTCTACAACGTTTCGCCCGAACTAGGGAAACTGTCTGTGGGGGACTCTAATGACTCGTCAGTACCCTGGCAGTGGGTTTAACCACAAACCGTCAGCGGCACTAGCAATGCATAACGGCTGCCCATGGACTGACCTCAAGGGAGGCCGATGAGCGAACTCATCCGGAAACCCCACTGAGCCTAACAGTGACAATGTATATACAGTCCGGTCCATTCGTCTATGAGTATCGCATATCTGCCTAGGGGGCTAGTAACGTCAGACCCCCAATAGCAGTATAAGTCGTGTCGGAGTGTAGCCCAATAACACCCTGAGATACTACTGGAGTACCTACCAGTAAATCTCCTGCCACGGCCGTGGGCTATGTGTAATGGCTCTCCTAAACACAGCACGATCTCGCCCCCAATACCGGGAGAGACGAATCCCCTGCCGATCCGCTCACGTGCCTCCATATGGCTCGGGACTGTACCCAAAAGCTACCTGTTTGCACGACTCCTTTGAGCCGTGGTAGGGTAGAAATCAAAGCACAGTGGGAACTCACACGAGACAAATGACGACCTCAGGTCGATGAACTAACCTGTACACATGTCACCTGGGAACTGCTATCTGACGATAGGTATAGTACTAACTAGCAGATTCCCGGCGAGTCCTGTCCGGTGTACTCATAACCCAATGAGCACCTGTATACATCTTAGGTGATCCAACTGACACCAGTGGCTTGTGAGACCGGCCACCGCCCCTCGTCGGGGTCTCGACTGTATACACTATTTACTCCGGAGTATCGATGCCTTGTCTCGAAACTCCCACGACTAGGGACCACAATTAAGGATATGCATATAAACTACCCAACTCTCACGTATATGATCGCCATCATACTGTTGGTAGTAAAGCAAGATCCTAAGGGCTCTATCAAAGTGTAACATGTAATCAGTCACCTGATCATGTACACGACTGATAAAGGCAAACCAGATAGCATACTATCATCTCGAGTAAGACTGTCCTACCGGTATAGGTCCTCCGCAATCATTGCAATCACGTACCTGCGATCCAATAATTGACTATGAGGGCACTATCTCCAACAAGCCTCTCTAGAATCCGGAGTTCACGATCGCAGCGAAAGGGACTACTACACGGAGCTATTGAAGTGAAGGACCGGTCTACAAAGGTTGTATTCCTTACTCACTAGACTTGCAAAGTGTTTGCATTTATATTTCCGTCGATTTCTAGTTAACGATTCTTAGTTAGGGTTTGCTAAAACGGTAAATTTTTGAATTTGGCATGGACGATGCCTCCCGAAACCTTGCTGCCGTCTTAGGTAACCCTGTAGTAACAAGATATGCAGGCATGAGTATGAACAGTAATGAGTGTATAACAATAACATGAATATGGAACAGTGAAGTGTATGTGCATGCGGTGAGTAATCTATGCTACTGGGTTAATTACTCTCAAGTCTTTGAAATCGATTTAATGAATCGTCGATGTAACTCAATAGTATCCCGTGCATGCCTGGGACCATGGTCCAGATTCTCGGGTGAAACCGAGACGTGCCACTAAGCACAAAATAGGAAACATGTACAGATGAATGATGTCAGCAGTATCAACCCGGGACTGGCCTAGCCCCCAAAACTGATCAGTATAAGCGTCGAACTGTTGAGTTACAAGTCAGGTTTCATCATTGATTTCCCCTTACCCCCAAGTTATGTGTTCAAGTCAGGTATTGATAAGTCTGGAGCTAATGCCAACACAGGATCAAGCAGGTACAGGTTTGTCTATGCAGACAACATGATACGCCCGTCAGGACAACATGTCAGGATTGTCGGCATTAGAAACAGGATCAGGCAATATGTCAAGTAGTGGTATATCAGGTCATGACAGGTAGTGCACAGGTATCAAAATGCTCATAATAAAACTGTAGCGAGTACGGGTGCACGATAAAGGTACGGATGCCCAAATATCTATCAGGGATTACATCTACAACTCCATAACTACGTAGGATGCATATTATCACGCATGGGGTGCTAATATAACAGTAATATGAAATAATATGATCTAGCATGCAACTAGATGTATAATAAATGATACAGATACAAACGGGTATCCGAAAACACTAAAACATTAATATGGATGTACAATGCAATCAACATGTGATATTTTTATTCATATGGATGCAGATTATATAACATGGCATGTAGCAAGATAAACTTGCATGCGACTAAATATGTAAATAACGGTATGGATGCATACGGGTATCGAAAAACTGAAAAATTGTAATATGGATGCACAATGAAATAAACATGTAATATTTTTTTTATTAATATGGATGCAAAATATGTATCATAGCATGTAGCAAGATAAACTTGCCTGATCGGATCTCACGACGGGGTGTATACGCAGCTTCCAACGTCGGGTAGACGTCGCAATACACGCGCGCGCGCGGGACAGGACCAGGCAAAGCAAGAGAGTGACCACGCTGGCTGGAGATGTCATCTGGATCGCCTGGATCATCGACGACGGCCACAGCTCCGGTGATCACCGGAAAATACGGATCAAGAAATTAAAGAAAAGAAAAAGAAGAAAGGAGAAGAAGGGAAGAGGACCGTGGTTTGCACTGTGGTTCTATGGTGTGGTGCTCAGAGACGGAGAAGGCGGCAAGGTGGCGACGACAGCGAGTCGTGGGTTTTCCGGCGAGGTTTTACGGCAAGGGCGATGGATGTTGCAGTGTGCAGGGGATCACGGGTTCTGTGTAGGGTTCAGTGCATGGGTCAAGAAGAGGGAGGTGATGTGGAAGGAGAGGTGGTGGTTGCGACGGGGATGATGGCGACAGCGAGGGGTCGCCGGCAATGGGAGGTGATGGGTGTCGTGGTGAGGGGTCACAGGTTTCTTGGGTTGGCAGGGGGTTTGCTCGGAAAAAGGAGAGGAGAGAGGTGAGGAGAGGGTGGCCGTGAGGGTAAGGTGACGACGAGGGATCGCCGGCGAGGAGGGTGCAGCGAGGATGGGTCGCGGGTTCTTGGGTCGTGGGGTTCTCGTCGGGAAAAGGTTGCGGGGGGGGGGGAGAGATGAGCGGGGAGAGAGGAAGTGAGGTCGAGGAGATGAGGCGACGACGGCGTGGTCGTCGGCGGTGAGGCGAGGCGTGGGTTCGAGCGAGAACGAGGCGGGAAAACGAAATGAGGGAGGAGAGAGAAGACATGGGCTGGGGAAAAAGGAGTGGGTTTTTTTTTATAAAAAAAAGAATATAATATATAGGGAGGAAAGGGAGCTGGGATGTTAAGATTTGATAATATAAAAAATATATTTAGTTGGAAATGAATATATTAAACTGTTAATATAAAAGAAATATTATATTAGTTAAATTTGAGTTTTAGGCTAAATACAAAATAGTCCAAAACACGCCCTGGTCGGGTCTAAAATTATGGTTTGAAAATACGGTTAATATACGTGTCAACCAAAATCAAAATAGGATATTCGGGTAACGAAAAAGCATACCCCCAAGAACGGATGCACGCAGCGTACACGTAGCCATCCAAACAAGCTAGTTCGTTTCACTGAACGGGACGAGAATACGAGGCGCGGATGCTACCACAGGGTCGGGTATCATGCAAGCCATACTGGATATTTTTTTAAAAAATATTTTATTTAACTTTAAATGTTATATTAAAAAAAATACAGATGCCAGATATAATGCCAGTATGCAGTATAAACAAAAAAAATATGAAGGTGCACGGATCCACGTAACTAGCCGGGATAAATCATAAATAGGAATCAAGACGGGTTTCCAGCAAGCGGGCCGGATCGGATGCAAATACAGATGTCAAATACACTCTTTGCACCCAAAACACAGTAATCAAGAAAAGACCATAAATAAAGAAATACTAAAAAAAGAACTGGTATAAATAAACTAGGGTGTTACACCTCAATACATTAGAATTCATTCTCCTAATTAAATTAGGGTATATTTATCTTATCTAAGTCCGTCTTTTACTTTATTTAGGATTCCTTAACTTATTTAAATTTAAATCCCTATCCACAATTTAATTCTCTATCTTATTCTATCTAAATAATTACTAATTTAAATTTAAATAAATAAATCAACAATCTCAACCTTAGCTTAAATTTAAATTATCTCTTTAGTATACTCTCATCTCTTTATCTATTAGTATCCCACACTAATATATTAATCCAGTCCAGCTGACCCAAGTTCAAACTAGACTTTCTCGTGATTTATTCACATATTTAAGTGTTCAACTACATGTGAGACTCAACTCCAACAATCTCCGTTTTGAGTCAATCTGTTGAGCCAAAGAAGAGGAGAAACATCATTGTTCTCATTATCCTTCTCGCAGATAAACTCACCTCCATCTACTTGGAAACCTTGTACTATCTTTGTTGACTTCATATTGAGCATCATGATCAGTGTTTTAAAGGCGGAGCGTGGCGTCTCGGGCATCCGGACAAGACGAACTGGGCGGCTATCGCCTCAAGTTCCTAAAGGCTCACCTCAGCGTTAAAGACGAGAAATTGATGCGAGCATCTAAGTGATTTTTATTTAAAAAATAAAAATAAAAATAAAAATAAAATAAATTTCATGTTATTTCAATCTCATTTTTGTTTATATATACTTGCTTTCTCTTTAATCATCGAGAAGTCTTTTATCAGAACATAATCAAACAAAAAATGACAAAAAAATTAGGGTTTTAATTCCAAATTGAAAAGTCTTTTATTCTTTTCTTTCATATTCTTTCTCTAATTTTCAAACCAACATAGTAAACTTATGTTGGCGGTCTAAATATTTGTCGTCTTATTTTACTTAGGCGGTCGCCTTTTTACCGCCTCTTGTCTTAGACGATAGGCAAGTTTCGTCGCATTGAAATCGCCTTTCGCTTTCAAAACATTGACCAAGATCAAAACCATATGGTTCATCTTGCCCAAAACATTAGGATCTCCTAATACGGAGACAAATCTGAATATATACTGATGTGCTACAGAATGCTTGAAACAAACTATGAACCTATCTGTGGTCCCAGTGCTCATGTATGTGTGTACATCCTTTAGCAATGCTTTCTTGTGCTTCTTGTGGTCACCAATGTATGCTCCTTTGCATGCCTTCTTTGGCGTTGTCTGTGTATGCTCCCTTTGACAATGCATATGCACACTTCCTTTGTGTCTGTCTATGCACGCCTCTGATCATGCTCTTTTGCATCATTCTTTGCCACCGCCTCTATGCTTCTCCTTTGGCGCCGCCCGTGTGCCATTGATGCATGGCGATTGTGCATTCTATGCGCCTTCATCTTCGAGATAACATGGTATACTCTAATTAGATTAGCGCACCCTTCGTCGTGTAACATAAGATCGTCTTTAGGCAACTTGGTTGGCTCCATCATGATTGGTCTACCTTCAACAAACTTCGTCGGATCAATCCTTCTCCTTTATGATGCTTGTGTTGATTTGACTTGAAACCACATCTACCGTCACCTTGCGAAGTTGTATCCTACGGAGTTCCATCGACTCTGATACCACTTGTTGGGAAATATGATAACCTCCTCCCTGAAGCTACTAAACTTCGATACGACTTGTTAGAAAAAACATGTGCAAGCACGCAAGACAACGATCCTTCAGAAAAAAGATGAACGCAAGAATTTAATTTGGTTCGACGAAATTTGACCTACCTCTATGAGGCAAACATGAGGATTCATTTATAGTGAAGAAAACAAAGTTGTATTACTCCATCTCGTCCATTTTCTCATCTTCTTGCTTAGTCTCACCTCAAGGTAGAGGATTATGACCCGCATAGCTCTATCTCTTTTGCTTCTTAGCCTTGCCAATTTCACTGATGAAAAACACCTCTTTATTATAGCCTAAAACAAGTCTTCTTCTATATAGGAAAGAATTCATTCTCCGAATGATTTTAGGACAACTTTGCCTAGTCCGAATAAGAATTTTCCTTTATCTAATAGGACTCCCAGCATGCCCTTATCCCAAACTCTTGGTGTAGGCAATATGACTCCATGTCTTCTATTTAGCTTTTTAAAGGTCGTCTCCTCGGTTAAGTTACCAATTAACATATCATTCATAATTGCCTATATCTATGTTCTTCTAGGTCTATCCATACCCTTAGTTGCATCACTAACTATAATTTTGTCATTTTTTAAACTAGGGCATTTATTGTTCTTCATTGCATATGTCCAAATTATCTTAATTGGTTCTCTCTCATCTTATTTTTTATGAGAGTAACCTATAAGGCTCTAACTTATTACGAATACATTCATTCCTTATCCTATTTTTTTTATTATATGACCACTCATCGATCATAGCACTCTCTTTTCTTCCATATTCGTTTTTTGGACATGTTATTTCTTAATTGCATAACATTATGATCCACAAAAAATTGCCAGCCTTATAGTCCTATAGAATTTTCGTTTCAGTTTCAAATATATCCTGTGATGACATAGCACTCCTGAATTACTTATCCACTTCAACCATCCTACTTTTATTCTATGAGCTACATTTTTCTTGATCTCCCCATCATGTTTAATTAGAGTCTAAGTAACTAAAATGATTATTTGTAGGTATTTCTTAGCCATCAAATTGCACCATATGTCCATGTCTTCATATTGTTATGCTAAAATTGCATTTTATATATTGTTGTTGTTTGCTAATTCTAAATTCGTTAGATTTCTAATGCATCTATCCATTTTTCGAGTTTAGAAATTATTCCATTTGTGGAATCATCTACTAGAACAATATCATCAATAAACAACATACACCGTGGGAACTCCATCTTGAATATCTTTAGTTAGCCCACCCATAACTAATGTAAAGAGATAAACACTTAATGCCTATATAACAGGACTCCTTGACTTATTTAAATTTAAACCCTACACATAATTTAAATAAATCTATTTCATTTTCTATATAAAATAATTACTAATTTAAGTATAAACTAAAAACTCAACATTCCATACTTGCGTTAAAAGTTCCTTCAATTAAAACTTAATGAGTACAAACACTTGCAAGTAGTGAAAATGGAATTTCCTATAGCATTTAAGTAGAGACAAATTTTAACTCGGAATTTGATAAATCTTGCCCGTTTAAGTTCAATCTTCATCCACTTCGGTACTATCATTTTAACTTCATTCAATCATTTCAAACATGATGCATTCTTTGATGAACATGTTTACAAATGTAACTAATTCTAGAAATTTCTGTAACTAATTCATCCAACCACTTTAACATGATGCCTTCTTTGATGAAAAAGGTTAGTCTCTTGGATAAGGTTGCATGAACATGGATACAGGGATACAGATACGACAAGATGCAATACGGCGACACAACAAAATCCCAAAATATAGGATACAGAGACACAGCTACATATATGATCTTATAAAGATAAATAAAATATTAAACTATTATGACAACATTAAATAAGAAAAAATTAATAAGTCTAACATGCAATACGCTGACAACATACTAAAAATTATGTTTATACTCATACAACACACATAGAACACATATTTTATGTTAGAAGGCAATTTGTAATTTTTATTCATAGTCAAAAGTTGCTGCCCACATAGGCTCCTACACCAAACCATAGGTTTCAATTTTCAACAACCTAGTTTATTTAGGTTATTTATCATGTTTCTTTTTTCCTTTAATATTGTGAGGTGTTATCTATAAATAGGTATCAAATGTATGAGGTAAGGCAATCAAGTTGTCTCAAATCCAGTATAGAAAACAAGATCAAATCAACAAGCCTCTTCAAAGTAAAGGCTAATTTTATTCTCTTGATTTATTACAATATTTCTTATTACAACACAAAATTGTTAGCAATTCCTCTCAAAATTAAGTTTACTTCCCAATTCTTAATTCATATTTCTCGAGACCTCCGCCTGCCCCAAAAAATTTGGTATCATAGCCTGTCATCCCTATCTTGATCGATATGGAACCACCCTCTCTGTCAGCACCATCCCTATTCAACTACTCGCAAAATCTTATTCCGGTTTTCGACGGCGAGAGTTATGATTTTTGGATTCTCCAAATGAAGGTCCTCTTTATCTCTCAAGAACTTTGGAAGTTTGTCGAAGGTGGCTACCAAATAGTCGATGATTCCGAGACACTTACATTATGGACTCATACGAAACAAAAAGAGTACCGTGAGAATAGAAAGAAAGACGCAAAACCGCTTTTCAATATTCAACAAAGTGTAAGCAGAACAATCTTTCATAAAATCACGGCCGCTACTACGTCAAAAAAGGCTTAGGAAATTCTCAAACAACAATTAAAAGGTTGTGCAAAGGTAATCTCTATTAAATTACAATCTTTATGCCGAGATTTTGATGAGTTGACCATGAAAGAAAGTGAATCAATAAAAGTATTTTTTGATAGAGTTACCATAATAGTTAATCAAATCAGAATCTATGGCGATACTATTGATGAAAAAAAGATTGTTGAAAAAATATTAAGATATGCTACAAAAATGGGATTATGTTGCTGCTTCTATAGAAGAATCAAATGACTTATCAATTTTGACTTTCAATAAACTAATGGTATCTTTGGAGATACACGGTTGCGAATGAACATGTCCGCAATAATAAAGGTGGAGCAAGTATTTCGGTCAAAAATGACAATATCAGAAAAGAAAGGAGGAAAATTTCATAAAAGAAATATTGGAAAGAATTTTGTCAGAAGCAGCAGTTCCAAAAGAAGCCTGAAAGCTATGCTCAATGTCGAAGAGGGAGGTATGGGCAAAATAAAAACTTTTCGAGTAGTAAATTTTTCTCAAATCGTTTAGTTTGTGGAAAATCTAACCATAAATCAGAAGATTGCCAAGACAAATGCACAAGATGCAAAATTTCTAATCACTCCCAACGAGATTGCTGGTTTCAGAAAGATTAGAAAAATGATAAAACTAATTTTTTAGAAACAGATCGTGTATTCTATTCCTGTTTTAATGCTCAATCAGGTGTAAAAGATATTTGGTATCTGGATAGTGGTTGCAACAATCATATGACAGGAAATAAAAATATCTTTGTCCGTCTCAATAACTGGGTCGATTCTCAGATAAAGCTTGAAAACGGAAATCAGCATAAAGCCAAAGGAAAAAGAGATAGCCGTGCAAACAAACGGAGACAACACAATTTATTTCATATGTTTATGTTTCAGAACTAAAAACAAAGTTGCTTAAGTATGAGACAATTAATACAATAAGGATATCTAGTAAACTTTATGAAAGATGAATATATGATTGTTGATGGCAACGATAAACATATAACGGCTAAAATGAAAATGGTACCAAATAAAGTTTTTCCTTTAAAATGTCATATGAGAATCTTGCACTAAAATCTGAAGATAACAATGATTCTCTCTCGTGGCATTTGAGATTTGACCATTTGAATTTTAGAAGTCTCGGCTTGCTAAAAACAAAAAAATATGGTTATTGGTCTTACTCAAATAACCAAAGGAAAAGTATGTGAAGGGTGTGTTTACGGCAAAATGCATCGACGCTCATTTACAAAAACATCTTAGAGAGCCAAAACACCATTTGAGGTTGTGCATAATGATTTGTGTGGTCCTATTCAAACTCTATCACTAAGTGGGAAAAGATATTTTCTACTATTTGTTGATGATTATAGCAGAATGACGTGGGTTTGTTTTCTTAAAGAAAAATCTGAAATCTTTTCTATATTTGTTCAATTCAAAGTATTCGTAAAAAAACAAAGTGGGCACAAATTGAAGGCGCTGAGAACAGATCGTGGAGGCGAGTTTACTTCTACACAATTTGAAGATTTTTGTAAGGCTCAAGATATCAAGAAAGAGCTAATCGCAAGATACACTCCTCAGCAAAACGGCATAACCGAAAGAAGAAACATATCAATCATGGAGATGGACAGAAACATGCTGAAACGGAAAAATCTTTCGAACAAGTTTTGGGCAGAAGCAATGAATACAAATGTATACATCTTGAACAGATCGCCGACAAAAGTTGTGCCAGACGTAACACCGTATGAAGCCTGGTACAATCGCGTAGGAAAAATAGATTTCTTGAAGGTGTTCGACTGTATCACTTATGCTCACATTCTAGCGCCAAAGAGAAAAGAAAAGTTCGATGAGAAAGGAGAAAAATACATTTTCATTGATTATAGTGATAAATCAAAAGCTTACATGTTATATGATCCTAACACCGATAAGCTTGTAACTTCATGAGATATTTTCGATGAAGCGGCTTCATGGAGGTGGAAAGAAAATTAAACTACAACACCAACAATTATCGAAGAAGAAACAGAGGATCTAATTCTTCCAACCAAGACCCTTAATATGCAATATCCGGAGATTCGTCTTCTTCAGACTTTGAATCACCACCACGGAAGGTGTTTATTGCAAGATATTTATAATTCTTATGACATTACATTGTTCTCCTGTGAACCGCAGAAATGTGAAGCTGTGAACAATGAAAACTGGGTCAAAGCAATGATAAATAGATTGCGATGGTCGAGAAAAACAACATATGGGAGTTGACTCATCTTCCAGTGGGGAAAACGATAATCAGACTCAAATGGGTCTACAAGACCAACTACAACGAAGACGACTCAATTCAAAAGTTGAAGGCTTGACTTATAGCAAAAGGCTACTCGCAGAAGCCAGGCATTGATTTCATCAAGACATTGGCCCCAGTTGCTCGTATGGAGACAATCAGAACCGTCTTAGCACTTGCAGCACAGATCAAATTGAAGATGTTCTAGCTAGATGTTAAATCAGTATTCTTTAACGGAGAGCTTAAAGAAGAAATCTACGTCGAACAATCTCAAGGTTATATTGTTAAAAGAGAAGAGCGCAAAGTCTATCGCCTTCACAAAGTATTGTACGGACTAAAACAAACACCGCGAACATGGAACGGTGAAATTGACCTACATTTTCGCAAGAACGATTTTCACAGAAGTCCGAGTGAACCAATCAAGTTACATTACGCCGCAGCAAAACACATCTTCATATATCTTCAGGGCATAAAGAAGCTCGGGCTCAAGTTTACAACGAAGAGGACAACACGTTGGTCGGCTACGCCGACAATAACTGGGCAGGATCCGTTGATGATCGTAAAAGTACATCAGGATATGTTTTCACTCCATTCGAAGGTGATATCCTAGCCATCCAAGAAGCAGCACACATTAGCACTATCGTCTGCAGAAGCTGAATACATTTCAGCTACAAGCGCCGCGTGTGAAGCAATCTGGCTCCTAAGAATTCTTTCAGACTTATAAGAAAAACAAGAAGTTCCAACAACAATCCACTGTGACTGTAACACCCGAGTTCATTTATACCAATTCCAGTTTCCGTATTTACCTATCCATGGTCTTTCTTGATTTAGCGTGTTTGGGTGCGAATGGTATTTTATATACTACTTTGCATTCGACCCGACCCGCTTGCTTGAACTTGTTTGATTGATATTTATAGGTTACCCTGACTCGTTGTATTGACACGTGCATTTAGTATAAACTGCATATTGGTATTTCATCTGACATCGCATGTTTTATCATATAACTTTTAGATCACAGAAAATATTTTAAAATTACATTTCATAGCCTGCATGATACCCCTAACCCCGTGGTAGCGTCCGCGCATCTTGTTCTCGTCCCGTTCAGTGAAACGGACGTGTTTGGATGGCTACGCGCACGTGCGTGCATCCGTTCTTGGGGGCATGCTTTTTCTTTAACTGGGTTTTCATTTTGAAATTTGGAAGTCGCATATATTTTTAATATTTTAAATCTGAATTTTTAGACCCGACCCGGGCTTGTTTTGGAGTAAGTATGTATTTGCCAAAAACTTAAAACGGACTAATATTATATTCTTTATATATATTATAAACTATTAATATAATTTTTTAGTAAAAATGTATTATTTTATTCTTATATGATAACAGTTAGATTTATATATGAGAATAATGGAGGAAAGAGGCATAGGAGGGAATTCCCTCCTATGGCGTCGAAACAATACCCCCTCCCTAGGTTTTTCCGACGATCGGCACCCACCATTTTCATCGTCATCATCTAAGATGTGGGTACACCAAATTTCATGTGATTCTACAACTTTTTCACCGTTGATTTAGCAATGTAAAAAGTTTTATTATCGGTAAACCGTTAATTTTGAACCCACTAAATCAACGGTGAAAAAGTTGTAGAATCACATGAAATTTGGTGTACCCACATCTTAGATGAAGACGATGAAGATGGTGGGTGCCGATCGTCGGAAAAAACTAGGAAAGGGGTATTTTTTTGACGCCATAGGAGGAAATCCCCTCCTATGGCCTCTTTCCTCCATTAATCTCTTTATATATATATATATATATATATATATGATTTCTTAAACTAAAATTATCTTTTAAAATATTTATTCTAACTGCTCTCTCTCTCTCCGTTTCTCTCTCTCTCACTGTTTCTCTCTCCTCTCTCTATTTTATATATTTCTGTTTTTTAAAAACCTAACCCTCTACACGTCTCTCTCTCTCTTCCCTCATCTTCTTCTTTTCTTTTCTCTTTTTCGTTTCCCTGCCTTCGCCCTCCTCCGCGAGAACTCATACCTCGCGCTCGCTCGCCGTCATAGCCTCACCCTCATCACCATCCCCGTCTCCTCTTCTTCCTCCACTCCCCTTCACTCCGATGAGAAGATCCCCGACGTGAACCCCCTCACTCCCTGCAACCTCCGCCTCCCCCATGTCGCCGTTGCCGGCACCTTTACCGCCGACCATCCTCGTCGGCCTCCCCTCGTCACTAGCACCGCCTCCCTATCCTCTTTCTCCCTGAAGCCAACTCACTCCCCGCAACAACCCATCCCCGAGATTTAACCTTGAACCCGCAACCCCCACTGCCTTGCCGTCGGACCCTATCGCCGAAAAACCCGTAGACGTCATCACCCTCTCTGTCCTCGCCTTCTCCTCTGTCCCAGATACCCCGCGCCAACACCACAGCAACACTCTTCTCCTTCTTCTTTCTTCTTTCTTCTTCTTCTTTTCTTTTCTTTTCTTGATTCGTTTCCGGTCATCGCCGGAGCCATGCCGTCGCCGACATCGCCAGCCGAGATCCAAACCCAAGTCGAGCCATCAAGTTTTGTGGTTGATTCGGTTGGTGGCGTCGTGTTTTACCCGTCTCCAAGACCAGGCCCGAATCCGCACGAGCTCGGCAATCGCATCCAGATCGCGTCCAGACCGCGCACCAGATCGCGTCCAGACCGCGCACCAGATCGCGTCCAGATCACGCACCAGATCGTGTCCAGATCGCGCACCAGATCGCGTCCAGACCACGCACCAGACCGCGCACCAGATCGTGCCTAGACCGCGCACCAAATCACGAGTAGACCCAGTACCGTGTCGTGCCGTTCCACACACCGTATCGTGACATGTCGCACCAGACCGCTTGCATCTCGACCTTTGTTCTGAGGCAAGTGAAACTTGCTACATGCTATTTTAAACTATTCGTATGCTAAATTATTTATTTCCTGTTAAATCTCTAAATAGAATCGAAAGAATTGGATTTCAAGTTAACCTTATAAAGTTCCGTTACACATTTTATTGTCCCGAACTTGAAACTTAATTTTGCATCTAATTATTTATACCTAGTAATTACCTGTAAGTGATAGACCACATGATCGCATTTGTTTATAGCCATGATACCCCTTTTACCCAGTTTTAACCTATCGGACATCCATGTGCAACTTTAACCGGTTTAATCACAACTGATAACTGTACAGCTAATTAATTAAATATGTTTTATTGCTTAACTTATTGCTTAGATTGTGTTGTTGATAACCATGCTTGATTATTTATAACCATGATTATGCTAGCTGTTTATGAGTACCCACATGTTATCTTTTACACCCTGGCCTGACTTGCTACACACATATTGATTGACCCGACATGGTACCGTACACTACTTGACTTGACCTGATGTACCATGGCTTGACCCGTTACCTGATCTTGTGTCTAATGCCAACAAACCTGACACGTAGTCCTCACGGACCGTTCCTGTTGTCTATCCAGACAAACCTGCTCTTACCTGATCCTGTGTTGGCATTAGTTCTTGATTACGGAATACCTGACTTGACACATACATAGCTTGGGGGTATGGGGAAATCAATGATGAAACCTGACTTGTAACTCAACAGTTCGATACCTGTTCTGATCAGTCTTACGGGCTAGGCCAGCCCCGGAGTGATGATGCTGACATCACTCGTCTGTACCTGCTATCTTTTACTGCCTAGCGGCACGTCTCGGTTTCAGCCCGAGAGTCTGTAGACCGTGGTCCCGGGCATGCACGTGATACTATTGAGTTACATCGATGATTCATCAAATTGATTTCAAAGACTTTAGAGTAGAAAACCCAATAGAACAGTTTAGTTTACTCACTGCACACTACCCTTCACTGCCCTGATTTATATTACTGTTATACCTGCTTTTCATTCATGATTATGTTTGCATTGCATGTTCCCTGTTTACATTTTATTACTTGATGACATGACGCGCTGACGTCTGGGTTTTGCATGGCCCAGATTCTTCTATCTTTGTGCAGACTGATCAGGAGTATTGCCGCTGTTAGACCGAGCGGTGAAGTTCCTGTCGGTATGTAGTTTCACTTCCAGGTGTTTCATTTATTGTATCTTTTGACTTCCGCAGATTGTTATTTCTTGACTCATTTACTCCGGCTTATGGACATGTACTAGATAGTTGATTTACTTTCCTGTTCTTGATATCTCTACAGCAGTAATGTGACTGTGGAAGGACTTTTCCTATCCACAGGTAGCATGGTTGGCTATGTCACGTGCCTATCTTAGCGTACTCTGGGAAGCGGGGTGTGACAGTGACAACATATCAACAATTGCTTTAACACAGAATCAGGGTTTCATGCAAGATCCAAACACGCCGAGATTCGACATCATTTCATCCGAGAGCTCGTAGAAGAAAAAGTGATCAAGCTGGAGTTCATCCCAACCAATCAACAGCTTACAGATATTTTCACCAAAGTAACGATGACAGAAACATTCATTTCATAAACAATTTGCAAACTGCAAATTGATAAGGGATATTTTGTAATTTGTCATCATAGTCAAAAGTTCTGCCCACATGGGCTGTTACACCAAACCATAGGTTTCAATTTTCAACAACCTAGTTTACTTAGGTTATTTATTATGTTTATTTTTGCTTTAACATTGCGAGGTGTTATCTATAAATAGGTATCAAATGTATGGGCTAAGGCAATCAAGTTGTCTCAAATCCAGTAAAGAAAACAAGATCAAATCAACAAGCCTCTTCAAGGTAAAGGCTAATTTTATTCTCTTGATTCATTACAATATTTCTTATTACAACACAAAGTTGTTTGTAATTCCTCTCAAAATTAAGTTTGCTTCCCGGTTCTTAATTTGTATTCCATTAGACTTCTGCCTGCCCCGACACTTTACGCATATGACATATATAAAATGTGTATGATACTATGCAAGTGCGATACGTGCGGACACGGATACGGAAACCCATTAAGTGTCCATGCAACCTAGCTTTTGGAAGCCAAAGTCCCAGACATTGCAGCAATGTACAGAAGCCTAGAAAAAAATCGGTTGAGAACTCATTTCAAGTTTTATCACTGTTTTCTTGATTGATAATCCTGGACTACTCTGCTAATGCTAGAGAATAAACATCTGTCTTATAAGCAAATTATTTTATACCGAAAGTATGATCATGTCATCATCTCTTTTATCTTTTAGGGATTTATTAATCTAATATTTTCAATTCTACACTTTTACTCTTACAGATTCCTTGTCTTGCTCATTTGCAGGCTGCTTCAAATGGGTTGCCTACTGTTGTTCGATTTTATGCAGATTGGTGTGAAGTTTGTCGAGAACTAACACCTGATGTATACAAAGTTGAGCAGCAATGTAAGTACTTCCTCTCTCCCAATTTTCCCTTTATCATTCATATATTTAGTGCAACAACATACAATGATTACTTTTGGTTTTCATTTAAGATTAATGCATATCAATAATACTTAGAAATGTTTATGAAGCTAAAAAAATGTAACTGATACCAGCAAAAATTTGCTCAAGCGATTTGTTTCTGTGTAGAGATTGTTGCCATTACCGAATCTTATATATATATATATATATATATATATATATATAGAGAGAGAGAGAGAGAGAGAGAGAGATTAATGGAGGAAAGAGGCCATAGGAGGGGATTTCCTCCTATGGCGTGGAAAAAATACAACCTCCGTCATTTTTTCCGACGATCGGCACCCATCATCATCATCGTTATCATCTAAGATGTGCGTACACCAAATTTCATGTGATTCCACAACTTTTTCACCGTTGATTTAGTGGGTTCAAAATTAACGGTTTACCGACAATAGAACTTTTTACATTGCTAAATCAACGGTGAAAAAGTTGTAGATTCACATGAAATTTGGTGTACCCACATCTTAGATGATAACGATGAAGATGATGGGGGCCGATCGTCGAAAAAATTGGTCGAGGTTGTATTTTTTCCCCGCCATAGAAGGAAATTTCCTCCTATGGCCTCTTTTCTCCATTATTCTCATATATATATAGGGCTTAAAGGTCCTGTGTTCGAACTCAGGAAATTCTCCTAAGCCCATAACCCAAAGAAACCCCAGAAAAAAATCCCTCCCTCGTAACCCAAAAACCCCTCTCACCAACAGAGGGAAAAATCCCCTCTCGCCGCCGATCCTCCATCGCGACCCCTGCCTCGCTGCCACCCCTCTTGCCGCCGATCCTCCATCGCGACCCCTGCCTTGCTGCCACGCTGCGCTCCCTCCCTCCTCACGCCTCCTCCATCGACCTCGTAACCCCAAAATTGAGCCCTTACCTCCTCGTAACCCAAAAACCCCTCTCACCAACAGAGGAAAAAAAACCCTCTCGCCGCTGATCCTCCATCGCGACCCCTGCCTCGCTGCCTCGCTGCGCTCCCTCTCCCCTCACGCCTCCTCCCTCGACCCCGTAACCCCAAATAAACCCCTCACCTCCTCGTAACCCAAAAACCCCTCTCACCAACAGAGGAAAAAAAAGCCCTCTCGCCGCCTCTCCTGCCTTCCTGCCTCGCTTCGCCGCCGATCCTGCTCGCTGCGCCTCCCTCCCCTTCAGACATCGAGCACTTCCATCCCTCGCCTCCTCGAGTGAGCGCCTCCATCCCTCGCCTTCTCGAGCATTTGGTGATGGTATCATGAATTTGGCTTCAAATATGATATTCTTGTTTTGATTTTTGGGATATCTATCATTATATTTCAATTTCGGGCTAAATTAATTGTTTTTGCTATAAAATTACTCATGGCAGTGACTCTGAATCGGTTAGGGCATACCTCCAACCTCTCTTCTCTGCTCATGAACCGATTGGAAAATCGTATGTTGTTTATTCTTTGGTGCTCATGTGCCTCTCTAAGCAAGGGCTTTTGTACCTGGATATTCTTGAGCCATGATCTCTAAATCTCTTATTATTTGCTTCAATTAAAGAAAATTATCTATTTGCTTCAATTCAAGAAAATTATCAATTTTCTATGGTTATGGGTTATTTTTATTTGATTTTCTAATTTTTTGCTATGCTATTTAAAACCTGAGCAAATTATGATTAATATGATGGTTTTGCATCGAATTAGGAAGGATTTATCTTATTATCTCAAAATTGAGCAATACTTATTGGTTTGGTTGCAAATTGATGAGATTTGAATGTAAGTGATCAAATGGATTGCCTTTTTAGTCTAAAGGTTCCAACTTTTGGCGACGGTATCATGAATTTGGCTTCAAAATTACTTATTGGCAGTAACGATTTTAGCCCTTGTAGAATGCTTTATTTGAGCTTTCTGTTCCATGTAAGATTAATTCGGTGGTGATGATGATTTGCCAGGAAGCTCCAAATTTATTGATATGGCGAGGCAAGATTGGGTTGCGTGCAAGTATTGCATCAACCATTTTGCAGCCATCTTGTTATATGTTATCCAAGCTCCAAACTGAAACAAGGCCACGTTATTAGAAGCCGACATATCTGAGCCTTATCATTAGTATGCATCTCTATACCACAAACCTGGGGTTTGCAAACCGAGCATGTTAAACTTTCAGTTCTGAAATGGTTGTTTCCAAAAGAAGCTAATGGGACCGTTAAGGAACTTATCAAGAACTTTACTACATATGTCGAAGCTTTGCTGCACTGGTAAAGAATTGTATTGATTTTTTTTTCATATTTGTTGTCATACAGAACTCAGAGGACCGGCTCTTCTCTACCTGTTTCTTTATAATTTTGAAATTTTGACCGTAAATTAATATTGTTTTGTTAGGGTGTGTTGCTAAATGGTTTGTTGATTGCTGTTAAGCAGCTATATTCAAAATCTAAGCAAAGGGAGCCGTGAATTTGTCATTGGGTCATGAAAAAGGCCGACTAAAATTGGAGGAACTCTTTAAACTGATATTTTTTTTAATTAAAAAAAAGAGAGAGAACTGAGTACATTAACTTAATGGTTTTAGCAAGTCTTTCATTGGTGTACACCAGCTCTATATTGGAACTCCTACATGTGTTTATCTTTCTCTATTGTGATATCTTTATTGTTTTATGCGGACGATGGGTTGGTTGAAGTTCATAGGTGTTGGAAGGGAAATTTACTTCATATGGAATCCCAACACTTAAAGAACCTCAGGATACACCTCAGCATAATCCAAGTTCATCAAAAGGTGATTGTAGGTATCTCTTTTCAATGCAACTACCTGTTCAATATTAATTCAGTTTTCTCGTAAATTAATGTATGGTCAAATTGCTGCATTTTGAATATGTTGAGTGAACAGTTACATGGTAGGTTTACATTTTTTTTTAAATGTTGAAGTTTGCGGCAAAAAAACTTTGTTTAGCTGATATGCTTTGCCAGTTGATTAGAAATAAGTGTATATGATACTTGAGTTATATTTGTTGACTTGAGAGTTCTTCTGATGATGGTTAATCGATTGATATCCAGTTGGTGTACCTTTGGAAGATGAGGTCTTAATTACTCCGAAGGGACTTCTCTTGGTAACTCATGAACCGGGGTCACTGATTATGGGGCCATGTTGTGATAGCCAATTTCATTACGCGGTATCTTTCTTTTATTTTTCTTTATGGTCTTTTGGAGAAAACCGTATAGAAAGGATATACCAAGGCCAATAATAAAAACCGAACTGGTGTTGCTATTAGTTTAATCCGTAATATAAATACTCCAAGCTAACTATAGGAAGAAGGTTTCATGTATAACAACAGAATACATAAACTGGAAAAAGAAGAAGAGAATTTCAGTTCTTCGAGGTTGGCTACATGTAAATATGTTAAAAGTGTCGGTTCCTTCATTAATCATTCTGTGATAGTGTCTCAACAGTTTATCTTTCTTATTTATTATATAAAGATACGGTTGAGTTTTATAGTAGTTATTGATTGTGTAAACGTAACAAAACCATCTTCCTTCATCTGGTGGAACAGGCAGTGAAAGCATTGGACATTAGAGGAGCACCGACTAATTTAATAATGTTTACTTGCGTTTACGAAAATACCTATAACGTAACATAATTTAGGTAGAGCCTAGACGGAGTAATGACTTTAATGAAGACGGTTATTCCAATGGACTTATAAGTATGTAGTATCACATCTTCATAATCATAATACTACTGACACCTCGGTCCAAATACTATCGAAGGATTTACAGTGAACTTGGTTCTTACAGTGTTGCTGCTTTTAGGTTACCAGTGCAACTAGGAGTGAATATGCCATCCCAAGCAAACCGAAAGCTCCACTACAATGAAGGAGGCCCAAGTTCAGCCGAAATCGATCTCTTCGAGGTGTACGACGTCGTCCTCTACCTCGGGATAATAGATATACTGCAGGAGTACAATGTGAAGAAGAAAATTGAACATGCTTTCAAATCTATCAAGTTCGATCCACTTTCCATTTCAGCAGTGGAACCCAAGATGTATTCGAAACGTTTTATAAGTTTTCTGGAGAAAGTTTTCCCCGAGGAACAGATTTGAGGTCGATATTTGTATATTGAATCAGTTTTGCATAATAGACGCGATTATATATTTTTTTCTTTTAGTGCATAATTGCAGCATACTATAGAATTATTGTATGGAGTTGTGATAATGATCCAGCTATGCATAGAAATTTAGAGCAAATGGCTTTGCTGCTTAGATCTGCATGTTCTTGCTTAGATCTGCTTGTTCATGTTGGGAGGACAAGTGCAGCATATGGGCACAGGTGGTGGTCAGAGCTTGCCACTTGCCACTGCAAAGCATTGCACGCATTGACAACCTAGAGACTCAAAGACTTTCAGGAGATATAACCAGCTGTGCAACTGACATTTGGTCATGGGATTCTCCTTCAGATATCATCTCCAACTCCAAGCAACTCTAAGTTGTCCTTGTAATAAAAATAAACCTGTAGCTTGTGTTGATGTTAATGTCCCGAAGCAACATGAAGAATGATTGTCCTTGACCTCTGTGTTTCTGTAAGGCTTCAGCTAGTCTAGATTGTATGCAATAAATAAGAATGTCAAGTTACCGATGTTTAATAACGGAGTAGAGGAGGATGACGAGGACGTTGGAGAACTCTCCCTATCTCGACCCACATGCTAAATTAATTAATTAATTTATTTATTTATTCAACCCAACATGCTAAATTTATTTATTTATTAGGAGAGAGCAGCTAAGCTACAGTTATTAGGTCGAGTTGCAATGGGTATTATCTTCATCACAGAGGCAGAGACGGCGGCCAAAGAACAACCCACATAATATTCCCCTGCCCCTGCTGCTGTACAACATTGGCATCCATCCTTCCAAATGATAATTCATATGCATCCAATACTGTTTATCAATATCACTAGCTATCACAAGGGATGTTAAATCCGTATTCTAAGTTTTAGAATCTCTTATTTATCATATCAAAAAATATCATCCAACTACAAGTATAGTATTACAGAATTTTCAGATTAACAAATCAACAAGAGTTACGGAAAAAAAATAATGGCCAGGAAAATTTCTCTCTGAAGCTTTCCAAAGAAACAAACACCTTCGCGATGAGGCAATTTAAGAAAAGGGGTACAAAAAGATGAAAACCACGGAATACATTGGTACTCGGTTTAGCAAAGATCTCAGTCTTCATAGTCAAGTCCATCCTCATCACCGTCTTCAACGTTCTCAGTTCCTCCAAAAAAGGACAAGAAAACCAACACTGCAGCCAGTTGGGTCGCTAGGAAGTACTTGGCTCTTCTTCTGAAAGTTTTCTCTTCTTCGGTTTTCTCCCTTTTAGCCTTTGGTTTAGCCTTGGAACGTGAAAAGTTCAATGTGAGTACTGAACAAGCTGAAGTAGCAAACCATCCTATTAAAATGACTACAACAGCATAGCATTCCCTCCAAACGAGTGGTTTAGCAAGTAAGAGCATAGATTATTACAAAATAAAAGGGAATATCAAATTACAAGTGTTGCTATAAGAAGTTTCTACCCTATGGCAGTTTCCGCATATCTACTGGCTCTCATCATTGATGCTCCAATTCATTTACTTTGTGAATTTAATATCTGATCAAAAATTCAGGTGAACAGCGTCCATGCAACAGAAAATATAGAAACCACCATGGAAAGACACCAAATATATAGAATAATACCCATTCACGCTCAAAGTAATAATAAGTTAATAATAATATACATATATTTATCTTTGCTTGATTTAGAAGGCAATATTCTTAAAACTTACCTTCATTACTTCTTGGTTGTTATAGAAGGCAACAGCCCCAATAATATAAGGGTCTTACTGCATCAGGTTGAAGCAGTATACATACTTAAAACTTACCTTCATTACTTCAGGGGCAATATTCTTAGCACTTAAATAGTTGATGTTGCAAAATAAAATAGAAATAATAAATACACATGATAAAGAACAATAAGTTGAACCTGGCCATGGCATTTTCAAGCAAATCATATGCATCAACTCCTACTTCATGAATACTATAGGCGCAACGCAAGCATTATAAATATATTCAATAAATAATATATGCACTAAGAAATATGTGCTCTTACTCTAATATGATGATGGCTTTTTTCTTGGTGTTGATGACGTTGACGGGCCAAAAAGAGATCTTGTATTGACGACGAAGATGATGAGCTGGATTCAAGATAATCTACTTTGAGATTTTTGGCATACCTAACTAGATTGGCATGTTGCAAGAGCTTGCTTCCCAGATTAGAGGTATCCTACAACATCGACAAATAAGTTAATACAATAGTAGCAGAGCAGAACTGCTATTCAAAAATCATTAGCACGTAGACAATTACAACTTGAAGATTAGTTGTAATTCATTTATAGAGTTGAATTAAATGAGAAGCATTCTGTAATTTGAAAGATATTTGAGTTTATCATTAAGAAACGAAACTTATAAAGCCAAACATCACAGTAAAAATAAAAGCAAACATCTGGTCATTAAATTTATGAGTTCAGGCACAGAACTCATCATCATTAATACCTTATATGATGGACCATATCTGAAAATGTTCCAGACAAAATACTAATGATATTTCAAACTTGCACTATATAAATGCCAATATTAATATTCAAGTACATCCAAACCATAACAATATAAATACTAACAATTACTAAACAAGCTCCAAAAAATTCAGTAAAATCTTCTATTCTGCTCCAAGCAACACCAAAACTATCTTCACTCCTTTCCGTTAGAAGCATCCGGTGCCTAAAAACAACTCATATTAGATATCGACCATCAATTATAAAAAATTAATGACAACAAATAAGAACAAACAAGAATAGAATACTGATACCTTTAAAAGCTGACAAGTTCTTATATCATGACCCTTTTCGTGACAATTACTACAAGTGCGCGACCTATTTTGAGCTTTTGATTGCGATACTTCTATTCCAGATGGAATTCGAGATGCAATGGCAGGACGATCCTTATGGGTATTTTTCGTAGGATCTGTGAACGTTATATGATATAGGTAAGAAGGTGTCGGAGTATAACTAACTTGAGTGCTCATCTCTTCTCATGATTTAAATTGTATTGTTGCAACATACTATTAATAAACTCTTCTGTTTCTTCGTAAAGATCTCGATTCTCCGCACCAAGTCTACAACTTTATTCATTTTTGCACGAAGTCTCCATGAATCAAGAGGTGTAACTGCTCTATTTTCTGCATTTGTTGATAGTCCCAGATCAATACTTGCATGTGCTCTACGACCCTTAGTAGTGCTGTGCCTAACACCAAGAGTCCACCTCGATATAATATATTGTTTTGAGATGGTTTGCATAAACAGTATCTGCTTCATTACATATAATATATGTTTGCATAGTACACCGTCGGTCTCAAACATAGCGCTACGAACATTTGAAAAATTCTTTCATTGGGTTGCACTTCACATTGTGAGTATTAATTTTTCCATTTATCTTGCAAACCACATTATAAGTGGTAAAGTTCTCTTCTATACCACCCATATTATGCCAACAATGAAACACATTTCGAAACTCATTTTGGAATATCTTAAATAAATTAGCAGTATATACCTTTGCTACACAAGCCTCCATGTCATGCATGCCTTGAAAATCTGGTTTTGTCGTTAAGCAACATGTGTCTTCTCTTTCCTTCTTTTTCGTCGAGCGGCTAGAGCTTTGTCATATCATTCAACAAATTGAAACAATGGCGTCATAGAATTAATGAAACCATCAAAGAACGAGTTCATACTCTCACTTCTCTGACTTGATCTCATGCTAGCAAAAAACATATCCTTCAAATAGGCTTCAACCCAATGATGTCTTTGGTCATACATGTTTTGCAACCATCTCCAAGATTTCATTTCATTTATTGCTTTTTCAGACAACGATTCTTCAAAAATTCTTCTATACTTTTCATTCAAAAGTGACCCAACACTTTTCACTTTCTTCAATTGTTTTACTATATCTACTCCACTTCTTATAATCCTCGTCGAAAGTTTCAAAAGAGCGACGTAAAGAACGGAGATGCTCATCTTCATGCAAAGTTATATGCCATATACAATATCTATGCAAGGTTTTTGGAAATACCCTCTTAATAGCATTACAAATTGCAGGATCCTGATCTGTGATGATTGCAGCTGGCGCTTTACCCCACATGCATTTTAACCATTGCTGAAATAACCAACAAAAGTCTCCTCTTTCTCATCCGCCAAAAGAGCGCATCCAAACAATGAAGATTGTTGATGGTGATTAACTCCCGTGAAAGGTGCAAATGGCATTAGAAAACTGTTAGTTTTATATGTAACATCAAAAACCATAACATCAGTAAATTGCATATAACTAGCCCTAGCTCTTCCATCAGCCCAAAAAATACTTCTACAGGTTCCCCCAGCATCAAGCTTAAGTGCATAGCAAAATTGAATATCTGCAGCTTGCCTCTCAATAAATTGTTGTATTACAGATACATATTGACGACCCATATTATTTCTTCTTTTCGATTTGAAATAGTTAATGATTTGTTGTGGAGTGACATCTACCAAATTATCCCCACCTGTAGTATTTATTAAATCAGCAATCTGTAATGGTCCCGCACCACAATCATGAAATTGATCCATCAACGATTTACAAGAAGGCTTTAGATGATCTACACAATGAGAACGTAAAGTAGAAATTTTGATGGCGTCGACAACAAAGGATGGCTGTGTTGATCATCTATAAGTGTTACCCTCCAAACGTCATCTCTGATTCTATGTATGATAATTCTTGCAGGACAACCTTCTCTCATGTGTTGTTTTCTTCTTTTAACTTCCCTTCCTTGCTCTCTTTTGTCCTTCAAACTTTTATGCCCTTCTTTACTGCATACAAATTTCTTTCGATTTATTACACCATCCTTATTTTTTGCACTCGTCGACTTGCGAACAGAGAAGCCTCTAAGTTTTGCAAACGAGTTGTAAGTATTGTATGCTTCCTCATCGGTAGGAAATTCCATACCAACATGAATAACAACATTACTATTCCTGAGATCACCGGCATCATCATTAGCATTCTCAGTTTCTCATCCTCATCTTCCTCATCCTCGCTATCATCATCCTCGTTTTCACCATTCTCATTACAGTCGATGAGATCATTAGCATCGACATGATTGATTAGCCCACTAAAATTTTGGGATTGCTCATCGATTGCATAGTATTGATTGTTATCCATTCCTACTAAAAAAAAGTTTATGTTATGTTTACGTAATCATAACCTTAAATATATGAAAATCACACTGAAAAATTAAACATCAATTAATCTTAATATGAAACGTTTATTGGCATAAGAGGCAGGATCGACGGCGAAGCGAGGCAGGAGAGGCAGGATCGGCGGCGATA